>JAZKJV010000316.1:0-1200000 GCA_037367405.1 Ottelia alismoides | reverse complement strand
ATGCGAGACTGAAATTATTTCCAGGGAAACTTCAGAGCAAATGGAAAGGCCCGTATATTGTCAGAAAGGTGTACGACAATGGTAGTATCGACATATCTGAGTTGTCTTCTGAGTCCACCTTTCGCGTCAACGGTCAGCGATTGAAACCATTTTTCGATCAAGATCCGCCGACTGTTGACGTTGCCCCGATACATTTTGTATGAGATGTGCTCTTCACTCTTTACAATATGCATCTCATACCCGATTTTCATGATCTATCTTATATATATGTTCGATTTCATGCTTCTTCCTTCTGTTTGTCTTACACCCTTAGGTTCATCTAGATTTTGCTATACTTAGGATGTGCTTTATCCTAAGTATAGGGGGGTGTAGACACCGTGTTGTTCTTCTCGTCCTGTTCGATCACCCCTGTTGTTGCTTATACTTAGGGTGTGCTTTACCCAAATATAGGGGGTGATCTCGCTCATATCATCTTTTGATCGTCGTCGGTTTTTGTCTCATCTGCTCCCTCGCTTGTCCCTCATCTTTTGATATTCGTCTCTATACTTAGCGATATTTTTCCCTAAGTATAGGGGGACAAGCTGAGCCGTTAAGTGTGTACATTCTCTTGACCTCGATCATCTTCGGTTTTGAGTCCGCTATCCTTAGGATTTCTTGATCCTAAGTATAGAGGAGATGATCGACTTCTATTCGTTATTCGTTATTCTTTGCGTCGTTGTAGTATAGAATTCTTTTCACCGATCTATACTTAGCCCGAGTTATGTCTTCCTTTGCCGCTTCTTTGGTCACTATGAGGACATAGTTCACGCTAAGTATAGGGGGGTGTCGTATATATATGCTATATATACTTTAGAAGACATAACTCGTACTTTGTCGTATTTTTAATAATATGGCTCTATAAAAGTATGGGTGTATATTTTGGGTTTCTAAAAGCCGCAAGAAAACCGTAAAAATGTTTTATAAACAACCATTTAAAATCCTTACATAAAAAAATGTTGTAAAATTCTTTGATAAAATCCTTAAAAAGTTGTAAATAAAAAACCGTGTAAAATCTTGTATAAAAGCCGTATAATTTTATATATAAAACTTGTATAAAATCCTTTGTAAAATACATAAAAATTCGTGTAAAAATTTTGTAAATCGAACTAATCTACTATCTTTTACAAAAAAGACCCCTAAAAATTGAAAAGTTTAAAATTCAATAAAAATTTGCAAAAGTCTTTAAAAATCACTTAAAGCATTTAAGCCGAAAAATGTACCTCATAAAAAAATTGTTGCATTCATTCGCATTTTTCAGAACAAGTTTGATTCTTGAACCAAATGGATTTAAGTCTGAGAGATGGAGCTTGGTTTAGGCCTTAATCCACTTAATTCTAAAGGGACTTCATTAGGATCGGGAATGGAGACCCTTCAGGTCTTTCAGACTTAATTCTTTGGGTTCCATGAGACCGTGTTCGGAATTTGACTTGAAAGTGCCTAAGTAGGACACCTGGTGTCATCCGTTTAACTCTTCTTCATTTGAACCAATTTTGAACTCATGCACTCTGCACTTAGCTCGAACTACCTGGGGCTGCGAAGGGCAATCCATTTCGGTGGTGCGTTTCCATCCTTGTCTGGTGGTGATGAGGTCTTAAGACGGGAGAGATTGGGGTTGAAATAAAGCTTCGGATGAGGGAAGGATCTGCTGGCACACTTTATTCTAAGACCTCAAAACATGGGCGGAAAAAAAGATTCTATATCTGTCGAGGCACAAAAGACCTATGCAGTGCAACAATCATTACTACCAAAAAGAAGCTGAATACACCAAATACCAAAAATGACCACAATGGTCCGAGCTTCAGAAAAGCCTGCATGTCTTCGTGGAGACTTGGCTAAACTGGCCAGGCTTCACAGGAGATGTGATTACATCGATCACACTCCAGTTCTCTTCTCCTTCTTCTACCTTCTCTCTTATTCGATTGTGGACACAGAACGACCTGACCTTAGAAGGAAATACCTCCCTCCTCGAGGACTGAGCTGTTGGACAAGGGCCCAATGGGAGTGTGTAGCCGTATGGGTGGTTCCTTCGCTTCTTTAAGCGGGAAGAGCTAAACCTTTTCACACACAGTACAAATTGCTTTCAAAGCCAAAAAGTTTGCGTGATGGATAGGTGGATCTGAGCTTGCTGTTGAGGTGGATCTGGATAAGGATTTGTGGAACTTGAGGGCTGTCGAGGCTTAAATCCTAATTCTAATAGAGTCCCGACACACTATTAATCCAAAGGTTCTTCAGATTTCGGGTGAAGTGAGATTCGGTTTAAAGAAACAAGCATGTTCTAAGTTCTTTTATTTTCCTTTTTCTTTTTCTTTTTGCTTGCACTTATTTATAGAATAAGTGTTTGCTAAGGGACTAGCAAAGGTAAAGTATAGGGGAATGATGAATCCGTGATTCATCGCCTTTATTCTTTCATTTTGGCTAAAATCCTTGGTAAAATACATGTAAATATCCACTAATTCCAATTAATTAACATTCTAAACATAAATATTAATATTATATAATTAACACTTAAATTATCCAAAATAAAAGAATAAAGAGAAAAAAGAAAATAAAAGAAGGATGTATATAGAAAATATACAGACTGATCCTAACCCCGAGACCAGGTCAATATTGACCGGGTCGACAAAAGAAATAAGTAGGGGGAGATAAGGATCCTAACTTATAAAATATCAAGAAAATAAAGACCAAAAATATAAATTACCCATTTTTCACTTTGTAAATACTTCACCTATTTTATTTATCATCAACACCATCTCAAATCAAATCACTCCTTTTATAAAAGTTATTCATAAAAATATATATTATTTTATAAAAATATTTCGATTTAAAAATAAAATAACCGTAATGTACCGGAAAAAGACGTAAAAACCGACTTCCGAGGTTCATATCTATTTATAGAAAACTTCAAATTGAC
Source organism: Ottelia alismoides (assembly GCA_037367405.1). Classification (NCBI taxonomy): domain Eukaryota; kingdom Viridiplantae; phylum Streptophyta; class Magnoliopsida; order Alismatales; family Hydrocharitaceae; genus Ottelia; species Ottelia alismoides. The sequence continues at coordinate 1,197,050 of JAZKJV010000316.1, read as the reverse complement.
TAGACTCATCTTTAGAATCCGTTTTGTATATAATACTATTTATTAAAAATATCAGAAAAATAATCGGATAAAACCGGTGAGTTTCGGCTTTTTGGAGCCGTTGTCTATATGTACTATATGTAGAAACTCCCCCGATTTTTAGTTAAATAACCGTAAACTATATTAACTTAATTCTTTTTCCTAAAATCATCTAAAATTGTATATAAAAATATAAAAATATAATAAATTCAAAATACCAAAAAAAATCTGGACACCCGAAGCCACTACTTTTTTCGTCCGGGCCTCATAACTCGCTCCGAATTGAGCAAACTCGATCTCTAAAATTATATTTTTCAAATATCTACAAAATGACACTAGTTTCGCTAAAATCGGAATTAATGCGAAAAACGCGGTTTTCGGGTCCGTACTTGGTATATTGTACAATAAACCGTAACTCATATTATTATTTAATACCTTAATCCTTTATTTTTATTTCAAAATAATATTTTATTTATTTAAATTATTAATCTATTTATTTATTATTTATTTATTAATTAAATACTTAATTACTTACTTAATTATTTAAATAATAGTAATTAATTAACTTTTCATATAATATATTATTTAAATTAATTAATTATTAAATTCGAAATTATTATTTACTTTTAATTATTAAGTATTTATTTATATTTTATTTTTTTATTCATTTTCCTCTCTCTTCCCTCTTTCCCATTCTCTCTCTTCCTTTCCCTTTCCCCATCTTCCTCCCCGTTATCTTCTTCCCCAAGCCAACCCAACCGCCCGCCTCCGTCTCTCCATCTCTTCCTTAACTGACCGGCCGTTAGGCCGGTATCCTACCGACCTCGACGGTGACGCCATCGCCGGCGGTGATCAGAACCACCGTGCTTGCGCCCCAAGGAACTTCACCTTTCCATTTTCCGTCCAGGTTCATCTCCTTCTTCCCTATAAAAGGAGCTCCACCCCCTCCGTTGAATCGATCCGCCATTTCTGTCGATCAGATCCACCTTCGAGTGTGATTCTCAGAGAGAGAGCGAGAGAGAGTCTCGTCGAGGAAGAGAGTGACAGTCTCCGCCTCCGGCCTCTCCTCGGCGTGATCAATCGTGCGCGCGACGCCACGCGCAGCCGCACGAAGCCTCCGAGTCGCTGTCGTCGAGGCTATAACGCAGGAGCTTCCAGTGAATCTCATCCGGCGAACTCCTTCCCCAAGCGAATCGTCCGCTTCCGATCATCTCTACATCTCCAGATTAGCTCACGGCAACTAGATCTCCACCTCTATCCTCTAATTCTCTTCTCAATTCCTCCGATTCTCTTCTCAACCATTCCACTCTGTTTTCAATCGAAAATTGATTCAAAATTTGTCGATTCCATCTGATTATCCACATTCATCGTCGTCCTCCGTTTCTCCGCCTCCTTTGCATCTCTGGACATCTCCGGCCGTGTCCGACGGCCAGAGCCTCGAGGCTTTTCCTTCGTATTCAGCCTCGCCCATTTACTCCACCTATTGTTGCGATCCTTAGAATCGAGGCTCTGAAGCCTCGATTCAGTTATCTCTGTGTTGCAGGAATCACCTCCTTCGGACCTGCTTATCTCTCCCCCCACTCTCTCTGCAACTCTACAACCCCCAGATCCCTTCGTTCACCTCAAATAGACCGCACCTTCGCCCTCACCCTCTTTGCATAGCCTGTCCCCCTCAAATCTGGTCACCAGATCAGATTAGAGGTCAGATCTCTACCTCTCATATTCGTTAGGGATCAATTAACCGCCCCCACTCCATTGCGTTATCTCTATTTTTTATTTGAATTTTTTCCATGCGTTGCATCTGTGACTATATCTCACTTCATTTAAATTCTATTTTCTATTCACTCAACAACTGTGAGCCGAGGTTTTTCCTCGAGTTCTCTATTTCATCTGCAGGTTAGCGATTTGGATTATCAGAGAATTTAGCATCTACTTCCGATTGAGTTCCACACGAGGAGCACCAGGAGATTGAACCACCTGAAATGGAGATTGACATGCAGGTAACGTTCATACGATTTGTTCCATCTGAACATTGATTCGGTTGATCTAATTTGCAGATCTGAAGCAAAATCTCACTTCGAACTTTGAGCACCTGGAGGCAAATCAGTTGAAGAAACGCCGTTGACGACTCCGCCTAGTTGCTGCTGCTCGAGACACACATGGAGAAGACCTCGAATTTCAGAATCCGTCCGATTGACTGAGAGATCAATGCATCAACAGCGTCGATCGCTTCTAATCGCAGCCGTTGTTTCCGCGTCTAATGTAACGGATAGGATTGCACCCACGGATCATCCGGCGTCGCAACTCACCCACGCCAGGCCACGCGTCAACAGATCAAAATATCTGCCGCCCCACCGCTCAAGTCGGGAGTTACGCGCGCGTGACCAGCGTGTGCGCGGATGATATATAGGGGATTCACAACAAGTTAATCCCGTTTTTTTTGTTATATTTGCGTTCAGGTCTAAGATCTGGAATCTGCACGTGGACAAAATCTGACATTTGGACGTTTTGCGCCATCAACCTCCTGCATCATTTGAATCACATACAGGTCCAACTCCAGAAACATCACGTGTCCCAACAGTGCAATCCCTGGGCTTTTTGCTCACACACGCTCCTAATTCTGCTGAAATCATATGCGCACCCCCTTATTTCTACTATATTTACTTATTCAGCCGTGGCAGTATACATATACTATATAGTAATCCCCAAGCATATTGTATATACATATAAAGCAAACTTTAAAACACATTAAAAAAATCTTAATGTCTTTTATCATTTTTTTACATATCAAACCTAAAATAAAATAAAAAAGTCGGATATAATAAAACAAAAAAAAATATAAAATACATAAAACTTTGAAAAGTCATAACTAAATAAAGAAAAATCCCATAAAAACGCACAATATATCATTTTGAAGGTATTTTTCTCTACTTTCTACAGAAAATACAAGAAAAAGATTTTGTTACTGTTTGCTACCTTAAAAATTACAAAAACGTCACAGTTTTATATAAAAACTTCATTTTTCGCATTAAAAACAAACCAAACTTCATAAAAATCATAAAAACCTTCTTAAAATACATAAAAACAGTAAAACACATTAAAAACATAAAAATAACAAAATAAAAACCAAATAAAAAAATTTAACATTTTCTAAAATTATAAAAAAATTATAAAATACAGTAAAAATACAAAAACAATATAAAATTCATTAAATTAAATAAAAATTCAGAAAAATTCCTAAAAACAAAATAAAAATTAGGGAACCCCCTTGCCTAAGTTTTTCTACCGTTCCCCCTAGTTTCCAACAGTTTGCCTCCCTGAGTTCGACACTCCCATACGAATCCACTATACACATTTGTTTAGGAGTATAAATAAAAAAAGAAGATTAACTAACCCTTAATTTTTTCTGGTAAAATTCACCTGGTCGATACGACGACCACGATATTTTCTCTGTCTCTTTTTGCAAGAATAAAGAAGTGATCAGGTGGTTTTTCAATCCTTCATCTATCTGTTATGTACATTGACGACATGCTTATTACTGTCAAGAAGAAGAGTTCCATAAATGTTTGAAGAAGCTCCTTAATTTAGAGTTTTACGTGAAGGACCTTGGTGCAATGAGGAAGATTTTAGGGATGGAGATCATTAGAGATCGTTCATAAGGGAAGATTTTCTTACCTCAAAATAACTACATCGAGAAATTTCTAATGGGATTTGGGATATCTACAACTAATCTAGGTACTCCAGCGATTGCGAACATTCATATCTCAATTTCTTTGCATCTTTGTCAAACGTAGAGAAGGAACACATGTTATGTGTTCCCTTTTCTAGTGCAGTTGGGAGTCTTCGCGTCCTATGGTATGCGCAAGACCTAATATCGCTCAAGTTGTGAGCGTTGTTAGTATATTCATGGACAACCCAGGGAGGAGCATTGGCAGGTAATCAAGAGGATTTTCCACAATCTGATCTGTGGTATACAAAGTGACTAATGGAGGTAAGGTAGCTGATTTAGCGAAGAAATCGGTGGTCTTATGTTCCACACAAAGCGGGAACTCAGTCGAAGTATCGACCACGCAAAATCCCAACTAAAATCAATAATGAACCCACAATATAAATATCAAGCAATGAAAATAAATCGTGGAGTCAAATTTATTTTTAACTCTACAAACAAGATGTATAGGTGTAAGTATGTAGAGAGTTCGAACACAGGGAGCAAGGCATGATACATCAACAATTGATGCACAAAAATGTGATGTGATTAATTGTCTACAATATGCAAATGCTAATGTTTTTTGTGAGTTTTTAGTTTTATATTTTTTATTTGATTTTTGATTTTATAATTTTGAATTTTGGTTTTCTTTTTACTGATTTTGTATTTTCTTTTTCAATTTTATATTTTTACATTGTCTTTTTCAATAATAGGATATATATACAATATAAGGAAAGAAGGGATAGGGTATTTATAAAAATAGGTCAAAATAGGCAAAAATCAGAGAATAACATGTTTTTGGCCTTTTTATAATTTTAAAATGTTTTTATGATTTTTTGTAGAATTTTCAGAATGTTTTTGGTATTTTTAAAATCAAGAATAAGAAAACAGTGAACAACAACGCTGGCTGAAATTAAAATGGGAAGGAAAAATATCAAACAGCAACAAAATTTTCACAAATTAAATTTAAATAAAGAGAATAGAATGACGAAGCTACAGAACCAACGTTTATGTTTTTAGGAGTTTTCTATGATTTTCTAGATTTTTTTGAAGTTTTTAAGTGTTTTCTAATTTTTAAGGTTTTTACTTTGAAATTTCTAATGGTTTTCGGAATGACACTAATAGATGATGAAACGCACAAAATATAATTTTTTTGGAATTTTTAAAAACGTTTTTATAATTTTTATGGATTTTCTAATGTAAACAGTAGGAAAAATGCATGTTTTTGATTTTTAATAAATATGAAAATGCAACAAAAATGGAATGCAAAAATAGGTGTGAATGAGCAATGCAACAGGAGCCTAAGTTAAATTTTTGAGAATTTTTCGAATTAAAATGATGCTCCAAATAAATAAGTCAAGCACATAAAAATGAAAGGCCTAACGGGGGCATATATGCAAATATTAAAATATCCAGTGGCCTAACCGCAATTTTTACGCAAAATATACACTGAGTAGACAATTTAATGGACTAAATTTAAATTCCCGAACCCGCAAGGGTATGCTTACAATTTTCCCAACCCCGCACGTGTTATACACGCACCTGGCAAGGACCTAAGTGCAATATACAAAAATCCCAGGGGAAATCATGCAAAATACCCAAAAGTTTTACACTTAACACAAAATTTAATAGACCTTTACGAAATAAACAAACTAAGAAGGGGGTCCGTGCAAAATACCCGCGCCTCACGTGAACTGGTCACGTGAGGTGACGTGGCCTGGACCTCTTTGCAATTAGTAAAAGTTCAAGGGCCTACTTATAAATATTACAAAAGTTTTTACGCTTCAGAAAAAAGTTTATGGACTAAATCTTATATACAAAAATGCCAGGGGTGAGAAATGTAAAATACCCCTCGCGTGCGATCCAACGGTGTGACGTGGGCCACTTATCCACGTGACTCTTCCTAGTCGCGCGATGACGCTTCGGCGATGGACGGCCTAGATCAGATCATCCTTGATAGATCGAACGATTGAGGCGATGGAAGATCGGACGACGGCTGTGCAACCTGGAGCTCCTCCGCGATCCAACGGTTGAGACGCTTGGAGCAAGAACAAAGAAGAACGCCGGCGAGGCGATCTTCTCCGTTCAAGATCTCCGGCCTCCGGTGACGTTTGGGCTTCAAAATGGATCTGGGTACTCCTGGAGGTCTCCTCTTCCTCCTGGGGGCTTCAAAAGACCTCGACGATGGCCGAGGTGCTCGCGAGAGGGTGGCGGAGCTGTAGAGCCCCGTGAGCTCCGGCGAGGCTCCAAAATCGCCTCCAGGCTCGAGTCAAAGCTCTTTGACCTGCGAAAATGGTTAGGAGGTCCAGGGCAAACTGCCTGGACCTCGAGAGGGTGGAGGCGTAGCGAGAATCGTCGTGTGCGTGGTTGGCCGGAGGTGCGCTCCAGCGAGGAAGATCAATAGGGCGATTCACACGATGGAATGCAAAATTCCTAGAGGGCTTTTGTTCCTAAGGCTAAAACTAATAACATGCATGAAAAATAAGTGGGTGAAGTGTCAACCTCAACGGCGTAGATCGGAGGGAAGAAGTACCTTGACCGTCGGCGAAGGGGGAGGTGCTAGAGCCGCCTCAGGCATCGCTCGATCAATCTGAAGAGCTCAAGAGCAAGCTGTCACCTTCCTCGTGCTTCAGGGCACAAGAATGGGAGCTATCCTATGGATTGAGGGGTTCGATTTTGAAATTGAAGTTGGGGCTTCGTTATATTTGGTTTGACTCAGTGACTGAGGTGCCCCAAAGACCAAGGCGCCCTGCTCTCCTCAGTGATCCAAAGTCCAAGGTTTCACTTGGACGTGAATCACCACATAACGAGGAAGAAAAGTTGTGAAGATTTCATCACAAAAAAATGCAAGGCGCGACCCAAGAAAATCGACAAAAATGGGTGAAAACCCAGGTCTGACAGAAGGGAAGGCGGGGAAGGCAGGCAGTTGACCCGAGGTCAACGCTGACTGCCTCCTGGTTGGTCCACGTGGACCAACCAGGAAAAACCCTGCGAAAAAGATTTAGAAATTAATTTAAAAATAGTAAATGATTTTATTATTTTTGGGTTATGAAATTAAAAGTGTTTATTATTTTATAAATTATTTTATTATGATTTTTATTTATTTTTATAAGATGTATTTTTACAAGTTTACTTTTATACCCCTTATAGGTATAATATCTATATATTTTATTATTTTATTTTTAATTTGTGATTTTAATTTCTTTATTTTTATTTAGTATTTTATAAATTTATAAAATACTTTTATACACTTAATTATGTTTTTATTTTATTTTTCTGAATTGTTTTGTGTATTTAATAAAATAAAAGTATGTATTGTATATGTATGTATATAGGTATAATACCTATGTGTTCTATATACATGTATTTTTTTGTTTTATTTAGGTTTTTATTCTGATTTTAATGTAAAAATATACTATAAGTAATATTTCCAAAATTATAAAAAATATAAAATTATAAAAATAATGAATAAAGAATAAATTGAATATTTTAATCTGTACAAGTATACTACAAGGGTCCAAAACTCAACTTTCAAACCGTAACTACGAAAAATACGAAACCACCTCCATTAAATCTATTATTTTATGCTATATACAACTAAAGTTGAGTTTGGTACATTTTGAGTTTTTATTTTCAAGATACGGGTTTGGGAAGTTGGAGTTCTGGAATCTTGTTCAGACCATAACTTTTTATCTGTACATTATTTTTCAGTGAAATCAATTTTGTGTTTTTATTTATTAAATTATATAAAACATTCATGTACAAAGTTTCTTTATTTGAGGTATAAAAAGTAGAACAAAAAATAGGTCCCAAAATGAATAAAGAATAAATAAATATAAAGGTATTTTGACCCTTACCTCCCCCTACTTTATTCCTTGTCGACCTATTCATCAAGATGCCTAGGTCTCGGGGTTTTGGATCATAAAATATTTACAATATTTTATTCTTATTCTTTTCTTTTATTTATTCTATAATTTTGGCTTTAATTACAGTGTTTTATATACTATTTGAATGCACATGCGTGAATGCTAAGATGATGTATTTAAGGGTATTTACACGCATTTGCTAGGGTTTTTGATGCCAAAATGATAGAATAAAGATGATGAAATGTGGCTTCATCAGTAGCCTTCCAACTGATGATTGAATTTCCCAATGTGAACACATATTCTACCATTGATCTTCTCACATCGACATCTACAACATCGTATAAATCTGAATATCCAACAAAACACTCCTAATAACTTCTATAGATGAGGCCAATTCCTGGTGTTCCGCCACAGGTGCGACCTAAGAGGCAGCAACAACAAATGTTGGAGGATGCTTATGACAACATCAGTTGCTGAAGCAGTAGAGAGGTCGTTGGGCGGTGGCTGGGTCGTTGGAAGGCAGTGGGATTCACTATAGTGGCCTTGAGTTTTATTTGTGAGCAGCATAAGACACATTGAGTGGCCTAAAGTGTTGTTGGGAGGGCGACAATAGCTGCATGGAGCAAGTGATGGGCAGCGACAACTGTTAGGGTGGCCTAGGGCATCGTTCGCTGTGACACACTGATAAATCATTGATTCATCATCTTAACTAATACTTATTATCCATTTAAAATGGGAATCTCTGGTAGTGAAGGTATCAGATACAAGGCATGCCTAGTTGTGAAGGATTACAATTAGAAGGAAGGTGTGGATTACAACGAGATATTCTCTCTCATTGTAAGACCTACATCCTCAGGGTGCTACTAGCTCCTGTAGGACATCGAGACTTGGATCCAGAATAATTAGATGTGACAACAACTTTCTTGCATGGCGAACTCAAAGAAGACATTCTCATGAGCCAACCATAGGGATTCGTATTACAGGGTAAGAAAGACCATGTGTGCAGATTGAATAAGTCCATGTATTGACTTAAGAAGTCTCCCAGGTAGTGGTACAAGAAGTTCAGCAGCTTCATGATTCACCATGGGTTCAACAAGAGCTCATATGATTGTTATGTTGACCACAACAATGTAGAGGATGGATCTTTCATCTATCTGTTATTGTACATCGACGACATGCTTATTGCTGCCAAGAAGAAGAGTACCATAGATGTTTGGAGAAGCTCCTTAATTTAGAGTTTTACGTGAAGGACCTTGGTGCAACCAGGAAGATTTTAGGGATGGAGATCATTAGAGATTGTTCATAAGGGAAGATTTTCTTATCTCAACATAACTATATTAAGAAATTTCTAATGGGATTTGGGATATCTACAACCAATCTAGGTACTCCATCGGTTGCGAACAATCATCTCTCGATTTCTTTGCACCTTTGTCAAACGTAGAGAAGCAACAAAAGTTATGTATTCCCTATTCTAGCACAGTTGGGAGTCTTCATGTCCTATGGTATGCACAATACCTAATATCGCTCAAGCTGTGAGCATTGTTAGTATATTCATGGACAACCCAGGGAGAAGCATTGGCAGAAATCAAGAGGATTTCCCACAATCTAATCTGTGGTATACAAAGTAACTAATGGAGGTGCAGTAGCCTTCCAACTGATCATTAAATTTCCCAAAGTGAACACATATTCTATCATTGATCTTCTCCCCTCGACATCTACAACATAGTATAAATATGAATATCCAACAACCAAACACTCCAAATCACTTCTATAGATGAGGTCAATCCTGGTGTTCCGCCATGGGTGCGACCTAATAGGCAACAACATATGTTGGAGGATGCTTATGACAACATCGGTCACTAGAAGCAGTAGAAAGGTCGTTGGTAGGCGGCGGGCTGGTTGGAAGGTAGTGTGATTCGCTATAGTGGCCTTGCGTTCTATTGTGAGCAGCATAAGACATGTTGAGTGGCCTAAAGTGTCATTGGGTGGGTAGCAATAGCCGTGTGGAGCAACTGATGGGCAGGGACAACCGCTAGGGTGGCCTAGGGCGTCGTTCGCTGCGATACACTAATAAATAATTGATTTATCATCTTAATTAATATTTATTATCCATTTAACTTGAACAAACCCAATAAATGGCTTCCAATTAACTGTTAAACTTTGTAAATAAATAACATCAATTATTGATTTCAAATAATTGGTCTCTGTGTTGTATATATTCTTCTATGTGGTGCTATTATTTTATGTATTTTCTAATCATTAAAAATATCATAAAAATAGGATAGTGTTTTCGACAAACCCGAAACTACCTTTGCTAATTAAGTGGAGTTAATGTATAAAATTTCTATTGTAGGTAGGTAATTCAGATTAATACTAAAGATCACTAAATTAATTTTTCAATTAAAGCAAGCTGTCAGATTTTTATTTTACCTGGACAAGCCCAAGGTCAAACTCAGGAGACAACTATCTCCCTAGGTCAATTAATAGTCAATCTAGAAAATAGATTTTCAGAGAAGCATTTTTTTAATATTTTTATGTAAATAAAAATGACGTGCAAATTCAAGCAAGTTTAGGAACTAAAATGTAATTTTTTATTAAATGATACCCATAAATCCTAAAACATGGTAAAAATATGAAGAATGATGAAATTAATGCTTTATAATTATTTTTTGAATTTTCTGATGCAAATTAAATTTATTATGAATTAATGATGCATACTTGGTCATAATATAAAGAATGAAGAAATTAATGCTCTATTTTTTTGAATTTTTTGATGCAAATTGAATTTATTATGAATTAACGATTCATACATGGTGATTTTTTGCAAATAAATTTTAATAAATGGAAGACCAATTTATTTCTCAGAACTAAATTATCCTAGATAAGTCTGTATGGGAGGACTCCATGAAGAAATCTAAATCCTAAAAATAATTGGTCTATGGCCTATTAAAAGTCACTTACTCAAATCACCAATTAATTTATTCCGACGTCGATATGTATGTAAATGCATGATTTTTAGGCACATCAATTAATATACCTATTATGATTTTTTTGGGAATTTTTAGAATAACAATCAATTTAATATCACTTTAAAAGCTCGCAGTGGGTAAATTATATAATTTTCCACCAAATTAGTTCTATTGAATAAATCATAGCTTACAAAATCAAATAATCATCCATACTAATAAAGCATTAATTGTTCTACAAAGTGAACCTTTTAGAATGAAACTATGATGCTAAATGATTTTTCAGACTATAACTCTAACACAGGATTCTTTATGTAAATTACATAAATAAAATTACTAAATGCAGCTAACAAGGATAAAGATGAAACTACTCGTACCCAGGGGGTCTGCATGCAATTTTTCAATGGGGAACACGCAGTGGACATGCCTCTAGATAGCACATATTCCTTTGTGAATTACGAGAAGCAAGGGGGTGCTTAATGCAACTTTTCTCCCGCTCACGTATGCCTCACATGTGCAGTTGTCTTGGGCGACAAGTGGGGCTTTTGCCAATTAGTCTGTAACTGCAGGGGTGGGATGCAATTTACCCCCTCCCATGTGCCTCGCATGTGAGGGGGGCTGGGGGTCTGGCATGCGGATGGAGGTGGCAGGCCGAGGTGATGGCACTGTGTTAGAGCGTCGATGGCGGAGGTGGGGGACCGACGTGAGTCGAGCTGCAGGTGGTGAGGAGTGTGGGCTAGGAGGAGAAGTTTGACGGCAAGGGAGAGTAGTGGAGGCTCTACTGGTCGACCGAGGCGTAGTCAGTGCGGAGGTGGGGCTTCTCCAATACTAGGGCATTTGTCGTTGGCAGTTGAAGGTTGTGTGAAGATGGTGGGGCACGGTTCTTCACAGTGCTCAAAACGAAGACATCAAGGGCGACTGTCGAGGCGGAGGCTCATGGTTGAGCTCTGAGGTGGTTGCGATGGTTGATCGATGAAAGAAGTAGGGTGATGATGAAATGTGGAGGTCGAGGCGAGGCTAACGAAGTATGTGTGAGGGTCGTTGTTGGGGTGCTCCAGGAGGTGGAGAAGCTTGTTTTCGGCCAATGGTGAATGTACAGTGGTGAGATGGTGAGAACGGTGAAGATGATCAGTGGAACATAGAATGAAGGTAGTGTGTGGCAGAGGAGGACAGATTGTGATGGAGAAGAAGGAGAAGGAAAAGAAACGAAGAAGGAGGAGGAAGGAAGGGAAAAGGGGAATAAGTATACCTAGAAGTGGGATCTCATGATTGTGGCTAAAGCGAGTCTTGGCCGATGTTATTACCTCGAAGATATCAGAGGTGAAGAGGCTCTAAAGCTTCACAGCTACCAGATAGCAGTTGTAGCAGTGAAGAAGGGAACTCGTTGGATCTTGCCGGCGGGAGCACAATCATCGCTCAACGGTGGACTCTCTTACTTGCCCTCGCCAAGAAAGAGGCGGAGCTTCATGCCCTCGTGCTCGAAATGGTGTATTAGGTGCTATGGTGGGCGATCGTCGAAGCTTTATGGACGGTTGGCGAACGATGTAGGCGTACAGTGACGAGAGAGGTAGAGGTGGGAGCGACGAGCATGGCAGTTGCTGCAAGACCCGAACCGCAAGGGGGAATATGGGGTGTGGCAATGACGGGGGTAGTTTGGTCGTGCCATGGGGTGGAGAGAGAGAGAGGGAAGTGGGAGAGAGAGGAGAGGTGGAAGAGGGGGAGGCAGTTGTGAGTTATAGCTCGTGCATTGGCAGTTGTGCGTCGTGAGCAAGGGGCGGAGGATGCGGGCGTACAAGAGGATGAAGAAAGAAGGGTTGCCACACGACAATGGAATTAAACCATAAAATTTAAAATTAAAATTAAATAGTGATTCTTAAAATAAATAAAAAAATAAAAAGGAATAAGTAAATAAATAATATAATAAATAAAAATAATAAATAAAATAATAAATAAAATAATATATAAAATAATTAAATAAATATAAAATATTAATAAAAGAAATATAAAAATGAATATAAAAAAGTAAATAAATAAGTACATAAAAGAATATAAAAGAAAAAAAATAGGAATGAGGGTGACACATGGCGGCTCCAAAAAAATAAAAATGAAATAGAATATAAAGTCAAATCAAAAAGTGGTCACGAGAAACTTGTTCATCTTGATGAGTTCTACAATTTTTGTGAAGAACCCAAAAATAAAAGAAATCACGTGTACATAAATTATTTTTGGTTGTATCCTATAGATATAAAATATTGTGTTTTTGCATTTTGATTTTTTTTGAATTTTCTAAAAAAGATAAAAATCAAGATAAAATCAAATAAAATATGGAATAAATATTTACAATAATAATCTGATTTTTGGATGAATAGTAGTTAAGAAAAGAAAGAAATAAAATAAATAGGACTTTTACACATACTATATACACAAACTAGGATTGATTTATTTTATTTGATTTATGCATCAATTTTTACTTATATTTTTACGTATTTTATTAAAATAATAAAAAAATGAATGCAAAAGAAATAAATCAAAAAGTATTATTTTGTACATAAAATAATAATGTCAAAATAGGCCAATATGTATAATATACAATAGGGGCCCACAATCCAAGTTTCACATATGACTGATTCTTTTTGAATTTGATCTTGTTTTGTAGATAGTTGAACGTACACCAATTCAAAAGTGAGTAGGGGTCCATAGGAGATTAACTTTATGAGAGGTATTCACATCTTAAGGCTTTTAGTCTCGAACTAGGGTTTGGGTTTTATTGGACAATTTTATAAATTAGTATTTTTTGGTCTTTTTCATTTATTAGTGCTAGTAATATGTAAACTATAGAGTTGATTTTATTCAATTCCGAGTTAATAAAAAATAGGTAAAAATATGGGAAAATGTGGTATTCACAGGTGATATTTACAAGGGAATTCGAGCTTCATATTTAATGCAAATATGCATGATAAAATACATAAATTAATTATAAGTACATGAATGATAAAAAATAGAATAGATGATGAAAGGCAGCTAATTCCTCGGGAATGAAGCTATTTTCAACCTATGGAGTGATGAATCACATATTCATCAACCACCTATACTTAAAACTTGCTCATCCTCGAGTAAATAAAATGAAATGCAAAAATTAAATGATGTTGGGTTCCATACCAAAATCATAAACAAAACGTGAAAATGGAGCTTGCTCGACCTTTGGATTAATAATGTGACGGAACCTTATCAGGAATAGGATTTAAGATCTAACAAACTTTAAGTTTCACAAGTCTCTATTCAAGGCGTCTCAACAGTCAGGTCCGAACAAGTCCTCATACACAAAATTTGATTTCTATGAATCTTACTTGTACTGTAAAAGTGAAATATAGCTCTCCCAATCAGAAGTGACGAAGAACATGCTTCTCTTAGTAAGTTAACCTTAATTCCCCAGTCTAGCTACTCTTTCCTCATGGAGTGGGGTATTTCCTTCTAAGATGAGGTACATGATGTGTCAACAATTGAAGGGGGAGAAGATATAAGAATAAGGAGATTAGTGGAGTGTGGATAGTGTAGCCACATATCCTTGTCAAGCTGCGTAGTGTAGCCAAGTATCCATGAATATATGCAGTCTCTTTGAAGCTGAATCATTGTGGTCAATATACACAACTTTATTCTTTTTTATTATTGTATACATCTACTTCTATTTGGTGAAAAGAATTATTGCACTACATTGATCTTATTGTACACCTACGGATATATAATCTTTCTTTCCGCACAAGTTTTGGGGTCTTTGAAAAATTGTGCCAGTAGACCATCCCTCATCTGAACCTTTATTTCAACCCATATCTCTCATCTTTAGACGTCCATGCCACTAGACTAGGTTGGGGTGCATTGGCCACTCGAAGTGATTGCGTATGTATCCATTTCTATGTGTCTCTTTCCAGAGGATTACACCCCTCACGACCTCATCAATGAAGAGCTACGTGCAAGGTGCTTGTCCAAGTTAGGTCACTTTTAAAAAGGTCATGCACATGTATGAAATATTCTACTTAGACCAATCATGTTGACATGTGAACATAGTCTTGTGGACTCAAAGAATTAAGTCGCTCTACTTGAAAAGTCTCAAATCCATTTCCTATAAGGTTCCTCTAAAATTACGTGGATTAAGGTCAAATCAAGTCCATACTTGATTTCTGTTCATAACTCGACTCGGAACTCGCTAACTTTTCCATTTTGCATATGCTAAATATGCAAATGAAATGTAGATGTTATGAAGTTCATATGAATGAAGTGCAAGATGATTTTTTTAATACAAGAATGATATGCATGAGTAAATAAGAAGCCCTTTTTATTGGAAAAAGTTTTTTTAATTTTCTGGTACGCCACCTATTTTATAATAATTTTACAAAAGTTTTATTATTTAAAAGAATTCTATAAAGGTTATACATATTTTAAAGAGATTATTATAAATATTATATAAATTTTACAGCTTGTATACAATATACATGTTATATAAATATACAAGTATTTAAAAAAATTACTAATTTTAATCATCACATAACAATTGCATAATATATAGAAAAATACATAAAAGTACATCCTATGGGTAAAGTATATATGTAATATATACACACCCTCTACTTAGCATGTGATATGCCCTCATAGCACAAAGAGCGACGAAAGACATAGCTCGTGCTAAGCGTAAGAGAGTGAAAATAATAGAAGCACTAAAGTTGACCTACCCCCCTATACTTAGGCTCTGGTTTGTCTAAGTATAGAAGAAGAGCAAAAAAGGGGTGGTCAAGGTCAAGAGGAGAAATGGATGAATATATAGACAGGGCGGGCCTTAGTCCCCCCTATACTTAGGCTTTGGTTAGCCTAAGTATAAGACAAGGGTGGTGTGAGAACCGCGAGGTTGGGGAATGTACAAAGATGTAGAGATACGAATCTTTTTGATGCTGCGGATGACCATAGATCTATGCTGCAAGGTATCATGCGCAAATCTATGCGTGTCTTCTGAATTCGTCTCACACATGAAAATAATATCCTTAGCACGTACTAATTATTCCTTTAGTTTGATAAAGTGTTTCAGTAGTTGTCTATTCACTAGGGATGTCTGTGCTCCATCTGTAAGATCTGAGATCTGTACACATATACTGTCATGCACATCACAAGAGATATATAGACTTGCCCACTTGGACTTGAGTTTCCCTTGGAAAATCTTCAGCCTTGCATTGAACAGCCATACCTTTTGTCCAGGAACGAAGTTCTTTCATCTGATAAATCTATATGCTTAACCTTGTCCTTGTACACCAACCCATGGTCAAATGCAAGGTTTCTAATTTCCACAAGTTCATCCAGATCCATCTGTCTCTGCTTATGACGTAGATGTGTGTTCCAGTTGACCTTCTTAATTGTCCATTCTAATTTATGCACTAACTCAACAGACAAATGGCACGAATTCCCAATTACCATCATGAATGGGGAGGTTTCTAATAGTGTTTTGTAAGCCATCCTATACTCCCAAAAGACTTGTCTAATATCTGAGATCAGTCCTTCCTGTCTAGGAGAATGAGCTTCTGCAATATGGTCTTAACCTCCCTATTTGACACCACTGCCATGCCATTAGTCTGTGGGTGGTAAGGACTAGTGACACAGTGCTTGATGTTGTAATCCTTCACAAGTTTCTTCACCTCTCTGTTCACAAAATTTCTACCCCCATCGGATATTAACACTATGGGGACCCCGAATCTAGAAATAATATACTCTTTGATAAACTTACGAGCAGTTCTACTGTCAGTGGGTCTGGTCGGGATAGCCTCTACCTACCTTGACAAATAGTCTATCATAAGAAGGATATATTCAAATCCGTGTCTGGCTGGTAAAGGACCCATGAAGTCAATGTCCCATGCATCAAAGACATCACAAATTATGACATACTACATAGGCATCTCATCTCTGGAACCAACAGTTCCTCTCATTCACTGGCATACCAGGCACGACTTCATAAAGTGAAAGCATCGCGAAACAGAGTCTGCCAGTATAAGCCACACTACAAGGCCTTCCATGCGGTCCCCTTCCTGGAGTGGTTTCCTTTTGCCTCCAGACTATGGCAACATGTAAGGATACTATAGTATTCCTCATGAGGAATATATCTCCTCCTGACATAATCTAGTCCCTCAAAGAAAAGAATCAGATCCTCCCAATGGTCATGTCTCGAATCCAACTTATGTTGTTCTATGCTACTCTTAGTCCCATTTTCAGGAACTTTCTTCGAGAGAAGATAGTTCACTATATTGGTGTACCATGGGAGTGAGTCGATAACAAAAACTGACTCATAAGGAAAGGATTCTCGAATAGATGTATTGGCCTTCACATCCTTCTTTTCCATGAGGTACTGTAGTGTTATATGGCATGTGAACACAACAACCTTGATCCAATGAGACGAGACATGAACTTATACAAGACGAACACTACTACAAGCATTTATTTTTTCGTAACTGTATACTTACGCTGAATAGGTGATGAACCAGATTTCATCATCTTTATTCATTTATTTTAGCTTAAAATCCCTTATAAAATGCCTATAAATATTAACAAATCTCTCTTTTTAATATCCTCATTCTTATGTAAATATTGTATATTTTTACTATTTTGACCTAAAATAAATAAAGAATGAAATAAAGGGAAACTAAAGAAAATAAAAAGATTGCATATATATAAATATAGGCTAACTCTGACCCTGAGAGAAGGTCAAAATTTGACCAGATTGACAAGGAATAAAGTATGGGGAAGTAAGGCCTAACAAACAAAATAATCAAGAAAACCAATCCTCACTTCTGTATATTCATCCCTTGTACATCTTTGTATATATTTACATATCTTTCTACTATTTTATTCACCACCAACTTCATCTCAAATAAAAATATTTTCTTCTTGAAACTTGTACATAAAAATAAGTTGTAAATATTAAAAATAATTGCAAGAATAATCATTGTACAATTTGTAAATAACAATACGTCAAAAAAGACGTAAATCTCAACTTGTCATATCAATATGTTGGACATGCAAGCCCACGACGAGCCATTATGCAATAAATGTTATTGCAAATATCATTCCCTTATCTAAAATGAAGAATAACTAATTTGCATAAAAGGCCCCTTAGTACAATTAAGGTTATATACCATGGCCATCTTAATGATCATACAATTGTTGATTCAATAATTGAATCATAGAGGCTGGTGCTTGGATGAATATCTAAAGAGTTAGATTGAGGACTCATCAAGCACCGTGAAATGATTATTAAGAGATGATCTCCAACCTGAGGAGGAGATGGCAATCCTCTCTCTGAAGGATGATATCTAACTGTCCTCATGATTCAAATCCTCTACATAGGAATGGAGATTCAGAGGTGTTAGATAAGTTAGGTCAAAGAGTTAACTTAACGGGATCGAGATAACCAAAGTCCTATGTCGTATGCTTTCACGATATAGGCACACATCCTCTGATCGGAGACAGACGTGTTACTATATGTCTAAGTATGTGTATTTGGCAGACCAATAGGTTGATGACCTAATCAAGGTCTATACATTGGCGCACAAGTGTGTATACAAGGGCATATGAGTAATACGATCTCTCAAAGGAACCATATAGATTCATTTATTAAACCGGAAGACAAGAGCTCACTCATGAGATATTGGGAAGAACCAAATTCCGTGCACGATCATCTCGCTTTGGAAGCTTGACTGAATTTGTAGGTTTGATATATACTTTTAGAAAGTATATGATCAAAACCTAAGTATGATATATGCTTTTGGAAAGTATATGATCGATACCGACTCCCAATGATCAAATGAGAAACTTACCTATAAAACCCTAAAGTAGAAAATGTAAAATTGATCTAATACTTCAGATTTATTCTAAGTCTTCTAGTATGTAGGATGTACAGGTATTGGGAATACCTGATGGTGATGTGGTCATAAACGATTGTATAACCATGACGCTTCCATTACTAGGGAGTCATGAAACGGGTCTGGATTTTAGTGACTCCTCTCAATAGAGAAGTAATCTCATCTTGGTCCAAATGCTGGACATTGATCTGAATGTGATTCAAATGCAATGAGAAAAATTAGATTAGTTATCTTGATTTAATCAAGCATCTTTGGGAGGCCCGAGGTCTGTATTTGAGATGTGGTCTCAATATCCAAGTCACTATACGTGGAATAATACAGTCGCCCTGTCCTTATCTCCAAGTATCCGTGGAGAAAGCGCATTATCCTTGAAAGAGCTAAGGATAGTTCATTGTTGATATAAGTATCCATGCACTGAGAAATTGGATAATTAAATGTTATATAATTATCATGAATAATATGAATTTGATTCATATTATAAGGAGAGTTATCTTAGATAATTAAATGTGATTTAATTATCAAAGATGTGAATAATGTGAATGTGATTCATATTATTTGGGCATGTGAGAATAGAGATCCAAGATGATTAAATGTGATTTAATTATCATGGATATGAATAATGTGGATATCAATATCCATATTAGTCATATATATTATAAAATTATAATATATAAGAGAGAGCTATTTGTAATTTACATTTGTTAATTAAATGTTGATGTGAGTTGGATTCACATTGGGCAATTAATTGAAAATGTAATTCACGTTTTATTTTTGGTTGTGAATGTAATTCACATTTTTCCAATGGAAAGATTGCAATATTCACAAAATATTTATGAATTATTTTTGTAGAATAATTTATAACAAGTGTTATTGCAAATCTTAGAGATTTCCATGGAATATTGTTATCTCATGAGATATAATGAGATTACATGAGATTGCCACCAAATCCCATATTATGGAAGGAGGCAATCTTCATTCCATAAATCTCCATGCTTGATTGATTTAATTTGAGAATAAATCATATTGATTTATCAATATATATTTAATCTAAATTAAATTAATTGTTATTGATTTTTTTACCAACAAAATCTTAGCAATTAAAAGAAACACAAATCAATGTAAGCCATTGGATTTGTGTTGTCCATGGATTGAGTTCCATGGATCCCAAAATATTATAAAAGGAGAGGCATCCCTTGCTCTTCTTGGTTACAACAATGCAATGAGAACATAAGGCTCTCTCTCTCATTCTCTACAAGCCCTTTCTCTCTCTCATATGGTCGTCCACCATGGATGCCCTAGAGATGAGCCGCAAGAGGATATGTAGCACAAGTATGTCTCTACTTTCGCAGAGCAATAATCACATCTAGATCATCTGCTACCTCCTCAACCTGTAAACTACCCTCTTGAGAGGGCACTTGCTCATCTTGTAAAGCATCCTGCTGCATAGACAACTCAGTAGTGCCATCAGTAGAAATAATGTGCTCATTACATACGTGAGGCGTGCTGGATGATAGGGAAGTCCCATGAACTGGGGAACAATGTGAGACCCGCGAGTAAACACGCATGGCAAAAATTACATCACAGTAGTAGGTGGTGGTCCAAGGGGTAGCACATGAGCGGGTGTAGGTATTGGAGGTGGTGGTGAAGGTGGTGGATTCAGAGTAGGAACTGAGGGTGGTGCATCTGTAGGAGGAGGAGGCATGTATACCTCCTCTTTAGAGTCAGAGGGAGTCCACTTGTCACCTGTAGGATATAAATACATAACAGACTCAAGGAAAGTGACATCAATAATAAAAAATATTTCCACAGAAGCGGATCAGAAAAATAGTGCCCCTTATGTGTACAAGAGTAGCCAATAAAGACACACTTGGCGACTCTAAGGGAGAGCTTGTCATGACCAGGCATTAGATTCTGAACAATGGTCACACATCCAAACACTCGGGGTGTAAGGAGATCAGGTCCTTGTCGAGAAATACAATCGAGAAAGGAACCTTTTCTCCTAAACTAGAATATGACATACGGTTCACCAAGTAGCAGGCTGTGAGGACCGCATCACCCCAGTAAGAGTAAGGGTTACGACTTTGAATCAAAAGGGTCTAAGTCACATCGAGTAAATGATAGTGTTTGCTTTCGGTAATATTGTTCAGCTGGGATGTGGAGGCACATGAGGTCTGGTGTACGATGCCAATAGATCTCAAGAAGTCGGATAGCTGTAAAGTATATAACTCTGAGACATTATTAGATCGCTAATACTTGACAGTAGAAAAGAAAATGTTCTTTATTTCATTAATAATGGATTAATGACAGACCCAACCTTAGACTTATTTTTAACAAAAAGACCGAAGAAAATCTAAAATAGTCATCCACTACAAGATAAAAATGATGTCCCTGATGATCAGGAGCTGGATTGGGACCTTAAATATCTAAGTGAATAAGCTCAAATAACCAGGTACTACTACGACTCTGATGACCAGGAAAAGAAGAGTGGTGATGCTTCCTAAGCTGGCAAACTACGCACTGGAAGGAAGATCACGTGGAAATCTGTGGGAGGACATGACACAACTTCTACAGAGGAAGATGGGCGAAATGAAGATGTCATAAGTATGATGAGACTGGTCCACTAGGAATAGTGGAGGCACTAGCATGAGGATGCTGGATCAGTCTATAGAGCCACATTGCTCACGGCTACATCTAATCACCTGCACATGAGTATGTCTTAAAACACAAGAGAATAGAGGTTAAAAATGAAACGACAATATAGCTCCTTCGTGATTTGACTAATTGAAAGCTGGTTCATCTGAAAATCAGGAGCATATAAAACATTCTGCAAGCATATGGATGGTGTCAAATGCACCTCCCCCTATTCATGGATGAGTAAGTACACCCCTTCATAATGACGACCCATCTACCATGGGGTATAAACCTATAAGCATTGAAATGGACTCTGTCTCCACACAGATGGTGTGAAGCACCATAGTCCAGATTCACTCTATCATATATGCCCTGCTACAACTCGTAAAAGCATATGTTATATCTGAGGAGTATGAAGACGCTCTAGCAGAGCATCTGTTATATGTGAAGAATCTGTAGTGGTGCCGGCAATGGGAATAATTATCTCCCATATACAAGAGACAATATCATCAAGGAGTGTATCTGCCTAAGGAGATGACGTGTCTGGAGGCTCCCTCTGCTCCGCCACACGAGCAGATGTGGGGTATCCATGCTGCTGATAGCATGCGTCCTCAGAGTGACCTAGGTGATGACAATAGGTACAAGGACCAATGCTGATGTCCACATCCTCTATCACAGGGATCACGTCCTATGAACTATGTAGAACCTGAAGGATATGGAGAAATCCTCAAGCGCATCACGGAAGCGTGATCGTCGTATCGAATACGACGAAGAACGACTAGTCGTACTAGTTGTTCGGAGCAGCGGAATTTTAAAATTTTTAAATCGATGAAACCACATGATCCGAGAACCTTTCTCAAATCGTTTCATCTATAACCACATCAAGTATAATGCAATACCTCTTGAAGCGTGGTTGATCGAGTCTCTACGAAAAGAGACCTCCTGTCTCAAGTCCGATCGTCGGAGTAACGGCTTGCGAGCGCGGAGATGAGTCGCGGTGTCCTCGCAATCCAAGTTGATCCAAGCGCGGTTGCTCCTGATCTCGTCGCACGAGATCAAACGTCTCCTTCGTGAGTGAAGCACTCCAAGAAGACAAAGAACCGCAGAGAGTCGAAGCGGCAGCACGATGGCGCGGGCGACGACGTTTCTCTCCACCAAGGTGGACGGCCACCAAGAAGAGAGGGAGAGAGGGCTGTCGTGTATATGAGAAAGAGAGAGAGAGAGAGAGTTTTTGTGCTACAATAGCATGTGTCAAGAGAGAGCCAAGAATGCCTCTCTATTTATAGGGTTTTGGGATCCATGGATCTCAATCCATGGGACACATAAAATCAATGGATGAGATTGATTTATGTTCATCCAATGGCTGAGATTGTTGTTGTCAAAAGCAACAAATTTAGGTCAAAATATATTTGATAAAATCAAATATAATTTGCTCCTAAATTAACCCAACAAATAAGGAGAGAAGACACATGGAGATTTCATCTCCATGTGCCTTCCATGTAGGCGCACACCCACTCCAATTAGGAGTGGTGTGCCGTCCACCATGGATTGCATGGAGATTGTAATCTCCATGTAATCTCTCTCTTATTTATTTGCAACAAAATAATTTGGGTTTTATTTCTCAAAAAATAATTCACAATTATCTTTGAGAATATTGCAATCTTGCCATGGAAAAATTGTGAATCATATTCACAACCCAAAACAACATGTAATTCATATTGTTAATTAATTACACAATGTGTATCCAATACACATCATAATTAATCAACACATATAAATTATAAGTAACTCTCTCTAATACATTATAAATCACATTTATAATATATCATGAATAATTGGATATCTCTATCCACATTATTCTTATCCAAACTAATTAAATCACATTTAATCATATTGGATAATTTCTCATACATCATGATAATTAAAACACTTTTAATTATCAAATTCTCTTTGCTTAGATCTTATGGAATTGTTCTTAAACCATTTAAGAACAATGCTATTTCTCCTCAGATACTTGGAGATAAGGACAGGGCGATTGTATTGTTCCACGTATAGTGACTTGGATGTTGAGATCATATCTCAACTCCAGATCCTATGGACCTCCCACTGATGCTTGATCAAATCAAGACCGTAGACTTAATCTTCTCATTGCATCTGAATCTTATTCAGACCAATGTCCAGTTCATGGACTAAGATTAGGTCACTTCTCTAATGAGAGGAGTCACTAAAATCCAATCCTGTTTCATCACTCCCTCGGAATGGAAGCGTCATGGTTATACAATCGTATATGATCAAATCACCCTTCAGGTATTCCTAATACCTGCACATCCTACATACTGGAAGACTCATGATCATCCTGAAGATAAAGATCACTTTTACACTGTCATCTTCAGGGTTAGATCATTAAGTTTCTCAATCTTGGTCATCGGGATTTGGTATAGATCATATGCTTTCACAAAGCATATATCTTACCTTCAAATTCATGTCATGCTTCCAAAGCACGACGACCATGCATGGAATTTGTTCAGTCCCAATACCTCATGAGTGAGCTCATGTCTCCCGGTTCACAAGTGAACCTGTATGATCCCTTTGAGAGATCGTATTACTCATATGTCCTTACATGCAAACCAGCTCGCCGGTATATAGACCTTGATTAGGTCATCAACCTATTGGTCTGCCAAATGTACATACTCAGACATATAGTAATACATCTGTCTCTAGTCAGAGGATGCATGCCTAAGTCGTGACAGTATTCAACGTAGGTCTTTGGTTATCTCGATCTCGTCAAGTCAACCCTATTGACTTAACTAACCTGACACCTCTGAATCATTATTCCCATGCAGAGGACCTGCATCAAGAGGTCAGTCAGATATCAGTCATATGAGATAGGATTGCCATCTCCCACTCAGACTGGAGATCATCACTTAATGATCATTTGATGATGCTTGATGAGTCCTCTATCTAACTCCTTAGATATTCATCCAAGCATCAGCTTCTATGATCCATCCAATGAATCAACAGCTGTATGATCATCAAGTTGGCCATGGTACATAACCCTTATTGTACAGAGGGACCCTATAGTGCATTCATTCATTAATCTCAGAAAGGGGAGTGAAAAATAAACAATAACTTTTATTGATAATTTATTCATTACAATAACATTTATTGTAGAAATGGTTCGCCCGGGGCTCACATTGCTAACAATCTCCCACTAGCCCTCAGAACCATTCAGGTACAATCTTTAAACCCATACTCATTACATGCTGGTCAAAAACCTTCTGTGTCAGAGGTTTGGTAAGAGGATCAGCAACGTTGTCGGCAGAGGCCACCTTGGTGATGATGATGTCACCACGCTTTTGTATCTCCCGAATGATGTGGTATTTCCTTTCCACGTGCTTGCTCTTTTGATGCCATCTAGGTTCCTTTGCCTGGGCAATGGCTCCCGTGTTATCGCAAAGTAACGGGATGGGAGTATCAGAGGAAACTACGCCAAGCTCCAGCACGAACTTGCGCAACCACACCGCCTCCTTTGCAGCATCCGATGCGGCAATGTATTCGGCTTCCGTTGTTGAATCTGCAGTAGTGTCCTGCTTCTTGCTTTTCCAGCTCACAGCACCACCATTCAACAAGAACACGAACCCCGATGTCGACTTTCGATCATTTACATCCGATTGGAAGTCAGAATCTGTATATCCTAAGACTTGGAGATCACCATCTCCATAGACCAAGATGTAATCTTGCGTCCGTCTTAGATATTTGAATATGTTCTTTACTGCATTCCAGTGTTGTTCTCCATAGCAGGATTGGTAACGACTTACCACTCCCACTGCATGGCAGATATCTGGCCTAGTGCACATCATGGCATACATTAAGCTTCCTACGGCTGATGCATAAGGACATCCAGCCATGGCCTTCTTTTCCTCAACACTTTGAGGAGCCATTCCTTTAGACAGGTGGATACCATGTCTTAAGGGTAGGAATCCTTTCTTTGAACTATCCATATGGAATCGTTCAAGAATCTTCTTAATGTATCCATGTTGTGACAATCCCAAAATCCTCTTTTCTCGGTTTCTGAACAGCTTCAGGCCTAAGATATAAGAGGCTTCTCCAAGATCTTTCATCTCAAAGGTATGGGATAGCCAAATCTTTACACTGGTCATCATCCCTGTATCATTCCCAATGATAAGGATGTCATCTACATAAAGCACGATGAACACAACGGCGCTCCCACTAAGCTTCTTGTATACACAAGGTTCATCAGGATTTTGCACAAAATCATAACTCTTTATGGTTTCGTCAAATCTGATGTTCCAACTAAGAGAAGCTTGCTTGAGCCCATAGATGGATTTCTTCAGCTTGCATACTTTACCATCCTCAGTCATGAAGCCCTGGGGCTGCTCCATGTAGATATCCTCCTCGAGGTATCCATTGAGGAAAGCCGTCTTGACGTCCATCTGCCAGATGTCGTAGTCAAGATATGCAGCTATAGCTAGCAATGTCCGGATGGATTTAAGCATAGCCACAGGAGAGAATGTCTCATCGTAGTCGATGCCTTCTCTCTGTGTGTAGCCCTTGGCTACGAGCCGTGCCTTGAAAGTCTCTACTTTCCCATCAGGTCCCCTCTTTCTCTTGAAGATCCATTTACACCCAATGGGTTTTACCCCTTTAGGTGGATCCTCTAGGGTCCATACACCATTCTTATGCATGGAGTCAATTTCTGACTTCATTGCTAGCATCCATCTATCCATGTCTTGATCCGCGAGTGCTTCATCAAATGAAGTAGGATCAATGTCAGTTTCACCTGACACATGGAATCCATACCTTTCAGGTGGTGCAACCACCCTCGAACTCCTTCGAAGAGGTATGGGTGTTTCATCTTTATTTATCTCTTCCGTTTCTGGTCTAGGAAGTTCAGAATCCTCAGGGGATTCAAAGAATTCCTCTACTTCATTGTTGTCTTGACCTTTATGGAAATCATTCTCCAGAAACTTCACATCTCTAGAAACAAAAACCTTTTGGGTCTCAGGGTCATAAAGTTGGTATCCAATACCATCTTTAACATACCCAATGAAGTAGCACTCACGAGAGCGAGATTCTAGCTTACTTGCGTCTACGTTCTTCGCATAGACCAAGCAACCCCAAACCCTCAAGTGATTAACACTAGGTTTGGTTCCATACCATAGCTCATGAGGAGTCTTAGGCACGGATTTGCTAGGAATCTTATTCAGGATATATATTGCAGTCTCTACTGCATATCCCCAGAAACTAAGAGGTAAATTTGCTTTATTCATCATTGATCGGACCATGTCCATGATGGTCCTGTTGCGTCTTTCAGCAACACCATTTAGTTGGGGAGTTCCAGGAGGAGTGAGATTGGAAACAATTCCATTCTCCTTAAGGTATTCCTTGAATTCATCTGATAGGTACTCGCCACCTCGATCAGATCGAATCCGTTTAATCTTCCTATCGGTTTGGTTCTCAACCAAAGCCTTGAATTCTTTGAACTTTTCAAAGGTTTCAAACTTATGACGTAGTAGGAAGATAAACCCGTATCGCGAATGGTCATCGATAAACGTCAAATAATATCGGTATCCATTTCGAGTCGCGGTACTGAAGGGACCACATACATCGGTATGTATTAGGTCAATAATACCTTCGCATCTCGTAACCTTGTTACGGAAAGGTGTCCTAGTCATTTTGCCTTGTATGCAATGTTTGCAAGTGGGCAGAGGTTGAACCTTTAGAAAATCTAGAGGTCCATCCTTTATCAATCTATTGATCCTATCAACAGACAAATGACCAAGCCTTTGATGCCATATCTCATTTGAGATATTTTTATCCTCTCTGGATCTTTTAGGGTTTTTATTAGTGGTTGTCACATTCATAATACATTTATCAATGCACAATTCATAGAGTCCTCCAGAAGTCAAAACACCATCCGCAATATATTTATCATAACGACTTATGACTAATTTATTACAGAAAAGGAAAGTATATCCGCTTCTAACAAGCTTAGATACAGATATCAAGTTTCTTCTGACTTCGGGTACATAAAGACATTCTTTAAGTATAAGGACTCTTCCACTAGATAATGATAGTCTACAAGTCCCGACGGCTACTGCTGCAACACTTGCATCAGATCCCATCTGGATGACTATCTCCCCTTCCTCAAGATTCCTAGTTTCCTGAAACAAATGCAACAAATTGCATACATGAACAGAAGCACCAGAATCTACAACCCAACTTCCTTCTCGTCCAACGAGAAATCTAGTTTCAATGATGAAAGTAGATTTCATACCTGCTGGGGCTTTACCTTTGTCTGAGGACTTCGGGTAATCTGGGCAGTTACGCTTCCAGTGCCCCGGCTTCTTGCAGTGATGACAGACGTCGGTTTTCTTCGACGCCATGAGAGTGGATGCATTGGAAGAAGAGGCAACACTTTGTCCCTTCTTCTTTCTCTTCTGGGCCGGGCCCTTCCGAGAACCATGCTTCCGACTGCGCTTCCTTTTGACCTGTGCAACCATTGCACTGCCACTGGGACCATCCTTCTTCATTACGTCCTCTGCGGACTTTAATGAAGCAAGGAGAGCAGCATTTGTCAATTCCAACTTGTTCATGTGGAATGACACTACAAAGTTATTAAAAGACTTGGGCAATGACAGCAGAATGAAGTCAGCTTGCATGTCTGCATCCATCGTTGCCTCAAGAGTCTCCAGCTCCGACAAGTACCCAAACATTTTGAGTACATGTTCACGGACCGAAGTCCCTTCCTGCATTCTACAACGAATGAGGTCTTTCATAACATTGTACCGCTGAGTGCGGTTAATGTCACCAAACATATCTTTAAGATTCTGCATTATTTCCTGACAGGTATTCATCTCCACATGTTGCTTCTGCAGCACATTGGAGAGAGAACCTAGGATATAGCACCTAGCCAAGACATGATCTTCATCATACTTGTCATTAAATGCTTTTTCTTCCTTGGACTTAGGGTTCTCAAGCTTGTCCTTGGATAGCACATAACTAATGCGCTCAGCAGAGAGAACAAGCTCCAAATTTCGGATCCAATCCGAGTAATTTGGGCCGGTCAATTGGTTGACCTCAAGAAGCCTACTAAGTGGGTTCAAAGACTTCATTTTCTGAAATTAAGAATGCACTATATTAGAATATAGAAATATATATTCAAATTTATGATGTTTGATTAAGGTATTTTAAATCAAATTATTCTTGCATTGTCGACTTTGAAAGTTCATTCCCTTAATCACTTTCAAAGTAAGAGATATACTTACCGCTATATCTCTAGCAAGAATTGGGATCTCCTCTTTATCATTGTCACATCCCAATAATATGAGAATCTGTGACTCCAATAAAGAAAAGCATGAACTCATTCCAATTTGCAAGTCCAACTTGCAATTTCCCAATTCGGTCTTTAACACCCGAGCCCACCACCCCTAAGGCGATGTTGACCCGTTGTTAATTGAACCAACCGTCAACAGGAATAGTACTCGCTATGCGCAATCCAATATCGCCCCAATAATATGAGGATCCGATATTGGGGTCACTACGCATACGGCCTTACTCTTTCGAGAAGCAAAGAGCCCGATCCAGATGCGCTTGCACACGGGAGCTGTCACTTCGGACAGGCGTCTCCCATATGCAATCCCTGGCGACGAAACTCTTCGCCTTGACGGGAGACCATGGATGTCACTTATGTGATCCTCCATCTTCATATTCAAATTTTAATTAATTATCGTGAATCACATTCACATAATTAATTCTTCCAAGGAAATTAATAACTCTAATCATATCAGAGTATTTCAATTGGACATAATCAATTTAATCATATTAAATTAATTATCAATCCAATTCAAACAATCAAACTTGATTATTTTACTTGAATACATATATGGTAATATCTCAAAATACGTATTAATTCGAATTTTAATAATTAGAAAAATACATCTTAATCCCTCGGACATTATCCCGGCCCTACCCGCTGTCATGGCCAGTACCGACGAGAGTGGGACGGACCACATACGTTGCAACCCGCAACCCCAATGCTCTCCGACTAGGCACCATATCCGCCTCGGGAAAGGATAATGCCAAATTGATTAATTTGTACTTGAGATGATCATCGGTTTTTCAACCGAAATTGTACCATATAGTAATAATCAAAACATTTTTGATTATAAGGAAATTTGCTAGACAAATTCCCAAATCCTATTCAAGCATCAAGTTTGAAGATTGTTGTTTCCAATTTATGATTTAGATCACATCTTAATCAATTAATTGGTTGGGGCCATGTCAATTAGGCAAATAATCATGTCTCAATATTTCACAAATATTATTCAAGATTATTTCACGAAATTAACAATTAATTTCACTAATTGACAATCACTTGGTTCTAGATTAGGAATGCAATTTCAGTATAGACCCCTATTCACTAAAATTGGCTTATCTCAATCAATTTAAATCCAAATTAAGCAAACTCAATTTTCATAAATTGCTAACTTGATTTACAACAGAACCTAAGTGGATTTGCACGCATTTCGAGGCAGATGATAACAGTAATTAACTCTTTAATCATGTTAAAATCTATTGTTCCCGCAACAGTGCATACATGTCCATTAAAACAACCATAATTAGAGCATACGAAATCCGATTTACGCAAACTCAGTTCCTATGGTTTCCTTATTTAATGGGGAACAAAATCCAAATATTAAATTCGTGTTTAAACAATTTAAACAGTACCGAATTTATTTACTAAACAGATCTGCGAAATCAAATGCGATGAAAACTTTCGCGACCTAAACGAACCCAAGTCGTCCTCGGTTTTTCGAATCATATTCGAAACCGTCGACCTAAGGCTCTGATACCACTTGAAGGATATGGAGAAATCCTCAAGCGCATCACGGAAGCGTGATCGTCGTATCGAATACGACGAAGAACGACTAGTCGTACTAGTTGTTCGGAGCAGCGGAATTTTAAAATTTTTAAACCGATGAAACCACATGATCCGAGAACCTTTCTCAAATCGTTTCATCTATAACCACATCAAGTATAATGCAATACCTCTTGAAGCGTGGTTGATCGAGTCTCTACGAAAAGAGACCTCCTGTCTCAAGTCCGATCGTCGGAGTAACGGCTTGCGAGCGCGGAGATGAGTCGCGGTGTCCTCGCAATCCAAGTTGATCCAAGCGCGGTTGCTCCTGATCTCGTCGCACGAGATCAAACGTCTCCTTCGTGAGTGAAGCACTCCAAGAAGACAAAGAACCGCAGAGAGTCGAAGCGGCAGCACGATGGCGCGGGCGACGACGTTTCTCTCCACCAAGGTGGACGGCCACCAAGAAGAGAGGGAGAGAGGGCTGTCGTGTATATGAGAAAGAGAGAGAGAGAGAGAGAGAGTTTTTGTGCTACAATAGCATGTGTCAAGAGAGAGCCAAGAATGCCTCTCTATTTATAGGGTTTTGGGATCCATGGATCTCAATCCATGGGACACATAAAATCAATGGATGAGATTGATTTATGTTCATCCAATGGCTGAGATTGTTGTTGTCAAAAGCAACAAATTTAGGTCAAAATATATTTGATAAAATCAAATATAATTTGCTACTAAATTAACCCAACAAATAAGGAGAGAAGACACATGGAGATTTCATCTCCATGTGCCTTCCATGTAGGCGCACACCCACTCCAATTAGGAGTGGTGTGCCGTCCACCATGGATTGCATGGAGATTGTAATCTCCATGTAATCTCTCTCTTATTTATTTGCAACAAAATAATTTGGGTTTTATTTCTCAAAAAATAATTCACAATTATCTTTGAGAATATTGCAATCTTGCCATGGAAAAATTGTGAATCATATTCACAACCCAAAACAACATGTAATTCATATTGTTAATTAATTACACAATGTGTATCCAATACACATCATAATTAATCAACACATATAAATTATAAGTAACTCTCTCTAATACATTATAAATCACATTTATAATATATCATGAATAATTGGATATCTCTATCCACATTATTCTTATCCAAACTAATTAAATCACATTTAATCATATTGGATAATTTCTCATACATCATGATAATTAAAACACTTTTAATTATCAAATTCTCTTTGCTTAGATCTTATGGAATTGTTCTTAAACCATTTAAGAACAATGCTATTTCTCCTCAGATACTTGGAGATAAGGACAGGGCGATTGTATTGTTCCACGTATAGTGACTTGGATGTTGAGATCATATCTCAACTCCAGATCCTATGGACCTCCCACTGATGCTTGATCAAATCAAGACCGTAGACTTAATCTTCTCATTGCATCTGAATCTTATTCAGACCAATGTCCAGTTCATGGACTAAGATTAGGTCACTTCTCTAATGAGAGGAGTCACTAAAATCCAATCCTGTTTCATCACTCCCTCGGAATGGAAGCGTCATGGTTATACAATCGTATATGATCAAATCACCCTTCAGGTATTCCTAATACCTGCACATCCTACATACTGGAAGACTCATGATCATCCTGAAGATAAAGATCACTTTTACACTGTCATCTTCAGGGTTAGATCATTAAGTTTCTCAATCTTGGTCATCGGGATTTGGTATAGATCATATGCTTTCACAAAGCATATATCTTACCTTCAAATTCATGTCATGCTTCCAAAGCACGACGACCATGCATGGAATTTGTTCAGTCCCAATACCTCATGAGTGAGCTCATGTCTCCCGGTTCACAAGTGAACCTGTATGATCCCTTTGAGAGATCGTATTACTCATATGTCCTTACATGCAAACCAGCTCGCCGGTATATAGACCTTGATTAGGTCATCAACCTATTGGTCTGCCAAATGTACATACTCAGACATATAGTAATACATCTGTCTCTAGTCAGAGGATGCATGCCTAAGTCGTGACAGTATTCAACGTAGGTCTTTGGTTATCTCGATCTCGTCAAGTCAACCCTATTGACTTAACTAACCTGACACCTCTGAATCATTATTCCCATGCAGAGGACCTGCATCAAGAGGTCAGTCAGATATCAGTCATATGAGACAGGATTGCCATCTCCCACTCAGACTGGAGATCATCACTTAATGATCATTTGATGATGCTTGATGAGTCCTCTATCTAACTCCTTAGATATTCATCCAAGCATCAGCTTCTATGATCCATCCAATGAATCAACAGCTGTATGATCATCAAGTTGGCCATGGTACATAACCCTTATTGTACAGAGGGACCCTATAGTGCATTCATTCATTAATCTCAGAAAGGGGAGTGAAAAATAAACAATAACTTTTATTGATAATTTATTCATTACAATAACATTTATTGTAGAAATGGTTCGCCCGGGGCTCACATTGCTAACAGAACCTGCCCTATCATGAGATGCATCCATCGTTGAGGAGGTTTGTATGGTTGTAGAAGATGGGATAATAAGCCTGCTGAGGTGACTATAGGCCTCCTCCATGGGAGGTATGGTCGTACCTGTAAGAAGTTGTACGCATGCGACCTCATACTTTGGGTCCAGGACTGCCAAGAAAACTCCAACCATCGTGGAGTTCATGTACACCATTTGCTACTTTGTAAAAGTTGTAACAAGAATGAAGCTGCGAAACTTCTCAAACATGCCACGAAGCGAAGAGTAGAATGCATGTAAAGAATGTCTGTTTTGCTTAGCCTTGTATATATAGAACTGTAGCTGAAGAATCTTGGCCTTGTTCTTCGCTTGGGCATATACGGCTGTCAGAATATCCTACATTGCCTTGGTGATGGGTCAGTTTACAATATTATTGGTGATCTTTGTGGCGAGTGTCCCAGAGATCCAAATGCATGCATACACATCATCCTGCTTCCATGAAGTACCCCCCAGTCTTATTCATTGGCTCAAGCTTTGTCAGAATGTGTTCCTTGTTATTGCACAGCATAAGGATCATAAACTACATGGATCACAACTCACAGTTGGTCCTATCCATCTTCACAATAGGAGACAAGCCCTTAAAGGCACCAGACGATGAGAAAACCTCCTCCTTCTTCTCTAACATGATGAGAAAGAGAGATCCAAGCGATTGCACATGATCATATGGAGGATTGGTTGTATGTATGGGCTGAAAAACGTGATTTTGAGGTATGAAATCACATTT
The DNA here is from genome assembly GCA_037367405.1 of Ottelia alismoides. Lineage (NCBI taxonomy): Eukaryota > Viridiplantae > Streptophyta > Magnoliopsida > Alismatales > Hydrocharitaceae > Ottelia > Ottelia alismoides. Next base: position 1,163,817 of record JAZKJV010000316.1, on the reverse strand, counting down.
CTCAGTCAAAATCAGACAATTTCAGATCGCAGTTTGGTGACAGAGAAGAGGTAGGATGCCCATAGGGTCGCCAATGGTATTGAACGAGGCCACAGATAGGCGTAGTAGCCCGCGAGGGTGTTGGAGCGTGCTGGTTGCAGTGTTGCAGGGGTTGCATCGACGGTGATGTAAAATAGCAAGTGGAGCTGCCACGTGGGCGGTGCCGTCATGCGCATGGCTGCAGCATGGGAGGTGGCGGCGCATGCGAGGTCACCACGATGAAGGAAGGGATCAACAATGACGGGCGTGAGAGGCATCGCACGATGTGAGGGAAGACAAGGAGTGGTGGATATGACACGGTGGGGTACGAGAACTTCGATTTAGGACCATCACTTCGATACTATTTTAGGAGAAAATATTGATTTGCTTATTCATGAGGCTTTAGGATTCTATTATATAGAGGAGATCTACGTTGGGAAAATTACATAATTCTTGAGATACTTATATCTCTTTGTTCTATTTTTCAAAATTTTCTATTTTTTCAGCCTCTTTATGTAATTTTCCCTTTGAGATTTTCTCCTATATAAGAGAGCTCTAGGGCTTCAATGAATAACACTTTTTCGTTACTCAACTTCAACATTATATCAGAGCGATGGTCCTAGACCAGAGCCTGTGCCCTAGAGCCCAACCCCCACCAAAACCTTAGCGTGCACTGTCTCTTTAGACCCCGCGCCGCATCGTGCCTCCCTACACCTGCACCTCTCCTGTCGTCGTTGTGTTTACGTGCGCGCACACCTGCACGACAACACCACCATCTTGTGCAGCCCTGAGCGCATCTGTGTGTCCCGAGTTTTTCATGCCATCCATGCTCGAGCATCTATGTGGTCATCCAGTACGACCTCGGCACTGCTGCGCCTGCTCTTGTGCAACTCTACGACATCCTCACGTGCCACCCGTGCTGCTCTCTTCAGTTTGGTTTGTTCGTGGGTTTCTAGGGTGTGAAGTAATTATCTAAAGCACACTAGGTACACAAAGGAACCTTCAAGGAATGGGAGAGGTTGTGGTATGAGTCTATACACACAACCATCTCCCCATATGTCAGTGTAGGCATAGATCTTTCTAGTTGCAGACCAGTCTTGGAGATAATTGTCATCATGTCTGACAACAAAGCTGATGTTTCATCCCTGGGTGCATTCAAAGGTCCAGCACCCATTGTCAATATGGATGGAACAAACTATGAATTGTGGGCAATGCAGTTCATGTGTCTAATGCAATGCAATGGGAAGAAGTATATCCTCAAACAGGAGGAATTTAGTGACAAGACTGGGTTTAATGCCTCATGGGAGGCAGACAACGTGGATGCACATGTATGTCTATCTGGTACTTTGACAATGGAGATAGCCAACGACATTCTGAGTCAGCCTACTACAAAGGCTCTGTGGGACATTCTAGCTGCTACATACTATCCGGCTAAGAATGAAACAAACATACCGCAACTCCAGCATGATATCTTCACATCAAAGCAGAACGGTCGCTCCCTCTATACCCTGTACACTTCTTCAAGGGGTATGTTTGAGAAGCTACATGGTTATATTCCCTTGGCTTCTACGCCAGAGCAGCTCAAGGCATGCAGAAACTCTGTGATGAAAGGGGTTTTTCTAGCAGCTCTGGATCCTGAGTATGATGTCGCTCGAGCCAAGTTTCTCACTAATGCTACCATACCTCTAATGGAGGAGGCATATCACAGAGTGAGTAGGCTTTCTATATCCTTTGGTGGTACCCCGTAGTCTCAGACATCTTCAGCTATGGTTGCATCTCGTGGTAGGGGGAACCCTACACCGTATCGTGGTAGAGAAGGTCCCAGTAGTGGCAGGGGAGGGGGTGGTCAACCGTGTCAGTCGCGCACTTTCTGTCACAGATCAGGCTACTCTGAGGAAACCTGCTATTATAAGCATGGTTTTCCTGCTTCAGATTGGGTTGCAGAGCAGACTCAACAAGTTGGGAGTCCATTACCAGTTTCTGATCAGAGATTTGATGAACTTGTGGCATGGCTCAGGGAGATGATGCCTACTCCAGGGTCAACCAACTCTCCTTCAAGAACGTCAAAGGTAGCTGCCTCTTTATCAACGTCTACATCAGGTATAACATATGCCTTTAGTAGATGTTAGAAGGCGTATTTATCGAAATGGATCATGGATTCAGGAGCATCCCATCATCTCTGTGGTGATAGAGGAAAGTTTGGTACTTTCAGTCTGACTCAGCACCGACGATCAGTTGTGATAGAAGATGGGACACACTCTCCCATTACCGGTCATGGGGAGGTGCAGTTAACTCCTGTTATACGGATTCATAATGTTCTTTATGCTCCCAAATTTTCTATTAATTTACTATCAATTAGTCAAATCCCCAAGGATTTACATTGTCGTGCCATATTTCACCCTTCTGCCTTGTGTTTCAGGACATTCTCACGGGAAGGGTGATTGGATCTGGCTGTGAGCAATGAGGGCTCTGCAGACTGGTGCAATCTCCTTATGTTGTTGTCTCTTCTTTTCTCACCAAGTCTGCTTCTTCATATATGTGGCATCTTCGATTCGGTCATCTTCCTTTGCAAAAGCTGTGTTACGTTCTTCCACATATTTCTCCTCGCTCTACTTTTTAGTGCAAGGCATGCCAGCTTGGGATGCATCATCAGTTTACTTTCCAGAGTCGTCAGGGTCAAAGTAGTCATAGTGTTTTTGATTTTATTCATTTTGACATTTGGGGTTTAGGATATATGTTTTATCTTTTTGTTGATGATGAGTTTTCAAGATTGTCTTGGTCTTTCTCCTTAAGAACAAGTATGATGCTGCTCATGTTATTCAGTCCTTTATTAATGAAATAAGGAATGTCTTTCTAGCGAATGTCAAGTTTATAGCACTTGAATTTTGCAGTACTCAATTTCTTAGATCCTATGGTATTGTACATCAGACTTCTTGTGCGTATACTTCTCAACGGAATGGGGTGGCTGAGAAAAAACACCTCCATCTCTTGGATGTTACCAGGATTTTTTTGATCCAGAGTCATGCTCCTCATTCGTACTAAGGGGATGTGCTTTTAACTTCTTGTTACCTGGTAAATCATATGCCCTCTTTGGTTATGTGGGAGAAGATCCGATTCTCTATTACATTTCTCGAGATGGATCTTTTCTCCCTTACTCCTCATGTTTACAGGTCAGTTGCGTTTGTTTATCAGATGTCTCCATGTCTGGACAAGCTCTCTCATAGCGATGTCAAGTGTGTGTTTGTTTGGTATTCCAAGACCCAAATTGATATCGTTGCTTTGACCTTGTTCGGTAAAGGTACTATGTTAGTGCAGATGTCATCTTATTTGAATCCATTATGTATTTATCTCCTACAGGTGACAAGATCATTCCTTCAAAGAACGGAGAAGAGGTCTATGTGCCTCTATCTCCAATTTTGTCAATTCCAGAGTCTACTACACCACCATCATCACCTATACCGCCACCTCCATCACTGCCACTACTGCCACCACCGCCACTGCCTTATCCACCACCTGTCATACCTCCTTTCTTTCTATAGGTTTACCTGTGTCAACCTTGTGCTCATGTGCCTCCTCTATCATCCAGCACGCCCAAGGTATGTTCAGAACATTTGAGTTCTTCTGATGGCACTGGTGATTTGCATGTGCAGCCTGAGGTGTAGGAAGTAGTGTATGCAACTCCTTCTGTGGATATTGAGGACTTAGGTGTGCCGATTGCTATAAGGAAGAAGAGGTGTGCATGCACTATGCATCCTCTCGCTTCTCATGTTTCCCAGATGCGTCTTTCTGTGGATTTTCAGATATTTGTTGTGGGATTGTCGGCAATATAGATACCATGAACCTATAAGGAGGCACTACAGAGTAGTCAACGGCGTCAAGTGATGGAGGAAGAGGTGGCATCTTTACAGTCTCATGGTACGTGGAGCATTGTACATGCTCCTACAGTTGCTTCTATTGTTGGCAACAAGTAAGTGTTTACAGTTAAACACCGAGCATATGGTACTACAGACATGTATAATGACAGATTGGTTGCTCGTGGGTTCACCCAAACTTATGGAGTCGATTACCAATATACATTTTCTCCAGTTGTGCGTCATTCTACTCTACACATTCTTATTGTTGTTGTTGTGGTACATGACTGGCCGCTATTCCAATTGGATGTTAAGAATGCATTCTTGTATGGAGACTTGCAGGAGGAAGTTTACATGCAACAACCACTACGATTTGCTGCTGAAGGGGAGTCGAGTATGGTGTCCCGACTTCACATGGCCATATATGGCCTCAAGCAGAGTCCGAGAGCTTTATTTCGAAAGCTTTTAGAGTTGATTAAACATAAGGGGTTTATTAGATCTACTACATATCATTCTCTTTTTGTTAAGAGAACCCAGAGAGGTACTATTGCTATTCTAGTTTATGTTGCTGATATTATTGTTAGTGGCAGTGATGAACATGGCATTCATGTAGCTAAGAGTTACCTTGGATGTCAGTTTGTGACCAAGGACCTTGGCAAGCTACGTTACTTTCTTGGCCTAGAGTTTGCAAGGAATCAACATGGTATGGTAATGACCCAACAGAAGTATGTCACTGATCTTCTATTCGAGACAGATATGACAAGATGCAGACCTGCTACTACTCCAATGAACCCCGATACCAGACTTTATGATGAAAACTAGGAGGAGGTGGATAAGAGGCGATACTGAGAGTTAGTGGGGAAGATGTATGTTACTATTACCAGGCTATATATATCATTTGTTGTTAGTAGAGTTAACCAGTTTATGGAGCAACCTAGGCAGGTTCACATGGATGCAGTTAATATGATCTTGAGGTATCTGAAGTCTTCTCTAGATGCATGTCTTTTATTCAGAAGAGATACGTCTCTTATTGTTACTGGTTATGTAGATGTTGATTATGCTGGGTGTCCCAAGGACGAAGTCTACTTCTGGCTTTACTGTATTTGTTGGTAGCTCACTAGTTTCATGAAAGAGTAAGAAAAAAACTATTATAGCAAGATCTAGCACCGAATCAGAGTATAGGGAAATGGCCCAAGGGAGTACAGAAATGATGTCGGTCAAGTCCGTCCAGACTGACCTAACTATTGAGGTACATCTTCCTATGCACTTCAAATGTGATAATCAAGCAATTCTATTCATAGCTAATAATCCATCTTTCCATGAAAGAACAAAGCACATTGAAGTAGACTGCCATTACACCCATGCTTTGATCCACAAAGGGTTTATTTCTACCTCTCATGTTGCTTTAGGAGATCGGATTGCAGATATGTTTACCAAAGCTCTTGCTAGGGGCCCTTTTCAGCGTTGATGTTCCAAGCTGAGCATGATGGACATATATGCTCCAGCTTGAGGGGGGTGTTGAGATACTTATATCTTTCTGTTCTGTTTTTTGTAATTTTCTATTTCTTCAATCTATTTATGTAATTCTCCTTTTGATCTTTTCTCCTATATGAGAGAGCTCTAGATCTACGATGAATAACATTTTCCTTACTCAACTTCAAGACAATAGACACTATTTCGTGTTTTGAATACCAATAATGATGTGCGAGAACTATGAATTGCATATTATTCATGAGGTCCTAAGGTTCTCTTATATAGAGGAGAAATCTGTTGGGTAGATTACATAAAGAAGATGGAAGGGATTTTTATCCGGTAGACCCTATAATCTTTTTAAATTACCTATACGACCTTTGAAACATAGATATTACTCCATCGACCTCGTAAACATGTTCTGTCATACACTTAGATCCTGCCATTAATTTGAGACTTTTTGAGTTAACTTGCTTGGGTTTAAGTTGAGTTAATCTAACCCTAGCAAATCCAATGGTAGGTTTTCTTCTACTCTCTCCTTCCTTCTTCTTTCCCCCTTCCCTCCTCCTCCTTTACCTTCCAACATCAAGTGAAGCAGCCACCTGGACAAAGCAAAGCCTAAAGTTCATAAAGTTAGGGGAAGAACATCTAATTTGAAATTCTTGATCGAAGATCGATTGAAGCTACACAAGATGATCGAAGATTGGTTGAAGCTGCACATGATGTCTTTCCTTGGAAAGATCACATTTTGGAAAGTGGGTATTTGTAGATTGTGCAACTGCTCTTTCCCCTCAATCTCGAGTTGGGTTCCTCTTAATCCTTGAAAAGATCACGATTTGGCAAGTGGGTACCAGGAAAATTGGTAGATCTGGTCCATGGAGATCTGGTTGCGAGTTCCTACGACATGAAGGATCTTATTATCCTCCACAAGGGGTTATCTAGCGTATGTCTCCATTTGTTTGGTTTTGAGATCTCTGTGGTATGGAGGCTCGAGGAAGGATCTGATGCTCAGCTTCAAGTGCATGTCGATCTCCAGTTGGTATTGTTCATGGGGGACCTGTAAGTGATTAAGATTGACTCGAGGATTTGTCTCGACCAGATCTCGCGTGTGGGGATGGGAAGCGAAGGAGGAGCGTCTCCCGTCGGTGAAGTCGAGGATCTCGTCGTAGGCCTCCAACTTCAGGATGCCATTGCCACCTCCGTCTCCTCCTCTCCTCCCCCTCCGCCACCCCAATCCCCCACCCCCTCCACCCCTCGGGTTCAACATCAACTTCGAGCCCCCCACCAAACCCACCCCTATCCACCCCCAAACCCACCCTGTCCACCTCTGTATCCGTACACATGTCGACCTATTTTGCTTTAGGAGGAGGCCAACCGTCTCCTAAGTTGCAACAGGAGGGAAGCAGGGCGTAGCCCTCTGGCAGTGGAAGAAAGTGAAGGGACGACATCCTCTTCATTTACAGGAGGAAGGGGATAATGGAAGGGGAGGGATGCCATTAACATTGTTGGTTCCTAATGTAAGCATCTCAATGGCATCTTTGGTAAATTTCTTAAACGAAGAGGGTTATATGGACCTCATTTTAATGGAATACGGTTAACTCTAATGGGTAAATGGATGGGAGTTAACCATAAGGTTTGTGGAGTAAGAGTTAGTAAGTTTACGGGGTCGAGGGAGGAATATCGATGTTTCAAAGGTCATAGAGGTAATTTAAAAAGCTTATAGGGTCTGCCAGGTAAAAATCTGAAGATGGAAAGAGAAGAAAATACATAAAGGAAACAAAAGATAACTAATATCTCAACCATTAAGAATCTTGTGTTTATGAGAATAATGGAGAATCTATGCTTTGATTACAGACTGTCGCATCCCAACGAATCATGATACTCAACAACCGGCCCATAAACACCACATTCACATTCAACACATGCACATTTTAATAGATGTAAGTATTGTTGGAAAATAAGAAAGCAAGGAAATCCATGATCATAATTCATTTTTATTTCAACATGATGTACTATAATATGATATTAGAAGCACCATGTCCACAACATGTACAAAACATGTAACTGTCCATCTATAGCATAAGTACAAATATTGTTTCTTAAGCACAACAGTATGAGTCCACATAACTACTTTCAACAAAACACAAGTACGGACCATGTATGGTGCGACTGAACTGATGTGCTCCATAACAACGTAACCACACCCTACTATGGAGGGTCCTGCAAACCTGTTGGATCACACAAAAAGGGTATACTATGAGCAAAGTTACCCAGTAAGGATATATATTTAAATGCCATGTAAAATAACACGTAAATAGGTAAGAGTAGCAAGCAATGTAACTATTAACTACTAAAGCAAGTACACGTGAACATGAGTACACTCTCGTAGGTAAAGGCTACGAGTCATATTAGGCTATTACTAGTTTTTTAAGTTGATCTTTCCTCATTAATACTTTCCAACACAATTGTTAGTAATGGAAATAGTGTGTGATCTTGACCACGAGGGTCTCACACTATGACTCCAAGATACATAGTATCGTAGGGTCGGTAGACCTCCGTAGGCATGCGTGAAGTAGATGCATCCTACCTAAGTTCCAAACACTTTCCTTTACTAACCTTACCACTTCCTTTATAAATTATCATACTTATTTCATTTGTAGTTCTCTAGACTTCCAGAATTAACCACAAATCAATTGAATACCCAACATGATTCCTTTCAAGTAACTTAACATTAGTATGGTAAGACTACTGCTACAATAACAACAACAAAGCCTTTTCCCACAATTAAGTAGGGTCAGCTACATGGATTCTTCACCTCCATTCAGATCTATCTTGGGTCAATCCTAGACTTATATCCAAAAAACTAAGATCCCTTTGTATAGTCTCTTTCCAACACTTCTTAGGCTTTCCTCGCCCTCTCTTAGCCGGATCAACATCCCAACACTCGCATCTCCTAACTGGTGCATAAGCTGATCTTATTTGCAAATGACCAAACCATCTTAAACGGTTTTCTCGCATCTTATCCTCGATCGGAGCTACAGAAACTTTCTTTCTGGTTGCATCATTTTGAATCCAATCTTTACGTGTGTGTCCACACATCCACCTTAGCATTTTCATTTCTGCTACAACCATTCTCTGCATATGTCTATGGTTCACAGGCCAACATTCTGATCCATAGAGCATATTAGGTCTCGCAGTTGCTTTGTAAAACTTTCCTTTAAATTTTTAAGGATTTTTCTTATCACAGAACAACAGAGGCTCCTCTCCACTTTAGCCAACTATATTTATTCTATTAGTAACATCTCCATCAATTTCCCCATCATATTGCAAAATAGATCCTAGATATCTGAAAGAATCTCTCTTCTGAATGTTATCGTCATCAATCTTCACATTGATTCTTTCACCATTGCTTCCATCAAAGGTGCACTCTATATATTCCATCTTAGCCCTACTTATACGTCTTTTAGTATCCAACTTATGTCTCCAGACCTCAAGCTTCTCATTTACTCCATCTTTAGTCTCGTCAATCAACACAATATCATCAACAAATAACATGCACCAAGATAACTCATCCTGAATGTGACTTGTCAACTCGTCCATAATCAAAGTAAAAAGAAATGGACTCAAAGATGAACCTTGATGTAAACCAATGATGATGTCAAAATAGCCAGTCTTCTTAGACGGGGTCCTTACACAAGATAAAGCCCTATCATACATGTCTTTTATGAGTTTAATTTATATGACATGTACTTGTCTATTCTCTAAAACTCTCCACAATATCTCTCGTGGGACAGAATTATAAGCCTTCTCCAAATCAATAAAGATCATATGGAGGTTCTTCCTTTTAGCTCTATAAATCTCCATTGTTCTCCTCAGCAAATGGATGGCTTCAATAGTTGAGTGACTTGGCATGAATCTGAATTGGTTTTCTTTTATGTTGGAAACTTGCCTCAACCTTCTATCTATCACACGTTCCCAAATTTTCATAGTGTGACTCAATAGCTTGATACCTCTATAATTTGAACAATTTTGAATGTATCCTTTATCCTCATAAAGAGGCACCATGAAACTCCTCCAATCTTCAGGCATTTTCTTGCTTCCCAAATTAGTATGGTAAGACTAGCCAAGGAAATTCATTGGCAACCACTATGTGTCAGCAAGAGTCTTCGACGGTAGGCACAACTCAATTGAGATATGGGATTTAAGATATGATTTTTCAACTCAAGCTGTAGTCGGACCTATAACCACCTTTCATTTTTCTTTGGATACAGGGCAAATCGGTGAGAACGCTCATTCTCTAACTGTCTCTCTCTCATTCTCGCCTACTCTCTCTCTCTCTCTCAATTCAAAGGTGGCCGTCCATCTTGTGTATTGAGAAGGAGAGTCTCTCGCCTTTGCCTTCGACGACTCGAGAATATCCTTCTTCTTTGGGGTTGCTTGCTCTAAAGGAAGACGACGGATTTCATTGGACGAAATCAGGGGATTCAATTGCTTGGATCTTCATCGAGGATTGCGGGAGGATCGCGTCTCATCATCGCGCCCACAAGTGCATTCTTCGTGGGTCGGACTTAAGACGGGAGGATCTCTTGTTTGGGATCTCACGATTACAACCACGCTCCAAGATGTATTCCTTATACTTTGTGGTTTGATGAAACGATCCGAGAAATGTTCTCGTGATCATATGGTTTCATCACTAGATTTAAGATTTTTTAAATTCTGCTGCATCTTGCGACTAGTGCGACTAGTCGCCCCGATCGCATACGATGCGATCAAAACGCTTCTGTGATGCGCTTGAGGATTCTCAATATCCTTCAAGTGGTATCAGAGCCTTAGGTCGAATAAGGTTTTGGATATGATCCATTGACCTAGGACGACTTAGTTTTGAAAGGGTCGCGAAAGTTTTGTCGCATTTCAATTTTCGCACCTCTGTCTAATTGAAATTTTCAGTACTGATTAAATTGCTTAAACACAAAATTTTCAATTGTATTTTGTTCCTCATTAAATATGGAAACCATAGGATTTGAGGTTATGAAATTTGGATTTCATTTGTTCAAGATATGGCCTTTTGAATATGCATGTATTCACTGTTGTGGGAACAACAGATTTAATCATGATTAATGAGTTAATTACTAGTTTGATGCACCACGAAATGCGTGAATTATCACTGGAGTTCTTTAATAAATCAAATTGGCAATCTTAGTAAACTTATTTTGCAATTTTTGGATTTAAATTGATCAAGATAAGTTAATTTTGGTGATTGGGGGTCACTGCTGGAAATTTACATCTTTTGATCATGAACCTTGTGATATGTCATTCAAATATGATGATGAAAATTAGTGGTTAATTTTCTGAAATAATTAGTGATAAATATTTGTGAAATATTTAAAGAGATAACTATTTCATTAAATGACATTTGCCTAAATCAAGATGATAAGATAGTTGATCTTGATCATTGGTTGATATGAATTCATCAACAAACATTGATTTCATGAAAAACCTTAGTTTATCCTACAATAGTTGTAGGACAACTTTTACATGAAAAACCCTCTTACTTGAATAGGATTGGAGATTTGTTTAGCAAATCTCCTTATATATAATCAAAATTGTTTTGATGTATATTATATGGTATAATTTCGGTTGAAAAACCGATGAGCATCTCAAAGTACATGATGATCTATCTGGCATTATCCTTTTCTGAGGTGGATATGATGCCTAGTCGGAGATCATTGGGGTTGCAGGTTGCAACGTATGTGGTCCATCCCACTCTCGTCGGTACTGGCCATGACAACGGGTAGGGACTCGATAATGCCGGAGAGGTCAAAGTGTATTTTTCTAATTATTAAAATACAAATAATACGTACTTTGAGATTATACCTACTATTCAAGTAATAATCAAGTTTGTTGATTGATGATTGGATTAATGATTAATTTAATGTGATTAAATTAATTATATCCAGTTAACACTCTTTTATGAATAGATGTTTATTTCCCTTGGAAGAATTAATTATGTGAATATGATTCACGATAATTAATTATTGCAATTTGAATGTGAGGTGGAGGATCACATAAGTGACATCCATGGTCTCCCGTCAAGGCAAAGGATTCCGTCGCATGATATTGTATATAGGAGACGCCTGTCTGAAGTGACAGATCATGTATATGATTTATTTGGATTGGGTTCTTTGCTTCTCGAAAGAGTAAGGCTGTATACGTAGTGACCCCAATATCAGGTCCTCATATTATTGGGGCGATATTGGATTGCGTATAGAAGTATTAAGCCTGTTGATGGTTGGTTCAATGAACAATGGATCAACATCATCTTAGGGGTGGTGAGCTCGGGTGTTAAAGACCGAATTGGGAAATGCAAGTTAGACTTGCAAGGCGGAATGTGTTCCCGCTTATCTTTATTCAAGTCGCAGGTTCTCATATTATTGAGATGTGATAATGATAGAGAGGAGATCCCAGATCTTGCTTGAGATATAGCGATAAGTGTATCCCTTACTTTGAAAGAAAATAAGGGAATAATCTTTCAAAGTTGACATAGCAAGACGAATTTGATTTAAAATGCCTTAATCAAATATCTTAAAATGAATATATATTTATCTATATATTCTAATATAGTGCATTCTTAATTTCAGAAAATGAAGTCCATGAACCCACTTAGCAGGCTCCTGGAGGTCAACCAGTTGACCGGACCAAATTATTCAGATTGGATCCAAAATTTGGATCTTGTCCGATCCGCGGAGCGCGTCTCGTATGTGCTGACCAAGGACAAGATAGAAAACCCTAAGACTGTAGAAGATAAATCATATGATGAGAAATATGATGAATACCATGATCTGGCAAGGTGTTACATCCTTGGGTCATTGTCCAATGTGCTTCAGAAGAAACATGTGGAAATGAACCATTGTCAAGATATTATGTTGAATCTGAAGGAAATGTTCGATGATATAAACCGCACACAACATTACAACATGATGAAAGAGCTTATTCGCTGCAAGATGCAAGAAGGGACCTCTGTCAGAGAACACGTACTCAAAGTGTTTGGGTACCTCTCTGAATTGGAAACCCTGGGAGCCTACATGGATTCAGACATGCAGGATGATTTTATTCTGATGTCGCTCCCTAAGTCTTTCAACAACTTTATCGTGTCCTATCACATGAGCAAAGGTGATTTCACTAACGCTGGGTTGTTAGCTGCATTGAAGTATGCAGAAGACGTAATGAGGAAGGACGGCCCCTCTGCTAGTGCAATGGTTGCACAAGTGAGAGGAAAATGCGGGCGGAAGCAAGGTTCTCGGAAGGGCCCGACCCAGAAGAGAAAGAAGAAGAATCAAGGAGTTGGTTCATCTTCTAATGCTTCCACACTAATGACATCGAAAAGTCCGATGTCTGTCACTACTGCAAGAAGCCGGGGCACTGGCGGCGTAACTACCCAGATTACCTGAAGTATGCTGACAAAGGTAAAGCCCCAGCAAGTATGAAATCTACTTTCATCATTAAAACTGTCTTTCTCATTGGACGAGAAGGAAGTTGGGTTATAGATCCTGGTGCTTCTTTTCATGTAAGTAATTTGTTGCATTTGTTTCAGGAAAATAGGAATCTGGATCAAGGGGAGATAGTCATCCAGATGAGATATGATGCAAGTGTTGCAGCAATCGCCATCGGGACGTGCAGACTGTCGTTATCTAGTGGTCGAGTCCTAGTACTTAAAGAGTGTCTTTATGTACATGAAGTCAGGAGGAATTTGATATATGTATCTAAGCTTGTTAGACATGGATACTCCTTCCTTTTCTGTAATAAGTTAGTCATTAATCAATATGACAAATTTATTGCGGAAGGTGTTCTGATTTCTGGTGGACTCTATGAATTGTGCATTCATGAATGTATCATAAATGTCACTATCACTGATAATAAAAACCCTAAAAGATATAGGGAGAATGGAAGTCATTCGAATATGATTTGGCATCAAAGGCTTGGTCATTTATCTGTTGATAGGATCAATAGATTGATAAAGGATAGACCTTTAGATTTTCTACAGGTTCAATCTTTACCTACATGTGAACATTGCATTCGAGGTAAAATGACCAGGATGCCTTTCCGTAACAAGGTTACGAGATGCAAAGGTATTCCTGACCTAATACATACTGATGTATGTGGTCCCTTCAGTACCGCGACTAGAAATGGATATCGATATTATTTGATGTTTATTGATGACCATTCGCGATACGGGTTTATCTTCCTACTATATCATAAATATGAAACCTTTGAAAAGTTCAAAGAGTTTAAGGCTTTGGTTGAGAACCAAACCGATAGGAAGATCAAAGGGATTCGATCTGACCGAGGTGGTGAGTACCTCTCAGATGAATTCAAGGAATATCTTAAACAGAATGGAATTGTCTCCAATCTCACTCCCCCTAGAACTCCCCAACTTAATGGTGTTGCTGAAAGACGCAACAGGACAATCATGGACACGGTCCATTCAATGATGAGCAAAGCACATTTACCTCTTAGTTTCTGAGGATATGCAGTAGAGACTGCAATATATATCCTGAAAAAGATTACTAGAAAGTCTGTACCCAAGACTCCACACGAGCTCTGGTATGGAACCAAACCTAGTGTTAATCACTTGAGGGTTTGGGGATGCTTGGTCCATGCGAAGAATGTGGACGCAAGTAAGCTAGAATCTCGCACTCGTGAGTGCTACTTCATTGGGTATGTTAAAGATGGTATTGGATACCAACTTTATGACCCTGAGGCCCAAATGATTTTTGTCTCTAGGGATGTGAAATTTCTGGAGGATGATTTCCCTAATGGTCAAGATAGAAATGAAGTAGAGGAATTCATTGAATCCCCTAAGGATTATGAGATTCCTGAACCAGAAACTGAAGAAATAAATGAAGATGAAACACCCATACCTCTTCAAAGGAGTTCGAGGGTGGTTGCACCACCAGAAAGGTATGGATTCTATGTGTCAGGTGAGACTGACAATGATCCTTCTTCATTTGATGAAGCTTTCGCGGATCATGACATGGATAGATGGATGCTAGCAATGAAGTCAGAAATTGACTCCATGCATAAGAATGGTGTATGGACCCTAGAGGATCCACTTAAAGGGGTAAAACCCATTGGATGTAAATGGATCTTCAAGAGAAAGAGGGGACCTGATGGGAAAGTAGAGACTTTCACGGCACGGCTCGTAACCGAGGGCTACACACAGAGAGAAGGCATCGACTACGATGAGATATTCTCTCCTGTGGCCATGCTTAAGTCCATCAGGACACTACTAGCTATAGCTGCATCTCTTGACTACGACATCTGGCAGATGGATGTCAAGACAACTTTCCTCATTGGATACCTCGAGGAGGAAATACATATGGACCAGCCCCAAGGCTTCATAGTTGAGGATGGAAAAGTATGCTAGCCGAAGAAGATCCATATATGGGCTCAAACAAGCTTCTCGTAGCTGGAACTCAGATTTGACGAAACCATAAAGAGTTATGATTTTATGCAGAATCTTGATGAACCTTGTGTGTACAAGAAGCTTAGTGAGAGCGCCATCGTGTTCATCGTGCTTTATGTAGATGATATCCTTATCATTGGGAATGATACAGGAATGATGATCAGTGTGAAGATTTGGCTGTCTCATACCTTCGAGATGAAAGATCTTAGAGAAGCCTCTTACATCTTAGGCCTGAAGTTGTTCAGAAACCGAGAAAAGAGAATAATGGGATTATCACAACACGGATACATCAAGAAATTTCTTGAACGATTCCATATGGATAGTTCCAAGAAAGGATTCCTCCCCTTAGGACATGGTATCCATCTGTCCAAAGGGATGTCTCCTCAAAGTGTTGAGGAAAGGAAGGCCATGGCTGGATGCCCCTACGCATCACTTATAGGAAGCTAGATGTATGCCATGATGTGTACTAGGCCAGACATCTGCCATGTAGTGGGAGTGGTAAGTCGTTACCAATCCTGCTATGGAGAGAAACACTAGAATGCGGTAAAGAACATATTCAAATATCTGAGATGGACACAAGATTACATCTTGGTCTATGATGATGGTGATCTCCAAGTCTTGGGATATATTGATTCTCCAGTCGGATATTGATGATCGAAAGTCGACATCAGGGTTTGTATTCCTGTTGAACGGTGGTGCTGTGAGATGGAGAAGCAAGAAGAAGGACACTACGGTGGATTCAACAACAGAAGCGGAATACATTGCCGCATCGTATGCTGCAAAGGAGGCGGTGTGGTTGTGCAAGTTCATCGTGGAGCTTGGCGTAGTTTCCTCTGATACTCCCATCCCGTTACTATGTGATAACACGGGAGCCATTGCCCAGGCAAAGGAACGCAAATGCCATTAAAAGAGCATGCACGTGTAAAGGAAATATCGCATCATTCGGGAGATTCAAAAGCGTGGTGATATCGTCATAATCAAGGTGGCCTATGCAGACAACATTGCTGATCCTCTTACCAAATCTCTGACAGAAAAGGTTTTTGACCAGCATGTAATCAGTATGGGTTTACGGATTGTCCCCGAATGGTTCTGAGGGCTAGTGGGAGATTGTTAGATATGTGAGCCCTGGGCGAACCATTCTTACAATAAGTGTTATTGTAATATATATATGGTTATCAATATAAAATATTGATGTTTCACCCCCTTTCTGAAATTAAATGAATGAATGCACTATAAGGTCACTTTGTACGATTAGGGTTATGTACCATGGCCATCTTGATAATCATATAGCAGTTGATTCATTAAATGAATCATAGAGGCTGGTGTTTGGATGAATATCTAAGGAGTTAGATGGAGGACTCATCAAACACCGTCAAATGATTATTAAGAGATGATCTCCAGCCTGAGTAGTAGATGGAAATCCTTTCTCACATAGGCTGATTTCTGACCGACCTCTTGATGTAGGTCCTCTGCATGGGAATAGTGATTCAGAGGTGTCAGATTAGTTTGGTCAATGATTTGTTTAACGAGATCGAGATAACCTAAGTCCTATGTTGAATGCTGTCACAACATAGGCATGCATCCTCTGACCAGAGACAGATGTATTGCTATATGACTGAGTATGTACATTTGGCAGACCGATAGGTTGATGGCCTAACCAAGGTCTATACACCGGCGAGCTGGTGTGCATATAAGGGCATATGGGCAATACGATCTCTCAAAGGGATCATACAGGTTCACTTATGAACCAGAAGTTACGAGCTCACTCATGAGGTATTGGGACCGATCAAATTCCATGCATGGTCGTCATGCTTTGGAAGCATAACATGAATTTGAAGGTATTATATATGCTTTGGGAAAGCATATGATCGATACCAACTCCCAATGACCAAGATTGAGAAACTTAGTGATCAAACCCTGAAGAAGACAATGTAAAATTGATCTTGATCTTCAGGTTGACCATGGATCTTCCAGTATGCAGTATGTACAGATATTGGGAATACCTGAGGGTGATGTGATTATAAACGATTGTATAACCATGACGCTTCATTCCGAGGGAGTGATGAAACATGTCTGCATTTTAGTGACTCCTCTTAGTAGAGAAGCAATCTGATCTTGCTCCAAATGTTGGACATTGGTCTGGATGAGATTCAGATGCAATGAGAAGATTAGATCTGCGGTCTTGATTTAATCAAGCATCTATGAGAGGTTCGTAAGATCTGGATTTGAGATAAGATCTCAATATCCAAGTCACTATACGTGGAACAATACAATCTCCCTGTCCTTATCTCTAAGTATCCGCGGAGAAAGCACATTATTCTTGAAGGGATTCCAGAATATTTCATTTGATGATCTACATATCCAAGCAAGAAGGACTTGATAATAAAATGAGACTTGATTATCAAGCATGATATGAATAAGAATCACATTGTGAAAATAATTATCCAAGATAATTAAATGGGATTTAATTATCAAGGATTAGAGAATGTGGATAATACTATCCATAATATTTGTATATTATAAATATGATTTATAATATACATATAAGAGAAAGAATTTTTGTAAATAGCATTTGTTAATTATTGGTGGGGATTGGATTCACATTAATTGATTAATTGGCAATGTAATTTACAAATTAGTTTGTATTGTGAATATGATTCACATATTTTTCAGTGGCATGATTGAAATATTCACAAATTAATTTGGAATTAATTTGGTGGAAAATTTTGTGATAATGGTTATTACAAAATTAATTAAAAGATAATGGATAAAATAAATGAGAGATAAAATCACCCCAAAAATAGTGGTGGCGTCAATTATGGGTGACGCCCCCTATTTTGGGGGGATTTATTTATCTCCTAATTTCATTTATCTTATTATCTCTTGATGAATTAATTTATGTTAAATTAAATTATGTTGATAATGTTGCAACATATATATGATTTAAATATAAATTAATGTTGTTATTTTTTAACCAACAACAATCTTGGCCATTGATTAATACATAGACCAACTTGGTCGTTAGATCTATGTGTCCCATGGATTGAGATCCATTGGATCCTAAACTAATATAAAAGGAGGGCTAACCTAGCCTTTCAAGATACATTATCAAGAGTTGTATAAGGTTACTACTCTCTCTCTCTCTCTCATTCTCTCCTACTCTCTCTCTCTCTCGATTCAAAGGTGGCCGTCCATCTTGTGTATTTAGAAGGAGAGTCTCTCGCCTTCGCCTTCGATGACTCGAGAATCTCCTTCTTCTTTGGGGCTGCTTGCTTTAAAGGAAGACGACGGATTTTGTTGGACGAAATTAGGGGATTCGATTGCTTGGATCTTCATCGAGGATTGCGGGAGGATCGTGTCTCATCATCGTGCCCACAAGTGCATTCTTTGTGGATCGGACTAAGACAGAAGGATCTCTTGTTTGGGATCTCAAGATTACAACCACGCTCCAAGAGGTATTCCTTGTACTTTGTGGTTTGATCAAACGATCTGAGAAATGTTCTCGTGATCATATGGTTTCATTACTAGATATAAATTTCTTTAAATTCCGCTGCATCTCGCGACTAGTGCGACTAGTCGCCCTGATCGCATACGATGCGATCAATACTCTTCCGTGACGCGCTTGAGGATTCTCAATATCCTTCAAGGATAAGTGGCCTACCGCATTGCACTACCACCGTAATGTTCGCATATTCATAACATCTTTCATGTCTCCATGTTACAAAAATATATTCATGATCCATCTCATCATATTCATTATGAGTATGTCGAGGTTTAAAAAAAATTATCGTATGAAGAGCGCCCTTCACAAATTGTTGATCGTCAAGAACACCAATTGCGAAGGAAGTCAATTAAGATGGTAAAGGTTGCTTGGCATAATAACTCGGATAGAGAGGCCACATGGAAACTTGAAGATGAAGTTTGAGAGAAATATCCAGAATTGCTAGGTATGTTTTTTGAATTTTGAGGATGAAATTTCTTTTAAGGGGGGTAGAGTTGTAACAGTTGTTATTTTATTAGGGGGCATTGTGGAAAAAATATATACAATGGAAACATATTGGCTATTTCAAGGAAAAAAATTATAAAATAATATAAAAAGAACAAAACCATGTGAAACAAACTAAATTAATTGATAAATATGATAGTTGTAACAAGAAAAAGAGAGGTCACCTTATCTTAAAAGAGACGTGCATGATGCATTTTTTTTAAAAAAACCTCCTTATCCTTTGTTTTGGTTGCCGCATAAATGAAATCAAGTTAAAAAATATATATAAACCTCCCTAGAAAGATCCTTCTCTCAACTAAGAGAGAGGGAGAGAGATAGCGAGAGAGGGTGAAATTCGACTCGACCTCCTTCAAAGACCGCAGATTCTTGAGCGACATCTTTGGGTCTCTTGGTGGTCGACGTATGTTGCATGCTATGAGGTGATCATGTGTTGATCGACGAAGCGAAGTTCGACATCAAGAGTTGACAGCTTAGTTGGCGATAAGGTATACCATTGATCTTTTTTTTAGATGCATTTCTTGCTAGACGAGAGTTGTTGATTTTTGGCATATTGTCGATAGGATGAGAGTCATTGATTTCCGGCATATTGTCGATAGGAATAGATTTACTTTATGGATGGATTCTCTAAAATAAAACTAAATAAAATATAGGTACGTAGTTATTTTCCTGAAAAGAGAAATGTAATTATGTGATTTTTTCATCCCTCAGGAAACCGGATGACTAAAATCACATGATTCTTATTTCCAGCCATGTACCTTTTTAATTAAAGTGTATCCACTGATTGTATACTTTTGAAATGAACAATAAGTTTTGATGGTGCAAAGTACATATCAGCCCCTGTGGTAATTTATATACATATTAGGAGAAATAAAAAAGATTATCCAATTTTCAAAATAAATCGATTGTTTTCGAAAAAAAATATTTTCGCAGAATACTGATTTTAGGAGAACCTACATTTCTATTTATTGTATAACCTAAGTCACCCATTATTAGAAAAGAAATGGATTTTTTGATATATTGGTTAAAATTTGTAGATAAAATATTATTCCATAAATAGGCCTGCAATATATTTTATTTTCGCAAGCTCGTCGATAAAAAAAACTACTACTGCTAATAACAAGAATAATGCTAATCATAAAATTTAACTGATTGTTATTTAACTACCAACACATTGGATGTGTAGTAACCGGATAGAACGTCGAGTGGTATTTTCTGTAGAGTATGGTGTTAAGATAGTTTTCTTTGATTTATGTGAAAATTGATTTCCGTGGACAAAGAATCCTATAAATATATCCGTACAGATTGAATATGTACATTAATCTATGTCACATACCGTTGTTATCTATACTCCACTTTCTATTTTATTAGCTGTTGCAATGGTGTTTTTTTTCATATCTCGTTAAACTGCTTATATTATATCTCTGTGTTACAACTTTAAGTAATTTGGTGTTAAGTTGATATTTAGCCATATTGCCTATCTATAGGTTAGTTGTTGAATATTACAGAGGTTGATACATCATTATATATAGGTTAATTTGCAATTTTTATGTCCAAATATTTTTATTGAAAATTAATTATTTTTTCAGCACCATCATTGTGAGGGAATAGACATTGTTCATTGTTGGCCCATTAGAGGCTTTGACCAGGTCGGGCGTCGCGTGGACGGTTAATTGCGCCAATCGACCGTTGTAGGCGGGTAATCCAACACTACTTCCAAATAATTTACCACTACAACGGTTGACTCAGTACTGATGTCCATTGCATTGTGATTTGGATAGGAGACCTCGTATTGATATTTGTTTTAGTTTAAAAATTTTGATTTAAGGGAACGGGGTAGCTTCTATCCAAGGTCGGCCTTTCTGGTGTCGGCAGATGGTATTGATCTATATTTGATATGGATTTTGATATTATGGTCACAAAATTTGTGATATTCAAGAAAATTTATTGAATTATCATTGTTATCCCATGATGATTGGCATAATTGAAAAAGTCTTATCATAGTTCATTGTTTATTTATTGATTTAAATTCCTTATTATATGGAATTGTCATTGTATTATCCGTTACTACTTATTATATATGGTTATGATGGTATGCTCAAAAATTACTGGTGCATACTTAGTCAAATTCGTTTGACTAATATTGATTTATAACCATGCAGCTTAACGGAGGACGAGGCTGGGTTGCTCGGCTAAACTAAGAAGTCATTGCTTTATCCTAGTTCATTAAGTTTAATGTACAGGAGATTATTGATAGACTTATTTGTTTTCTTTTTGTTGTTCAGAGTTGATAAGTCTTTTATTCATTGGTTATGTTCCTTTATTCTTCCATCATGATTGGCAGTCTGAATGGTGTTTATGGATTATTGAGTTATTGTCTCGTTCTTGAACTCGAACAAAAATTCATTGTTTTGGGATGCTTCCGCAACTTTTCCAATGTTTTGAGGTCCGGGACGTGACATCGTGGTATCAGAGCCAAATGGAAGATTAAAGGAATATTATCCAATTTTAGGATGACTTATAATATTTATAGACTATGTTTAGAATAGCTGACTAATTGATCATTGCTATTCGTAGATGTTGACCGTCTCGAACCGTAAGAGTAGTCATCGTTCATGGATTTGGCAGCCCAGAATGACAAATTAATGAAGATGGTCGAGGAGCTCTCCCAGCTTATTCGTGATCAAGCTGATCACCACCAGAGCAAGGACAAGGATAAGAGACGTCGTGAGAGGCGTCTTGATAGAGAAAGGCGACTTCGTGAGGAGCGTCGGGATGAGGTCACCTTTGAGAGATTCTGAAAGGTGAACCCACCTAGCTTTGAAGGTGTAGTGGATGCTAAAGTAGTAGATCGATGGCTGGAGGAGATAGAGAAGTTGTTTTATGCAATTAAATGTCCGGATCATAGGAAGGTCTCTTTCGCTACTCATCAACTGAAAGGTCCTGCTAAGGACTGGTGGACCAGTTGCCAGTTGCGGAAATTTGAAGAAGGAGAGATTATTCTGTGGGATGAGTTTGTTAAACTCTTCCGCGAGTAGTATATTCCGATGCACTTGCAGTTGATTAAGGAGCAAGAGTTTATTAATCTGAAGCAGGGAGATTTGACTGTTGCTGGATATAACAACAAGTTTCATCGCTTACTGAAGTATGCTTCACACCTATGTCTAGATGAGTATAGGATGACTCAGAAGTTCATTGAAGGACTTCACCCTGCTTTAAGATCAAAGGTTCTATCCAACATGCCGAAGACTATGGAGGATGCTCTAGCCAACATCACAACTATGGAGAGAGATTTCTTGCGAAGAAAGGAGGAGAAGCCACGCAATGATCATAACGATCGATTTGGGAGGAAAAAATTTTCAAAAATTCTCAGAAGCAGAAGCAAACCTCCAAGACAGGGCAAGGTATCTGATTTTCTGAATGCTCTTTCTGTCATCGTTTCCATCCTAGAGAATGCTATCTTAAGAATGGTCAGTGTTTGAACTGTGGAGAGAAAGGGCACTTTGTTCGTGATTTTTCGAAGCCTAGGAAGCAGTCCGCAGTTCAAGGACAAGATCAAAAGCCAAAGGTTCCTTCTCGAGTTTATGTCTTACCACTGGGGTTGATGCTGCTAAGGAGGACAAGGTCATCGAAGGTACTCTTCTTATCGATAATTTGCATGCAAAGATTCTTTTTGATACTGGTGCTACACATAGCTTTATTTCTGAGGCTCTAGTAAAAAGCATGGATGCAAAACCAAAACTTTTAGATATTGAGCTAATAGTCACCACACCTTCAGGTGGGAAAGTCAAGGCATTGGAGTATATGCAAGATGCTCCATTGATAATTGAGGGTCATGAGCTACCTAGTGACGTCATTGTCATGAAGATGACATATTTCGATATTATCCTTGGGATGGATTGGCTTTCCCGATATCATTGTATCATTGATTATTGTAAGAAGAAAGTGACTGTCGAAAGCCATCAGATTCTGGGTATTGTTATCAAAGGGCATGTCACCGGTTCCGAACGGTGCATTATTTCTACCATAAAGACACATCACATGGTATTGAAAGGACGAGAAGCCTATCTCGCCAGTATTATTAGGGTTGAGCCATCAACTGTATCTTTATCTGATCTCGATGTCGTTTGGGAGTTCCCTGATGTTTTTCCAGAAGAATTGTTGGGATACCCACCTCAGCGGGAGATTGATTTTACTAATGAGCTGGTTCTGGGAACAGTTGCAATATCCAAGGCACCATATCGCATGGCTCCTACCGAGCTAGTGGAATTAAAGAAGCAACTTGAAGAGTTGCTTGACTTGTGATTTATCAGACCCAGTGTGCCACCATGGGGTGCACATGTTTTATTTGTGAGAAAGAAAGATGGATCACTTTGCTTATGCATTGATTATCGAATGCTGAATCAGGTAACTGTGAAGAATAAATATCCGTTACCACAGATAGACGATTTATTTGATTAGCTCCAATCAGCAAGGGTCTTCTCGAAGATTGATTTATGATCTGGTTATCATCAATTGAGGATTCGAGAGGAGGATATCTCGAAGACTGCTTTCGAACACGCTATGGGCATTACGAGTTTTGTGTGATGCCATTCGGATTGACTAATGCTCCTACAACTTTTTTGGATCTTATGAATCAGGTCTTTTGATCATTCTTGGATCACTTCGTCATTGCCCTTGTTGATGATATTCTTATTTATTCTCAAAGTGTTGAGCAACATGAGGAGCACTTGAGAATCGTATTGGAGACTCTGAGGCATAATCAACTTTTTGCTAAATTCTCCAAGTGTGAATTCTGGTTGGAAAAGGTCATGTTCATTGGGCACATTATTTCCAAGGATGGGATTTCTGTGGATCCAACCAAGGTTGAAGCAGTCTCAGAATGGAAGCAACCACTGAGCGTGACAGAAATTAGAATCTTTCTTTGATTAGCAGGGTATTATTGTAGATTCATTCGTGATTTCTCGAAGATTTCACTTCCTCTGACTGAACTGACTAGAAAAGGAACAAAGTTTGAATGGTCTTCTACATATGAGCACGACTTTCAAGAATTGAAGAGAAGGTTGACCACCGCTCCTATCTTGACATTACCATCAGGTAGGGGAGGTTTCGTCATCTATACTGATGCATGCTTGAATCGTTTCGGATGTGTCTTAATGCAGAATGAAAAAGTTATAGCTTATGCTTCAAGACAATTGAAGATTCATGAAAGGAATTATCCTACGCATGATCTAGAGCTTGTTGCTGTGGTATTTGCATTAAAAATCTGGCGTCACTACCTTTACGATGAGAAATTTGAGGTTTTCTCCGATCATAAAAGTCTCAAATACATCTTTTCTCAAAAAGATTTGAATATGCGCCAGTGAAGATGGAATCCTTTCAAGGAAGGAGACAAGATTATTTTATCCAGCATCTAGATATATTCTGAGATAGTAGAGAAAGTATTGAGAGCTCAAAAAGAAGATCCTAAGTATCATGTTTTGGCTGAAAAAAGTCAAGGAGAAAATTCAGAATTCTTTATTGCTGCAGATAGCGGCATTTTCAGGAATCGCTTATGGGTTCCTTTGCAGGAAGAGTTGAAGCAAGAGATTATGGATGAAGCTCATCGTTCTAAATTCACTGAGCATCTAGGATATGCAAAGATGTATAAGGATCTCCAACGGAATTTTTGGTGGAAAATATGAAGAAGGAAATTGCAGAATTCATTTCTCGTTGTTTGGTGTGTCAGCAAATCAAGACTGAGCATCAAATACCAGCGGGACTTTTGGAGCAGTTAGAGATTTTGGAATGGAAATGGGAACATATCATTATGGACTTTGTGATGGGTCTTCCAAAGACCGATGCAACTGATTCCATATGGGTGATCGTGGATAGATTAGCGAAGTCTGCCCATTTCTTGCCAATGAAGAAAAAGAGTCAGTTGCGAGCTTAGCAAATTTATACATGAATATTATTGTGAACCTTCATGGTATACATGTCTCTATTGTCTCTGATCGGGATCCAAGATTTACCGGGAGATTTTGGAAAAAAACGTCAGGAGGCTTTCGGTACAAAGCTAAAGTTTAGTACTGCATTCCATCCGCAGACAAATAGTCAATATGAAAGAACTATTCAGGTTCTCGAGGATATGTTTAGAGCATGTTCTTTTGATTATGCTCTAAGTTGGGATGAGAACCTTCCGCTTATTGAGTTTGCCTATAACAATAGTTATCATGCTAGTATCGGAATGGCTCCGTATGAAGCTCTCTATGGGAGGCCTTGTAGATCCCCTCTTTGCTGGAGCGAGGTAGGTGAATGAAGATTGCTCGGACCGAACTTGTGCAGAAGTGTGCAGAGAATATTGATCTAATTAAGAAAAGGCTCTTAATTGCTCAAAGTAGACAAAAGAGCTATGCAGATAACCGTCGCAGAGAACTAGAATTTGCAGTTGGTGATCATGTCTTTCTTAAGATTTCTCTGACCCGTGGTGTATTGAGATTTGGACGGAAAGGAAAACTTAGTCCAAGATATATTGGTCCATTTGAGGTATTGGATAGGATAGTAGAAGTGGCCTACCGCATTGCACTACCACCGCAGTATTCGCATATTCATAACGTCTTTCATGTCTCCATGTTACGGAAATATATTCATGATCCATCTCATCATATTCATTATGAGCCTGTCGAGGTTTATAAAAATTTATCGTATGAAGAGCGCCCTTCACACATTGTTGATCGTAAAGAACACCAATTGCAAAGAAAGTCAATTAAGATGGTAAAGGTTGCTTGGCATAATCACTCAGATAGAGAGACTACATGGGAACTTGAAGATGAAGTTCGAGAGAAATATCCTGAATTGCTAGGTATGTTTTTTGAATTTCGAGGACAAAATTTCTTTTAAGGGAGGTAGAGTTGTAACAACTGTTTTTTTATTAGGGGGCATTGTGCAAAAAAAATATATACAATGGAAACATATTGTCTATTTCAAGGAAAAAATTATAAAATAATATAAAAAGAACAAAACCATGTAAAACAAACTAAATTAATAGATAAATATGATAGTTGTAACAAAAAAAAGAGACGTCACCTTATCTTAAGAGAGACGTGCATGATGCATTTTTTTTAAAAAAACTTCCTTATCCTTTGTTTTGGTTGCCGCATAAATGAAATCAAGTTAAAATATATATAAACCTCCCTGGCAAGAGCCTTCTCTCGACTCAGAGAAAGGGAGAGAGAT
Source organism: Ottelia alismoides (assembly GCA_037367405.1). Taxonomy (NCBI): domain Eukaryota; kingdom Viridiplantae; phylum Streptophyta; class Magnoliopsida; order Alismatales; family Hydrocharitaceae; genus Ottelia; species Ottelia alismoides. The sequence goes on along the minus strand of JAZKJV010000316.1, from coordinate 1,137,797 downwards.
AGCGAGAGAGGGTGAAATTCGACTCGACCTCCTTCAAAGGCCGCAGATTCTTGAGCGAGATCTTTGGGTCTCTTGGTCGTCGACGTATGTTGCATGCCCTGAGGTGATCATGTGTTGATTGACAAAGCGAAGTTCGACAGCAAGAGTTGACGGCTTAGTTGACGACAAGGTATACCATTGATCTTTTTTTCGGATGCATTTCTTGCTAGACGAGAGTCGTTGATTTCCGGCATATTGTCGATAGGACCAGAGTCGTTGTTTTCCTGCATATTGTCGATAGGAATAGATTTACTTTATGGATGGATTCTCTCAAATAAAATCAAATAAAATATAGTTGCGTAGTTAGTTTCCTGAAAAGAGAAATGTAATTATGTGATTTTTTTCGCCCCGCAGGAAACCAAATGACTAAATATCACATGATTCTTATTTCCAGCCATGTACCTTTTTAATTAAAGTGTATCCACTAATTGTATACTTATGAAATGAACAATAAGTTTTTATGGTGCAAAGTACATATTAGCCCCTGTTGTAGTTTATATACATATTAGGAAAAATAAAATAGATTACTCAATTTTCAAAATAAATCGGTTGTTTTCGAAAAAAATTATTTTCGCAGAATACTGATTTTAGGAGAACCTACATTTCTATCTATTGTATAATCCAAGTCACCCATTATTAGAAAAGAAACGGATTTTTTTGATATATTGGTTAACATTTGTAGATAAAATATTATTCCATAATTAGGCCTACAATATATTATATTTTTGCAAACTCATCGATAAAAAAACTACTACTGTTAATAACAAGAATAATGGTAATCATAAAATTTAACTGATTGTTATTTAACTACCAACACATTGGATGTGTAGTAACCGGATAGAACGTCGAGTGATATTTTCTGTAGAGTATGGTGTTAAGATAGTTTTCTTTGATTTAGGTGAAAATCGGTTTCCGTGGACGAAGAATCCTATAAATATATCCGTACAGATTGAGGTATGTACATTAATCTATGTCACATACCCTTGTTATCTATACTCCACTTTCTATTTTATTAGTTGTTGCAATCGTGTTTTTTTCATATCTCGTTAAACTGCTTATATTATATCTCTTTGTTACAACTTTAAGTAATTAGGTGTTAAGTTGATATTTTGTCATAATGCCTATCTATATGTTAGTTGTTAGATATTACAGAGGTAGATACATCATTATATATAGGTTAATTTGCAATTTTTATGTCCAAATATTTTTATTGTAAATTAATTATTGTTTTCGGCACCATCATTGTGAGGGAGTAGACATTGTTCATTGTTGGACCATTAGAGTCTTTGACCTGGACGGGTGCCGCACGGACGGTTAATTCCGCCAATTGACCGTTGTAGGCGGGTAATCCTACACTACTTCCAAACAATTTACTTCTACGACGGTTGACTTAGTACTGATGTCCATTGCATTGGGGTTTGGATAGGAGACCTCGTATTGATATTTGTTTTAGCTTAAAAATTTTGATTTAAGAGAACGGGGTGGCTTCTATCCAAACTCGGACTGCCCGGTGTCGGCAGATGGTATTGGTACATATTTGATATGGATTTTGATATTATGTTCACAAAATTTGTGATATTCAAGAAAATTTATTGAATTGTCATCGTTATCCCATTATGATTGGCATTATTGAAAAAGTCTTATTATAGTTCATTGCTTATTTATTGATTTAAATTCCTTATTATATGGAATTGTCATCGTATTATCCTTTACTACTTATTGTATATGGTTACGATGGTATGTCTCATAAATTATTGGTGCATACTTAGTCAAATTCGTTTGACTAATATTGATTTATAACCTTGCAGCTTAATGGAGGATGAGGCTGGGTTGCTCAGCTAAACTAAGGAGTCATTGCTTTATCCTAGTTCATTAGGTTTAATGTACGAGAGATTATTGATAGATCTATTTGTTTTCTTTTTGTAGTTCAGATTTGATAAGTCTTTTATTCATTGGTTATGTTCCTTTATTCTTCCATCATGTTTGGCACTCTGAATGTTGTTTATGGATTATTGAGTTATTGTCTCGTTCCTGAACTCGAAAAAAAATTCATTGTTTTGGGATGCTTCCGCAACTTTTCTCATGTTTTGAGGTCCCGGACGTGACAATGGCACTTGCTGATTGCTCCAACTTGAAAGATATCACTAGAGCCCACGTCTTGACAGAGAGAGAGGTTGAGATCCCTGATGTAACACCATATCATAATATATGATCGATGACGTGATTCATAGATTGTATGGGATGCTCCAGAAAACCTCTGTTCTTGCAATGCTTTCCCTAGGATTCGAGGACATCTTCTTAGACAAGCATATCTATACAAATGAAAACATGAATTGTGAAGGGAGTAATTTTGATAGGATATTGAAGTGAATGAGTGTAATATCTGAATCTTCTTTGCTCTCTCTTGCATGATCTTGACAGGCTAGTTGCCAATAGTAGATTAAAAAAGAAAGAACCTCGTGTTCTCCTTTTGTGAAACTTTATCATTTGTTATTACGTAGAAAATGAGTTGTGGAATAACCCACGAGAGTTGGGGACTATAGTATGAAATATACTAATGTGATTCTTGACCGTGTTAATAATTGATATTAGAAGAGATTACTCTCGATTTTATTCCATGAAAGGGGTTGAAGATTATCCCATCTGTATGGGATAAGACTTCTATTAACTTGCAGGTGTAACACGACTCGTGTTTGGGTTGAGGGAAGGCTATTTTAAGGTTATCCTCCCAATCTCCTAAAGAACTAACACTAATGCCATGTTTGTATAGGAGATAAACAGGGGGAGTTTGGCCCCTTCTAAAAGATAAGCTACCCATAGTTAATCACAGGAATAACCCATGCATTAGGCGTGTGTTCATTAACAACTTAATAGTTTCCTCTATTATGCAATGTGCCTGTGTTTTTTTCAATATTAATGTCTTTTCTACACAAATGGAATCAAATGGAGTCATTTTACTTATCTCAACCGACCTCTCTATATAATTATTATCCAGTCACTTATTTTCAACGTTCCAACAGCCTAAATATGTTCCATAATTTATCATATACCATCCTTGCTATGATTAGTATCGTCTAACAAAGTGTGACGTTTTTATTTTTTTTAACTTTCAATGCCTAACAGTTATTTATTTTCATAGAATTTTCCATGTTTTCTTCTTTTGCTTGGACGGTTCTTGTAATTTACCAAGCACCCTCCTACAAATAGAATGGTTGGGGTTTCTTCACTAAATAAGCAAAGCATCTTCTTCTAGGGAATGAAGACATCTGCTCACAACTTCTTTGAGATTGTTATTATTTGATGTGATAACTCGATTTCCTATTTAAATTGTTGCAACTCATTGTTGTAATTTTGAAAATATGAAAGATATTTACCACTTACCTGGTAACTTTGTTGTAAGAAAGATATTTGCTTACATAAGAGTGCATCATTCTGAATTTAATTGCCATATTTTTGGATGGGATCTGCTTGATAATCATCGAAATCAAAGCCCTTGTCAAACCACCGTAACTTCCCTCACCGGAGTTATGCTGGATGTCCTCGTTTACTTGTTGGCACGGGTAAGGAGAAGTTCGATCTCAAGTTTTTAACATAGTATAAGATTGTTTTTTTGCTTCCCTTACATTTCTTATGGTTGAAGATTGACTACACCCTTCCCATGTTCTAGATGTAGCTGCACGAGGGCAGCATATGACCAAGTTTGGGATGCCTATGCGACCATCAGTGTGAGAAAACTATCGTTCAACTCTTTGTATTGTTTCTCATGAGTTGAGATCTTATGTGTTGTCAAAAATGAGCAACTTGTTATTCCATGGAACCTTTAGCTCTCTTATATAGAGGAGAGACCTATGAGTAAATTACAGAAGATAATTAATGAATCTGCGATTCGTCATCTTTATTCATTTATTTTAGCTAAAGATCCCTTATAAAACACCTATATATAATACTAACTTCATGTAGGTACTAATGTGCATCTGTGTGTAAATATTGTATATTTGTATATTATTTTAACCTAAAATAAAGAAAGAAAGATAATAAAGAAAAGATGACTGCATATATGTAATAGATATAGGTTGACCCGAACCTCAGTAGAAGGTCTAGACTTGACAGGATCCATCAGGAATAAAGTGGGGGAGATAGGGCCCTTAATCAGAAAATCCAAAAAAAAATGTTTGTGTTGTAAATACTTCTCACTTATTGTGTATATCTGTATAAAACTAACACTATTTTATTTGTATATAAAATGACCTTAAATAAAATAATTTTCAAAATAAAAGTTGTAAATAAAAATGTTGGCTAAATAATAAAAAAAAATTGCACAATGAAATCATGTATATAATAAAAGTAACCACATCCGGAAAAAGCCATTAAGCGATAATTGAAAGATCAATTCGACTCCAATGAACTTAGATTGAACGAAACTACTTCCATTGTATTTTAAATTATATTATCTTTAAAATGGCTATGATTTCATAATATTTGGAATGGGGTAGTGAGGAGGTGGAATCTTTTGGCTTGGGATAGCAAAGAGGGTAGTACATCTAGGCAGAACCTCTCGTCTTCCTCTAGGGAAGGAAGTTCGTCTCAACATGATCTAGCGATGTTGAGGTTTAAAGACAGGATGCTGTGGGGTTGTAATATATAATGCTTCAAAAGAGGGATAGTCTATTGGCTCAATAGGAAAAACTCTTTATGAACATGCTGCACCTTGTATATACTTTAAAAAAGAGAGGAAAAATGCAGAATCTCCAAAAGTGGGCATGCCTGATTGAAAAGTAAAATGCCTGCTAGAATGTATATAAAAGGATAAAAAAATAATATAATAAGAGCTTCAAAGTCATTTTTTTGTAAGCTTGCAGCGGATGACTTCGCTACGCTTGTCATTCATCTAGGGGATAAGTAGCTACACTGGTTACTGTCCATTCTTTTCTCCATCCCCTCTTCTTGAGCTGGTTGTACTTGAACTTAGAAGGGAATATCTCTGCTCCTCGAGAAAGAGTTGCAAGACTGGGGAACTAGAGTTACCTTGTTGAAGGAGGCTGTTTCTTTGCTACTTTTGAGATGGGGAGCAATATCTCACTTACACCGTACAAGTAAAGATTCATAGTCACAACAATTTATGTATGTAGACTTGTTCTGACCTGACTGTTGAGGTAACCTGAATAGGAGTCTTATGGAACTTAGAGGTTGTTAGATTTTAAATCCATCTCCCATTAAGGTTCCGACAGACTAATAATCCCAAGGTCTAACAGAGCTCCAAACTACAATTTTATGAATAAAAGTTTTATACTCAGTATTGTCCTAACTTCTTTATTTTTCTTCCTTTTTTCTTCTATTCACTTATTCTTTCAAATAAGTGTTTGTAAGGGATGAGCAAAGGGAAAGCATAGGGGGATGATGAATTTGCGATTCGTCATCTTTATTCATTTATTTTAGCTTAAAATACCTTATAAAATACATGTATATAATACTAACTCCATGTTCTTACTAATGTGCATCTATGTATAAATTTGTATATTTGTATATTATTTTAACCTAAAATAAATAAATAAATAAATAAATAAAGGAAAAACAAAGAAAAGAAGATTGTATATATGTAATAGATACATGCTGATCCGAACCCCCGAGAGAAGGTCAAGACTTGACCAGATCGACCAGGAATAAAGTAGGGGAAGATAGGTTCCTCAATCAGAAAATCCAAAAAAAATGTGTGTGTTGTAAATACTTCTCACTTATTGTGTATATAAAAAACTAAAACTATTTTATTTATATATAAATTGACCTTAATATAATTTTCAAAACAAAAGTTGTAAATAAAAATATTGAGTAAATAATAAAAATAATTGCACAATGAAATCATGTATATAATAAAAGTAACCACATCCGGAAAAAGCCATTATGCGATAAGTGAAAGATCAATTCCGGCTCCATATGAACTCAGACTGAACCAAACTCACTTCCAATGTATTCTAATTAAATTATCTTTAAAAGGATTGTAATTTTGTAATTTTTGGAGTTAGGGTTGAAAAGTCAATTTTCTGGGGTGGTTTGTGCAATTTTACCATTTATTTGTACATATTGTATCTGTAAATATTTTTTACTAATTGTTTAAAATAAATAATAATAATAATAATTTTAAAACAAAAAAACTAATTTGCTTATTTACTCATGTATATAATGTCATATGTATATAACATATGTATATAGTTAATTTTCTTAACTAACTACCACAAAAAATAAAAAGAAATTAACATATATTTTTCAACTAAATAAAGTGACGAAAATACAAAAAACTTTTGTAAATATTTTTTTTCTTTATATCATTTCATTTTTTCTTCTCTCTATATCTTATCTTCGTCGAAAAATTCAAAAATCCAAATTTCAATTCCTATCTTTTCTATTAATATGGCTACTCGTCCCTCTTTTCAACTTGATCAATCTTTGGTGAGAGGAGCCTGATCTCCGAGAGTCTTCTTATCGCAGAAGGGTGCCTAGCATCCGAGCCATCCAATGACAGTGAGTGGCCTTCGTCGAGGTGATCAAGTCTTTTCCACTCCTAAGGTGAGATCCATTTTCTCTTATTTTATCCTAGGTTAATTGTAATTTACTTTTCGCCTCTTTATTTCGTTGTCATTTTTTTATCTAGATCTTAAAATCCGTAACTGTTTGATTCACCATCGATCTCAAATTTTCAGCTCATTTTCTCGATCTCTCCATATTCACGTTCTACCATACGCAATCTCTCAACTCCACCCACGCACTGTGGTTGATAAGGGCAAAAGAATCGGTTTCGCGGCTTTCTTTTATTTGATAAAGAAAGTGGTCGATGTAGAAAAAGCCGCGAAATAAAAAAACGATTCTTAAAAACCTATCAAACAATTATGGTTTTCCGAAGAAAAACCGTTCACTAATATTTTACCAAGAAAGTGTTCCTTGGTCGAACTCAAGGAGGCAGAATAAATTCCCTAGATTTTCCTCTTCGTAATTTTATTTTAAATTCTTCTCTAAGTGATCAAGTCAAAGCGCCCTTTTTTATTGATTTTTATTTTTATTTGATTTTATTGTTTTTAAATTTTTATTTAATTTTCAAAAAGGGATATTTTTCAAAAGATTTACTTATTATATAATAGGTGGAGATAATATAGGTGATACTATATAGTAGGGTGAACGGGGTTCGAGCCGCGAACTCGAACTACACAAGAAAACAAAGCAAAACGAGGCGGCTTTCGATTAAATCAAAACACTTCGAAAACACATCGAAAAGCCGCGAAAATTTTATACTAGGAAGTTGGGGTAGTTGTGTAACTACCCTCAAGAAATCGTCGAAATCCGATGTCACAAGAACAAGAAACAACCCCTACAGCCCAGGGGCATAAGCGCAAGAAAAAATATGAAAATTGTTTGCAACTCGGTCCTTAGGGACTGTTCTGAAAGAAAAATACAAGAATATGCAAAAGTCTGGAGGCGGGAATGAATTCTGATCTCTGGCTGGGTTTAGTATGCAATTTTCCCACCGTTTCGGCTTGAACGGCTGAGATTAGAAGATCCGGGCGCGATCTGATGGTTCTGGCGCTGACACGTGTCGCAAGGCTGTGCGTCGGCTATTCTTGAAGTTGTTGAGCTCCAGTCGACCGAGGCTTCTTCTCCGAATTATCCCGGCCGTCCGGTGACGTCTTTGGCGCTCCGGCGGGGTTAGAGGGGTGGCTCCTCCACCCCTCGAGCTCGCCCGCGGTAGGGTGGCGGCGGAGGGTGCTCCGAGCGGCGGTGGCGTCGCGAGGAAGACGGTGATTCCGTACACCTGGAGGTTGAGCCGTGCTGATGTCCGACTTTGGAGAAGAAGATCGGCGATGAACGGAGGCTCCAAGTTTGATGCAAATGGCTCGCGATGATCATGGATCTGCAATGAACACACGTATGTGCTCGATCCGTGTAGAATCGGCCAACAAATGAAAGATTTCAAGTCCCAAAAACGATGAAAAATATTAAATTTCCAACCAAACTTCAGAATGCGTGAAGAAGATGAAGAAACTATGACCGATTTGGAGCGAATTTGAAGTGAATTTGAAGGGGATTTCGATATTGCGTGAAAGCTCAGTGATTAGGCTATCTAACTACACGATTAACCATGCTAATCATGGCACGAAAATCGAGAAGAAATCGAGATAAAATGAAGGAAAAAGTCTGGGAAATGTCAAGGTATATTACCTTGACGAGCTGCTCGACGGTTGACTTTTGGGCCGGAGCTGGACGCGCGATGGCGGCGATGCAAGGCCAAGCTTGGCCTTGGAACCTCCTCCGTCGACTCCTCTTCCTCGCGGGCTACGCCTTGGTGCTGTCACCACCGTGGGTTGGCCGGATTCAAGCTAGGAAGGTGGGGGGTCGGTAGTATGGAGCTGGAGCTTCAGGCAGTTGGGAAAGTTGTTGGATATGGCGGACTTGGAGCCTTTTTATAGGAGAGTAGCTTGGGCTCCAAGTTGAATCGAAGGGTAGGCGATGGAGAGGGTAGTTGGAGGAAGAGCATGGAGGGTTTAGATGGGTTAGAAGGTTCGAGATGGCCGCAGGATAAAGGGGCGAAGTTGGTCAGCCGAACAGAATCCGGCACAACCTCTTCTTGAAGAAGATGAACCAGGTGTTGACACGTGTCAGCACCTGGTTGGCCCAGAAGCGAAAATAACTTATAAATTAAATATAAAATAGTTAATTACATTATTTTAAGTAAGTGTAAATACAAGAAATGTAGATAATTTAATGCTCTAATTTATGGACTAATTAATTTTAATAAATAATAAATTTTATTATAAATATAAATATTATATTAATAAATATGTATTAATAATTAGGTTTTAGATTTTTAATTTAATAAATAAATAAATAAAAATTAATTTTATATTTTCTTAATTATTAGGATGTTAAATAAGACTTGTACGAATTTTTATAGATTTTTATGAATTAATTTACATATTTTAATAAATAAGGTTAGTATCTACATAGGTCATTTGTACCTATGTTTTGGGGTTTTTGATTTTATAAAAATAATAAATAATCTCCAAAAATTATGAAATAATTTATGTAGAAACTACAAGTTCATGAAATACTTTAAAAATTATAAAATTAATAAAATGTTAAATAGTATGTGTTACATAAAATAAATAGCCCAGAAACCCCTTTGTCTTTTGGTCCCAAAACCGACTTTTTGCAAACGGACTCCGAATTCGATGAAATCACCTTTATTAATTAGAGAATATTATTTTATGAACTTTAAAGGTGAGTAGAGTGAAATTGGAGTTCGTATGAGGAAGTTATGATGTTCGGAAGTTGAGATTTTGACAATTTGCAGGCTGGGTTTCTTGGCATATATACAGGGTAATATTTTTAACTTATTTTTATATTTTTCTATATATTTTAGGAATAATTAGGAGAAGGGTTTAGTGAAAAATATGTTCATATGAATAATTAAAATTCTTTGAAGTTTTGTATTTATTTTATAAATAATGAAGGGTGTATATGTATGTGTTAAATTATTTTTTAGGTTTTCTTTCCTTATCTCTCCCTACTTATTGGTTTGTCGACCAATCCATGCTGACTTGGTCTCGGGGGTTGGGTTATAAATATATCTTACAGCTATATTTATATTTAATTCATATTGTACATATATACATATATTCAATCTGCCTTTTTCTTTATTTTTCTGGTTCTTTATTTATTTACATGTCTTTAGTGGTTAAAAGTGAATATTTATACATGAATGGTGTTTTGTTAAAAGATGAGAATTAATGGATATTTACATGTATTTGTTAAGGGTTTTAAGACAAAATGCGACAGAAAAGTTAATGAATCATGGATTCATCAACCCCCTATACTTAAACTTTGCTAGTCCCTTAGCAAACACTTATTTTGAAAAAGTAAGTGAAAAAGAAAGAAAGTTAGAATGAATTTGTTTTCCTAAACCAATTCATGAGAACCGACAAAGGACAGAGCTCGATCGGGCCTGAAACCAGCATTTTGTCGGAACCTTAACTAGGATTAGCATTTTATCCTCAACAGTCCTCAAGTTCCATAATCCTTACTCAAGATCACTTCATCGGCTAATTCAGACTCACTTATTCATATCGCAAACTCTATCATCCTTGAAGTCAACTTGTACAGTGTGTGAATTGATTTAGCTCTTCCTGCTTAGAGAACCGCAGAAACCGTCCATCCCGGCTATACACTCCTATGGCTTTCTCATCTCGCTACTCTTTCCTCGGGGAGGGAGGTATTCCCTTCTGAGTTCAGTTCTGCTATGTCCACAATCGAATATAGGGAGAAGTTAGAACAATGAGAAAAGAAGTGGAGTGCGACCAGTGTATACGCATCTCCTTGTGAAGCCCAACTGGTGTAGCTGAGTCTCCACTAAGATGTGCAGGCATTTTTGGTGGAAGCTTGGACCATTGTGGTCATTTTTGGTGGAAGCTTGGACCATTGTGGTCTTATTTGGTGGCTTCTGCTTTGCTTTGACTTTGTAATTTGCTTGCACTGCATTCATCTTTTTGTGCCTCGACGGATATAGCATCTTTTTAGTCCGTCCCTTTTTTGAGGTCTTAGAAAAATTGTGTCAGCAGATCCTTCCCTCATCCGAAGCAACTATCGCAACCCCAATCTCTCCCGTCTTTAGACATCAATGCCGCAAAGATAAGGATAGAAATGCACTACCAAGGTGTACTGCCCTTCGGAACTCCATGCAAGTCGAGCTAAGTGCAGAGTGCATGTGTTCAAGATTGGTTCACATGTGTAGAGTTGTACGGATGACTCCAAATGGTCTACTTAAGCTCAGATGACTTGATTTCCCGAATATGGTCTTACGGAACCCAAAGATTTTAAGTCGGTAGACCTGAAGAGTCTAAATTCCAGTTCCTAATCAGGCTCCTTACAATGAACGTTAAAGGCCGTAATCAAGCTCCATCCTTTAGACTAGACTCAGTACTTAGTTCCAGAAATCAAACTTATTCTGAAAAATGTGAATGCAAATGCAACCATGTTTTTTGTGAATTGTATTTTCTGAATTTTACTCATTTTTATGGATTTTAAGAATTTTGTAATTTTTCTGAATTTTAGGACTTTGTATTTTTTATGGATTTTATGATTTTTATAAACAAAATTTTATTCATAAATTTTACAAGATATATTTTATTTGAGTTAAATATCTAATGTATTTTACAAATTTTATCTACAAAGTATTTTACAAGGATTGAATGGTTTTTACACATGTTTTAATAAATAGGATTTTAACTAAGTATTATACAAATTTTAAGTACAAATTTTAAATACAAATTTTAATTACAAGTTTTAAACACAAGTTTTAATCATATTTTACTTATTTACAAGGATTTTATAAATAAAAGAGTGGATTTTAAATTAACCCGTACCCACTTTTTATGGATTTTATAGATATAGAAAATACATAAAAGTACGAGTTATGGACGAAAGTATATATACAATATATACGCACCCCCTATACTTAGCTTGTGCTATGTCCTCATAGCGTCAAAAGAGAAAAAGGAGGACATAACTCGTGCTAAGTAAAAGTGGGTGAAAAAGGATATCGAGTACAAGTCAGTCAACCCCCCCCATACTTACGATCAGGTCATCGTAAGTATCACAGGAGAGCCAAAACGGGATGACTGAATAAAAAGGATAAATAACGAAAGTTCAAAAGGAAAAGAATACGAAATCATCGAAATCACTCGGTCCCCCCTATACTTAGGATAAGGCATCCTAAGTATAGAAAAGAGTGTAGCCAAAAATTGGGGACCGGTGATTCGTGAGAAATAATGGCTATACAAAAGAATTAGTACAAAAAATAAAATGTAAATCAGCAGGCAATCGGTCCCCCCCTATACTTAGGATCTGGTATCCTAAGCATAGAAGACGAGCAAAAACGGGGACGATTGTGCTCTACAAAGAATATACAAGTGTTGTGAATCTCCAGAAGAAGAATGGCTCAAAAGAATTTGTACAGGAAGAAGTGAAGGAGTGATTATGATTCCTGTACAAAGTAGATCACTTCAGTACGGGCCAGATGATTAGTAGTTTCTACGAAGTGCTTCAGCATCTGCCCGTTAACCACGAACGGTTCTACACCAGGTGACACATCTGATATCGCAATACTGCCATTGTCGTGCACCGTTCTGACTATGTACGGTCCTTCCCACATGCTTTTCAATTTTCCTGGAAAAATTCTCAACCTTGCATTGAACAACCAGACTTTCTGCCCAGGGACAAAGCTCTTATGTCGAATATGTCTATCATGCCATTTCTTCACTTTGTCCTTATAGATGAGTGTGTTCTCGTATGCTTGATTTCGAATTTCTACCAGCTCATTCAGATCTATCTTTCTCTTGGCTCCTGCTTTCTGTTCATTCATCAATATCTCTCGAATTGCCCATTCAGATTTATGCATGATCTCTACGGGCAAGTGGCACGGCTTTCCATAAACTAGCCTGAATGGTGAAGTACCTAAGGGAGTCTTATACGCAGTACGATATGCCCAAAGAACTTGATCTAGAAGAAGTGACCAGTTCTTCCTATCCGGTCGTACTAGTTTCTGGAGAATTGATTTCACCTCCCTATTTGAAACTTCAGCCATGCCATTCGTCTGCGGGTGGCAAGGAGAAGCTACTCTGTGATCGATGCTGTATTGTTTCACTAGCTTTTTCACCTCCTTATTAATAAAATGGCTACCCCCATCAGAGATAAGAATACGAGGGATCCCGAACTGCGAAATGATGTGTTCCCTTAGGAACTTGCAAACGGTCTTGCTGTCTGTGGTTCGTGCGGGTATAGCCTCCACCCATCTGCTAACATAGTCTACAGCAAGAAGAATGTACTCAAAGCCGCTGCTAGAAGGGAACGGTCCCATAAAATCTATGCCCCATGCGTCAAAGATCTCGCAGATAATAACAGGTCGCATCGGCATTGCATCTCTGGCACTGACTGTCCCTACAACTCTCTGACAATCTGGACAACTCTTCACGAATGTGCAAGCATCTCTGGTAAGAGTTGGCCACCATAATCCGCTCTGTAGTACCTTCTGCGCTGTCCTCTTCCCTGAATGATGTCCTCCTGATTCTAAAGAATGACACAAAGTAAGGACACTGTTATATTCCTCCTGAGGAATACAACGCCTGTAAACACAATCCGGTCCTTCACGAAAAAGAAGCGGATCCTCCCAATGGTAGTATCGTGCCTTGGAAACTAGTTTCTCAACTCTGTTCTTCGGCCGACCCTGAGGACTTTTCTGTGTGACCAGAAAGTTCACTATGTCTGCATACCACGGAAGTTCTGTAACTGCAAAGATGCTCTCGTCAGGAAATCTCTCTGCGATCTCTGGCGTGTACTCATCTGAAGGATGATCTGACTGCAATCGGGAGAGGTGATCAGCTACCACATTCTTTACTCCAGGTTTATCCTTGATATCCAAATCGAATTCCTGAAGTAAAAGAATCCATCTAAGAAGGCGTGCCTTGGCATCCTTCTTTTCCATTAAAAATCTGATAGCTGAATGATCGGTGTATACGGTGATTTTCGAGCCAAGCAGATATGATCGAAACTTGTCTAGTGCAAACACTACTGCCAACATCTCCTTTTCTGTCACTGTGTAGTTTCTCTGAGCATCATCTAAGGTTTTGCTGGCATAGTGAATAGCTACAGGAAGTCCATTTCTCCTCTGCCCTAATACAGCCCCGACCGCAAAATCTGATGCATCCGTCATGATCTCGAAGGGTAGAGACCAATCAGGCAGCTGTAGGACATGAGCACTGATTATTTTCTCTTTCAATGTGAGGAAGGCATTAAGACATTTATCATTTAAAACAAACTCGATGTCTTTGCCTAGCAATTCAGTTAACGGTCGGGCAATCTTGGAGAAGTCTTGGATAAACCGTCGGTAAAAGCCGACGTGCCCCAGAAATGACCGTAACTGTTTGATGTTGGATGGTGGCTCAAGTTTCTTGATGACATCCACCTTGGCAGGGTCAACCTCCATGCCTCGCTAGGAGATGACGTGCCCCAACACGATCCCGTGAGTAACCATAAAATGGCTCTTTTCCCAGGACAGAACGAGATCTACCTCACAACACTTTTTCAGAACCTGGTCTAGGTGCGCTAAACAATCGTCAAAGGACTCACCATAGATCGAAAAATCATCCATAAAAACCTCTAGAAAATCACCGACCATGTCCGCAAAAATAGCAAGCATGCACCTCTGGAAGGTCGCAGGAGCGTTGCACAATCCAAAGGGCATCCGTCTAAAGGCATACGTGTCGAACGGACATGTAAAGGTAGTTTTCTCCTGGTCTTCAGGAGCAATTGATACCTGGTTGTATCCGGAGTAACCGTCAAGGAAACAGAAGTACCCCTTCCCTGCCAACCGTTCTATGACTTGGTCTATGAAAGGCAAAGGGAAGTGGTCCTTCTTCGTTGCGGTGTTCAGCTTTCTGTAATCAACACATACTCGCCACGACGTGGTTACTCTCTTTGGAATCTCCTCTCCACTCTCGTTTTTCACCATCTGAATTCCCGACTTCTTCGGGACAACATGTAATGGGCTAACCCATTCGGAGTTGGAGATGGGATAAATGAACCCTGCGTCGCACCATTTTGTAATCTCTTTCTTGACAACTTCTCGTAAAACCGGATTCAGCCTACGCTGAAACTCTCTGGAGGGTTTGCTGTCATGATCGAGATAGATATGATGTGAACACAAAGCAGGATTAATCCCGCAGAGATCGGATACAGTCCACCCAATGGCCTTGCGGTTTCTTTCTAGAATCTCCATCAGACGAGATTCTTGATCATCAGTCAAAGTTGAACTGATAATGACCGGAAACCATTGATGTGGACCCGCAAGGAAGGCATATTTCATGTTTGGTGGCAAAGTTTTAAGTTCTGGCAAGGTAGTATCTGTATCTGCCGAAACATCATCTGTAATTGTATGGGGATCTGTGTCGGTAGGTGATGTGTCTGCAATTTGATTCTCCACCATCTCAATGTGCTCTAGAGTCGGACTACAGAAGATGTTCAAGACATCATCCGACTCCTCAGAATGATAAGAAGAGAATAAATCAGCTAGATAGAATTCTGATTCATCTGAGACGGAGGAATTGTGTAAAGTTTCTGATTCTGAAAGATATGCATTGATTTCGTCAGAAGTCTGATCCCTTTGGTTCTCATCATCCAGACAAAAATATAAGGTCCCATCGGAAGAATTACCTCCTGAGGTTTCAGACCCGTCCTCTGTCAAACACTCTTGGGTCTCTACCTGATATCTTTCGAGGTCGTCAGGACGAACCTCATCCATGTAATCACAGGAGGCTAAAGAACTCAAAAAATCCGAAGATGCATCACTGAAGGTGTTCGACTCTCTCGCCATCTCTATATGTACCTTTTCACCCTCGGCGCGAAAAGATACCTTCCCTGTATCATAATCGAAGAGGGCCTTTGCGGTCTCTAGAAAAGGCCTCCCGAGAATGATCGGGGTAAGGTGTAACTGAGCAGGGCAATTCATATCTAGGACCGTAAAGTCCACTGGAAATTGCAGACCCTGCACGGTCACGATAACGTTCCTAAGTATACCCTTGGGTCTCTTTACGGATCTATCAGCAAACTGAAGGATCGCACGGGATTTGTATAGAGGACCTAACTCGAGCTTCTCGAGTAAGGAAGCGGGTATCAGATTGATCGAGGAACCGTTATCTAATAGAGTGCGATCGAACTCGGCTTTTGCGATCTCGCATCTGACATAATGTGCACCTGAGTCTTTCTTCTTCTTCGGTAGCTTATTCTGTATCGCACAGGATGTAGCCTTAGTCAGAACATGTTTTTCTGTTCGGGAACTCTTTTTCCTACGCGTGGTGCATCTGTTTTTCAATTGATTCTTGAGCGTAGGAAACTGATCTAAAGCATCATGAAGTGGGATCTTCAGAAAGATATGATCTTTGAGTAGTTTTTCGATCTCTGGAGATGCAAGATTATTTTTGATCTTTTTCTTTCCTTTTCCAAACAAGGCATCGGGAAAAGGAATAGAGTCAGAAATCAGAAAATCAGGATGTTTATTCAAACTGGAATCAGCATTTACATCGAGAGTCTCAGAATTATTTACAAAACTCTCTAAAACAGGGGAAGAAATGTTTTTATCCGGGCTCTCTGCCTGATCTCGCGTGATATCATCGTCTGAGTCTCCAGTATCCATATCTGATGAGTTGGCATTACTCCCGTCTCTTGATTCTGCGTCCTCATCCTCTTGCGGTTTCTCCTCCTTGGCATTTGGATCATGCTCGTGCTCCTCTGGTGCCCTCTCCTCCTCTCCAGTAGGTGTTTGCGGTGATCTACCGCTCCTGAGACGAATGAAGTTAGATAAAAATTCAGGAAACGAGATCTTACCTGTAGGATCTACCTGATCTGGATGCCTCCTTTTGTTATTCGGGTTCATCTGAGGTTGGGCTGGGAGAGTGGTCTTCGGCACGGTTAACTCGTCCAGACGATGGTCAACCTGCTCCATCTCTATCTTATGCGCTATCTGGAGCGTACTGAGCATATCCATGATCTGGTTGAGCACCTGGGCCTGTGAAGACATCTCCGGTTCGGTGTGGTGGCCCTGGCTTGCTCCTCTCTCCTCCCTTGGTGTGAAATGCTGAGAGGTGGAAGGCTGGGAGTAACGCTGAGGTGTGGAGGAACACTGCTGCGGCTGCTGAAAAGAATAATTCGGTGAAAACTGGGCAGGGTGCTGATATGAAGGCTGCGGTCTCTGATGGTAGACATTCGGATGAGACTGCTGCGGCGTGAAGCTCTGGCGGTGCTTAAATTGCGGACGTCCATGCTGTAGATGACCGTACGGCTGCTGCGGCTGCTGGTTTGGTATACTCGGCTGCTGCATCGGAGTATACCAAATTCCGTTGATCTCGAAAGTGGATTGCGGCTCCACCTCCATCTCTGCGGTGCTGGTGATCTGGTCGGGATTGGCATAAGACTGATCCTCATGCCAATCGAGCTGTGGAATTTCGGACTCGCTCTGGATGTAATGGATCTGACGGGTGGGTGGAGTGGGTGCAATCCTCCGTGCTGGTTGCGCATTCGAAGAAGTCTGGCTCTGGTGGTACTGGATCTGAAGTTCAGCGACCTTCTTCGATAGATCACTCAGCTGCTAAGGTAGAGATGAGAGTTTCTCCAACTCTCGCAGCGACTGTAGGTCTTGGACCTGCTTGTGAATCACATCCATCAACGTCAATTTCTCGCTAATGAAGCCCATGTTGGTGTTGGATTCAGAGTCCGAGATATCATGCGTAAATCTATGAGTGTCTTCTGAATTCGTCTTACACATGGAAATAATATCCTTAGCACGTACTAATTATTCCTTTAGTTTGATAAAGTGTTTCAGTAGTTGTCTATTAACTAGGGATGTCTGTGCTCCATCTGTAAGATCTGAGATCTGTACACATCTACTGTCATGCACAACACAAGAGATATATAGACTTCCCCACTTGGACTTGAGTTTCCCTTGGAAAATCTTCAACCTTGCATTGAACAACCATATCTTTTGTCCAGAAACGAAGTTCTTTCATCTGATAAATCTATATGCTTAACCTTGTCCTTGTACACCAACCCATTGTTATATGCAAGGTTTCTGATTTCCACAAGTTCATCTAGATCCATCTCTCTCTACTTATGACGTAGATGTGTGTTCCAGTTGACCTTCTTAATTGTCCATTCTAATTTATCCACTAAGTCTACAGACAAATGGCAAGACTTCCCAAATACCATCATGAATGGGGAGGTTTCTAATGGTGTTTTGTAAGCCATCCTATAGTCCCAAAGGACTTATCTAATATCTGAAACCAGTCCTTCTTGTCTAGGCGAATGAACTTCTACAATATGGTCTTAACCTCCCTATTTGACACCACTGCGATGCCATTAGTTTGTAGGTGGTAAGGACTAGCGACAGAGTGCTTGATGTTGTAATCCTTCACAAGTTTCTTCACCTCTCTGTTCACAAAATTTCTACCCCCATCAGATATTAACACTTTGGGGACCCTGATGAATCTCAGATTCATCACTCTAAATCTCATTTATTAAGCTTAAGTCCCTAAAAATCAACATCATATTTACATTTATTCTGCATAATTAGCATTCATGCATGTTTTCATAAAAATGGCATTTTATCCATAATTTCTGCACAAAATAAAAGCCAAAAATCCAAGCCACAGTTGACCTGTAAATAGCCTAACTTCCCAGATTTTTAACTCCTTCATGCTAACTCCGAATAACCCAAAACTACTTCCATTGTGTACATATCACTCACAAGAATAAATGAAAAATACAAAAAATCACTAAGTGGACCAAAAACCCAAACCCTAGTTTCAGGAATTTCGGACTAAAAGCCACATATCTTCCCCATCCAGTGTCCGATTTGATCCTACTCACTTTTGAACTAATTCACATTCAATTACCTTCAAAACAAGACCAAGTTCAAGTGAATCGGAGCTCGTACGTGAAAGTTGGGTTTCGGGCCTCTTTTGTACATTGTATATTTTCGCGGTTTTTGACCTTGTATTTTATGTATATATTTTCTTTATCAATAAAATTCAAAAAAAATTAGAATCAAGTGTCTTTTATTTATCTTTGAATTTTCCATATTTTTCCGGATTTTTATCGTGTTTAAAAATGACAAAAAATACAGAAAACCCTAAAATCAAGGTATTCTATATACATAGGAAACCCCAAAAATTCACTTTTTACATTTGACTGATTTAGGCTTTGATGTCTTCATGATTTGTAGATCTCTTCGAGACGAGCATTTTTTGTGAAGGAACTTTTTTGATCCGAGGTCATTTGCTATTTTTTATCGATTTTACAAATCTTTTATTTTCGTTTTTCTGGTGCTGACACGTGGCAGTCCAGAGGCCGCCACGTGTCAGCGTGTTTTAGCCTTTATTTTTATCGTTTTTAATAAAAAATAAAAAAAATAATAACAAATAAAAAAATAAACGACGTACGTGCGTCGCACGTGCTCCGCACGTGCCTCGCCCCATCCGTCCCCTTTCTCACTGCGCGACACGTGGCCCATCCACGGCCGTTCGATCCGCGGCCGATCGAACGGCCGTGGTGCGTCGTCTACCTCCCAATGCCTGCCCCGTAACCTCCGCCCCCGATTTCCCGGGCGCCGCCGCCCCCTTCGAGATCTCCGCCAACGACTCCCCGCCTTCATCGCCAACCTCCGAGGCCCTGTTGACCTCTCAACAGCCACCCACAATCCTCGCGCCTATCCTCGGCCTCTGCTATTAAAGGACCTCCGCCCATTCCCAGACGACCATCCGCCGATTGCACGCAGGTGGCCCTCGCGGTGGTGACAACACCACGAAGCGCCTCCGCCGGCGCGATCCGACCTCTCCGGTCGTCGCCGCGCCTCCGCGCGCGTTCCAGCTCCGCCTTGGCATCGAGCCAACGTCTTCTTCTCCGACTACGCCGCTCCTTCTCCTCCAGCTCCTTCGCCTTCGACCGGGTTCAATGCCCGAGACCCCGTCACGTGCTGCGCATGTGGGGCGGGGGAGTTCATCTTCTCCGATTGACAAGACCTCCGCCGGGAGCTCCTTCGCCATCGACAACGCTTCCACAACTCGGTCTTCTTCGACCTGCTCCACCAACCGCCTCGCCACCGACTTCGCACTCCGCCGCTCATCTCAACGCCTCCGCCTTCGTCGCAGCTCGTCCTTCATCGACCACCTACAACGTAAGCTTCTCCGGCAACCCGCAGGAGCTGCTCCACCTTCACCCGCTCCTCCGCCTCTCCATCGACACCCGCCGGCCGTTTGTCGGCCACCCTCCATCGTCTGATCAACTTTCCTCGAGCGACCCAGATTCTCTCCGAGCCTGAAGCCTAAACAACGCCCAAACCAGGAGCTTCGGGTTGCCCGAAGCGTTAAAGCACGACACGTAGGCCCATTACCAGACCTTCCCCCCGAACTGACGAGTGCCCTTAGTCACGTGCTCCGCACGTGACCTTGAGGGTAAATTGTAGAAACGTCCCCGAATCTCATCTATTTGCGCCTCAGTCCAAGACCAGAGGGCACGTGCTGCGCACGTGCCTCTTTGTGAAATTTGCAGATTCACCCCCAAGTTTCGGTAATAACTTTTAGGTCCCCCATGCAGTGTCTTTATCTATTTATTTATTGCATCTTTATCCCTGCAGTTCTCCTTCATTTTAGACCTCTGTTTTTTTCATCATTTCATTTATTTAAAAATTGCATGATGTTCCTCACTTAATTCTCTATGGTTTGACACATGTGGATATTTTTGTGATAAGTGGTTAAATAATTATTAATTATTTTGTGGAAAATTGCATATTTTGCTCACTTTGTGTTCTTAAAATTTCCATTGATTTACCGTTGCTCTAAAAATCCTCGAAAAATCACAGATTGTAGAGTTAATTTTGCTTGACATTGTGCCCAAAAAGATTTGCATTTGCATACATCATTTGTCCTGTAAAAATCATTTGCACATTTCACTATTTAATTTTTAATAGGTATTAGATCTCACATTTTTGAGGACTAGGATTTTTCTGAGATCGAGCACCTAGTGATAGATCTTAGATAATTTTTGTCCTAAAAAATAAGTAGGTTTGATATTTATTATAATTAAATTTTGAAAATCATTCTTTTTGCATTTAAAAATCCATAAAAAAATTCATATTGCATCCAAAAATTCCAAAAAATTACATTACATTCATTTCATCATCATTTACATTGTGTCCAAGTTTCGTATTTTTCGGATATCGTTTGATTGAAATTTACATTTTAGTCCCTTAAATAGGCCAAAATCGCATCTGCATCTCTTATTTGCATTAAAAATACAAAAAAAGACCACCTTGAAAACCGAACTAAAAATTGGATAAGCACAACTCTAGGTTGTTCCTTTTCCTCCTTGTGATCGACCTTGGGACTTGCCCAAGTAAAACAAACATAAGAACCACTTGATTAAAATTGATTAAAAATTTGTGGTTATTTCTTGACCGTTTTCGATTGCCGCCTACAACGAACGATATTTTATTTACACGCACGAAGATTAAAAACAACTACTTAACGCGGAATTTTCGGGATCGTCAGATGGCGCCGTTGATGGGGAGGCAAACGGCTTAGTTTTGTGTTTTGAAAATTTTTCGCTCGGTTTTCCGTATTCGGGTAGTCTGACCCCCGAATTCTTCATTAATACCATTTTATTTCTAGCATTTATTTTTCTGCATTTATTCGCTTGTTCTATTTTCTGAGTCACTCTCTTACACATATCTCTCTTATTTTTCTTGCGAGGTACTCGGCGTACGTGGAGCGGTTCTCAAAAAACCGACGCATCTTCACCGACATCCGAGAAAGCCGCAAATTAATTTAAGATCGAGTCGAGTCGTGAGAGAGAGTAGTGTCTAGGTTTTCAATTTCCGCAATTTTATTTACTTGCTCATTTACAGCGGTGTCCGTTTGGACTCTCGCGTGTGTAAAAAAGATGTTGAACTTTTTTCTGTGGTGCGTCGTGGCCTGTTTCACTCTCCGGTGAGGGTGGGGCCCGACTTGAGTGGCGACTAGGATAAACCTGCACATACGGCTCTCAGAGCATTTTTACTTTTTGATTGTGCTCGTAGGATCTTAAGACACATTGCACTATCAATACACACATAGATCGTTCAACTTAGCCAAATTTAACTCAATTCTTCCCGCTAATAGAACTTTCTATTTAGGTGCGGTTTTTATCAGCTTGCACGCATATAGAATAATTTTTAAATTCTGTCTAGCATCCCACATGGAGATTGCGAGGAGGCACTGTAAGTCTTCTAACTGAGCATTCATCATAGTTTTCCGCGTGCATCGGCTTTTCCCGAACTCCTCCCTCTTGTTTTATCACATAATTTTAAAAGGAAATTGGGACTGGACGGTAGACGTGAGTTTGTGCTCATCTAATTTTTCAGTGATCACCTCATTAAAAATTGGGACTGCTAAATATAGCCTATCAAAATAACCCATAAAATCAAGAATTTTTGCGGGAGAGCAACCCCGACCTTGGATGATTTTATTTTTTCTGGGTGAGCGAGAGACGACACTTAAGGTTAGAGCCAAGCTCCGACACCTAACATCTCGCTAATTTTTGCCAACATTGATTTATCACCAACTAAAATTGAAAAGATAATAGCCGAACTCTTACGGCTTCATTGTGTGAGTTGGTGAATCTGGGGTTTGATTTGTGTTTGCATTAGTGTGCGTAAACCGATACCTAAGATCAAAAACCACACTTTTAAAAATTCTCTTCCCGTGCAATCATCTCTCACCTCTCTTGATTTACAATTCACCATGGAATTCTTGACCAATAACTCTTGCAGACCCAACCCCTCATTCCTTTCAGCTCTTTCAAAAATAGCTGAACATTTATCCGAGAATCCATCAGAGCTATACTATGAAAATAAATTCGTATCGGTTAGACCCAAAACACCTCCCCCTCAACCACCAATAAATCCATCTCCTTCTGCTAATCCGCCCTATTTCATTAATAACAACCCTTTGTATTCAGAGCAGACAAACCAACAAATGATTGAGAGCTCTACTTCTTCATTTAATCCTCTTTACGTTGATCATGCAATTCATCCCTCATATTCGGTAAATGTCAATCCATCATTCATGGGAGATGATAACCAGATGATCGAATTGAACACATCTTCACCTCTTCCATCAATCTTGAACACCAAAGAAAAATCATTATCCTGGATTGAACATAACAACCCCCTCTTCACTCATACAGAGCATTGGGCCGACCACATAGGATCACAACTCCCCTTGGACCAACTCCACTTGCCTAGACCATATGAGCAGCCACCTTCCATGATTATTGAGGAGATACTTTCAGAAAATGATGATCGTATATCGGATATTTCAAGAGACCCCTCTCCTAGTACATATAGAAAAATGGAAGAGGACATTCAATTACCAAAACATACCCTAACTGCTCCCATACTTGGCCAAGAAGAGATTTTGGATAATATTTTGAGGATGAATAAGAAATTTGATTTAATGGAGGATAAATTTCAAGAACTTGCCGATCGATTAATCTCTGGTAGCTCGGATATAAAAATGAATGAGGAAATGATTGGATCTAAGATTGAAAATTTTGAGGATATTCAGGGACCTAGGGATTATTCTGAGAATTTCACTTCTACATCTTACTCCCCTAGAAATGACTATGCAGCGGACTATCACCCTGAACACCAGAGCCCCTTTTCATCGGAAGAACACGCCCCACCACCCAGAAAATACCAAAAAAATGGAAATATTTGAAAACCACAAAAAAAATGAAAATTTAGAAAATTTCATAAAAATTGAGACTGAAGACGATCTGTGGAATTTGGATCCAACTGTACGGGAAGCACTAGGAAAGAAATTGATTTTTGAACTTCCCTTTCTACAGGCCATTGAACACTTTCCCGACCTCAAAAGATTTTTAATGGACAAACTAATGAATAAGAACTCGGGTAGGATACAAACAAAGACTGAAAGACATATCTTGTCAATGGCCTCCTCCTTGGTGTTGAGGAGAAAAACTCAAGAGCCGCATAGTGAAGCGGTTACCCAGATTTGACTGCGAAATCAAAGACACAATTTTTACCCATGCTCGGATTGATGACACTTCACCGATCAATATCCTCCCAACCTCTGTATTCCATGAACTCAAACTCGGACCGATTCGAAAGATACGAGAGATTGTTCAATTAGCGGACCGATCGATAAAACAGCTGAGAGGAACCATTTCTGTCATCATTAAATTCCAAAGTGCTCCGCTCAAAGTAGAATTCACGATTATTGATATTGAGCATCATGGAGAATTCACCCAGTCTCCAATCATTCTCGGAAAGCCATTCTTGGCATTGGCTAAGGCAAATATTGATTGTGAGACTCGGGAAATAAATTTCACAGCATTGGAAGCACTTAACCATATCTTTGAGGAACCACGATCTTCTGAGGCAACCCACGAAGTCCCTGACCACCGTGACCATGAAGCGGTAGAAGAGCCCTGCCCCGAAGCCACACCTGAGATAGCAGTTGTTGATGAGACTATTGGTTTAGAGAATCTCCCCCCTGCTCCATTCCCAGCCGCTCTCACCATGGAGAATCATGTATATGAGTCATATGATCCGGAGACTTATGCATGGACACACCCTGGGTCAACCTACTCTGACTACATGGATTACATCAACTCGACACAGGAATGCTCCAACATCGAATCAATTGGGAAAGAACATGCAGAGATTCTCCCCAGTATTTCAATTCCCGCGGATCTCAAAATAGACAAATCTTTCTACTACGATCTTGAAACATATGCATGGTCACACCCTGGAGCAACATTCTCTGAATATCTTGACCAGATCATCCCAAATCGAGAGTGCTCAAACATTCAGGAGACTAAGAGCAAGCATACAGACCAAACACCAATCAAGGAGAATTTCAATGGATATTCATCTGGATACTCAAGTGAACCGACACCTTCACGACGAAATAAAAAGAGAGTCACCTTTGAACTTTCGGAAGAGGAATCAGCTGATGATCCCTCATCAGGTCCGGAAAAGGTAGTCTACATGAGTGAAGTCTGTTCGGCAGCCCTAAAGCCATATCTTCGTAAGGATCCAAAATTCAATCCTTGTTGGACAACTCCTGTTCCTAACTACTACTAATCCAAAGCTGATGCTCCTGCCCTCTTCAAGTACACTGGAATTCTTTCGTATGAGCTAACTGAGACCGATGCTTCTGAGCTATCATCTGAGGACAAATCAATTGAGCCCAAGAAGGAACGAATTCTGAGGAAACAATTAAAGAAACAAAGAGACATGCAGACTTGGAGTATGTCCACTTTCAAATACTACTCCTCTGAGGATAACTCTGATGATGGATATCTTTCATCTGACTCAAACAATTCATCTATTATCCATCATGATTTTTCTGAGGATAACTCTGATCATAGTTGGGAATCATATGCCTCATCTCCGTCTCATCATTATGATCTCCCACCGCAGGCTCACAAGAAGATCAGCCGAAAACCGCCTTAATCATTCGGCTAACCACCCTCCCTCCCGACCGCATCGGTCTCCTTGTACAGCTTCTTCCTCTACTTAGGCCAAGTCCTAAGTATAGGGGGAGACCGATGCAATTTGTATATACCATTTCTCTCATCACACTCCTTCTCCCGATCACTCCATTTCCACCCTTCTTCCATACTTAGGCTGACCAAAGCCTAAGTATAGGGGGAACCGACACCCACCTGTATATACTCTCTTCATCCACATATCCGAACCGCCTCTTTTCCGCTCTACTTCCTAACCCACTGTATATAAATTTTTAACTCTCTTATGCTTAGCACGAGCTATGTCTTCATTACGCTTTTTGTGCTCTGAGGACACAACACTCGCTAAGTATAGGGGGGTCTGTATATATACTTTGTATATATTCTACCCATATCTCGTACTTTCGCGTAAGTCTATATGTATTTACGGGGTGGGTACTAACTTGAAAAAAAAGCAACAAACAAGCACACACAAAAAAAGAGGGTTTTTTCTACTAACACTAGCCGTGCCCAAAATTTTTGAAAAAAAAAGAAAGAAAAAAAAGAGAAAGGCTTCTTATTCCATTTTCTGCATAAAAAAATCCCTTGCATAAAATGTCAAAAAAAAATTATGTGTCTGCATTTCACACACTTGCACTTCATCCAACATCACATGCATTTGCATCTGTGAAAAGTCATTGGGTTATGAACCGAGTTATGCGCCGAAACCGAGAGTGGTCTGGACATGACCTTAATCCACCTAATTTTCAGAGAAACTTCACCGAGAAATAGGATTTTAAGAGCTTCAGGTCTTTTGACTTAATTCTGTAAGTTCCACATGACAATGTACAGTGTTTGACTCTTAGTGTCTAACCTGGTCTCTTCATTCTGGGTACAACTCTGGAATAGGGAATTAATTCGCACTCTCACACTATGCACTTAGCTCAACCCAGACGGGATGTTGGAAGACTATGTGAGTTTCTTTTCTGGTAGCGTGGAAATCTAAAGACCGAAGTTCGGGTTGAAATAAAGCTTCGGAAAAGGGATGGACGACTGGGCACAATTTTTTCTAAGACCCCAAGAAATGTACGGAATAAAAAGATTCTATATCCGTAGGGGCACAACAAGATCCAAGCAGAACCACCAAAAATTCCAAAATACAAAGAAGCATTCTACCACATAAAAATTCGACTAAAAAAAGGTCCAAGCTTCAAGAAACCTGCAGATCTTGGTGGAGACTTGGCTACACTGGCCATCTTCACAAGGAGAGGTGACTACACTGGCCACCCCCTCCAGTTCTTTTCTCTTTCTTCTAGCTTCTCCCCCATTTCGATTGTGAACACAACACGACCGACCTTAGAAGGAAATACCTGGCTCCCCGAGGACGAGTTACTGGAGAGGAGAGGAGCATGGTAGTCCGGCATTCTGGATGGGAAGAGCTAAAACCCTTCACACACATGAGTCGGTTATTCAATGTTCATAGGATATACTTTGGGAAGAGGATTGATCTAAAATGACGTCTGAGCCGAAACTGTAACAATGATGTGTAGAACTTGAGGGTTGTTGATTTTAAAATTCTAAGTCTCACAGAAGTTCCGCCACACTACTAATCCAAAGGTCGAGTTTAGTTTCATTCTCACCTTCAGCTCATGGTCTTGGTATGGAACCCAGTCTCATTTCAGTTCATGGCATGCCTTTTTGATGCTCAGGGACGAGCATGGTTTAAGTATAGGAGGATGATGAATCTCGGATTCATAACTCTAAATCTCATTTATTAAGCTTAAATCCCTAAAAAGCAACAGCATATTTACATTTATTCTGCATAATTAGCATTCATGCATGTTTTCATAAAAATGGCATTTTATCCATAATTTCTGCACAAAATAAAAGCCAAAAATCCAAGCCACAGTTGACCTGTAAATAGCCTAACTTCCCAGATTTTTAACTCCTTCATGCTAACTCCGAATAACCCAAAACTACTTCCATTGTGTACATATCACTCACAAGAATAAATGAAAAATACAAAAAAATCACTAACCCAAATGCGCGCTCCAGCTCCGCCTTGGCATCGAGCCAATGTCTTCTTCTCCGACTACGCCGCGCCTTCTCCTCTAGCTCCTTCGCCTTCGACCGGGTTCAACGCCCGAGACCTCGCTACGTGCTGCGCACGTGGGGTGGGGGACTTCATCTTCTCCGATTGACAACACCTCCGCCAGGATCTCCTCCGCCATCGACAACGCTTCCACAACTCGGTCTTCTTCGACCTGCTCCACCAACCGCCTCACCACCGACTTTGCACTCTGCCGGTCATCTCAACACCTCCGCCTTCGTCACAGCTCATCCTTCATCGACCACCTGCAACGCAAGCTTCTCCGGCAACCCGCAGGAGCTGCTCCACCTTCGCCCGCTCCTCCGCCTCTCCATCGACGCCCGCCGGCCGTTTGTCGGCCACCCTCCACCGTCTGATCAACTTGCCTCGAGCGACCCAGATTCTCTCCGAGCCTGAAGCCTAAACAACGCCCAAACCAGGAGCTTCGGGTTGTCCGAAGCGTTAAAGCACGACACGTAGGCCCATTACCAGACCTTCCCCCCGAACCGACGAGCGCCCTTGGTCACGTGCTCCGTACGTGACTGATGAATCTCCATTTCATCACCTTTATTCTATCATTTTGGCCTTAAAAACCCCAGCAAATGCATGTAAATAACATTAATTTGTACATATTAGCATCTATTATTTATTGTATTAATTATACATAAAATAAGGTTTTTAAATGCCAAAATTATAGAATAAAGAGAAGAAAAGAAAAAGGAATAAAATATTGCAAATATTTTATGACCCTAACCCCGAGACCAAGG
This sequence comes from Ottelia alismoides, assembly GCA_037367405.1. Lineage (NCBI taxonomy): Eukaryota > Viridiplantae > Streptophyta > Magnoliopsida > Alismatales > Hydrocharitaceae > Ottelia > Ottelia alismoides. The sequence goes on along the minus strand of JAZKJV010000316.1, from coordinate 1,109,804 downwards.
CCAGCATGAACTTGGTCGACCAGGAATAAAGTAGGGGGAGATAAGGGCCAACATTCAATAAATACATCATTTATTCATTCTTCCATTATTGCATTTTTGGCACCTATTTTGTACATAATTATTTATTCATCAAATAAAGAAACTTTGTACATAAAAGTTGTAGATAATAATGTAAATAAAATTACAAAATTGAGTTTGTGTAAAAATCATACACAGTGTACATTGAATACACAAAATAAAAAGCAAAAATCTCAACTTCACAGACCCATATCTTGCAAATAGAAACTCCAAATCAACCAAACTCACCTTTAATTGTATATAGCATTTCATAAACTATTTTGTAAAATTATTTCCATAATTTTTGGAGTCCATCTGTGGAAGTTAGGTTTTTGACCTTCCTTGTACATAAGACTGATTAAAATACTCATTTTATTCAATATTTAGTAATTGTACAAAATTATATTTTTAAAAGTTTGTAAATAGTATATATAATACATGTACATGCTGAAATTACAAGAAAACCAAAAAGAATTTGATAAATAAAATAAGTCTATAATAATCATAGACAAAAGACCTATGCTACATACATGTATATAAATAAAAAAAAGGAACTTAATTCTTTTATTCTTTGATTCATCCATATCTTATAATAATGTACATATAATATATCATTCATTAAAACTACAAAACAAAAATAAAAACAAATAAAATTCATTAAATAAATTAAATAAATATAATATATAGGTAAAGTACCTATAAGTATACATACATACACATACATCTATTTATTTAAAAATATAAATAAACTCATAAAAATAAAATAAAAATATACTTATACTCACAAAAATAAGTTATGAAATTATAAAATAAGAAACTAAAATAATAAAATAAAATAAATAAATTAAAAATAAAATATACAAAAATACATGTAGATATACACATATACACATTATTCAATTAAAACCGTAATAAAATAATTCATAAAAATAAATAAAAATCGTATTAAAATACTACATACAATAATAAAGATTTTTTATTTTATACTTGAAAAATAATAAAATCGTTTATTAGCTTAAATAATTCATTCTTTGATACTCCAGCCTATTTTGTCTTCTAGCGGCCCCCGTGGACCAACCACAGGCCGGCAAAAGTTGACCTCGGGTCAACTCTTCAGACTCAAGGACGGCCCCTCTGACAAGTCACGAGAGGTCCCTCTTCCTCGTTTTTTCACGCCGATTGTGTTGCTCGAGGGTGATAAGACCCTTTATGAGATTTGTTCCTCGAACATCCACGAATCACGCCGCATCCCATGATTCCTTGTACAGCATCTAGATTCACCAAGATCTGCCGGCCAATAAGGGCGCAAACTTTGCTTATAAATAAACCCTCCGACCTCCTCATCCATTTTGGCCTCCCTTTCCGTCGTTTTCCACCGTCTATTCCAGTCCTCTGAGGTTCCTTGTGACAGGAGGGTCCTCCTGGAAGCTTCAGGCAGTTGGAGGAGTCGAAGGAGCGCCCACGGCCGCCGCGTCGCCGGAGGTCCTGCTCCCTGGTCGCATACCAGGTATAAGAGCTGCTTTCTTTCCGTTTTTAGCTTAGTTTTAGTCGTTACTTCGTAGTTTAGCTTTTAGATCAGTCAGTAGAGCCTCAGGTGCCCGATTAGCTTAAGATCGAAGTTCGCCGGAGTTTAGCTCCGGCGAACCTCTCTACTCTGATCAGCACGCTATCTGCCCCTTCGCCCCACCTAATCGCCTTCCCCTACGTATTCTCCACGCACCCACGCTCCAAGATCAACCAGAGCTCGCCCAGCTCTGCGAATCGAGGTCCTCCCTCCTCCGCTTCGTCGGACCTCGCCGCCCTCCACCTTTCCCCGTTCGTCTATCCTAAACCTCGGGTCGAGGAAGACCCCCTCGAGCCCGTCTTTCATTTGGTGCAGGACTCAAGCTGAAAGGAGCCCTCTGGGGCTCGATTCAAGTCCCTTCAAGGTTCCAGGACCCCCTTGTCTTCTCCGAGCTCGTCCAGCCGATCCAGGAGGTCCTGGACCTTCTGGAGCATCTCGAACGGTGCGCACCGCTTCGCCGGACGCCTGGAGGGCACAAGCAGCAACATTAAGCGCCTGGAGGCGGAGGAATCACCGATCGAAGCCAGGGAAGTCAGCCGTTCTTCCCTGTTCTTCGCGAGCAGCAGCAGCCGTTGGATCAAGAACGCAGGTCCAGATCGAAGCCCAACCGTCCGATGAAGCCACACAGCAACCGTCGGATCATCTCAAATGATCTAATCCTAACGCTTCGTCGGCGAAGCGTCATCGGGCGAGGAGATGGTGACGCGTGTCAAGTGGCGAACGAAGAACCGTTGGATCGCGCGCACTTAGGGGGTAATTTTCACATATACCCCCGCTCTTTTGTATATTTAATTTTTAATATTGTAAATTAAATAGCACGTTGCAAATAAATTGTATATTTTGCAGACAGGACCCTAAGCTTATTAGATTTGCATTTAGGTCCTTCCGCGCCTCACGTGCAGTCCCACGTGAGGTGCGTGAAAATTGCAAGTATGCCCTGGCGGTTTTTGTATATTGTAGAATAGTGCTAAAAATTAAAGTAAATGTTTATTTTAGTATGTATTTTTGCACTGATGCCCCTGGAGTTTATTTTATTTGCAAAAGTACCCCTGCCAGGCTGTTTTAATTTCGTATCTTTACCTATTTATTAAAAATACCAAGATGGCTCCTAAAAATCCACAAAAATTTGAGTAGATGCTCTATGCCATGCTGGTTCACGCGCGTATTTTATTTTGAATTTTTGGCATTTTTCCTGATTATTAAAAATAGAGTAGGAGCCATTTTTGCACTGTTTGATTTAGAAAATACAAAAAAATTAGAAAATGTTTTTGGAAAATTCAAAAAAAATTGCATATGGTATATTTATTTCTATGTTGAGTCCAGAAAATGAAAAACCCTAAAAATAATAAAAAATTAAAATAAAAAAAAAGAGAGACCCACTTCACTCAAGAATGACTGGTATGCACATATAGGCTCATGCATTTTTGTATTGCTCTCTGTGGTTCGACCTCTACATGCTTGTTCCCTATACATTTTATGGTAGAGTAAATAAAGATTGATTCACACTTCCTTTGAGCTTGATTGTTTTATTCTTTGATTGTGGGTCAATTGTTGATCACTCGCCTTTTATTGAGGGTCGCCACGACGACATATTCAGACCCTTGATAAAAAGCGAGCCCCATCAAATGGCGCCGTTGCCGGGGAGCAATGAGCATAGCCTACTTTCTTCTTTGTCATTCTTGTGTACATTTTTTGGTGATATTCATTTTTGATTCATGATTGATTATATTCTGTGAGCAGCCATTTTATTGACATTAATCACTATGCTTAATTGATTCAATTCTTGTGATTATCTTTATGTGCTCTATGATTGATTAAGTGAACTATTCTAATACACTCTTTTTGTGACTTTGATGCGAGGGTCCGCCACGCAAGGAGGGCTTCTTAGGAGGCCAAGGCAGCCAAGCTTGGAGGAGGACGGTCTTCTCTTCTCATGACCATCAGGAGAGAGTATCAAGGAAGCAAGGGGATGTGAATTAGATAGGCTTAGAACATTTAGGATTATCTCTGTAATTTTTGGTAAGAGAGAGACAACTTTGGCATGTAATAATTAACCGGACTCTACTCTTCACAATGAGGTCCAGTGCCCGGGTGTCTGTTCACCTGGGGGCCTCATCGCTGTTTTCCGCGATTTCTACCGCCTTCTTTCCTTTGTTTTCCGCTGTTTTGTGCTTTTCGCCTTTATTTTACTTTGTTTTGTGTGCTTGGAGCCCCTAGATATAGGTTGCTTGACTCGGTAGCTAGGTCCAAACATTAATAAGAATGCATGTTCCTATAGTCTACTTCGTATGGATCTAGTCAAACTTAAACAGCTAAGTCATTTATCTCTTAACCCACGTGCCGTGAGCGAGCCCCATCAAGCGCTACTCCTGAACTCGAGTGTGTCGAGAAGAGGAGGGGTGAGCCAAGACCGGACCCTTAGGTTAAAGATGAATGACCAAGCTTATGGTTCTTCACGTTAATAGCAGCTAATGTTTAGGGCGATTTTGACGAATGCACACCGCCATGTAGATAGGTTTAAAAATTCTGTTTTGCATACCACATGGAGAGAGCTGGGATGCACTGTAAGTCTTCTAACTCAGCATGCATCATTCGGTTCAATGATGAGATTTCCATCATAGAACCACTTGCATGGTTTTTCCGCTATCTCCCTTTGATTTTGAGCACCTAGGACTTAAACGAAAATCTACCAAAACGTTAGGCGCTGGTATGAAACAGATCCAAAAAAAGAGAAAACCCAAAAATTAAAACTAGGGGACTGCTAAATAAACTTTGACCTTAATTAAAATCCGTAATGAACTATCATTGTACCGGGTTCATAAAGCCCTCATTGTTTTCAGGTACCTTGGAGGGGGACCAAAACCCTACTCCCTTGAGCGAGTGCGACCCCTAAGGATTAGAGCCCAAAACCCAGTCTGCAACTGCCTTGTGTATCGCCTGGATTTCCGAAGTAATGGCGCTTCTATCGTACGTAGGCGAGTAGGACTTGGTCACCAATGGTGACTCTCTGTTGTGAGAGCATCGACCCTATCCGAAGTATTGAGCATAGGCCACGCCTTCACGGGGGTGTCTGTCTCATCGTCCTGCGTCCGAGTAGGTTCTTGCACGCTCACGGGTGATTCCGTTGCGAGCGAGAACCGAAGTATTGGTTTCGCCTATCGGCTTCCTCTCTCTTTTCTTTGGCTGAGTAGGGATCCAGGAAGGGTTACGAGGACTCCAAAAAGTACAGACTACAGGTTACACAGGAGGAGGACAAGTACGGGATACCCTTCCGGCAGTACTCTCTCTCCTATAGGGTAGCGTACTAAGGACTTGTTACAAGATATGCCTGAAATAACAACTCTAAAAATGAAAAGATAATAAATAGCCGAGCTTTCACGGCTTCACATGGCGTGAGTTGGTGAACCCGATTATTGTCTTGTGTTTGTATGGATCTAGGTTAAGGTTCAAAGATCCAAGTCCCGCGCCTTTGCGCAAAATTTGGTTGTGTCACTCCTCTTTGACCCCCGCTCAGTTTGAGCCTTTTCTACTGTTTTGCACTCCTTTGAAATCCTCGTTGACCATCGTATCTTTCATCCAACATCCTACCTTCTCTTGTACTTCGCGAAGTTGATCCATGGATGGTTTCCGTCGGGACCATGCCGACACCTACATCGATTCCATGGACTCACCTTCGCCAATAATTTCGAGGCGATTCCCGAGAACTGATCCGGACTTTGCGGATCGGACTCCAGACTCCTCGTTTTCTACCATTCTCTTGGCCACCCAATAAACTGGGATCACTTTTGTCCCACTACCGCCGTTGTGAATGGGAGTCGATTACAGTCTACATCATTTTTCCATTCACAACACGCTGGGGTTGACTTAAGCTCCAGCCTCATCACGACAGCTGAGTATTTATGGCAAGTGATCTGATTCGGGCCGTCTCATTATGCAGATAGAAGACAGTGCGAGCCCTGGAGACTACTCCAGAGTTCATTTCGTCCGATTCAGACCCTGACATGGCGCCAGGAGGAAAGGGCAAGGGTCAGCAGCCACCCACACCAGAGGGACAGATGCCAGATCAGAACCAAGTCAATGCACAGTTGCTGGCATCCATCCAGGCAATACAGCAGCAGCTGACTGAACAGGCCCTCACTCAGACAGCTTTCCAGGACATGTTAAATGAGGTGATTAACCGAGATGATGGAGGAGGAGGCAGAGGCAGAGGAGGCAGGAGGGGAGAAGGTGAAGGTGGAGGAGGTGGTGATGACCACAATGATGATCTTGAATTACCACCACAGAAACCTACCCTTAAAGAAACATACAACCCGGGAGACAGCCAGATGACCGAATGGATCCTCATTCCACCGGTACACGCTCACTTTGAGCTGAAGCCCCAATTCATTGCTCTTCTTCCTGCATTCCATGGAAACACCAGCGAGGAGCCGTACATCCACCTGCAGCAATTCTCCCGCATTTGCCGTACGACTCACTATCCCAATGTCCCTCTGGGCATTGTCAAGATGACGGCTTTCCCCTTCAGCCTACAGGATAAGGCCCTTTATTGGGTCAATCATATGGGAAAAGTTGTGACGACCTGGGAGGAGTTGAAGTCCGCCTTCTTGCACAAGTACTACCCTCTGGGTCGGCTCAACCAGATGCGAGCCCGTATCAGTAATTTCTCCCAAGGACCCCATGAGTCGATACATGAAGCATGGGAGAGATTCACTAACCTGCAGGAGAAATGTCCCCATCATGATATTCCGAAGACCAGCTTGGTTCAGCATTTCTTCGGGGGACTGAACATTGAAAGTCAAAGGCTCGTAGACGCAGCATGTGGGGGCTCACACTTCAATAAGGATGAAGACGTCGTCTGGCAGATCTTTGAAGAAATGGCCGAAGGAGAGGCCGCCCTCTCTTCATCCAAGGCTTATCAGAAGCAACCCCAGATCCTTCAAAAACAAGTGCACATGGCAGCGTCTAAGGAATCAGAGAGAGATGAGAGCTCCAACCTCAGCATCATCGGGGGCCATCTCTCTAAAGTTGACATCATCGAGAAGCGATCACAGGATCTCGAAAAACTCGCCGTGATCGAGAAGAGGACCCAGAGTTTGGACAAACTGGATCACATCACCAAGCAGCTAGAACTGCTGGTAGGTACCATCAATTCTGTTCAGTCGGCAGCACCGCTCGAAGCTCCAACTGAGAGAAAAGACGAGCAACCACCGCTATACCAGCCTCAGCCGAGCCAGCAACCACCGGCGGTTCAGCACGTGTACTACGTGCAGGCACCTGATCAGAGCCAGCCGCAACAGCAGATGGTTGTGTATCAACCAGAGTTTATTTCAGAATCCGATTCAGTGTTCCCACCACCACCCCTGGTCCAGGAAGTTAATGGGGTTTGGACTAATGATGCACAGCCGACCCGTCCTCAGGGACAACTCCAGGGTCAGCCATTTGCCAACCGGCAGTACCACCAACCTCAGGGTGGTCGCTTTGGGCAATCCTCCCAGCAGCACCATCAATACCAGCAGCCTCCCCAGTTTGGACATCAGTGGAGGCAGAACCATCCATACCAGCAGCAGCAGCAGTACCGGCACCCACAGCCGTATCACCAGTACGCGGCTGCTCCGCCTCAGCAATACCAGCAGTATCCACCTCCGTCTTATCAGCAACTTCAACTTCCGGCCCCGCCTCAACATCACCAGCAACAGTCTCAGTCTCAGCAGATGCAACAACAGCGTGGTCTGCACGCTGACACCACCGAGGCACCTCCAGTGAACCCCTCCATGGACTGTCTAGCCCAACTTGTCAAAGGGCTAGCAGAGATGACCAAGCGGCTTGATGACCTGACCGCCACTCGCACTACCATTCCGGCGCAGGTCGAAGCCAACCCCAACAATTTCAAGAAGAAGGAGCAGGTAGAATGTGATGTCCAGTCCGCGTGTGATAATGATATTACTGCTTTTTCTAATGCTGTTACTCTCAGGAGCGGTAGGGCCTTGCCTCTGCCTGCTACCAGATATGGGGTGAATAAAGAAACAGGTGGATCGTCATCTTCCGTATCAGCCGTACCAGCCACAGGGGCGGGTGAGGAGGAAGAAGAAGGAGAAGCCAGTCCAGCCGTCGAGCCATGCCAGCAACAACCTCAGCCGAAAATACAAAAAAATCAGCAAAAACAAAAACAACAAAAAGAAGCTCGTAGCAGAAGCAAAGCCGCGCCAGCATCGTAGGAGCCGACAGCAACCGCCGATCCTTCGCCAGCCGATGGAGCAGATGCTACCCTTTTTGATCGCCCAACAACACCAGCATGCCAAGGCCCAGCTTGTACCCTTTTTAGTAATTCGGGTGTACAACATTCTGTGGGCGATGATTTTGATGTAAATAAGAACTCTGATTTTCCTGCCAGTAGTGTACCTATTCCTTTTCCTCATGCAATACAAAAATCCAAAAAAATTGCAAAACAAAAAAATGCATTGTCCGACCCAGGTGTTGTGGACATCTTGGACAAATTGACTGTTGAGATTCCCTTGCTAAAGGCCGTGGAATACATGCCAGCCGTGAAGAAAGGACTGAAGGAAGTATGCACCACTAAGCGTCGCCCATCAAGAAAGAACAGACGCCAGCAAGTTGAGAAACATGTCCTCTCATTAGCCACGGTCGCAGCTATCAGCAATCTCCCCCAGAAGAAACAAGACACCGGAGCACCTCTGATCAGTTGTGTGATTTTTGACCAAGTCTTCGAGCGCACTCTCTTGGATAGTGGTTCTTCCATCAACCTTCTGCCCTCGACCATAATGCAGGAATTTGGGCTGGGACCGCTCAAGCAGACACGCATGATCCTTCAGTTTGCTGACCGATCCGTCAAGCGGCCCCAAGGTCTCTTGGAAGACGTGATAGTTAAAGTGCAGGAAATGAAATTCCCAGCTGACTTTGTAGTCCTTGATATGGACTCACCTGCACCCTTGCTCCAGACCCCTATCATCCTTGGCAGACCATTCCTTCGTACTTCAGGCGCCGTGGTCGATTACGGGTCTGGGAAGATCACTTTCAGCTCGAATTCCCAGCAAATCACGATAAACATGAACAAAGAGCAGAATGCCACAACAGATGAGAGCCAGGCAGCGTCAGATGCGGACTGTGAATTTATTGCGGAAATCAGAGACTCAGTTTTATCATTGAACGATTCATGGACCCTAGAAATCCTCACTCTCGAGGAGGACTTGGGAAGCGCAGTCAGCATGTGCTCCGATGATTCTTGGGAGATAGATTCTCAGATGCAGGCGCATCTTCTGGAGCAGTCATTCCAAACCGAACATGATCAGCTTAGCGCAGACCCGTTCGGTGCATCACCGGGATCTCAACAGAATATTAAGGATGGCAGCCTCTCCACAGAAGCACTGCCCACCTACAGTATGATGTCAGAGGTGACAGACAAAGTGGACAGATCAACACCAGAACTCAAGCCACTTCCGGCAGGCCTGAAGTATGTTTTCCTTGCGGGTGAAGAGCAAATGTATCCGGTCATTATCAGCAGCAGGCTGAGACCAGATCAGGAATCTCGACTTCTCGAGGTTCTAGAGAAGAACCGCAAGGCACTTGGATGGAACGTATCAGATCTCCGCGGGATAAATCCAGCCTTGTGTTCACACCACATCTATTTAGAAGAAGACGCCAAGCCGTCCCGCGAATTTCAGAGAAGGTTGAACCCTAACCTTCGGGACGTCGTCATGAAAGAAATCACGAAGTGGTATGATGCAGGTTTCATCTATCCCATCTCCGATTCAAAATGGGTAAGCCCATTGCATGTAGTTCCCAAGAAATCAGGGCTTACCGTGATTACAAATGATAAAGGAGAGGAAATATCTACTCGGGTACCAACATCCTGGCGGGTTTGTGTTGACTACCGCCGTCTCAATGCAGCAACTAAGAAGGATCACTTTCCCTTGCCATTCATTGATCAAGTTCTGGAAAGATTAGCAGGCAAGGAGTTCTTCTGCTTTCTGGATGGGTACTCTGGGTACAACCAAGTGGCGATCGCCCCTGAAGACCAAGAGAAGACCACCTTCACTTGCCCGTTCGGCACCTACGCCTTCAAGAGAATGCCCTTTGGACTGTGCAATGCACCTGCAACCTTCCAAAGATGCATGTTAGCAGTCTTCGCCGAGATGGTAGGCAGTTTCCTCGAGGTATTCATGGACGATTTCTCTGTCTATGGTGATAGCTTCGATTCTTGTCTTGAGCATCTAGACAGAGTACTTCAAAAGTGCCGGGAAGTCAATTTAGTGCTCTCATGGGAAAAGAGCCACTTTATGGTCACCGAAGGTATTGTGCTGGGCCACGTCGTTTCCAAACGTGGCATGGAAGTCGACCCGGCGAAGGTGGACGTCATTTCAAATCTTCAGCCACCTCAGTCAGTCAAGAATGTGAGGTCATTTCTGGGGCATGTGGGATTCTACAGGCGATTCATCAAGGATTTCAGCCGCATTGCCCGACCTCTGACAGAACTCTTGTGCAAGGAGACGGATTTCATTGTTGATCAGCCAGTTCTCCTTGCTTTCAATCACTTGAAGGAGCTTATCACTCAGGCTCCGATCTTACAGCCGCCCGACTGGACTCTTCCCTTCGAAATAATGACCGATGCGTCCGATTTTGCAGTTGGAGCTGTTCTTGGGCAAAGAAAAGATAAAGCGCCCTACGCCATTCACTATGCCAGCAGAACGTTAGACGAAGCTCAAAGAAATTACACTGTAACAGAGAAAGAACTGCTGGCTGTGGTTTTCGCCTTAGAGAAATTCAGATCCTATTTGTTGGGATCCAAAGTCACCATCTTTACAGACCACTCTGCTATCCGCTACTTACAACAGAAAAAGGATGCCAAGCCAAGGCTGATTCGTTGGATCCTTCTACTCCAGGAATTCGATTTGGAAATCAAGGACAAGCCTGGAACCCAGAACGTGGTAGCAGATCATCTCTCCAGAATAGAGCATAATGAACCTCCCCTGAGCAATGCACCTATCACAGAAACCTTCCCTGACGAAACCATTTTAGCTATGGATTCTCTTCCTTGGTATGCTGAGATTGTCAATTACCTCGTCTCTGGGGTAATACCGTCGGAGTGGACGAAGAACCAAAAGAACAAATTTATGTCGACCATCCGTTTCTACCATTGGGAAGATCCTCTTTTATTCAGAGAAGGGGCAGATTGTATTTGGCGCAGGTGCATCCCTCAGACGGAACAATCAAGTGTCCTCGAGCATTGTCACTCGCTCGAATCTGGCGGACACCACTCTGGAGATCGGACGGCAGCCAAAGTACTTCAGTGTGGCCTCTGGTGGCCTACTTTATTCAAGGATGCAACTGAATTTGTTAAACGATGCACTGACTGTCAGAGAATGAAAGGTACACTCACTGCCAAAGATTCAATGCCCCTGAATATCATTCAGATAGCAGATGTCTTTGACGCATGGGGCATTGATTTCATGGGACCTTTCCCTAACAGTCAAGGATTTGAGCACATCCTTCTCGCCGTCGATTACGTGAGTCGTTGGGTTGAAGCTATCCCTGCTCGAGCCGCCGATAGCAAAACAGTTTGCCAGTTTCTCAAAAAGAACATCATTTCGCGGTTCGGGATACCGAAAATCCTTATCTCAGACGGGGGTAGTCACTTCATCAATAAAGAGGTCAAGAAGTTGACGAAGGAGTACGGCATTGACCACCGGGTTGCCACTCCTTACCATCCTCAGACCAATGGCATGGCAGAATTATCGAACAGAGAAATCAAGACTATCCTGCAGAAACTTGTTAGGCCAAACAGAAAGGACTGGTCTCAACTCTTGGACTCGGTTCTATGGGCATATCGAACCGCCTACAAGTCTCCCTTGGGCATGTCGCCCTATCGTCTTGTATATGGAAAGCCGTGCCATCTGCCCGTGGAGTTAATTCACAAGTCTTTATGGGCAATCAACAGCTGCAATTTGGACTCACACAAAAGTGGTCAGAAGAGGAAAGAGGATCTGAACAGACTCTTGGAATTTCGAGACTATGCATACAATAACACCTTGATGTACAAGGAGAAGGTGAAACGCTGGCACGACAGGCACATCAGACGAAAGACCTTCGAAGTTGGGCAGAAAGTGTGGTTATTTGATGCAAAGTTGCGAATATTTCCAGGCAAATTAAAGAGTAAGTGGACAGGGCCATTTCGAGTTTGCGAAGTGCGTGACAATGGAAGCATTGCCATATCCGAATTGTCCTCTAACGCACAACCATTTGTCATCAACGGCCAACTACTGAAGCCTTACCTCGAACCAGATACATTTTTGGCCGTTGTTGATTCCGTCCAGCTCATGCAACATGATGATATCTCGACAGCACCTGCGGCATCGAAAGATTCAGACTATGCAATCCAACAAATTCTTCTCTGATTTTCTTCTTTTCTTCTTTTCTTCTTCTAGCCTATTCTTTGTATCTAAGAGGTGCCGACCTTGTGGACAGTTTTCTGTACTTAGGACGTACTTTGTCCTAAGTATAGGGGGGCGTGCACCCCGAGTATGTCAATTCGTTGATCCTCTCCATTGTCTCCTCTCCTCGTCTATACTCAGGGATATCTTACCCTAAGTATAGGGGGAGGCAACCGGAGAACGATCTGTTTATTCTTACCCTTGACCCTCCCTGTGTTGTGTACAGTCTGCTATACTCAGGATTATTTGATCCTAAGTATAGGGGGGACGGTCAACTTCTCATTCATTCATTCATCCCGTTAATTATTCCTTCATTCTTTAGATCTGTCTATACTCAGTACGAGTTATGTCTTTGCTTTTCCTTTCGATCTATGAGGACATAGCTCAAGCTAAGTATAGGGGGGTCGTATATACCATGTATATACTATAAGCCATAACTCATACTGAAAAATAAAATATCACCTTGATATAAAATAGAACATAAAAAGTAGCTCTATAGTAATGAAAGATGATTGTGAGTTCCTCAGACTCTTTGTAATTATACTGACTAGTAAGTCAGAAAAGGGTTTTGTGTGAAACGTTTTCCTTTGAAAAATCTTGTGAAAGTTGTTTGAAAATAGCGTGAAAAAGTATTCAACGATTGAAAAATTAGTTTGTGTGTAAAACCTATTTTCTTTGAGTAAAAGCAAAAACTTTGTGAAAATTAGTGTGCAAATGATTGTGAAAATTGATTGTCAAATTGTTTTGAAAAATCTATCTATGTTGTGTAAAATCTTTGCAAAAAGGATTTTCAAATGCGTGTAAATATTGCAAAATTATTTTGGACTATAGTTCTCAAAATTCTTGTGAAACTGATCCTCGAATAAGTCTGAGGAGTCTGCACAAAAGTCTCTCATTTGTAAATAAGGAATAAGTTCAAATAAAGCCTATAAGACCAAAACCATAAAATACAGTTTCTCTTCTTTTGTATATACTGACTAATAAATCAGATACCTATATAGTATGATTTGTAAAATAGTGTGACCAGTTTTGAAAGATTTGATGTGAAATGATTTCAAACGGTGTGAAAATGGTTTTGATGGCAAAAATTTTTCTTTGTGTGAAAGAAAGGATTTGAAAGACCTATGTGCAAATATTTTGAAAAATGTTTGTCAGAATTATTGTGAAAAATGTACATATAGTGTGAAAAATTCTTTGCAAAAATAGTTTTCAAATGCGTGTAAATGATTGCAAAAATTATCGTGTACTATAGTTTGCAAAACTATGTTCAAAACTAGAACTGAAGGATAAGATCACTATTACAAATACCTGTAAATAAGAAATAAAGTACATAAAATTCTTTCTCAACAACCGAAATAAACTATTCCATGTAAAGTCTGTATAAATTCATACATTTTGTAAATAAAGCAGTACGCCCGTGTAAATAATGGTATATACTTTTTGTATGTGTCAAGCTCTTATTTTATTTGCAAAAATTCTTTGTGTAAAAATAGTCTTTGATCTTTTTTTAAAAAAAAAAAAAATCCTCTGTGAAAATTTGCATCATTCATTGTGCATAGCATAAGCATACCATGCATATTCTTTTTGAGTGAGCTTGATGATTGAATCAGTCTAATAAAGTCTCAGAGTGGAGCTCGGTTGGACCCTACTGCACCTAACTGCACTGGAACCTTATGGGAACTAGGTTTAAGGTACTTCAGGTCTAGTCAGACTTAATTCTTTGAGAAAGCAGGGCTGGGTTCAAGGCACCTCAGTGGACTAACTAGAACTTTTCGAAACACACACATGACTCTTGTCGGCCGTGACCTAACTTGGACACCTGCACCTTTCACATAGCTCTCCATGGATGAGGTGGTGAGGAGGCAGTTTCCTTTGGCTTGGGGTAGCATATGAGGGTAGTACTTCTAGGCGGAACCTCTCTTCTTCTTATAGTGAAGGAAGTGCACCTCAACTTGGTCTAGTGGTGATGAAGGCTAAAGACAGAAGCTGTGGGTTGCAATAAAGCTTCAAAAGAGGGATAGTCTACTGGCTCAAGAGGAAAAACTCCTTGTATATATGCTGCACATGTATATGTTGTATAGATGCACTTGAAAAAAAAAAAATGGTGCAAATAACTCCAAAAGAGTGGTGGGTCTGATAGAAAATGATAATCCCACCGGAGTATGTATATAAAGCGCAATAAGCAAAGCTTGAGACTCATGATCCACCTTATGTAGCTTGCAGCGGAAGACTTGGCTACACTGGTCAAGCTTCCAAGGGTACTTGGCTACACTGGCCTTGACCCATTCTCGTCTTCCCCGTCTTCTTGAGCCGGTCACACTTGAACTTAGAAGGGAATACCCCGCTTCTCGAGGAAAGAGTTGCTAGACCGAGGCATTAGAGTTACCGGGTTGGGGGAGGTTGTTTCTTTGTCACTTCTGAGGTGGAGAGCCGCTATCACTTACACTGTCCAAGTCAGCTTCAGAGTCATAAGGGTTTGTGTATGGTGTAGGCTAGTTCTGACCTGGCTATTGAGGTGCTTTGAACCGAATTCTGCGACTATCGAAGGCTGTCGTGCTTTAAATTTGGTTCCCGACTAGGTTCCACACACATCCACACCTAAGGACTGACAGGAGCTCCAATCTCAGATTTTGTAGAGACATGCATTGCACTGAAAGCACCCCTATTCACTCTATCTTCATTTCATTTTCCTTTTTCTTTCCTTTATTCTTCTGATACTTATTGCATAAGTATTTGCTAGGGACCAGCAACGGCAAGTATAGGGGGGTGATGAATCTCCATTTCATCACCTTTATTCTATCATTTTGGCCTTAAAAACCCCAGCAAATGCATGTAAATAACATTAATTTGTACATATTAGCATCTATTATTTATTGTATTAATTATACATAAAATAAGGTTTTTAAATGCCAAAATTATAGAATAAAGAGAAGAAAAGAAAAAGGAATAAAATATTGCAAATATTTTATGACCCTAACCCCGAGACCAAGGCCAGCATGAACTTGGTCGACCAGGAATAAAGTAGGGGGAGATAAGGGCCAACATTCAATAAATACATCATTTATTCATTCTTCCATTATTGCATTTTTGGCACCTATTTTGTACATAATTATTTATTCATCAAATAAAGAAACTTTGTACATAAAAGTTGTAGATAATAATGTAAATAAAATTACAAAATTGAGTTTGTGTAAAAATCATACACAGTGTACATTGAATACACAAAATAAAAAGCAAAAATCTCAACTTCACAGACCCATATCTTGCAAATAGAAACTCCAAATCAACCAAACTCACCTTTAATTGTATATATCATTTCATAAACTATTTTGTAAAATTATTTCCATAATTTTTGGAGTCCATCTGTGGAAGTTAGGTTTTTGACCTTCCTTGTACATAAGACTGATTAAAATACTCATTTTATTCAATATTTAGTAATTGTACAAAATTATATTTTTAAAAGTTTGTAAATAGTATATATAATACATGTACATGCTGAAATTACAAGAAAACCAAAAAGAATTTGATAAATAAAATAAGTCTATAATAATCATAGACAAAAGACCTATGCTACATACATGTATATAAATAAAAAAAAGGAACTTAATTCTTTTATTCTTTGATTCATCCATATCTTATAATAATGTACATATAATATATCATTCATTAAAACTACAAAACAAAAATAAAAACAAATAAAATTCATTAAATAAATTAAATAAATATAATATATAGGTAAAGTACCTATAAGTATACATACATACACATACATCTATTTATTTAAAAATATAAATAAACTCATAAAAATAAAATAAAAATATACTTATACTCACAAAAATAAGTTATGAAATTATAAAATAAGAAACTAAAATAATAAAATAAAATAAATAAATTAAAAATAAAATATACAAAAATACATGTAGATATACACATATACACATTATTCAATTAAAACCGTAATAAAATAATTCATAAAAATAAATAAAAATCGTATTAAAATACTACATACAATAATAAAGATTTTTTATTTTATACTTGAAAAATAATAAAATCGTTTATTAGCTTAAATAATTCATTCTTTGATACTCCAGCCTATTTTGTCTTCTAGCGGCCCCCGTGGACCAACCACAGGCCGGCAAAAGTTGACCTCGGGTCAACTCTTCAGACTCAAGGACGGCCCCTCTGACAAGTCACGAGAGGTCCCTCTTCCTCGTTTTTTCACGCCGATTGTGTTGCTCGAGGGTGATAAGACCCTTTATGAGATTTGTTCCTCGAACATCCACGAATCACGCCGCATCCCATGATTCCTTGTACAGCATCTAGATTCACCAAGATCTGCCGGCCAATAAGGGCGCAAACTTTGCTTATAAATAAACCCTCCGACCTCCTCATCCATTTTGGCCTCCCTTTCCGTCGTTTTCCACCGTCTATTCCAGTCCTCTGAGGTTCCTTGTGACAGGAGGGTCCTCCTGGAAGCTTCAGGCAGTTGGAGGAGTCGAAGGAGCGCCCACGGCCGCCGCGTCGCCGGAGGTCCTGCTCCCTGGTCGCATACCAGGTATAAGAGCTGCTTTCTTTCCGTTTTTAGCTTAGTTTTAGTCGTTACTTCGTAGTTTAGCTTTTAGATCAGTCAGTAGAGCCTCAGGTGCCCGATTAGCTTAAGATCGAAGTTCGCCGGAGTTTAGCTCCGGCGAACCTCTCTACTCTGATCAGCACGCTATCTGCCCCTTCGCCCCACCTCATCGCCTTCCCCTACGTATTCTCCACGCACCCACGCTCCAAGATCAACCAGAGCTCGCCCAGCTCTGCGAATCGAGGTCCTCCCTCCTCCGCTTCGTCGGACCTCGCCGCCCTCCACCTTTCCCCGTTCGTCTATCCTAAACCTCGGGTCGAGGAAGACCCCCTCGAGCCCGTCTTTCATTTGGTGCAGGACTCAAGCTGAAAGGAGCCCTCTGGGGCTCGATTCAAGTCCCTTCAAGGTTCCAGGACCCCCTTGTCTTCTCCGAGCTCGTCCAGCCGATCCAGGAGGTCCTGGACCTTCTGGAGCATCTCGAACGGTGCGCACCGCTTCGCCGGACGCCTGGAGGGCACAAGCAGCAACATTAAGCGCCTGGAGGCGGAGGAATCACCGATCGAAGCCAGGGAAGTCAGCCGTTCTTCCCTGTTCTTCGCGAGCAGCAGCAGCCGTTGGATCAAGAACGCAGGTCCAGATCGAAGCCCAACCGTCCGATGAAGCCACGCAGCAACCGTCGGATCATCTCAAATGATCTAATCCTAACGCTTCGTCGGCGAAGCGTCATCGGGCGAGGAGATGGTGACGCGTGTCAAGTGGCGAACGAAGAACCGTTGGATCGCGCGCACTTAGGGGGTAATTTTCACATATACCCCCGCTCTTTTGTATATTTAATTTTTAATATTGTAAATTAAATAGCACGTTGCAAATAAATTGTATATTTTGCAGACAGGACCCTAAGCTTATTAGATTTGCATTTAGGTCCTTCCGCGCCTCACGTGCAGTCCCACGTGAGGCGCGTGAAAATTGCAAGTATGCCCTGGCGGTTTTTGTATATTGTAGAATAGTGCTAAAAATTAAAGTAAATGTTTATTTTAGTATGTATTTTTGCACTGATGCCCCTGGAGTTTATTTTATTTGCAAAAGTACCCCTGCCAGGCTGTTTTAATTTCGTATCTTTACCTATTTATTAAAAATACCAAGATGGCTCCTAAAAATCCACAAAAATTTGAGTAGATGCTCTATGCCATGCTGGTTCACGCGCGTATTTTATTTTGAATTTTTGGCATTTTTCCTGATTATTAAAAATAGAGTAGGAGCCATTTTTGCACTGTTTGATTTAGAAAATACAAAAAAATTAGAAAATGTTTTTGGAAAATTCAAAAAAAATTGCATATGGTATATTTATTTCTATGTTGAGTCCAGAAAATGAAAAACCCTAAAAATAATAAAAAATTAAAATAAAAAAAAAGAGAGACCCACTTCACTCAAGAATGACTGGTATGCACATATAGGCTCATGCATTTTTGTATTGCTCTCTGTGGTTCGACCTCTACATGCTTGTTCCCTATACATTTTATGGTAGAGTAAATAAAGATTGATTCACACTTCCTTTGAGCTTGATTGTTTTATTCTTTGATTGTGGGTCAATTGTTGATCACTCGCCTTTTATTGAGGGTCGCCACGACGACATATTCAGACCCTTGATAAAAAGCGAGCCCATCAGTGACCTTGAGGGTAAATTGCAGAAATGTCCCCGAATCTCTTCTATTTGCGCCTCAGTTCAAGACCAGAGGGCACGTGCTGCGCACGTGCCTCTCTGTTGAATTTGCTGATTTCACCCCCAAGTTTCGGTAATAAATTTTAGGTCCCCCCTGTAGTGTCTTTATCTATTTATTTATTGCATCTGTACCCCTGTAGTTCTCCTTCATTTTAGACCTCTGTTTTTCATCATTTCACTTATTTAAAAATTGCATGATGTTCCTCACTTAATTCTCTACAGTTTGACACATTGTGGATATTTTTGTGATAAGTGGTTAAATAATTATTAATTATTTTGTGGAAAATTGCATATTTTTCTCACTTTGTGTTCTTAAAATTGCCATTGATTTACCGTTGCTATAAAAATCCTCGAAAAATCACAGATTGTAGAGATAATTTTGCTTGACATTGTGCCCAAAAAGATTTGCATTAGCATGCATCATTTGCCCTGTAAAAATCATTTTGCACATTTCACTATTTAATTTTTAATAGGTATTAAATCTCACATTTTTGAGGGCTAGGATTTTTTGAGATCAAGCACTTAGTGATATATCTTAGATAATTTTTGTCCTAAAAACTAAGTAGGTTTGATATTTATTATAATTAAATTTTGAAAATCATTCTTTTTGCATTTAAAAATCCATAAAAAAATTCATATTGCATCCAAAAATTCCAAAAAATTACATTACATTCATTTCATCATCATTTACATTGTGTCCAAGTTTCGTATTTTTCAGATATCGTTTGATTGAAATTTACATTTTAGTCCCTTAAATAGGCCAAAACCACATCTGCATCTCTTATTTGCATTAAAAATACAAAAAAAGACCACCTTGAAAACCGAACTAAAAATTGGATATGCACAACTCTAGGTTGTTCCTTTGCCTCCTTGTGATCGACCTTGGGACTTGCCCAAGTAAAACAAACATAAGAACCACTTGATTAAAATTGATTAAAAATTTGTGGTTATTTCTTGACCGTTTCCGATTGCCGCCTACAACGAACGATATTTTATTTACACGCACGAAGAGTAAAAACTTCTTAACGCGGCATTTTCGGGATCGTCAGACCCCGAGTCTAGAAATAATCCGCTCTTTGGTAATCTTACGAGCAGTACTACTGTCAGTGGTTCTGATCGGGATAGCCTCTACCTACCTTGACAAATAGTCTATCGTAAGAAGGATATAATCAAATTCGTGTCTGGATGGTAAAGGGCCCATGAAGTCAATGTCCCATGCATCAAAGACATCACAAATTATGACATACTACATAGGCATCTCATCTCTGGAACCAACGGTTCCTCTCATTCACTGGCATCCAAGCACGACTTCATAAAGTGAGAGCATCACGAAACAGAGTCTGCCAGTATAAGTCACACTCCAAGGCCTTCCATGCGGTTCTCTTCTTGGAGTGGTGTCCTTCTGCCTCCAGACTATGGCAACAAGTAAGGATACTATAGTATTCCTCATGAGGAATATATCTCCTCCAGACATAATCTAGTCCCTCAAAGAAAAGGATCAAATCCTCCCAATGGTCATGTCTCGAATCCAACTTATGTTGTTCTATGCTACTCTTAGTCCCATCTTCGGGAACTTTCTTCGAGACAAGATAGTTCACTATATTGGTGTACCATGGGAGTGAGTCCATAACAAAAACTGACTCGTAAGGAAAGGAGTCTCGAATAGATGTATTGGCCTGCGCATCCTTCTTTTCCATGAGGTACTGTAGTGTTATATGGCATGCGAACATAACAACCTTGATCCAATGAGACGAGACATGAACTTATACAAGGCGAACACTACTACAATCATTTCATTTTCCGTAACTGTATACTTACGCTGAATAGGTGATGAATCAGATCTCATCTTTATTCATTTATTTTAGCTTAAAATCCCTTATAAAATGCCTATAAATATTAACAAATCTCTCTTTTTAATATTCTCATTCTTATGTAAATATTGTATATTTTTACTATTTTGACCTAAAATAAGTTAATAATGAAATAAAGGGAAACTAAAGAAAATAAAAAGACTATATATATATATAAAGGCTAACTCTAACCCTGAGACAAGGTCAAAATTTGACTAGATCGACAAGGAATAAAGTATGGGGAGGTAATGCTTAATAACCAAAATAATCAAGAAAGCCAATCCTCACTTGTTTATATTCATCCCTTGTACATCTTTGTATATATTTACATATCTTTCTACTATTTTATTCACCACCAACTTCATCTCAAATAAAAATATTTTCTTCTTGAAACTTGTACATAAAAATATGTTGTAACTATTAAAAATAATTGCAAGAATAATCATTGTACAATTTGTAAATAACAATACCTTAAAAAAGACGTAAATCTAAACTTGTCATATCAATATGTTGGACATGCAAGCCCACGACGAGCCATTATGCAATAAATGTTATTGCAAATATCATTCCTTGATCTAAAATGAAGAATAACTAATTTGCATAATAGGCCCGTTAGTACAATTAAGGTTATATACCATGGCCATCTTAATGATCATACAACTGTTGATTCAATAATTGAATCATAGGCTGGTGCTTGGATGAATATCTAAAGAGTTAGATTGAGGACTCATCAAGCACCGTCAAATGATTATTAAGAGATGATCTCCATCTTGAGGAGGAGATGGCAATCCTCTCTCTGAAGGCTGATATCTAACTGACCTCTTGATGCAAATCCTCGGCATAGGAATAGAGATTCAGAGGTGTTAGATAAGTTAGGTCAAAGAGTCAACTTAACGGGATCGAGATAACCAAAGTCCTATGTCATATGCTATCACGATATAGGCACTCATCCTCTGACCGGAGACAGACGTTTTACTATATATCTAAGTATGTGCATTTGGCAGACCAATAGGTTGATGACCTAATCAATTTCTATACACCAGCGCGCAAGTGTGAATACAAGGGCATATGAGTAATACGATCTCTCAAAGGAATCATACAGGTTCATTTACTAAATCGGAAGACATGAGATCACTCATGAGATATTGGGAAGAACCAAATTCTGTGCACGATCGTCTCGCTTTGGAAGATTGACTGAATTTGTAGGTTTGATATATACTTTTAGAAAGTATATTATCAAAACCTAGGTATGATATATACTTTTGGAAAGTATATGATCGATACCGACTTCCAATGATCAAATGAGAAACTTACCGATAAAACCCTGAAGTGGACAGTGTAAAATTGATCTAATACTTTGGGTTTATTCTATGTTTTCCAGTATGCAGGATGTACAGGTTTTGGGAATACCTGAGGGTGATGTGGTCATAAACGATTGTATAACCATGACGCTTCCATTAATAGGGAGTGATGAAACAGGTCTGGATTTTAGTGACTCCTCTCAGTAGAGAAGTAATCACATCTTGGTCTAAATGTTGGACATTGATCTGAATGTGATTCAAATGCAATGAGAAAGTTATATTAGTTGTCTTGATTTAATCAAGCATCTTTGGGAGGCCCGAGGTCTAGATTTGAGATGTGATCTCAATATCCAAGTCACTATACGTGGAATAATACAGTTGCTCTGTCCTTATCTCCAAGTATCCGCGGAGAAAGTGCATTATCCTTGAAAGAGATAAGGATAATTTGATTGTTGATATAAGTATCCGAGCACTGAGAAAATGGATAATTAAATGTGATTTAATTATCATGAATAATATGAATTTGATTCATATTATAAGGAGAGTTATCTTAGATAATTAAACGTGATTTAATTATCAAAGATGTGAATAATGTGAATGTGATTCGTATTATTTGGGCACATGAGAATAGAGATCCAAGATGATTAAATGTGATTTAATTATCATGGATATGAATAACGTGGATAGCAATATCCATATTAGTCATATATATTATAAATGTGATTTATAATATATAAGAGAGAGCTATTTGTAATTTATATTTGTTAATTAAATGTTGATGTGAATTGGATTCACATTGGACAATTAATTGAAAATGTAATTCACGTTTTGTTTTTGGTTGTGAATGTAATTCACACTTTTCCAATGACAAGATTTCAATATTCACAAAATAATTATGAAATATTTTTGCAGAATAATTTATAACAAGTGTTGTTGCAAATCTTGGTGATTTCCACGGAATATTGTAATCTCATGAGATATCATGAGATTACATGAGATTGCCACCTACTCCCATATTATGAAAAGATGCAATCTTCATTCCATAAATCTCCATGTTTGATTGATTTAATTTGAGAATAAATCATATTCATTTATCAATATATATTTAATCTAAATTAAAATAATTATTATTGATTTTTTTACCAACAAAATCTTGGCCATTAAAAGAAACACAAATCAATGTAAGCCATTGGATTTGTGTTGTCCATGGATTGAGTTCCATGGATCCCAAAATATTATAAAAGGAGCACCAAATCCGTTATTATGAAAGGAGGCAATCTTTATTCCATAAATCTCCATGCTTGATAGATTTAACTTAAGAATAAATCATATTGATTTATTAATATATATTTAATATAAATTAAATTAATTGTTGTTGGTTTTTTACCAACAAAATCTTGTCCATTAAATGAAACAGAAATCAACGTAAGCCATTGGATTTGTGTTGTCCATGGATTGAGTTCCATGGATCTCAAAATATTACAAAAGGAGAGGCACCCCTAGCTCTTCTTGGTTTTAAAAACACAATGAGAACATAAGGCTCTCTCTCATTCTCTACAAGCCCTCTCTCTATCTCATATGGTCGTCCGCCATGGATGCCATAGAGAGAGTCTCCATCACCGCACCATCACTGTCATGCTGCCGGATTGTTTGCTCGTGGATCTCCGTCTACTTCGGTACGCCTTACTCGTGAAGAAGACGTCGTATCTCGTGGGACAAGATCAGGAGATTCACCACTTGGATCATCTACATGAATTGTGAGGAGCACGTGTTTCCTCAACACGCTCGCAAGCGTCTCCTCCGTTGGATCAGACTTGAGACCGGAGGTCTCTTCCTTTGAAGACTCGATCGCAATCACGCTTCAAGAGGTAATCCTATTACATGTTTGTGGTTTAGACGAAACAATTCGAGAAGTGATCTTGGATCATGTGGTTTCGTCACATGAAAAATTTTGATTTCCGCTACATCGAGCAACGAGTGCGACTAATCTCTCCCGATCGCATACGATGCGATCCTCACGCTTCTGTGATGCGCTTAAGGATCTTACAACATCCTTCACAATATCTTCTCTACAAAAAATTACAATAAAATAAACTCACTTTCATTGCATTCCAAACTAAATAATCTATAAAATGGAAGTGGTTTCATACAAATCAGTGTTAAGATGTGAAATGTGGATTTTGGGTTACTATTGTATATTATACCTATGTATATTATTTATGTAAATTTATTTTTCCTTGTATTTTTGTATAAATTGTGTTTTTAACTATTTGTATATATTGTATTTGCTATATATAAAATACAAATAAAAATCACAAAACCAAAATGAACCAAAAATAAAATTATGTATAGATTTTATATTACCACATACTTATACTCTAAATATCAATATTAATTTAATCTAATAAATCAATTTATAAAAATTAAAGAAAAATACTTTTAAAATCCTTTAAAAATGTTGTAACTTAATAAATTAATAAATTGTGTGTGTATTTGTAAAAATAATGTATTAAAAATCCAAGTGTTGTATATATATAGGTGTATATACCTATGAATAAAAGGTTTTATTTATTTTTACCTAATTATTAAATTCATTCAAATCATCACAAAAATAATCATCAATAGGTGTATTTAATTACTAATATCTTTTATTTTCAAAAAAATTTCATTTGAATTCATTTTTCATTTTATTTTAAATTAATTTCACATTTTTCCTATTTTGTCGTCTAGTGGTTTTGTCCTATAGTTGGGTTACACTCCCATTGGTTAAACCCGATCTGTTGACTTGGGTCAACTCCCTAACCTCCGGCTTTGCCCAATTAATTCGTTTGCTGGCCACTCTTCTCATATTTTTCCTATTCGCTCGAGTCACTAACTTCACCTGTTTTCTTCCCCGATTTAGTAGAACTGACAATCACCTTTACTGTCTGATCCTCAATCCCGTCTTTCTTGCCTCGATTTGCGTTATTTTTGAATTTCAAAATTTGCCATCACAAGTGCCTATTTATACCCATCTAGATCCAAATGTTATGGTTGATTTGCTGTCTTTGCAAATTCTCCCCCATTCCTAAACGATAGTGCTGTGATAGAGCATTAGATTCTGCATTCGGGTGCATGAGGAAGGGAGGAGGTGATCCACTACTTTGCTGGAGCTCAGTCGTAACATTGAAGTTTGTTCGCTTGACGAGCAAATCAAGCCTAACCTCTATCATTTGTAGGTTCGTTTAGATTCATTTTAGCTTTTATTCCATCTTTAGTTTTACAGTTTTAATTCCATCATTAGTCAAATCCGATCATCTCCGCCCTCAACTCCGACCTGCTCAATTGGAGATCCAGAGTCACCAATAATCATTTCCTATTATCCGACCACACTCACTGAATGATCTCTATTTTTATTCCCATCGTTGATCACCCAGATTCCTTGTGAATATTTTTTTACGACTCAAATCCAACTTCCATTTCCGGAGTCATCTCGTTCACCTCCATTTCTTTCTTGATTTTCGATAACAAGTTGGTCAGAGTTTTTCTACGAGCAAGGAAATCATTTACAGGCCTTGGACACATTGTTCAAGCACAGAGTCATGATCAGGATCAAACTTGGACTTTAGAGCACCCAAGCATCCGGATCTACCAGTGTACAATCATCGGACCTCAGACTTCATTTGATTCGATGGAGAGGAGCAACATGAGTGTGCAGCTTCATTCATGCGGTGAATCGAGACAAGATTGGTTGAGGTTCGTCCAATCAAAGATTGGTCAGCTGATCCTTCTTCCTAGTTCTTCCAACATCCCTTGTTGACATCAGAAAGAAGAATGTTGAGCGCTAGATTTGATTCTTACCATTGATGAATCCCCAAAGTTGAGTCGATCTATCAAAGTTGCAACTGCCCTTGGATCAACATGTGGATCACATATGCTTTGGTGAAATTTGCTTCCTCACTCTTGCTTTTGTTTACTTTTGTATGTAAGTCTCTCACTAGGACACATGTCAAACTCAGCTTGTTTGAACATTTGCATTAATGTATTTCTTATTTCTTTTATTTACGTTTGTGGTCATGTTGAACTACACGTGTGCACAACACGTATTTTTTATTATTTACAATAAAAGACAAGTACTATCTTGTTATTCTTTAGCCCTTGGATAATTAAATCAAAATTAAGTCCATGCCAACATGACTCATGTGTGCTAGAACAAGCTTTTTTGTGTGAAAATTATGGGTATACCCCTACATTTCTTATTCTCGTTGCCATTTATCCTAAAAGATTTATTGCTTTCAATTTCGTCCCTTTGAAGTAGTGTGTTAAGTGTTTTGTAAACTGTGTTTAGGAAATCCTTAATCACCATTAAAAATTCCATAAAAGTTCTCATTAATTTCTCCTAATATTTCTTTAACATGATTTTTTTTGTTTTTAGTTAGTTTAATTATTCTTAATAATTCAAAAACCATAAATTTTCCATATTTACGTTAGATAATTAATAAAAAATGAAAAATCTTGGGAAAATTCAAAAAATTTCTAATTTGCTTGTTTTGTTTTGTTTTCATTTATGTATAAATTTCATCTCTAAATTCCTTGTAAAAAGTTAATAAAATGCAAAACATGAAAACTACCAAAGAATCATAAAAATTCACAAAAATACTAAAATTATAAAGTTACTTTTTAGAAAATTTCAAAGATCATCTCTATTACTCTATATATTTTCTATATTTTTAATTTAAAAGCCCAAAAACATATGCATTAGTTTTTGGTTGTTATTTTTCAAATATTTAATTGTTTTAAAAATCTAAAAAATCTAAAAATTCATAAAAATAAAATATTCAAATATAAAAAGATTTTTATTTTAGTTTTCTAGACATTTTCTTTACTTTATTTGAAAAATACAAAAAAAAGATTATTATTTTTATTTCGTATTCCTTTAGTTTGTTTTAAAAAACATTTGCAAAATTAAAAATCACAAAAAAATCCGAATCAGAAAACCAATAATATATATATATATATTAAAATTCCATACAAATTTTAAAAGATAAAAATCACGTAAAAAGACAATAGTTACACATTTTAAAAAATTCCTTTTATTTCTTTGATTTTCAGTGATTTAATAACCCTCACGATTGTAGCCTCCTTGAGTTTGATCATGTACCTATACAGGTAAATAGATATCACATTCTCTTTCTTACATTTGATTTCTTGATTCTTTGTTTGAGAATTAAGTAAAAAATTTTACTGGTGGATATTTTTGGGATACATCAGCACTTTCCATTAATTCAATTAAATAAACCCCTTGATTTTCCTTATTCAATAGCAGGGTCATGAACTTTGCTTGTGTAGTGTATAACGAACGAGAAACCATCCCTCCTTTGTCCTAACACAACCCCAACAACAAAATCTTAGGCATTGTCATGATCTCAAAAGGAAGAGACCAATCTTGGGATTGTACGATCAAGGCATCCATGATCATCCTTTGCAATAGCTTAAAGTCATCAGGATAATTGTGATCGATAAAAACTCCATGTCTTTGCCTAAAATATCAGTTAGAAATCGAGCGATCTTTGAAAAATCTTTTAAATCTCCTGTAAAATTCATCATGACTAAGGAAAAATCGCAATTGTTTCATGTTGGTTAGTGGTTGGAGTCGTCTGATCATGTCCATCTTGGCAGGGTCAATCTCCATTCCTCTCTTGGAGATGACATGCACCAACATAATGCCCTCCATCCCCATGAAATGACTCTTCTCTTAGGAGAGCACCAGATGACCTCACAATATCTTTTGAGGACTCTGGTTGAAATTTCTATGA
This sequence comes from Ottelia alismoides, assembly GCA_037367405.1. Classification (NCBI taxonomy): domain Eukaryota; kingdom Viridiplantae; phylum Streptophyta; class Magnoliopsida; order Alismatales; family Hydrocharitaceae; genus Ottelia; species Ottelia alismoides. The sequence goes on along the minus strand of JAZKJV010000316.1, from coordinate 1,082,502 downwards.
ATCGAAGGAATCACCATGGACTGAGAGGTCATCCATGAAGGCTTACAGGAATTCATCAACCACCTCAGGGAATACAACAATCATGCACCTTTGAAATGTACCGACAGTATTGCATAACCCAAAAGGTATGCGCCTGAAAGCATAGGTACCAAAGGGGCATGTGAACTGGTTTTCTTTTTATCCTCTTGAGCAATAGCTACTTGGTTGCATCCTGAGAAACTGTATAAGAAATAGAATAGTTTTTCCCACCAATCTCTCCAAGATCAGATCAATAACTGGTTGGGGAAAATGATCCTTCTTTGTCCATCATTCAAGCATATGTAATCCACACAAACACGCCATGATGTGGGCACTCATGTCACGATCTCCTCTCCATCCTCGTTGGTGGTTGTCTCAATTCCCGACTTCGTCGAGACAACAAGAATAGGTGCCACCCACTTGGAATTGGATAAGAGATAAATAAAACCCATGTCACACCATTTCTCAATTTCTTTCTTCATGACCTCTCGTAAAATTGGATTAATCTTGCACTAGAATTCACGAGAGGGTTTGAGTTCATTCTTAAGGTAGATATGATGTGAAAATAGAGCGGGATTTATGCCATGGAGACCAGAAATGCTCAAGCCTATTGCCTTATGGTTTTTCTTTAGAATCTCTAGCTAGTGAGATTCCTGTTCCTTGGTCAATCACAATTTGATGAAGACCAGAAACTTCTTCTCTTGTCCCATGAGGAAGTCATACTTGAGTGTTGTAGGTAATGATATGAGCTCCAGTAGAGTGTAGTCATCAAGAAACTCAATCAACTCTAAATCTATGATGAGAGTCGCTGGATATGTCACTGAAATAACTACCACCAACTGATTAAGCTCCGGAGTTGGATCGTCAAACATATCGAAGCAATCAACAAAAGCCACGCCTGACCTATCATCCTCATCTTCCGATTGTCCTAGAGAGGAAAGGACTGACAGGCCTAGTTGGGCCTCTGTGTCATCGAAAATGTAGAGGTGCACTCTCTATATGATATGTGCCTTGTTGTTCATTTCAAAGGATCTCACACATTGTCTCATGTAGACGATTCTCTCTAGAGGAGAGATACTCATCTGTGTTGGCTGAGTTCTGTCTTCATGGTCCAACAATGTCTACATGAACACAATATACTTCTGATGAAGAGTACGCGATGCTGGATTCGGAATATGGCCTCTGCCACATTATCTTCTTCATCTCTAGTTCCTCATCTCGGCCTAGATTTGGAACTGAATCTTCCCAACCTTGTACTCAAATAAGGCCCATGTTGTCCTCAGGAATGGCCTTCCAAGTATGATACGAGAATCTCGTCAATTCTGAGAGATGTCCATATTAAGGTCTGTGAAGTGCACTATGTAATCTCGTCCCTCGACATTGATGATTATGTTACTCAATTCTAAATTGGACCTCTTAGTAGATTTGTTAGCAAACTGAAGTAAAGATCTGGATTTCCTAAGAGGTCTTAGATTAAGCCTCTCATAGAGGATTGTTGGCATTAGGTTAATTGAGGATCCATTATCTAGGAGAGTGTGTGCAAACATAGTGTCACCGACATGACTCACTACATAATGGGCATCCATGTCCCTTCGTTTCCTTGGAAATGCATTATTAATGATGCAAGTAGTGGCTACAGACAAAACATGCTTCTCAACATGACTTATTGTGTTCCCGTTGACCCTTGTAGGTGTGTATCTCACCTTAAGGTACTTCTGAAATGCAGGTTTCATATCCACAACATTATTGAAGGGGATTATGACCTTGATGTGCTTGTTGCAAAACTCTACCATCTCAGGGTCATCTTTTTGGATTCTTTGAATTTCTTCTTTCCACCCTTAAGAACACATGGGAAATGGATTATTGAAGAGAATTTAGATTATGAACCTCAAATATGTTCATTCAAACAGGAAAATGAGTTATGTATAGGATTGTAACTCTAACTTTTCTTGGAAAGAAATTCATGAAAAAAACAGTGGTGCATCCTCCACTACTCCTGATGCGTCCTCCTAAGATGGAGGTGTACGCTCTTCATCAGGCTCGCTTGACCAGTGATCCTCTCCTTATTTAATTCTTTTTATTTTTCTATTTTTTTTATTATTTTGGGAATTCGAATCCCTTTTATTCTGTTGAAGGTAGTGGTGCTGGTGGTGATGATGTTGCTCCTTTGCCTCAAAGTTCTCCTTAGGTAGAGACTTAGTGGTGTCTTCCTCCCATGACATGCCCGATCAGGTATGGTCACAGTCCTTCCACTCATGAGGGACATATGATACACATTATCATATGAAAGGATCTCATGTTCAAATCGAAAGTAATTTGAATAATATACATGATATCGTGGTCACTGTTGATTCTGATTCAAGCTATTGGGATTGGCCCGAACCTGAGTGGGAATTGGAGTCCATGGTGATAGCTGCTGATCTTGGTGGTGTGAGATATGGTTTAGATTTGTCCATATGTCATGGTAATCTTTCTGCATCTACTAAAACATGTCTGTCAAAGACTGAATGGCCAAGGTGAGGGACCCCAAATCGCTCATAGATGGGGTCTGCTGCTACTGCTGGCTAGAGGATATGTGGTTTTGTTGTCTTAATTGGCCATGCTGGCCCTGACAATATTGCTGTTGTGGGTGGGACTATGAGGTGTGAGGTGGTGGAGGACCATGCTGGCCTGAGTAGAAAGTGCATTACTATTTCTGTGGTTGGTATCCTTGTCTTGGCTGGGACTGTACAAAGCATGGTGTGGGGAAAGAGCTGGTTCTTGGTAACCTTGGGAAGGTCGGTGTGGCTGACCACTCCCTATCCTCAATTGTCTGTCGATAGGGTTATGGTTGTATCACAACCTCTTCATCTCAAACACCTGCAGAGGCTCCTCAAAAAGTGAGTCCACTTGTAAGGGTGCGTGTTTCTCCTACTGAGGCATTATATTCCTCTATTCTGAGAACTTTATTCAGAGAGTCCTCCAGAACTTTACTCCGTCAATTTCAATAACTTACATTAATACCTCTTGAAATTACATGCACAGTTAGTGACCGATATGATTGTGATATCTGCTTTGTCACGAATGCAGTCCCAACGTACTTTGTTTATCTCTACGTATGTCCCTTCCTGTGTTCAGTTTCATACATGGATGGAGTTCCCGTGTTGCCATGGGTAGTTGGAGATGGCGATCGCAAGGGATGGGCATGCACCCTTGGGTTCCTAGGTGGACTACTAGATGGACGCGACCCTCCCAGTGGCGTTGGTTGGGAGACACGTAGTCTGACTGTGTCTCGATGTTGTTTTGGTGGTTGCGCGACGGTGTTCGAGGATACATGGCTGGTAGTCTTGTCTTCGCTTTCAGTAATAGAATTTATAAGGGAATTCAGGGAGAGCCAATCGCTTGAGTTGATTTCTCATATTTATTCTATGAAGGGAGTTAGTTAAGGAGATGTTTTACCGGTTTGCCTTGTAGGCAGAGAAAAAATGGAAGGTAGTCGTAGGTCTTTCTGATTACAGTGATGAGTGTTAACTCAAATCCTATAATCAAATCTTGAGCTCTACGTTGTGAGATACCGTTGGGGACTCTTATCGATGAGTAGTGGATATTAGTTGATCATGTTACAAATCAAGCATATCATCTCATCGAATTGGACATTAGATTAGTACAATTGAAATATGATTAATTCTGAGGATAAGAGAACTATCAATGAAATAAGAATGATAATTTAATGGGAAAGTTGGTAGGTTAATAATGGAAAATGTTGGGAACATAGTTAGGGTGCACCTACTTCACGCATGCCTACGGAGGCCCCCAACCCTAGGGGTTCGTTTAGTAGCCAACAGGTGTACACCAGCATAACCCTCCTTCCAACCCTCCCCGCCTGAATTGGGATTACTTGTATTGACCATATAATTTCTTTGGTGTAATATTTTTTAATTATGTCTAAAAAATTTATTAATATAAAAATTATATTATAATCATTAAAAAGTTAATATAACATATAATCAATGTCACATCACATCACAATTAACACACCAACCCTCCCAACCCTCCAAACAACTACTATTCACTGGGGATACCCCAACCCAACCCAACCCAACCCAACCCAACCCCATCACCAAATGGAACCTAAGATACGATGTATCTTGGAGCCATAGTGTGAGACCCTCATGGTCCAGACCACATAATATTTCCATTGCTAATACTAGCATGTTGCTTACTATCATGGACTCTTACGACGAGGAACATATCTAAATTGATCATGGTTCGAATCAAATATCTTATCTCATGTGTATTATATGAAATTTGAGAATGGGGACATATAAATAACAATAATAGTTATCAAAAAAATTTAATATGGGAACCTAGATGACATAGCTATGTTGTAAGTTGTTCGCTACTCATTGAGTACTAATTAGTAGTCATTTTATTTTTTATGGATAGTTTCTTACCTTATAGTCCATTTCTTGTGTATACTTTTTACCATGTTTAATTATTGTTATATATCCGTACTGGGTGCTTTGCTCATCATCTTATTAGCATGAAGTTAATAGGTTTGTGAGATAAGCAGCCACAAATGTAGGACGTTTGTGGGTTGATCTTCCGACACATAAAACTAGCGGTGTAGTAGCTTGCTTTTCTTTTTTTTCTAGTACTTGTACATGTTTTGGAGAGACATGATGTATATGTAGATGTTGCAATATATTTTGATAAATTTGTACATCTTCTATGGACATTGATTACGAATGGAAAAAATATAGTGATTATCATTCCTTCTTACTAATCTCTTTGATAAATTATAGTGTTTAGAATTTCGAATGAATAAACATATGTCGTGATTATGTATCGTTGAGTTTCTAGACCCTAGGGGCGTCACAAAAGGGGCCACCTACTTGCAATATGAGATGAGATAAATGAATCTCACTCGACATCACTTCATAATTTCTTTCTTGACTACTTCCCTTAGATTTGTATTTAATCTCCTTTGAAACTCACGGTAAGATCGACTATTCTCCTCAATAAAAAATGTGGTATGAATAGAGAGCTTGTTTTATCCCTATGAGATCCGACATAGTCCAATCTATTACATTATAGGAGAGAAGGAGGCACGTGTATGAGAATGAGAGAGAGCACATGCAATCTTTGTCAGAAATGAAGAGCTAGGGCTGCCTCTTCTTTTATAATATTTTGGGAATCCACGGATCACAATTCATGGACAACACAAAATCAACGGTTGAGATTCATTTATTCATTCAATGGCCATGATTTTGTTGTAAAATACAATAGTAATTAATTTGATTTAATTTATATTAAATAATAATAAATATAAATTATTTTCAATTAAATCTATCAACCTTGAAGAAATAGGAAGTAGGCAAGCCTCCTTACATACAGGGGATTGGACAGCCACCCTCCCCTATTAGGAAGGTGGATGGAAGATCAAACGGATTTGATCTGACCGAGGTGGTGAGTACCTCTCAGATGAATTCAAGGAATACCTTAAAGAGAATGGAATTGTCTCCAATCTCACTCCCCCTGGAACTCCCCAACTTAATGGTGTTGCTGAAAGACGCAACAAGACCATCATGGACATGGTCTGTTCAATAATGAGCAAGGCACGTTTACCTTTTAGTTTCCGGGGATATGCAATAGAGACTGCAATATATATCCTGAACAAGATTCCTAGAAAGTCTGTACCCAAGACTCCTCATGAGCTCTGGTATGGAACCAAACCTAGTGTTAATCACTTGAGGGTTTGGGGATGCTTGGTCCATGCGAAAAACGTGGATGCAAGTAAGCTAGAATCTCGCACTCGTGAGTGCTACTTCATTGGGTATGTTAAAGAAGGTATTGGATACCAGTTTTGTGACCCTGAGACCCAAAAGGTTTTTGTCTCTAGGGATGTAAAATTTCTGGAGGATGATTTCCCTAAAGGTCAAGACAGAAATGAAGTAAAGGAACTCATTGAATCCCCTGAGGATTATGAGATTCCTGAACCAGAAACTGAAGAGATAAACGAAGATGAAACACCCATACCTCTTCGAAGAAGTTCGAGGGTGGTTGCACCACCTGAAAGGTATGGATTCCATGTGTCAGGAGAAACTGGCATTGATCCTTCTTCATTTGATGAAGCTCTCGTGGATCATGACATGGATAGATGGATGCTAGCAATGAAGTCAGAAATTGACACCATGCATAAGAATGGTGTATGGACCATAGAGGATCCACCTAAAGGGGTAAAACCCACTGGGTGTAAATGGATCTTCAAGAGAAAGAGGGGACCTGATGGGAAAGTAGAGACTTTCAAGGCACAGCTCGTAGCCAAGGGCTACACACAGAGAAAAGGCATCGACTACGATGAGACGTTCTCTCCCGTGGCCATGCTTAAGTCCATCAGGACACGGCTAGCTATAGTTGCATCTCTTGACTACGACATCTGGCAGATGGACGTCAAGACAACCTTCCTCAATGGATACCTCGAGGAGGATATCTATATGGAGCAACCCCAGGGCTTCATAGTTGAGGATGGTAAAGTATGTAAGCTGAAGAAATCCATCTATGGGCTCAAACAAGCTTCTCGTAGCTGGAACATCAGATTTGACGAAACCATAAAGAGTTATGATTTTGTGCAGAATCCCATGAACCATATGTGTACAAGAAGATTAGTGGGAGCGCCATTGTGTTCATCGTGCTTTACATAGATGATATCCTTATCATTGGGAATGATACAGGAATGATGACCAGTGTGAAAATTTGGCTATCCCATACCTTTGAGATGAAAGATCTTGGAGAAGCCTCTTACATATTAGGCCTGAAGTTGTTCAGAAACCGAAAAAATAGAATACTGGGATTATCACAACATGTATACATCAAGGAGATTCTTGAACGATTCTGTATGGATAATTCAAAGAAAGGATTCCTCCCCTTAGGACATGGTATCCATCTGTCCAAAGGGATGGCTCCTCAAAGTGTTGAGGAAAAGAAAGCCATGACTGTATGCCCCTACGCATCAGCTGTAGGAAGCTTGATGTATGCCATGATGTTTACTAGGCCAGACATCTGCCATGCAGTGGGAGTGGTAAGTCGTTACCAATCCTGCTATGGAGAGAAACACGGGAATGCAGTCAAGAACATATTCAAATATCTGAGACGGACGCAAGATTACATCTTGGTCTATGGGGATGGTGATCTCCAAGTCTTGGAATATACAGATTCAGACTTCCAGTCGGATATTGATGATTAAAAGTCGACATCAGGGTTTGTATTCCTGTTGAACGGTGGTTCTGTGTGCTCGAGAAGCAAGAAGTAGGACACTATGATAGATTCAACAACAGAAGCTGAGTACATTGTCGCATCGGATGCTGTAAAGGAGGCGGTGTGGTTGCGCAAGTTCATCTTGGAGCTTGGTGTAGTTTCCTATGATACTCTCGTCCCGTTACTCTGTGATAACACCGGAGCCATTGCCCAAGCAAAGGAACCCAGGTGCCATCAAAAGAGCAAGCACGTGGAAAGGAAATACCACATCATTCAGGAGATTCAAAAGCGTGGTGATATCATCATCACCAAGGTGGCCTCTACCGACAACATTGCTAATCCTATTACCAAACCTCTGACACAGAAGGTTTTTGACCAACATGTAATGAGTATCGATTTACGGATTGTACCTGAATGGTTCTGAGGACTAGTGGGAGATTGCTAGATATATGAGCCCTGGGCGAACCATTCTTACAATAAATGTTATTGTAATATTTATATTTATCAATAAAAGTTATTGATGTTTCAATCCCTTTCTGAAATTATATGAATGAATGCACTATAAGATCCCTCTGTACAATTAGGGTTATGTACCATGGCCATCTTGATAATCATATAGATGTTGATTCATTAAATAAATCATAGAGGCTGGTGTTTGGATGAATATCTAAGGAGTTAGATAGAGGACTCATCAAGCACCGTCAAATGATTATTAAGAGATGATCTCCAGCCTGAGTAGGAGATGGCAATCCTTTCTCACATAGGTTGATATCTGACCGACCTCTTGATGCAGGTCCTCTGCATGGGAATAGTGATTCAGAGGTGTCAGATTAGTTAGGTCAATGGGTTGACTTAACGAGATCGAGATAACCTAAGTCCTGTGATGAATGCTGTCACAGCATAAGCACACATCCTCTGACCGGAGAAAGATGTATTGCTATATGTCTGAGTGCGTACATTTGGCAGACCGATAGGTTGATGACCTAACCAAGGTCTATACACCGACGAGTTAGTGTGCATATAAGGTCATATGAGCAATACGATCTCTCAAAGGGATCTTACAGGTTCACTTATGAACCGGAAGACATGAGCTCACTCATGAGGTATTGGGACCGATCAAATTCCATGCATGGTTGTCGTGCTTTGGAAGCATGACATGAATTTGAGGGTATGATATATTCTTTGGGAAAGCATATGATCGATACCGATTCCCAATGACCAAGATTGAGAAACTTAGTGATCAAACCCTAAAGAAGACAATATAAAATTGATTTTAAATCTTTGGGTTGACCATGGGTCTTCCAGTATGTAGGATGTACAGGTATTGGGAATACCTGAGGGTGATGTGATCACAAACGATTGTATATCCATGACGCTTCCATTCCGAGGGAGTGATGAAACAGGTTTGGATTTTAGTGACTCCTTCCAGTGGAGAAGCAATCCGATCTTAGTTCAAGTGTTGGACATTGGTCTGAATGAGATTCAGATTCAATAAGAAGATTAGATTTGCGGTCTTGATTTGATCAAACATCTGTGGGAGGTTCATACGATCTGGATTTGAGACAAGGTCTCAACATCCAAGTCACTATACGTGGAACAATACAATCGCACTGTCCTTATCTCCAAGTATCTACGGAGAAAGCACATTATTCTTGAAGGGGTTCAAGAATAATTCATTTGATGAACTTCATATCCAAGCAAGAAAAACTTGATGATTAAATAATATTTAATGATCAAGCATAATATGAATGAGATTCATATTGTGAGAATTATTATCCAAGATAATTAAATGGGATTTAATTATCAAGGATTAGAGAATGTGGATAATACTATCCATAATATTTGTGTATTATAAATATGATTTATAATATACATATGTTAAAGAGAGAGAATTTATGTAAATAACATTTGTTAATTAATAATGTGGATTGGATTCACATTGATTAATTAATTGGAAATGTAATTTACAAATTAGTTTGGGTTGTGAATATGATTCACATTTTTTTAATGGCATGATTGAAATATTTACAAATTAATTTGAAATTACTTTGGTGGATATTTTTTGATATAATACAAATTAGTAAGAGATAATGTGATGTAATAAAAGGGAGATAAAAGCCACTAATTTTGAGGTGGCGTCACCCATGAAAAGGTCATGGGTGACGCCCCTTTTTTAGGAGGCACCATTATCTCTATTTTATTATCATGATTAATCTCTTAACTAATTTATTTATGTTAAATTAAAAATGTGTTGATAATGTTGCAACATATATTTAATTTAATTATAAATAAATGTTGTTGGTTTTAACCAACAACAATCATAGTCATTGATTATAACATAGACCAAGTATGGTTGTCGGATCTATGTGTCCCATGGATTGAGATCCATTGGATCCCAAACTAGTATAAAAGGAGGGCTAGCCTAGCCTTCCACGGTACATCATTAAGACCTGTATAAGCCTACTACTCTCTCTCTCTCTCTCATTCTCGACTAGGCTCTCTCTCAATTTCAAGTGGCCGTCCACTTTGCATATTGAGAAGGAGAGCATCTTGCCTTTGCCTTCGATGCTTGGATATTCATCAAAGATTGCAGTAAGGATGCAACTCATCATCGTGCCCGCAAGTGTGTTCTTCGTAGATCGGACTTGAGACAGGAGGATCTCTCATTTGGGATCTCGCGATCACAACCACGCTACAAGAGGTATTCCTTATACTTTTTGGTTTGATGAAACGATCCAAGAAGTGTTCTTGTGATCATGTGGTTTCATCTTTACTTTTAAAAATTTTAATTTCCGCCGCATCTAGCAACTAGTGCGACTAGTTGTCCCGATTGCATACGATGTGATCGACACGCTTCCGTGATGCGCTTAAGGATTCACAAATATCCTTCATCAAATTCACATCATTTATGATAATTAAATCACATTTATGTATCCATTTATTAATGCTTAGATATGATTCAACTATGGAATTATTCTGGAACCCTTTCAAGAATAATGCGCTTTCTCCGCAGATACTTGGAGATAAAGTTACGGATATTGTACGTTCCACGTATAGTGACTTGGATATTGAGATCACATCTCAAATCCATATCTCATGGACCTCTCATAGATGCTTGATTAAATCGAGATTGTAAATTTAATCTTCTCATTGCATCTGAATCCCATTTAGATCAATGTCCAATAGTTGGACCAAGATCAGATTACTTCTCTACTAAGAGGAGTCGCTAAAATTCAAACATGTTTCATCACTCCCTCAGAATGGAAGCATCATGGTTATACAATCGTTTATGATCACATCACCCTCAGGTATCCCTAATACATGTACATCATGCATACTGGAAGACCTATGATAAACCCAAAGATGTACATCAATTTTACACAGTCATCTTTAGGGTTTATCTTCAAGTTTCTCAATCTTGGTCTTTGGGAATCGGTATCGATCGTATGCTTTCCCAAATCACATATCATACCTTCAAATTCTTATCATGCTTACAAGGCATGACAACCACGCATGGAATTTGATCAGTCCCAATACCTCGTGAGTGAGATCATATCTTCCGGTTCACAAGTGAACTTGTATGACCCCTTTGAGAGATCGTATTACTCATATTCACTTACATGCACATTAGCTCGTCGGTGTATAGACCTTTGTTAAGTCATCAACCTTCTGGTCTGCCAAATGTATGCACTTAGACATATAGCAACATATTTGTTTCTGGTCAGAGGATGTGTGCCTATATCATGGCAGTATTCGATATAAGACTTTGGTCATCTCCATCTCGTTAAGTCAACCCTTTGATCTAACTAATCTAAAACTTCCATATCACTATTACCATGTAGAGGAGTTGCATCAAGATCCCGGTCAAATATCAACCTAATGATAAAGGATTTCCATATCCTACTTAGGTTGAATATCATATCTTAACAATCATTTGACGGTGATTGATGAGTCCTCAATCTAAATCCTTAGACATTCATCCAAGCATCAACCTCCATGATTCAAGTAATGAATCAACAATTGTATGATCATTAAGTCAACCATGATACATAACTCTAATTGTACAGAGGGACCTTATATTACATTCATTCATTTAATCTCATAAAGGAAGCGAAACAATCAATAACTTTTATTTATAAATCATATATTACAGTAACATTTATTGCAAAAATAGTTTTCCACAGGCTCACATGGATAACACTACTAAATTAGAAAATTAATGAATGGTTCATTAACATTTCTAGATATTAAAAATTTAAACCGTAAGAGATCAATAAGAGGATGAAGATCATTTAACAATGATCTGGCATCAAACCTTGGACATATGTATATTAATGAGATCAATAGACTAGTATGAAATGAAACTTTAGACTATATGAAATTTCAAATCTTACATAGTTGTGAATATTGTATTCAGATTAAAAATGTTCAATGCACCCTTCTTTGGGAACAGGATAGATGCCAAGATATTCAAAATCTCATACATATTTATGTGGATCATCTATATCATAATAAACATTAATGACATGTGATATCTATTAATAATTTTTGTTATATGAGATTTCTTCCGTTCACCTTAGAAACCTTTGAAGTATTCAAACATTTCACGTTTTTTGTTTAGAATCAAAGTTTGAAGGAAGATGAAATGAATTTGATCTAACCAAAGTAGCAAGTACCTATTAGATGAATTCAAGGAATACCTTATGGAGAAAGGAATATCATTACTATCTCACTCCTCCTAATGCACCTTAACTCAAAAGAGTTGTAGGAAGATACAATTGAATCATGTGTGACATGATTTGATCAATGATGACTCTTAGCATAATTACCTCTTAATTTCCAGGTATATATAAAGTAGAGACCGCAATATATATCATTAATAAGATTCCATGCAAATCTAAACCCGAAAACCCTCATAAGCTATGTTTAAGAACCTAGACTAGTGTTGGACAGTTGAGGATAAAGGGTTACTTAGTCCATAGCCATGTCATGGATGCAAGTAAGTTGGAATCTTGCACCATAGAGTGCTACTTCATTAGGAATATAAAGGATGGTATTGAATACCTACTTTATGACCTTGAGATTCTTAAAAGAGTTCGTCTCTAAGGATATGATTCTTAGAGCATGACTCTCTTGAGAATCAAGATCAAAATGAAGTTAAGGATCTCATTGAATATTGAGAAGATAATGAGGCTCTAGAAATAAGAAACTAAAAAGACAATCAAAGATGAACTACACATACCTCTTAAAATTAGTTTGAGGGTTGTAAGACCACCTAAAGGTTATGGATTTCATGTGTTAGTTAAGTCTGACAATGATCTGATTTCATGTCATAAAGCTTTTGAGGATCATGGCATAGAAAGATGGATGTTAGCAATAAGATTTAAGGTAAACTTCATATACAAGTGTTGTATATGGTCCCTCGAGGATCCACCTATAAGGGTAAGACTCGCTAGGTGTAAATGGATTTTTAAGAGAAAAGGGAACCCGACGTGAAGGTAGAGACCTTCAAAAAGCATGACTCATATCCATAAGATACACATGAAGAGAAGAAATCTCTTACGATGAGACTTGCTCTTCAGTGACCATTCTTAAACCCATCAGAATATTACTAACTATAGCTACACAACTTATCTATAACATCTACAAGATGGAAGTCAATATTGCATTCCTCTATGAATTCCTCATTGAGGATATTCATATGAAGTAGCCCCAGGGCATCAGAGTTGAGGAAAGCAAGGTGTCAAAGCTATAGAACTCCATCTATGGACTCAAATAAAATTCCCATAGTCGGTACATCATGTTTAATGAAATTATAAAGGTCATGATTTCATACAAAATCTTGATGAACCATGTAAAGCATGGTGGGAGTTCCATTGTGTTTATCATCTAAATGCAGGTGAAATCCCGATCATTTGGAATGATATAAGGATGATAATAAGTATTTTATTATCCTTTTGCTCCATACTTTAAGTTATGATTTCAAGGATACCTCTTAGTTCTTAGCTCTTAAAATGTTTGGAAGCAAAGAGAAGAGGGTGTTGGGACCATCACATTAGTGGTACACCTTAGACATGTTCCATTTCTGGAAAACCCCAAGGAAAACTCCCTTTCCTTAAGATATGGTACTGACCTATCTGATGGGATAACACCTTAAGGAGTTAAGGAAGTGAATGTTAAAACAGCTTGCCCTTGTGCATCAGTTACTAGAAGCCTAGTGTATACTAGATGTATATCTAACATGTAGTGGGAGTAGCAAAATGTTACTAATCCTACTATGGAGGTAAAACACTTGATTGCAGTAACAATAATACCTTCAAAGTGGGCAAGATTTTTGAGATAGTGATCTCAAAGTCGTATCGTCAAGAACTTGAGACTTTATAGATAGTGATCTAAAAGGTCTTAACTGTAGATGCCTGAGGAGATATAGATCTTGTGGATAAGGGCATTTTGATAAGGATAAAAGAAATTGCATTCTGGTTATAACGATTATTGAGTTGTTGTGTCAAAGACACTATAACTGCTTCAAGATTGAGTATTGGTTGCATAAGATGGAACATTCGCACTAGACGCGAGCACTATTACTAGGAGATATGCAAGTACCGTATAAGGACTTGACGTAGTCTCTGGGGAATAGAGAGACTAGTTAGCTTACCAAGATATTTTTCTAAATATCTTATGATTAGCACATGAGTGTGGATTTAAAGATTATCCCATTTAATGGCTCTTTGGGCTAATGGGAGATTGTTGGACATGTGATCCCACAATGGGCGATTATGTAACAATTGTTATTGCAAATCATTCCCTAATCTGAAATGATGAATAAGTAATTTACATAATAGGTCCCTTAGTACAATTAGGGTTATGTACCTTGGACATCTTAATGATCATACAACTGTTGATTCAAATGTTGAATTATAGAGGCTGGTTTGGATGACATCTAAAGGGTTAGATTGAGGACTCGTCAAGTACCATTAAATGACTGTTAGGAGAGGATCTCCACCTAAGATGGAAATGAAAATCCTTTCTCTAAAGCCGGATATCTAACCGACCTCTTGATGCATGTCCTCTACATAGGAATAGATATTTGATGGTATTAGATAAGTTAGGTCAAAGAGTTGACCTAATGAGATCGAGATAACCAATACCTATGTCCTTTGACCAGATATAGATGCGTTACTATATGTATGTATGAGTAATACTATCTCTCAAAGGGTACAAATAGGTTCATTACTGAATCGAAAGACATGAGCTCAGTCATGAGAGACTGGGAATCAAATTTTGTGTATGGTCGCCTCTCTTTAAGAGCTTGACCAAATTTTTAGATTTGATATATGCTTTTGGAAAGTATATGATCAACACCTAGATATGTTATATGCTTTCAAAAGTATATGATCAATGCCAACTCCTAATAATCAAATTAGAACCTTAATGATAAAATCCTAAAGAAGACAATCTAAATTAATACAAAACTTCAGGTTTATTCTAGGACTTCTAGTATGCATGATGTACAAGTATTAGGAATACCTTATGGTGATGTGATCATAAACACCATGATGCTTCCATTACGAGGGATTAATGAAACAAGTATGGATTTTAGTGACTCCTCTTTGAAGAGAGGTGATATGATCTTAGTCAAAATGTTGCACATTAATCTGAAGGTGATTCAGATGCAATGACAAGATTAAATCTACGACCTTGATTTAATCAAGCATATATGAGAGGATCCTGAGATCTGGATATGAGTGTGATATCAATATCCAAATCACTATACATGGAATGCATGATCGGCATGTCCTTATCTCTAAGTATCTACAGAAAAATTGCATTATTCTTGAAAGTGTTTAAGAATAATTCCATTGATAAATGGATATCTGAGCTTTGAAAATAGATAATTAAATGCGATTTATTATCATTAAAAATGTGAATTTAATTCGTATTATTTAGATGCATGAGAATGATGATCCAATATAATTAAATGAGATTTAATTATCATGGATATAGAAATGGGAATATCACTATCCATATTAATAATATATATATATGGAATGTGATTTATAATATATTAGAGATAGAGAGCTATTTGTAAATAACATTTACAATTTAAATGTTGATGTAAATTGGATTCACATTGGACAATTATCTGAAAATGTAATTTACATTTTATTTTGGTGAGAATATGATTCACAACTTTCCAATGGCATGAATGCAATATTCACAAAAATAATTTGAATTATTTGTGTGAATAAATTTAGAACAAATGTTGTTGTAAATCATGAAAAATGCCATGCTATGTGTAATCTCATGTATTAGGAGAAGGAAGCCACCTTCCTAATATGAGAGGGTGAACGCCTACCAAGTCCTAATTGGATTAGTGTTCGTCCACCCCCTTATGAAAGGAGGCTTGCCTCCATCTTATTTCTCCAAGGTTGATTGATTTAATTGAAATTAATTTATATTGATTTTTGATCAATATATATTTATTTTAATTAAATTAGTTGTTGTTTTATTTTACAACAAACTCATGGGCATTGAAAGAAAAACAAATGAATCTAAACTTTTGATTTTCTGTTCCATGGATTGTGATCCATTGACTCCTAAAATATTATAAAAGAGGAGGCAACCCTATCTCTTCACTTCATACAACACGTACAAGTGTTTTCTCTCTTATTCTCATACACATGCCTTCTCTCCTACAAGAGTGGCTGTCCACCTCTAGCCCTAGAGAAGACCACCATCGTCAACATACCATTGTAATGCCGCTACGACTGCTCGTAAATCTCCATCTCCTTCAATTCACCTCGCTCATGAAGAAGATATCATATCTCATATGACGAGATCAGGAGGTTCACCGCTTGTATTATCAACTTATATTACAAGGAGCACGTGTTTCATCAACGCGCTCGCAAGCGTCTCCTACGTCAGATGGGATTTGAATCTAGAGGTCTCTTGCTTTAGAGACATGATCACACCCTCTTTTCAAGAGGTATTCTGATATTTGCATTGTTGTTTATATGGAATGATTCCAGAAGTGTTCTCGGAGCATGTGGT
This sequence comes from Ottelia alismoides, assembly GCA_037367405.1. Classification (NCBI taxonomy): domain Eukaryota; kingdom Viridiplantae; phylum Streptophyta; class Magnoliopsida; order Alismatales; family Hydrocharitaceae; genus Ottelia; species Ottelia alismoides. The sequence continues at coordinate 1,066,197 of JAZKJV010000316.1, read as the reverse complement.
TTCATTTCTTAAAAAAAATTAAATTCTGCTGCTGAGATCCACTAGTAAGACTAGTCGTTCCCAATCATATATTTGATGAGCGCAAAATCTGCTACTTTAATAATGTCGAGTTATTATAGTACAGGATGCAAATGTTGATCATACAAAACCACACCTTCGAATATGTGTAAATTAATTTACTTGGCAAGTATACCAAGGTCGAACTCAAGGACACGAGCCTCTAAATCTATTTATTAAAATTTGACGATTAATTAATTATTTATTATTTCCAAAGGCCTAGGTCTTCATGCAAATGTACAATAAAATGCAGATAAAACAATGCAAGGTATGATGCATGTAATTTTTATTTGATTTTTCAATGCAATTAAATGAGATAAAATACATGTACATGATTGATGGAATGCAATTACATGTATACAAGATAAATTTTACAAATATACCCTAAATTAATCATATCCATGATTAATAAATTATGGTTTAATTTCAGAGTCAAATCGAGTGTCAAAATAATGAACAAGTATCTACTAATGCTAGGATTTATAGAGCAATAGACACTACATGTCATCAAAATTTATCATATTTAATTTAGTGTCAAATCAAGAATTTAAGCATGCCATTAGATAGAGAATCAAACAAGCTTCAAAATGACACTGAAATCATGCAATTCGTACTTAAAATGCTCAAGATAATAAAGAAATGGTATGGGGGGCATAATTGTAGTAAAGGTGCGTGGAAATAAAGATAAATAATCACAAATATGTCCTAGAGGGGCCTATTTGCAATTAATAAAATTCGAAGGGAGCCCAATGCAATTTATCCTTTTGTGTACAAGGGCATCCTTGTAATTATCCAAACCTAGCTGGGCCTTGGTGTCATTTACCCGAAGCACGCACGATCTTGGAGGACCTAAACATAACATGTGAAAGCACTAGGGTCTTCGATGCAAATTATCCAGCCCCTCACGTGTAGGGCATGCTCGAGGGCTAGGTTCAGGAGGCAGCCCAGGCTCGAGCCATGTGGCATCATTTGATGCTCTTGTGCTTGGTTCGGGTAGCCCACGCTTGGAGGCTAGGCATAGAGGCTTAGGTAGACGCATGGCTTAATCTGGACTGTCTAATCCTGAGGATCAGACGGTGCCTGCTCTTAGTTCTTCACCAGATGTTCGCCCCATGCGATGTCAAGGGGACTTGGCTCCGATGACCTCCCCAGAGCTCCAGCGTGCTCTATTCGCTCTCTTGAAGGTTGAGGAAGCTTGTTGAGGCCCTCGTAAAGTGGCTGGAGATGCGACGATGGTTCGGGAGCGATTGGAGTGGTTGGCCGATGGTTTCTCAACAGAGGAAGAGGAGGAGACTGGGGAGGGATGCAAGGCTTCATCCATTGAAGATGTAGGCACCTGCAAGTGTTAGAGAGTAGCCGAGGCGTGCTATGTGAATCGTTGTGAGTGAAATGGTGGTCTATGGAGCTAAAGGAGTAGGGGACCAATGGTATTGCCCTTCATCGAAGCGGAGGATAAAGTGTATGAGGTATACGGGGCTCTGGAGAAGGGAAGGGGGTGAGTGGAGTGGGTAGCAAAGGTGATGGGTGTATGGTGGAAGTGTCGAGGTGATCAGGAGGTGGTTGAGATGGATGTTGGTGGAAGGATATTTAAGAGAAAACTAGAGAAACGTTAAGAAGCAGAGTACCTCGTTGGAGTTGGAGAATTGGTGGAGGAGGTGGCCTGGGCTGACCATCAAAGATGCTCCGGTCGTCGCACGACAAGGCTGGCCGGTCCTTGGTGCTCGACGATGCTTGGGGCAGGTGCTACATGGTCAGGAGACCATGGGTCAGACACCGAAGGTGTACCGACCATCATGGCCAATCCACTCACCTCTGTCTGTCACAGGGAGGCGGAGGATGGCTAGGTCGTTCCCTAGGAATGGTGGACGAGGATGAACGGAGGTGGTGGTACGGTATTTGTAGGAGGATTTCTGGTTGTTTCATGTGGTGTTTGGGATGATTTGCAATGGTCTCCCGAGGAAAGAGGAGGCATGATGAGGACCATTGATGGTCTGGAAAGGGTAACGAACGTTTGGGGTGTCGTGAGGGAGTGGTGAATCGAGAAGAGAGATAGCGAGGTGACAAGCAAAAATGGAAGTGGGCAGAGAGGGCGTGAGGTGGAGGGTGTTACGCAAGGTTGACGAAGATGCATGGACCATTGTGTTAGACTTGTGAGCCCTGGGCGAACCATTCTTACAATAAATGTTATTGTAATATTTAAGTTTATCAATAAAAGTTATTGATGTTTCACTCCCTTTCTGAAATTATATGAATGAATGCACTATAAGGTCCCTCTGTACAATTAGGGTTATGTACCATGGCCAGCTTGATGATCATATAGCTGTTGTTTCATTAAATGAATCATAGAGGCTGGTGTTTGGATGAACATCTAAGGAGTTAGATGGAGGACTCATCAAACACCGTCAAATGATTGTCAAGTGGAGATCTCCAGCCTGAGTAGGAGATGGCAATCCTTTCTCAAATAGGCTGATATCTGACCGACCTCTTGATGCAGGTCCTCTGCATGGGAATAGTGATTCGGAGGTGTCAGATTAGTTAGGTCAATGGGTTGACCTAACGAGATCGAGATAACTTAAGTCCTATGTTGAATGCTGTCACAGCATAGGCACGCATCCTCTGACCGGAGACAGATATATTGCTATATATCTGAGTATGTACATTTGGTAGACCAATAGGTTGATGACCTAACCAAGGTCTATACACCGGCGAGCTGGTGTGCATATAAGGGTATATAAGCAATATGATCTCTCGAAGGGATCATACAGGTTCACTTGTGAACCTGAAGACATGAGCTCACTCATGAGGTATTGGGACCGATCAAATTCCATGCATGGTCGTCGTGCTTTGGAAGCATGACATGAATTTGAAGGTATGATATATGCTTTGGGAAAGAATATGATCGATACCAAATCCCAATGACCAAGATTGAGAAACTTAATGATTAAACCCTGAAGAAGACAGTGTAAAATGATCTTGATCTTCGGGTTGATCATGGGTCTTCCAGTATGCAGGATGTACAGGTATTGGGAATACCTGAAGGGTGATGTGATCATAAACGATTGTATATCCATGACGCTTCCATTCCGAGGGAGTGATGAAACAGGTCTGGATTTTAGTGACTCCTTTCAGTAGAGAAGCAATCCGATCTTAGTCCAAATGTTGGACATTGGTCTGAATGGGATTCAGATTCAATGAGAAGATTGGATTTGCGGTCTTGATTTAATCAAGCATCTGTGAGAGGTCCGTAAGATCTGGATTTGAGATGAGATCTCAACATCCAAGTCACTATACGTGGAACAATACAATCGCCCTGTCCTTATCTCCAAGTATCTGCGGAGAAAGCACATTATTCTTGAAAGGGTTCAAGAATAATTCTTTTGATGAAATATCCAAGCAAGGACTTGATGATTAAATGTGATTTAATTATCAAGCTTAAATATGAATATGATTCATATTGATTATCTAAGATAATTAAATTGGATTTAATTATCAAGGATTAAGAGAATGTGGATAACACTATCCATGATATATGCATGTTATAAACATGATTTATAATATACATATATAAGAGAGAGAATTTATGTAAATAGCATTTGTTAATTAATAATGTGAATTGGATTCACATTTGTTAATTAATTGGAAATGCAATTTACTAACTAGTTCGGGTTGTGAATATGATTCACACTATATTCAATGGCAAGAGTGAAATATTCACAAATTAATTTGGAATTAATTTAGTGAATATTTATTGTGATTAATTAAGGAATAATAGAATAAATAAAATGGAGGTAGCAACCACCATCATGGGTGGCGTCACCCATGAATTGTTCATGGGTGACGCCCCCCCCTTTTTAGGAGGGTGGTTAACTCCACTTAATTTATTATGTTATCTCTTGATTAATTGTTGTTTTTGAACAACAATCCTAGCCATTGATTCATCATGGACCAAGCATATCCCTTGGATCCATGTGTCCCATGGATTGAGATCCATTGGATCCTAAACTAGTATATAAGGAGGGCTAGGGTAGCCTCTCCATGACACATCATCTAGAGTTGTGAAAGACAACTTCTCTCTCTCTCTCTCTCTAATTCTCGTGTGTGATCTCTCTCTTAATTTCCAAGTGGCCGTCCACTTTGAATATTGAAGAGGAGAGCATCTTGCTTCGCCTTCGACGCTTGGATCTTCGTCAAGGATTGCGGGAAGGACGCGACTCATCATCGTGCCCGCAAGCGCATTCTCCGTGGGTCGGACTTAAGATAGGAGGATCTCTACTTTGGGATCTCGCGATCACAACCACGCTTCAAGAGGTAATCCTTATACTTTGTGGTTTGATGAAACGATCCGAGAAGTGTTCTCGTGATCATGTGGTTTCATCGTTATGTTAAAAAATTTTAATTTCCGCTGCATCTAGCATCTAGTACGACTAGTTGCTCCGATCGTATACGATACGATCAACACGCTTCCGTGATGCGCTTAAGGATTCTCAATATCCTTCAAGTGGTATCAGAGCCATAGGTTGAATAAGGTTTTGGATGTGATCCATGAACCTTAGACGATTTGGTTCTTGAAAGGGTTGCGAAATTTTTACTGCATTTCAATTTTTCGCACCTCTGTCTAATTGATTTTTTCCGTACTGTTTAAAATGTTTAAACACGAAATTTTCAATTGGATTTTGTTCCCCATTAAACAAGTAAACCATAGGACTTGAGTTTACTAAATTTGGACTTTATTTGCTCAAGATATGGCTTTTTGAATATGACTATATTCACTGTTGCGGGAACTGCGGATTTGAACGTAATTAATGAGATTATTACGGTTTTAATCCGCCTTGAAATGCGTGAATTATCACTTGGGTTCTTTAATAAATCAAATAGGCAATCTTTGGAAACTGAGTTTGCATTTTTTGGATTTAAATTGATCAAGATAAGTTAATTTTAGTGATTGGGGGTCACTGCTGGAAATTAACAATTTTGATCTTGAACCTTGGGATATGTCATTCAATAATCTTGATGAAAATTAATTGTTAATTTTCTGGAATAATTAGTGATAAATATTTGTGAAATATTTAAAGAGATAATTATTTCATTGAATGACACTTGCCTAAACCACAATGATAAGATATAAGATCTTGATCATTGTTTCATCGACAAACATTGCTTTCATGAAAACTATAAACCATCCTACAATAGTTGTAGGACAACTTTTACATGAAAAACCATTTCTTTTGCTTGAATAGGATTGGGGATTTGTCTAGCAAATCTCCTTATAATCAAAAATGTTTTGATTTGTACTATATGGTATAACTTTCGGTTGAAGAACCGATGAACATCTCAAAATACATGATGGTCTATCTGGTATTATCCTTTCCCGAGGCGGATGTGGTGCCTAGTCGGAGAGCATTGGGGTCGCGGGTTGCAACGTATGTGGTCCGTCCCACTCTCGTCGGTACTGGCCATGACATCGGGTAGGGATTGTATAATACCGGAGACAGACAATATGTATTTTTCTAATTATTAAAATTCGAATAATACGTATCTTGAGATTATACCTACTATTCAAGTAAAAGACATGTTTGTTGATGATTGGATTAATGATTGAATTAATATGATTAAATTAATCATATCCAATAAACACTCTATTTTGAATAGATGTGTTTTTTTCCCTTGGAAGAATTAATTATGTGAATATGATTCACGATAATTAATTATAAAATTTGAATATGAGGTGGAGGATCACATAAGTGACATCCATGGTCTCCCGTCAAGGCGAAGGGTTTCCGTCGCCAGGGATTGTATGTAGGAGACGCCTGTCCGAAGTGACAGCTCCTGTATGCAAGCGCATCTGGATCGGGCTCTTTGCTTCTCGAAAGAGTAAGGCCGTATGCGTAGTGACCCCAATATCGAGTCCTCATATTATTGGGGCGATATTGGATTGCGCATAGCGAGTTCTAATCCTGTTGACGGTTGGTTCAATTAACAACGGGTCAACATCATCTTAGTGGTGGTGGGCCCGGGTGTTAAAGACCGAATTGGGAATGCAAGTTGGACTTGCAAAGGCGGAATGAGTTCCCGCTTCTTTTTATCGGAGTCGCAAGTTCTCATATTATTGGGATGTGACAAAGATAGGAAAGGAGATCCCAGATCTTGCTTGAGATATAGCGGTAAGTATATCTCTTACTTTGAAAGACAATTAGGGAATAATCTATCAAAGTTGACCTAGCAAGACAAATTTGATTTAAAATGCCTAAATCAAATTATTCTTAAAAATGAATATATAATTATTCTAATATAGTGCATTCTTAATTTCAGAAAATGAAGTCCATGAACCCACTTAGCAGGCTTCTAGAGGTCAACCAGTTGACCGGACCAAATTATTCGGATTGGATCCGAAATTTGGATCTTGTTCTCTGTGCAGAGTGCATCTCCTACGTGCTTAGCAAGGACAAGATAGCAAACCCTGTGACTGATGAAGACAAATCATATAATGATAAATATGATGAAGATAATAATCTGGCAAGATGTTACATCCTTGGTTCATTGTCCAATGTGCTTCAGAAGCAACATGTGGAAATGAACCATTGCCAAGAGATTATGCTGAGTCTGAAAGAAATGTTCGGTGACATAAACCGCACACAGCGTTATAATGTGATGAAAGAGCTTATTCGCTGCAAGATGCAGGAAGGGACCTCTGTCAGAGAACATGTGCTCAAAATGTTTGGGTACCTCTCTAAGCTGGAAACCCTGGGAGCCTACTTGGATTCTGAAATGCAAGCGGATTTCATTCTCCTGTCGCTCCCTAAGTCTTTCAACAACTTTGTTGTGTCTTACCACATGAACAAAGGTGATTTCACAAACGCTGGGCTGTTAGCTGCATTAAAGTCTGCAGAAGATGTCTTGAAGAAAGACGGCCCCTCTGCTAGTGCAATGGTTGCACAGGCGAGAGGAAAGCGCGGGCGGAAGCAAGGTTCTCAGAAGGGCCCAACCTCGAAGAGAAAGAAGAAGAATCAAGGAGTTGGTTCATCTTCTAGTGCTTCCACACTGATGACATCGAAAAAGACCGATGTCTGTCACCACTGCAAGAAGCCGGGGCACTGGCGGCGTAACTGCCCAGACTACCTGAAGTCTACCGACAAAGGTAAAGCCCCAGCAGGTATGAAATCTACTTTCATCATTGAAACTAGCTTTCTCGTTGGACGAGAAGGAAGTTGGGTTGTAGATTCTGGTGCTTCTGTTCATGTATGCAATTCATTGCATTTGTTTCAGGAAACTAGGAATCTGGAGCATGGGGAGATAGTTATCCAGATGGGATCTGATGCAAGTGTTGCAGCAGTCGCCATCGGGACGTGCAGACTATCGTTATCTAGTGGTCGAGTCCTAGTACTTAAAGAGTGTCTTTATGTACCTGAAGTCAGAAGGAATTTAATATCTGTATCTAAGTTAGTTAGAAATGGATATTCCTTCATTTTCTGTAATAAATTAATCATAAACCGTTATGATAAATATATTGCGGATGGTATTTTGACTTCTGGTGGACTCTATGAATTGTGCATTGATGAATGTGTCATGAATGTTACTACCACTGATAATAAAAACCCCAAGAGATCCAGGGAGGATGGAAATCATTCAAACATGATTTGGCATCACAGGCTTGGTCATTTATCTGTTGATAGGATCAATAGATTGATAAAGGATGGACCTTTAGATTTTCTACAGGTTCAATCTTTACCTACCTGCGAACACTGCATTCGAGGTAAAATGACCAGAACACCTTTCCGTAACAAGGTTACGAGATGCGAGGGTATTCTCGACCTAATACATACTGATGTATGTGGTCCCTTCAATACCGCGACTAGAAATGGATATCGATATTATTTGACGTTTATCGATGACCATTCGCGATATGGGTTTATCTTCCTACTACGTCATAAATCTGAAACCTTTGAAAAGTTCAAAGAGTTTAAGGCTTTGGTTGAGAACCAAGCAGACAGGAAGATTAAACGGATTCGGTCTGACCGAGGTGGTGAGTACCTCTCAGATGAATTCCAGGAATACCTTAAAGAGAGTGGAATTGTCTCCAATCTCACTCCTCCTGGAACTCCCCAACTTAATGGTGTTGCTGAAAGACGCAACAGGACCGTCATGGACATGGTCCGTTCAATGATGAGCAAAGCACATTTGCCTCTTAGTTTCTGGGGATATGCAGTAGAGACTGCAATATATATCCTAAACAAGATTCCTAGCAAATCTGTACCCAAGACTCCTCATGAGCTCTGGTATGGAACCAAACCTAGTGTTAAACACTTGAGGGTTTGGGGATGCTTGGTCCATGCAAAGAACGTGGACGCAAGTAAGCTAGAATCTCGCACTCGTGAGTGCTACTTCATTGGGTATGTTAAAGATGGTATTGGATACCAGCTTTATGACCCTGAGACCCAAAAGGTTTTTGTCTCTAGGGATGTGAAATTTCTGGAGGATGATTTCCTTAAAGGTCAAGACAAGAATGAAGTAGAGGAGCTTATTGAATCCCCTGAGGATTCTGAGATTCCTGAACCAGAAACTGAAGAGATAAATGAAGATGAAACACCCATACCTCTTCGAAGGAGTTCGAGGGTGGTGGCACCACCTGAAAGGTATGGATTCCATGTGTCAGGTGAGACTGACAATGATCCTTCTTCATATGATGAAGCACTTGCGGATCATGACATGGATAGATGGATGCTAGCAATGAAGTCAGAGATTGACTCCATGCATAAGAATGGTGTATGGACCCTAGAGGATCCACCTAAAGGGGTAAAACCCATTGGGTGTAAATGGATCTTCAAGAGAAAGAGGGGACCTGATGGGAAAGTAGAGACTTTCAAGGCACGGCTCGTGGCCAAGGGCTACACACAGAGAGAAGGCATCGACTACGATGAGACATTCTCTCCTGTGGCCATGCTTAAGTCCATCAGGACACTGCTAGCTATAGCTGCATATCTTGACTACGACATCTGGCAGATGGACGTCAAGACGGCTTTCCTCAATGGATACCTCGAGGAGGATATCTATATGGAGCAGCCCCAGGGCTTCATAGCTGAGGACGGTAAAGTATGCAAGCTGAAGAAATCCATCTATGGGCTCAAACAAGCTTCTCGTAGCTGGAACATCAGATTTGACGAAACCATAAAGAGTTATGATTTTGTGCAAAACCCTGATGAACCTTGTGTGTACAAGAAGCTTAGTGGGAGCGCCATTGTGTTCATCGTGCTTTATGTAGATGATATACTTATCATTGGGAATGATACAGGAATGATGACCAGTGTGAAGATTTGGCTATCCCATACCTTCGAGATGAAAGATCTTGGAGAAGCCTCTTACATCTTAGGCCTGAAGTTGTTCGGAAACCGAGAAAAGAGAATATTGGGATTATCACAACAAGGATACATCAAGAAGATTCTTGAACGATTCCGTATGGATAGTTCGAAGAAAGGATTCCTCCCCTTAGGACATGGTATCCATCTGTCCAAAGGAATGGCTCCTCAAAGTGTTGAGGAAAAGAAGGCCATGGCTGGATGCCCTTATGCATCAGCCATAGGAAGCTTGATGTATACCATGATGTGTACTAGGCCAGACATCTGCCATGCAGTGGGAGTGGTAAGTCGTTACCAATCCTGCTATGGAGAGAAACACTGGAATGTAGTAAAGAACATATTCAAATATCTAAGACGGACGCAAGATTACATCTTGGTCTATGGGGATGGTGATCTCCAAGTCTTGGGATATACAGATTCAGACTTCCAGTCAGATATTGATGATCGAAAGTCGACATCACGGTTTGTATTCCTGTTGAACGGTGGTGCTGTGAGCTGGAGAAGCAAGAAGCAGGACACTACGGCAGATTCAACAATAGAAGCCGAATACATTGCCGCATCGGATGCTGCAAAGGAGGCGGTGTGGTTGCGCAAGTTCATCTTGGAGCTTGGCGTAGTTTCCTCTGATACTCCCGTCCCGTTACTCTGCGATAACACTGGAGCCATTGCCCAAGCAAAGGAACCCAGGTGCCATCAGAAGAGCAAGCACGTGGAAAGGAAATACCACATCATTCGGGAGATTCAAAAGCGTGGTGATATCATCATCACCAAGGTGGCCTCTGCCGACAACATTGCTGATCCTCTTACCAAACCTCTGACACAGAAGGTTTTTGACCAGCATGTAATGAGTATGGGTTTACGGATTGTACCTGAATGGTTCTGAGGGCTAGTGGGAGATTGTTAGACTTGTGAGCCCTGGGCGAACCATTCTTACAATAAATGTTATTGTAATATTTAAGTTTATCAATAAAAGTTATTGATGTTTCACTCCCTTTCTGAAATTATATGAATGAATGCACTATAAGGTCCCTCTGTACAATTAGGGTTATGTACCATGGCCAGCTTGATGATCATATAGTTGTTGTTTCATTAAATGAATCATAGAGGCTGGTGTTTGGATGAACATCTAAGGAGTTAGATGGAGGACTCATCAAACACCGTCAAATGATTGTCAAGTGGAGATCTCCAGCCTGAGTAGGAGATGGCAATCCTTTCTCAAATAGGCTGATATCTGACCGACCTCTTGATGCAGGTCCTCTGCATGGGAATAGTGATTCAGAGGTGTCAGATTAGTTAGGTCAATGGGTTGACCTAACGAGATCGAGATAACTTAAGTCCTATGTTGAATGCTGTCACAGCATAGGCACGCATCCTCTGACCGGAGACAGATATATTGCTATATATCTGAGTATGTACATTTGGAAGACCAATAGGTTGATGACCTAACCAAGGTCTATACACCGGCGAGCTGGTGTGCATATAAGGGTATATGAGCAATATGATCTCTCGAAGGGATCATACAGGTTCACTTGTGAACCGGAAGACATGAGCTCACTCATGAGGTATTGGGACCGATCAAATTCCATGCATGGTCGTCGTGCTTTAGAAGCATGACATGAATTTGAAGGTATGATATATGCTTTGGGAAAGAATATGATCGATACCAAATCCCAATGACCAAGATTGAGAAACTTAATGATTAAACCCTGAAGAAGACAGTGTAAAATGATCTTGATCTTCGGGTTGATCATGGGTCTTCCAGTATGCAGGATGTACAGGTATTGGGAATACCTGAAGGGTGATGTGATCATAAACGATTGTATATCCATGACGCTTCCATTCCGAGGGAGTGATGAAACAGGTCTGGATTTTAGTGACTCCTTTCAGTAGAGAAGCAATCCGATCTTAGTCCAAATGTTGGACATTGGTCTGAATGGGATTCAGATTCAATGAGAAGATTGGATTTGCGGTCTTGATTTAATCAAGCATCTGTGAGAGGTCCGTAAGATCTGGATTTGAGATGAGATCTCAACATCCAAGTCACTATACGTGGAACAATACAATCGCCCTGTCCTTATCTCCAAGTATCTGCGGAGAAAGCACATTATTCTTGAAAGGGTTCAAGAATAATTCTTTTGATGAAATATCCAAGCAAGGACTTGATGATTAAATGTGATTTAATTATCAAGCTTAAATATGAATATGATTCATATTGATTATCTAAGATAATTAAATTGGATTTAATTATCAAGGATTAAGAGAATGTGGATAACACTATCCATGATATATGCATGTTATAAATATGATTTATAATATACATATATAAGAGAGAGAATTTATGTAAATAGCATTTGTTAATTAATAATGTGAATTGGATTCACATTTGTTAATTAATTGGAAATGCAATTTACTAACTAGTTCGGGTTGTGAATATGATTCACACTATATTCAATGGCAAGAGTGAAATATTCACAAATTAATTTGGAATTAATTTAGTGAATATTTATTGTGATTAATTAAGGAATAATAGAATAAATAAAATGGAGGTAGCAACCACCATCATGGGTGGCGTCACCCATGAATTGTTCATGGGTGACGCCCCCCCCTTTTTAGGAGGGTGGTTAACTCCACTTAATTTATTATGTTATCTCTTGATTAATTGTGGTTTTTGAACAACAATCCTAGCCATTGATTCATCATGGACCAAGCATATCCCTTGGATCTATGTGTCCCATGGATTGAGATCCATTGGATCCTAAACTAGTATATAAGGAGGGCTAGGGTAGCCTCTCCATGACACATCATCTAGAGTTGTGAAAGACAACTTCTCTCTCTCTCTCTCTAATTCTCGTGTGTGATCTCTCTCTTAATTTCCAAGTGGCCGTCCACTTTGAATATTGAAGAGGAGAGCATCTTGCTTCGCCTTCGACGCTTGGATCTTCGTCAAGGATTGCGGGAAGGACGCGACTCATCATCGTGCCCGCAAGCGCATTCTCCGTGGGTCGGACTTAAGATAGGAGGATCTCTACTTTGGGATCTCGCGATCACAACCACGCTTCAAGAGGTAATCCTTATACTTTGTGGTTTGATGAAACGATCCGAGAAGTGTTCTCGTGATCATGTGGTTTCATCGTTATGTTAAAAAAATTTTAATTTCCGCTGCATCTAGCATCTAGTACGACTAGTTGCTCCGATCGTATACGATACGATCAACATGCTTCCGTGATGCGCTTAAGGATTCTCAATATCCTTCACATTGGATATAGCAATCTAACTGCCAGGAAAAGGGCATGGGTAGAGGGTTGAGATCATATCATCATATCTGATCCAACGACAGAGAATGGAGGGATGGCATGGAGGTCGCGGGGCCATTGGATGGTAGATCAATCTAAGGCCGAGGGGCAGGCGGGGAAGGACGACAGGGATTTTATTTGAAGAAAAGGGATCGAATGGCTATGTGTGAAGAGATGACGTGGAGTGATAGAAGTCATTGGATAGGAGGGTAATCGTGTGGTCCGGAAAAGAGCAGGAGGTCATCTCTCAGATTGGATCTAGGGGTGAAGATAAAAGGTGGAAACTTGAGGGGCGATGAATGTCCAGGATGGATGTGGTTTAGGGAAGATCTAACAACCCAGAAGAAGGTTGGGTGGCGAGAGGAGCGGGCCACATGGGCGACCCAGAGGGTGCCACATGACCGCCCTAGAAAATTCGAAAAATATGAAATTAAAGAAAAAATAAAAAGAAATAGAAGGAAGAAAAATTAGGAAAAAGTCCAAACATAAAAGTTGTAGACCTCAATGTGATATGTAAGTTTCAGGTTGAATAAAAAAGTCAAAGAGGTCATTTCTACAAAAGTATATTTTTGGGAGCATTTTTAATGGGTAGAACACTAATTTTGAGATTTTTTGTATTTTTAATTTCTTTAGAAGACAAAATAAATATAGAAAATATTTAATCAAATTTTAGGGGTTTTTAATAAAATATAAAAACAAGGAAAATGTTAGTAAGTAAATAAAATAAATATTAGGGTTATAAAATAGGTTAATCATACACATAATTTATGCAATATAATACAAGTTAAGTTTATTTATTTAGTTGTGATTTTTATTTAATTGTTTAAGCTTGGAGATTAATAAGTATATTTTAGTATGATGAATCTGAGATTCATCATACTCCTATACTTAAACTATGCTCATCCTCGAGCATCTAAAGAATGGAGGAGTCAAATTAATTCCTGACAGTGCATGTGAAATTTCAAGGCTCAATTTGTCGAAGACCCTCAATTTGAGTGATCCGAAAATTTTGAGCTCAACCGTGCTCTAGTCAAAAGGAATCCAACTTATCTAATTATCAGACTCTGTGTTTGTACATATAATATAAGAATATGAAGATTAGTGTACTGCAATCATGAGATTCGAGTTGAGACCACCTAAATTTATAGTCTAGGAGACTCTCCTCTAGACCTAATCATCAACACTAGGGAATAAGTCGGTTCTTGCTTCAGTCAACTGTATCATTAGTTTGTCAGACTTAAAAGTGTAGATGGACGATTATATGATTAAGGCATAAGATTTTGTCTATTTTTTCTCTTCCTCACATTAGAACAAGGGGCCTCTCCAGTGCCTTATTACTTATCACTTGTATGTTTTAATTTTTGTGATCAATGTGTCCGTCAAGAGAATTTGGAGTTGTCTGCACTTGTTTTTCTGGGATTACACTGAGGTGTGTCTTTTTTTAGTATCTAAGATACCTTCGACACCCAAATTTGTATCACTATACAACGCAGAGCTCTTTTATTGTGCTATCCCGACTCCTTGGTCCTAATTGCGTTTGGTCCAAGTGGACACTTTGAAAATTGTTGGGAGCTCACCATTAGTGGAAGCTCTTTTGAATTTCACTTGTAATGATAGAGCTTTTCTTTGAACAGTTCTTTCTTTTCTTTTCTTTTTGGCTAGCTCCACTGCTTTTACCAAGAGTTGACGCACATTGATCAACAATTAATTATGTTTCATCAAACCGTGGTACATAGGTCAATATCAATGATAACATGTAAACTGTTCACAAAATGGCTAAGGCTTTGCTAACACTTGGTTTCTTGGAGCCTTCATCAACTTTATCCCATCCTCAAGCATCATTAAATTGTGTCTAAGCTCAAATCACCGGTTCTAGTTACTCAAGTGACAACTCAACTCATCCCATCAATCACGTAGTTGTGAAAGTGATCTGCTGATCATATTCTTTAGAAGGTAGGGATGAGTCTAATATAGTGCCCAAATATTTCAAACTAGGGAAGTGTGGATTATTAAGTTCAAAACCCTACTAACTAAGGTCGACTTACTTGGACTCTCAAGATCTCGAAAATCAAGTATCCTTAAAATCCTTAAGCTTTTGTGCTAGTGAATGTGTCAGGAATACACCAACTCCTTGGTTAGTGATTTTATGATTTTTATATTTTGTAATTTTTTTATGAATTTAAATTTTTATTTTTTTAATTCTTAAGAGAGATATTGATTAGCCCAGACTCATATGAATAGTTGCATCTACTTCCATCCAGTATGGGTGTAAGTATGGACTATTAGACGGACCCGTGGTACTTGAGGATGGAGCCATAAACAATGTCCTCTAAACCACCCACTCTTCTAAGGGAGATCGAAGTTCCCCCACTAGAGAGTAGCTACTCATTTTTAAACCTAGTAGTCAGAGCCTCTACAAAAGAAATTTTTTAATTTTTCAGATTTTTATGGAGTTTTTTAATGTTAATCCCTCAATTTTTCGAAATATTTTTATAATAATTGTTACTAAAATCAGTTCACCAGTCAACTTAAACCAAGCCTAAAAAGTTTTCAAAAATTTTAAAACACGAGCTATAGCTAAAGTATATATACAATAATATATGGTATACCCCATATACATAACTTTTGTTATGTCCTCATACCACAAGCGATATGAAGCCATAGCTCTTGTTAAGTACAAGGTGATATAGCATAAGTGACTCAGAAGTCCCCTTTATACTTAGTTCAAAACTGACCTAAGTATAAGACGATAGATAGATTGAGCATAGATTAATTCGGTTCCCCTGTAAAGCCTTGAACTTGACCATCTCTAGGATCCAATATCATATGATACGGCTCGTCAAGAGGAAACCAACAGAATTTTTTCGTGTGACTCGGACTTCATCTCGATTTGTTATGATTTTTGTAAGAAAGACAAGGAGGCTTAATACATCATCAACATGTAATGACTGTCACTAAGGCTAATTAAACATGATTAAAAAACTAATGACAGATTGAAAATCATTAATGACCATTAGTGAACACTAATCAATAGTTAGCAAAAGATAAGCCCAAGCCGTGAAAGTTAAATCATGATTAGTGAAATTTAAGAATGATTAGCGTTAATTAAACATCATTACAAAATCTAGAATCCTATGGAATGTTATAACATAGGCCCTAAGTTTCGGATAAGTTTTGGCCAAAACCATGGACCAAAACCATGGGATTCTAATCGTGCTTAAGGTCTAAACCGTGGTTTTCTAACCATGGTTAGCGGTTTTCTGGAGCCTATAAATACCCCCCTTACCCATTCATGCTCTATGATTTCCACTACCACCACCACCAACATGCATTGGAGGAGAGACTCAATGCACAAGCTGAGAGACCTGAGGCATCCAAAACTATGGATGCTAGAGTTGAGGGTTCTGTCTACTTTTCTGAGGAAGAATAAAGTTACCATCCTTCCACTGAGTCTGCTCCGACCCCAGATGAAGGAGCAATGGAGAAGGCCCTTCGTAGACATCAAAAATTACCTGATAATCACCTAAATGGAAAGATTTATCGATTCAAAGGTCTAGAGACACCTACTGAGGCCGAATTATGGATCGATGACGTTAGTAGGATGTTGAGGATTATCCATGCACCAGTTGACACCTGGGTGCACTTTGCTGATTACTCCTCAACAGATTATGCATGACGATGGTGGAGAGCAATTTCCAAGAAATTAGAAGATCATATTCCATGGGATATCTTTGAAGAGAGGTTCCGAGCTCTCTTTTGTCCCTCCCATTGGGAAGAATTAAAGAGGAGAGAGTTGGATTCTCTGAACCAGGGTTCTAAGACTATACGAGATTATCATATCCACTTTACCGAGCTACTACGTTACTCTCCAATTCTAGAACCTTCACCACAAGAGTGTCTTACCAAATTTTTTAGCGGTCTTCAGGGAGATTCGAGAGAAAAGCTTGCAGGTTTTAGAGCTACAACCATAGATGAAGTAATGGATATCGCCTCTCGTATTGAGATGGAGAGGGATGAAAACCGCCAAAGAAGAAGTTTCCACTTTAATGGTGGACCATCCAAATGCAAGGCATATTATAACCGTAGAGATTGTCGCTATCTTCCAGTTGGTTCTAATATAAGCTAACCACAGACCTTGAGTCAGGAATTATCAGGAAGAGGGGGTTTCTCTAGACCTCCACTATACCCTCGTAACTCAGCATCGGGAAATAGTACCTCTGTGGTTGGATCTTTAGCTCAGACAGGAATATATGCATGTTATCACTGTCATCAAGAAGGTCACATTAGGAAAGATTGTCCACAGTTGAGAGGTTCGAGGTTCAAATCAACTCCAATTAACAGTATAACATCCACCCCGAGCATTGGAGCAATACGAGGAGGAAGACAGGGTAGAGGTCGTGGCTCACAAGGAGCATCTCCTACACATTAACCACCACAAAGTGTTATGGGTTCTAATTTGCATATTCCTAATGGCCAGCTCAATGCAATCACTTAAGAACAAGATTACAATTCAGGCATGGTCGTACGAGGTACCGTTGCTATTCATGGCTTTTCAGTACATGCCTTGTTTGATTCAAGTGCTTCACATTCATTTATTGCTCGACGTACACTACCCACTTTGGCTAAGGTACCAGTAGAAGTACAATAGTCCTATCTGATCAAGGGACCAAGAGTACAAGTATTTATAATCTGAGAAATCCTGGATGATTATGTAGTACTGATAGTAGGACATTAGTTACATGTTTCCCTATTACTTATTGAAATGAATGACTTTGATCTCATCATGGGGATGGATTGTCTAGAAAGGGCATCATGCATGCCTTGATTGTTTCCAGAAGATAGTAACTTTTCGCATTCCTAACTTGATAGAGTTCTAGTTTATTAGAAAGACATCCAATGATTATGTCAAATACATATCTACTCTAAAGTCTCAACAACTGTTAGAACAAAGGTATCGAGGCTATTTAGCTTATGTATTCACTACATTAGGGTCAGATAAAATGATAGAAGATGTGTCTACAGTGTGCGAGTTTCCTGATGTATTTCTAGAAGAATTACCTGGATTACCACCTAAGTGAGAGATTGAATTTGAAATCTCTCTCACACCTGATACTCAGCCTATCTCTATTCCTCCATATAGGGTGGCACTAGCGGAGGTACGTGAGTTAAAGGTACAGTTAACTGTTAGACAAAGACTTTATTTATCCTAGTACTTCACCATGGGTGTACCTATTTTGTTTATAAGGAAGAAGGATGGGTCAATGCGGTTGTGCATTGACTATAGACAACTAAACAAGAGGAAAATAAAGAATAGGTATCCTCTACAATGAATAGATGATCTCTTTGACCAGTTACAAGGTTCGACTGTGTATTCCAAGATTGATTTAAGATATGGATACCATCAGTTGAATATTAAAGATACAGATATTCCCAAGACAGCTTTTCGAACTAGATACGGGCATTATGAATTTTCACTTATGCCTTTTGGACTGACAAATGCCCCAATAGTCTTCATGGATCTCATGAATCGAGTAATCAGGAAGTTCCTAGACCACTTTGTAATAGTGTTCATTGAGGATGTGCTTATTTACTCCAAGGATAAGTACCAACATGAACACCATCTTAGGCAGTCACTCGTTTCAGAGGCAGGCATATTAGTTGATCCTACAAAGGTTAGTGCATTGACAAGTTGGGAAAGCCTGAAGACTGTCACAGAAATACGATCTTTTCTAGCTTTAGCTGGGTATTATAGAATATTTGTGAAGGACTTTTCACGAATAGCATTGCCAATGACTAGGATGACTCAGAAGGAAGTCTTATTCATATGGTCTAATGCATGTGAAACTAGTTTTCAAACACTGAAAAATGCCTAACATATGCACCTATCCTTACTCTACCGTCTGAAATTTAAGGATTCACAGTATACAATATGCGTCTAAAGAGACTTGGCGCAGTTCTTATGCAACATGGTAAGGTAATTGTGTATGCATTGTGATAGCTCAGAACACATGAGAAGAACTACCCGACACATGATCTGGAATTAGAGCTGTAGTTTTCGCTTTAAAGATATGGAGACACTACCTTTATGGAATTACTTTTGAAATCCTCATTGATTATAAAAGTTTGAAATATATGTTTGATCAGAAGGAGCTCAATATGAGATAGAGACGGTGGCTAGAGCTGTTGAAGGATTATGATTGCACCATCTCGTACCACCCCGGTAAGGTGAACGTCGTAGCAGATGCCCTTAGTAGAAGAATTTATTCACATGGGTTGGTGAGTGTAATCCACTTCTGGGGTGTGCTATCAACGTTAAGCGAATGGAAACCATTTGATAGTAGTGCCGATAGTATAACTATTCCTCACCAATACAAACCAGAGATATGGGATATAATAAAGAATGGACAAGAGGATGATCCAGTCCTTAAATACTTGAGACAACAACTTGATAAGAATGAGATAGAGGGATTCCATATACAAGCTGGGATATTGTATAACTATCATAGAGTTTGTGTATCAAATACACCCGAATTGAGGAAAGATATCTTACGCGAAGCGCACTGCTCGAGATTATATATTTGTCCAAGAATTCCATCGATGCATAAGGATCTTCGTTCAAAATTTTGGTGTCCAGGAATGAAGAATGATGTTGTTGAGTTCGTGAATTCATGTTTTACCTGCCAACAGATAAAGGCTTCACACCAAAAGCCAATAGAATTATTGCAACCCCTCTCTATACTAGAATGGAAATGGGAAAGCATTTTCATGGACTTCATTATTGTCTTACCTCAAACGACTGGCGGGAAATATAGTATGGGGGTTATAATAGATCGTCTGATCAAAGTAGCACACTTCATGCCAATAAGCTTATCTTTCACTTCAGATTGGCTTGTTGATTTATATATTACTTATGTGATCCTTCTCCATGGCATTCCAAAAGTAGTTTCCGACGAGATTCATAATTCACCTCACATTACTGGGAGAACTTCGTGAAAGCCTTAGGTACGCAACTATGCTTGAGAACATATCATCCACAAAATAGACGGTCAGTTAGAACGCACGATTTAGATACTAGAGGATATGCTACGAGCGTGTGCCTTAGAATGGAAGGGATCATGGATTAAACATTTACCTCTTGCAAAATTCACTTACAACAATAGTTGCCATGCAAGTATTGGCATGAAACCATTTGAAGCACTATATGCACATAAGTGTACTACTCCTCTATGTTGGCAAGAGGTCGGGAGAAAGAACCTTTATGATTCATATAGACTCCAAGAGACACGTGAAACTGTAGAGCTTGCTTGGAAAAGACTATTGACTGCTCAAAGTCACCAGAAAAGCTATAGTGATGCTAGGAAAACAGATCTTGAGTTTGAAATAGGTGAGATTGTATTCCGCAAAGTATTGCCTATAAAGGGAGATCAGATGTTTGGCTTGCGTAGAAAGTTGGCACCCACGTTCGTGGGTCCCTTTGAAATCATTCAGCAGATTGGAAAAGTTGCATATAGACTTGCACTTCCTCCACATATTTAGGCAATACATGATGTTTTTCATGTATCAAATCGGAGAAAGTACATTAGGGATCCAGAGCATAATATAAGTTATGATGATTTATGTGTTGAGATAGACTTGACATACTAAGAAATACTTGTGGAAATACTAGATAGAGATATCAAGAATTTGAGGAGTGAAGAGGTGCCTCTAGTTAAAGTATTGTGGTGGAACCAAGAGTTTGAAGAAGCCACATGTGAATCTGAGGAGAAAATGAGAGAGAAATAACCATATTTGTTTGAGTGATAACACTATGTGTTGTATACCGTCTTTATAAATGAAATGGCGAACATTCTCTTTAAGGATTGTTATGGTTTCAATCCTCTTTAAGGTTGTTATGCCATCATTATAAGTCTCGAGGACAAGACTTCATTTATGGTTGTTATAATTGTAAAGCATTGAACTTAGTCATTTCTCGGATCCTATATCATGTGATCCAGCTCGTCAAGAGGAAACCAACAGAATTTGTTTCATATGAATCAGACTTCGTCTCGATTTGTTGTGATTTTCAGAAGAAAGAGAAGTAAGGAGTCTTAAGACGTCATTAGCCTGTAATGATTGTCATAAAGACTAATTAAACATGATTAAAGAAACTAATTACGGATTGAAAACTACTAATGATCATTAGCAAACACTAATCAATAGTTAGCAAAAGATAAGCTTAACCTGCAAAAGTTAATTCATGATTAGTGAAAGTTAATAATGATTATAGTCAATTAAGCGTCGTTCCAAAATCTAGAATCCTTGGAATTTTTTAACTTAAGCCCTAAGTTTCAGATAAGTTTTGGCCAAAATCATGGGCCAAAATCATGGACCGCTAACCGCGATTAAGGTCTAAACCATGGTTTTCTAACCATGGTTAGAGGTTTCGGGAGTCTATAAATACCATCCTCTATCCATTAATTCTCTACGATTTTCACTACCACCACCACCCCAAGAGCTAAGGTCGAGAGGTCGGGAGGAGAGTAGGAGGCGAGGAAGGAGCGCTAATGAAGCACTGGAGGGAGAACGAGGAGGAGGAAGGTACGATCCTCTCTAAGTTTGTTTTGTGAGTTAGGTTTTCGATTCATGTTTCCTTGTTATTTTCCTTTTGGTGATTTTATAAGGGGAAACTCTTTCGAAATTTTCATAGAAATATGTCCCGATATAAGGGGAAACTCTGCTGAAATTTTTATAGAAATATGTCCCAGTATAAGGGGGAACTCTACTAAAATTTTCCTAGAAATATATCCCTATAAAATGGGAAGTTCTATAAAATTTTAGTAGAAAATTATGTTCTTTACGTTCTTCGTGTTCTTTATGTGTTCTTCGTGTCCTTCGTTCGTTCTTTGTGTTCTTGGCACATTCTTAGTGTTTTTTATACGAAAATGAAATTCGATCATTTTAGGAGCTATAAATCATCATATCAAAAAAGAATCATGATAAAGCACTATATACGAGAGAGAGAGAGAGAGATCTCGATTAGGTAACGAAATCCTTCCTTTTGTTGTTGGGTTTTCATATGAGATCGTTGAAATTTCTGATGTTATGTTCTTTGCTACGAAGAACCCTAATTTTGGTTATTTTTGAGAAAAATGGAAATTTTCTTTGTGATTTCAACTAAAATAAGGTCTAAGCCTAGAATTGATGCAATGGCTTGGAAAGGTTGGGTTTTGGAGTTAAAACAAACATAACTACGAGTATATATACATATGAATAACATATATATGTGAGTCTATACTAAGTGTTGATGATTATGCAAATCGAAAATTTAACGAAAGAATTACATCATGGAATTTGAAGTGTATTGAGTTGGATCCTGAAAAGGATGGTGTCTTACGTCAGGAATGACTTGGAGTAGAACTACAAGTCGGGCATGCAACCTGTATGTTTGTCGGAAGAAACCCGTATTGGTGATGCCTACCTAGGTGGTACACGGTTTCCACGTTATGATAAGTGCATACGAAATGAATGATTTGCAACGCATGGTACTAGGAGACCATATCTTCGAACGACAGAAGATGTAGTCGTTCCATGTGGAGGTACGAGTGGTTCAATAATGGCTAGGTCATGATAACATGCTTTTAAAGCCGTTAGGTTATATGGTTAAAGGTCAGCCAGAGGTTGTAAGCAACCAGATCCTCGAGGACGGTGTGCTCCTTTATTTTCCAGGCTGAGGGTTTGAGTCTCTGATTAATAAAAGAAAAAGAAATTGTCAGAGTAGTATTGAAGGATTGGTTGAGACAACGTGCGACAACATAAGCTTACCAGATCAACGAAATCTCCAATCCCGAAGTGTCCACAACTTAGGAGTTCATATATTAAATAGAAAGTTATAGGACTTATATTAATGAGAAGGAATGAAACTTTTTGTGATAACAACTTTTTGAAAAATTACACAATTGTTTGCTTTTCTCTTCTTCGTTACTTAGCATGCGCTAATTGTTTTCCTATGATTTATGGAAAATCCAATAGGTGATCGTGAGCCATCGCAAGGACTTTAGTAATCCACTCTGCTTACATAGTAGACATCCATATAGCCACAGTAGCCTTACTTTGGAAGGTAGTTAGTAATCTTTCAGTGTATTTCCTTCCAGCTGATGTACATGTAAATGGTCGTAGTGGGACAATGAATCATGTGAATTGTATTTTGTGAATGGAAAGATGTTGAAATACTTCCTTCTGAGTATTTTATTTGCAGTATTTTTTGAATGTTAGTTGTGATTGTTGAATAAATTATTATTGAGTAACCAGATTCGGATATGGGAGGATCCGACGGCTCAGGAATCGGGGTTGTCACATCCTCCCACTATACTTAGGTTGAAGATAGCCTAAGTAATCAGATGCGGAGTTTGGGTTGGGGGTGTTCATACATAGAGGCATATCAAAGGAGATGGTGGAGGGGGGAGGGGGGAATTTTCACATATGAAGATGTGTGTGTATGTGTGTGCATATACAGAATGATAAGGGAGGTGGGTGAGTGGATATACAGATGTAGACATATGTGTGTGTGCGGGGAGGGGAGATAGATCATTGAGTGATCTACTTTTTTTTCAAAAGACACATGAGTCCTCAAATGAGGACCACTAGAAATGTACATGATACATTTTTTTACAACAAATTGCATGAACGAAATGGTGACTACTTCCCCTTAAATATTTCTCATTTTTCTTTTTGTGGCCCCTCGTAGTGGGAGCTCTCAACTCCACACCTCCTTGTAGATCAAGCATCCTCGGTCTCCATGGGCCCTGCCACAAAAGAAAGTCAGAGAAATTATCAAGAAAAATAATCTACAAAATGATCCAAAAACAACATGAAGAGAAGTCCTGAAAATTTAAAAAAATATTCACATAAAAAAATAATGCAATAAAATCCAACAAATAAATAAAGGTGAGACGTGTCCTCAACAATGACACCATTTGACGAGCGCAAAGTATACCTCTTTAATAATGTCAAATTATCGTAGTACATGATGCAGATTTTAATCATGCAAAAACCACACCTTTGAATATGTAGAAATTAATTTACTTTGCAAGTATACCTAGGTCGAACTCAAGGACACGAGCCTCTAAATATATTTATCGAAATTAATCGGCTAATTAATTAGTGATTATTTCCAAAGACCAAGGTCTCCATGTAAATGCACAATAAAATGCAAATAAAGTAATGCAAGGTATGATGTATGCAATTTTTATTTGATTTTTCAATGCAGTGAATTGAGATAAAATATATGCACACAATTTTGGGAATGCAAATAAATTTATGCAATATAAATTTAAAAATATGCCCTAAATTAATCATATCTGTTTGAAATAAATTATGGTTTAATTCTAGAGTCAAATCGAGCGTAAAATCAAGAACAAGTATCTACCAATGGCAAAGATTTATAGAGCAAGAGACATAATATGTCATCAAAATTCATCGTATTTAATTTAGTTTCAAATCAAGAATTTAAACATGCTATTATATAGAGAATCAAATAAGCTTCAAAATGACATTGAAATCTTGCAATTCGGATTTACAATGCTCAATAAGAAACAATATGAGGGGCATAAATGTAGTAAAAATATGAGGAAAATGAAGATTACAAATTGGCCCTATAGGGGCCTATTTGCAATTACAAAACTTGGAGGGGGCCCAATGCAATTTGTCCTTCTTCACATAACGACATCCTTGTAATCATCCAAACCTGCTTGGGTCTCCCTGTAATTTACCCCAGGTGCGCACGTAAGGCATGCACTTGGATAATCTAAACATAATATGTGAAAGTACTAGGGTCTTTGATGCAAATTACCCAACCCATCATGTGTGATGCATGCTCGGGTGCTAGGTTTGGGAGACGGCCCAAGCTCGGGCCTCATGACGTCATCTGGTGCTCCAGTGCTTGGTTCAAGTAGCCCGAGCATGGAATCTAAGCATGGAGGCTCGGGTAGATGCGTGGATTAATCTGGACCATCCGATCATGAGGATCAGATAGTGTATGCACTTCATTCTTCACTAGAGATCTGTTGTACGCGTCGACAAGGGGACATGGCTCTGGTGACATTCCCATAGCTCCATCATGCTCCATTCAGAGTCGAGGAAGCTTGCTAAGACTGTCGCAAAGTGGCTGGAGATGCGACGAGGGTCCATGAGTGATTGGAGTGGTCGATCGATGGTTGCTCGTCGGAGGAGGAGTGGGAGACTGGGGAGGGATTCAAGTCTTCGACCATTGAAGATGTGGGCACATGCAAATGTTAGAGAGTAGCCGAGGCATGCTATGCGAATGGTTATGAGTCAAATGGTGGTCCATGGAAGTGAAGGAGTGAGGGACCAATGGCCTTCCCCTCCGACGAAGTAGGGGAGAAGGTGGATGTGGTGAATGGGGCTCTGGAGAAGGGAAGGGGGCGAGTGGAGTTAGTGGCGAAGGTTGTGGGTGTATGGTAGAAGTGTTGAGGTGATCAGGAGGTGGTGGAGATGGCCGTAGGGGGGGATATTTAGGAGAAAACAAGAGAAAATTCTAGAAGCAGAGTACCTCTTTGGAGGAAGATAATTGGCGGAGGAGGCAGCTTGGGTTGAGCATCAGAGATGCTCCGATCTTCAC
Organism: Ottelia alismoides; assembly: GCA_037367405.1. Taxonomy (NCBI): domain Eukaryota; kingdom Viridiplantae; phylum Streptophyta; class Magnoliopsida; order Alismatales; family Hydrocharitaceae; genus Ottelia; species Ottelia alismoides. The sequence continues at coordinate 1,040,881 of JAZKJV010000316.1, read as the reverse complement.
ACGACAAGGCCGACAGTTCCTATGTGCTCGACAACACCTTGGGAGGCCACTACATGGTGGATGGACCATGTGTTAGACAATGGAGGTGTACCGACCATCGTAGCCAATCCACTTGCCTCCGTTTGTCACAGGGAGGCAGAGGATTGCTAGGTCGTACCCTAGGAATGGCGGACGAGGATGAATGAGGCGAAGGTATAGTATTTGTAGAAGGGTTTCAGATTGTTTCAGGTGGTGATGGGGATAATTTGCAACAATCGTCCGAGGAAGGTAGAGGAATGATGAGGACCATTGATGGTTTGGCGAGGGTAACGGACGTTAGGGGTGTCGTGATTTAGTGTTGAATTGAGAAGAGAGAGGGCGAGGTGACGTCCAAAAATTGAAGGGGGCGAAGTGGGAGCGAGGTGGAGGGCATTATGCGAGGTTGACGACGATGCATGAACTGTTGGATCTAGCGATCCAACGGTCAGGAAGAGGGCATGGGCAAAGGGTTGACATTAGATCAGTAGATCTGATCCAACGACAATGAATGGAGGGATTACGTGGAGGTTGCAGGGCTATTGGATGGCAGAGCCAGCAACCATTGAGGGGTGGGTAGGGAAGGATGACATGGATTTGATTTGGAGAGAAGGGATCGAATGACTATGAGCGAAGAGGTGATGTGGAGTGATAGAAGTCGTTGGATAGGAGGGTGAGCAGGAGGCTATTGCTCAAATTGGATCTGGGGATGAAGATCATTGGTGGAGACTTGATGGGAGATGAATGACCATGATGGAGGTAGTTTAGGGAAGATATAACCGCCTGGAAGAAGGCCAGGTGGGGAGAGGAGGAACAGAACATGTGGGAGGCCTAGAGGGCGCCACATGGCCGCTCCAGAAATTTTGAAAAATAGGAAATTAAAGAATAGTTAAAAAGAAATAGAAGGAAGCAAAAGTAGGAAAAAGTCAAAACATGAAAGTTGTAGATATTAATGAGATCTACAAGTTTCATGTTGAACAAAAAGTTAAAAGAGCTCATTTGAACAAAAATGTATCTTTGGGAGCATTTTTACTCGGTAAAAACACTGATTTTGAGGTTTTATATTTTTAATATCTTTTAAAGCTGTGATAAATATTTACAATATTTAATCTAATTTTAGGAGTTTTGAATAAAATATAAAAATAAGGAAAATGTTAGTAAGTAAATACAATTAATATTAAGGTTAGAAAATAGATTATTATACACATAATGTATTCAATATAATACAAGTTAAGTTTGGTGATTTCATTGAGATTTTTATTGAACTGTTTAAGCTTAGGGATTAATAAGTATATTTTAACATGATTAATCTAAGATTCATCAATATGATGCAATGTTCACGCTTCTATGATGCACTAAAGATTTTTACCATAACCTTCAAGTGGTATCAGAGCCTGGTTGAGGTCTTGGATATGATTTGAAACCCTAGGAGATCAAGGTTCATGTTTCAGATGTGCGGGAATCATTGTTTTTGCATTGGATGCAAGATTGGAATCAGGTTTTTGCTAAAATAAAAACCTATTGTTTATAATCTATTTGGACTTAATTTTTTATTATTAAAATGTATTTAAAATGTCTAAATATTTTCCAAAAATAGTATCATAATATAGGTAACAAAAAGGTGCATGAAAATGATTCAAAAAGTTCCTGTCATGGACATTGTTTTTGCATGTACTCACGGATTTGTAAGAAAAATATTTTTTATTACTATTTTCCATCATTAAATATAAAATAAACATTTTAATTAAGTAGAGAATCAAACTAGCAAATTGCTCAAATTTTTTTCGCGTGATTCCAATTTCATTTGCACTAGCCTAGATATTCCATATTTAATGGAGATGGGTCGGAAGATGATTAGATCATCAAATATCTTTAATTAATGTATTTATAATTTAATGGAAATAAGGGAAATTGTGAAATTATCTTTATTACTTTTAATGCCTAATAATTATTAAAATAATTGAATAAGCATCGTAGGCCATTGAATGAATGTTTCATGAAAATCCTAGTTTATCCTACAATAGTTGTAGGATAAGTATAATGCTCTGAAAACTATTTCCTAATACATTCCTGACTTCCACAGCGGTGAGCATTCCCAACCTTCTAAGTATCGATTTAGAGAAAAAGGGTATGTCATGACATTTATATTTATGCTGAGTGTAATGATGCATTTGTGTCAGAATGCATCAGGAATATATCTACCTTTTGTATAGAAGATGTGAAATTCTAGCTCAATATCTCCAAGCAGTCAACGATGATGTTTAAAATTTTGCCGGTTATATGTAACCCTAATAAGGGTGGTCCCTTTTTGGAAGAAGAGTGCTTTTTACACAAGAATGTTGTGTACGACATGCTGATAATCTTTTCTATCATCTCTCTTTTTGAATGTCTCCTTTAAAATGATATTATAGTTTAAGAACGAATTCCTAACACTTGTATGAATTGATATTCTTTTGCAGATAAATATGTTGATGTGATTTAGCTGAGTTAGCCAAGTTCATCAAGAGGATGCCCTGACCATGTTCTCGGTAAGTTGCATGTCTAGGCATGCTTTGGAGTGCAATTGGGCTTGGCAATTCCTTTTGAAGTGGTGCCATTGATTTTGACTTGAGGTTTCTGATCCTCCACATGTATTATTTTTTTTGTATGGCTTGCAGCAGCTTCTTCTCAGGTGACAAGAGCTGCAATTGTCCCATGTTACTAAATCATTTTTGGGAAAACATATGTCCATGTTCACCTTTATTAGAACACATCTTCTTTGCCATGCTCATTCCATCCATTTCAGTTGGAAGGTATGTAGTGGACAACACTTTTTTCTCTCATCGTGTATTATTATTAAGTATGAATTTGTATTGATTAGTTAATATGGAGGTAGTATAGAAGAACTTTGGTTGGGCATTATAGTCTGTGATTGTGATGTTTTGGCTCTGTTGTTTTGCATCAGAGCAGTAGCTGTTGATCCATCTTTCTCTATTCTTATAATTTACTCCCATTATGATTCTTCACAGTCCATCGAGAGATGAATACACTTTTGAGTTTGATGGAATTCAGAGGTGAAATTCTTCATGGGATTGAACCCCATTCCATAAATATAGTTTGGCTAAAAATTTGATTCCTAGAAATGCATTATCGGAATTATATTCTAACAACACTGAATTAGATAAACGTATGAATAACACTATCTGATTTATCAAGCTTAGTGACGCATAGGCACGTATTTGGTATTCGACGGAGGAGTCGTTGAATAAAGAATACTCAATTTTTTTATTATGTATTTTTTAAGTACTTTAAAAATGAAAATTATGTTTTATATATGCATTCTTATATATTTGTACATATATGATCATTAGTCAATAATAATAAATATGAAAGTACTAATTAACAAGTTATATATATTGAGCTTTAATATCGGTGGTGATATTGCGATAAATGGGAACTTATAGTGAGTAAAAAAATAAAAAAATTAGCAGTTTGTTGTAATAAGTGATTGAATACTCAACCAAATGCTTGGATATTTGGGAATATTTAGGTTGGAGTGAATATTGGTAGAATAAAAAATTTCTGTTCGGTTACCCTACCCAAATAGAATATTCGATCCATTCTACCGAATATTGCAACAATGATTAAGTTATTTCAAAAACAAGCACAAAATAATATAACATGGAAAGGCCAATATCTGCATTAAAAAAGGATTTCTCGATCCAATAGCATGAAAATTTTGATAGACAATCACGTACAATTCTTTAAAAACTTAAGTTTAGTGACATATGTCATAGATTGAGGTATGCGGTCGACCGACTCCTTTGTTAGAGAGAACGAGAGAGGGATGAACGGGGGAGATGATGATGGGAGAGGGCTCCCTATGGTGAGGGTGGTTCTCAGATGATCGTCTCCTCTTGGTGGATGTCGATATTTTTAGGGTATGAACGCCCCTCACCAAGTCCATCCTCTCCCCACACCCACTATTGGGTCTTCCACGAGACCTGGTCTCCGCAACCATTGGCCAAGCATCCGTCGGCCACACAACTGCCGCCACTGATTCTTGACCACATCAGTCACTTGTACATGCCAGTCACTTGACCATTCTACAACATGAAGAGCAGATTTCAAAGAAGTTCTATAGAATTACAACTTGTCACATGAGCTTGTTGATGGACCACTTTGTTGGGAAAATATGATCCATCAATGTTGTGGAAGCGTAGGTATGAAAACCTTAGGTAAAATAACATAGATAAACAACTTTCACGACCAAACGAACAAGCAAATACAAAAAAGCAACCGCAATGCACATAGAGATTTTAACGTGGTTCCCCCTAAAAAGGTGAGGGAGAAAATCACGAGTTCGATATGACCCAAAACTACTCCCTTATAATAGTGGTATAGTTGTTCTCCACAAAGGTTACACAAGCAAGTCCTCTCTTGTTGATCTATCAATAAAAAACAACACCACCAACAAGATAAAAGATGGAGATGGACGGTTTTCACCGAGAAGGAGAACTGAATCGATAGCACTTCTTCAAAAGGAACATTGTCGCAACAACCCATGGCTTCTCTTAGGCTTTAGCACACACTAGGAACCACCACAGCAAGAGGAAAAGGGTTGAATACCTTCTTCGTAGCCTTGCATGGACATGTGGAGTAAAGTTAAGGCAAAAAAGTGGGAACCCTAGCTTTTCCTCCGATGTGTTCTTCATTTGAATAATAGGTTCTACCCTTTGGAGAGTGTAACATATGGTGGAGTAACCCCCATGCCAAGTGGGTCCCTCCATAAGTTTTGAAATCATATCAAACTTGTAGTTCACCACTTTCTATGACGTTTGCGCCATAACATGTCACCTAATGCGCCTCTTATGACCCACCTGTTGTGATTTCTGCTACTATCAACCTGACCTTCTACAACTTCTGTCTAGCCTCACTTGCTATGACATGAGTGTCATAGTAGGCCCCCTGTTGGGCATCACCTGCTACCACCTGAGCCACATGTTGCAGACCACCTACTACAACATCTCCTCCTATAGCTTCACATGCTATAGCTTCTGCTACTGCCAAGGAATCCTACTGCAACACCAATACATATGGTATGGACTCCATATTAGGTGCCCCTTGTGAGTACCACTTCTACCTACAAATCTCCCCAACTAGCCCATGGGGAGATCACTTACTACCCTTCTCAATGTGAGGAGATTCACTCCAATCTAGCAAGGGAGCATCAAACTTCCCAAATGGCAATGGCTTCGTCATTATGTCAACTCCAATTAATTAGTAAGGATCTTGTTAAGAATCAATTGCTTCTCTTTGAGAGAATTTCATATCCAATGATACCTTATGTCAATGTGCTTTCATCTTACATGGAAAACATAATTCTTTTCAAGATGATTGGCACTTTGACTGTCATAATAAAACACATAATTATCTCTACCAAACTATGTTTACACATGAACTTCTTCATCCACAATAGCTCCTTGCAATCTTCAGTAGCTGCAATGAATTCAACATTTATAGCGGATACAACCATACATTTTTGATGTCTAGATTGCTAAGAAACTGCACACCTGCCAAAGACAGAATACCCTGATATGAACCTTCTCCCATCAATGTCACTGTCCATATCTGAATATGTATATACATATAGAATGCACTTCTTTGCTCAAAAGAAAGGAGAGTAGATGCTAATACCTCGGAGGTATCTCAAAATCCATTTAACTTCTTCCCAATGTTCATTTCTTGGATTTGAGATAAATATACTAACAACCCCAACTACATGAGCAATGTCAAGACTTGTGCAAAGTATGGCATATATCAAACTACGTCTGATTAATGCATAGGGAATCTTACCCATATTGTTTTTCTCATTATTCATCTTTGGACATTTCTTGGAGTTCAACTTGAAATGGGCTCCATGGGGGATGACGTGCTTTTCTTTTTCCATGAGATATCTTTGAAGTACCTTCTCAATGTACTTTCTTGTGATCGTGGAAATGTTCTTCCAGTCTATCACTGGAAATATCCATGCCCTTGATAGTCTGATTTGATCTTGAAGTTACCATTCTATCCAATTTATGACTCAAATTTCTCGTACCACTTGCTTCAAGCTGTAAATACTTTTCTTCATTTTGCAAACATGATCTTCCTTGCCTTTGACTGCAATGCCCTCGTGTTACAACACGTAGATTTTCTCCTCAAGATCTCCATAGAGGAAAGTTGTCTTCACATCCATAAGTCTAACCTCTAAGTCAAGGGTAGCTTCCAAGCTTATTACTACTCTGATAGAAGACATTTTGACCACATGAGAAATTATATCTTCAAAGTACACTCACTTCTTTCTGTTAAAGCCCTTAACAACCAACCTTACATTGTATCTCAGGTTTGTTGAGTATTGATCATGCTCCACTCTAAAAACCCACTCGTTTCTCAAAGCCCCTCTTGCCCTTAGGAAACTTTATGAGATCAAATGTGTGGTTGTTATAAAGAGACTCCGTCTCTTCTTTCATGACTTCTAACTATTTTTCTTTGGTTGCATCCCGTAGAGCCTCACTGTAGCATTCGAGTATACCACAATCTGTTAACACAACATATTCATGTGCAAGATATTTGGTGGAGGGATGCCTATCCCTCATGTGTCTTTGTTGTGGTAGAGTATCTTAAGAAGACGCATCATCAACACATTTATCATCATCTACATGTGAATCATCATAAAAAGCGGAGGTCTCAAGCACAACCTCCTCTTCTATTGCAAATTAAAACTACTTGGTTGCATCATTTGGCACCACATATGGAACACTCTGCAAAGGAACCATCTACACATCATCTGCCTAGTAGCTGCTCAATGGAGAATCAATTGTAGCCTTGTTGATGTTTTCAATGGTTTGATTTTTCATAAAAGACAAAATCCATGAATCTCATAAGTTTCTTCTCAATAGGATCATATAGCTTGTAGCCAAGCTCATCTTGGCCATATCCCAAGAAAACACACTGCTTTGTCTTTGCATCCAACTTGGACCTTTCATCCTTGGGTATATATATACACATACTCCACATCCAAATACACACAAGTGGTTGTATGTGACTCCTTGACATGCTAGACGATGTTAGGAACATCAACACATAAAGGAACATATGGAGAGAGAACATAAACATGAACTGCAGTGAAAACAACTTCACACCAAAAAGCATTAGGCATGCATCAAAAAGGAGACATCCAACTCAGTCCATTGAAGTCATGGTCAGTCTCTCTGCTACACCATTTAGATGTGGCATTGTAGGTGGAGTCTTCTAGTGCATGATACCATGAGACTTGTAGCATTCATCAAATGACCCAATATACTCACAACCATTGTCGTAGTGAATGCACTTCAATTTAACTTCCCAATTTGTTTATCCAAAATCACATGAAAGTCATTGAAAGATCCACAGACTTGGTCATTCCTCTTCAACAAATAGATCCAAAACATCCTAGAATCATCAATAAATGTAACAAAATATAATACAGTATTAAGATAACTTATTTTCAATGGACCACACACATATGTGAACTAGATCCAATGCTTGCATCTTCCTTAATGGCGGATGGCTCTTGAAAGAGACTTATCTGCTTACCAACCAAGTAATGATTATATCTCTCCAACTTGTCTTTCTTCACATCTACTAGTAGGTTCTTCTTCACCAAGAACTGCAACCCCTTCTCCCTATTAAGACCTAATATTTTATGCCACAACTTAATGGAGTCGATATCTCGAGTTACCTATGCTACATAACATGAAACTTTTGCATTCATTATGTAGGGCTTGTTGCTGCACTTATTTCCACGAGCAACAACAAAGGATCTCGAGTATGCTTTTATTTCCTGCTACCAGATGCATTTTGGTATCCTTCATCATCAAGTTTCCCTACAAAAATAAGGTTCAGGTGCATATCAGGTGCATTTCTCACATATTCGAGCACCACTAATGCTCCATTGGCACTTTGTAGCTCAACATTTCTAATGCCAATAACTTGAGACAAAGAACCATTGTCCATCTTTAATGAGATAAAATATCAAGATCTGTTTGAAGAAAAGAAATCCATGTGCAAGGTGACATGGACAGCTAAGACAATGTCAACAATCCAAGAAGTGCAATCATGGGTGGCGTTTACGATCTCCTTATCACATAGAATGAGGAGCACATATTGCGTAGTTGTAGCAACATCTTCATTCTTCTTCTCATTCTTTTCGCCTCCATTTCTATTGTGTTTCTTGAGCTAAAAGTAACACTTCTTTATGTGATTCTTCTTCTTGCAATAGTGGTACTCCATGTTCTTGTACTTAAACCTTTATTTGCTTCCGCTACTATCCCTGCACTTGTCATTTTTGAACCTGCTCTTCAATCTATTCTCTGTAATGAGAACCTCTAAATGTAAGGAGCTACATTGGGATTATCTTTACATATCTTCATGGAGAATACTTTACTTAATAGTCTCCATAGAGACAATCAAATTTTATATTTAATTGGTCAGTGAGATTGAAAGTTTCTCAACAATCTGTAAAAGTATCTAGCAACAACAAGTCCAAAACCTCCATGCTCATCAAGTTTATAGACTTGAATCCCAAGTTTATTAACTTTTTGAGAATAAATAACTTATTGCTTCTCATCTTGGATGCATATAGACTTTCAAGCGTCAACCACAAGCCTCTAGCATGGCTCCCATCTTGAATGTGGTTGTAGATATGTTATCGACAAATTATTTGAATAAAATAAATAATTTCTTGTGTATAAACTCATATTCTTCATATGACTTAGTGTTGAGATTTTGAGGAAACTCCGGAGGTGCATGGACTTCACATACAAAAGATCTTTCATCTTGTTCTTCCACAAGCTATAGTTAGTCGCTTCAAGCAAATCATGTAGCTTCAACCGAAATCCATCTTGTTATCTGACATAGATGCTCTAATATAACTTTATAGCAAAATTGAATGGAGGTAATGATACCTTGCATACCACAGAAGTGTAGAGATTGAATCGTATATGATCTAGGTCGACTACTCAAACTAATCGATGATGGAACAGAATTAGAAAACAATGGTGAAACCACAAGGCATGTGAACAATTCCTGCATCATTTCATCATGATGACATGAGTAATATGATTAACTCTTGAAGCACGATCGAGATCTACGAGTCTCAAAGAGAAGAAACCATCTATCTCAAGTCTGACCTGCTGTAGAGAACACTTACAGGTGTATGGATGAGATGTGTGCTTCCTACAATCCAAAGCAGTGATCTAAGTGGAGAAGCTCCTAATTTTGTCATACAAAATCCACTACATATTCGAGAGTACTAGGCATTGAAGAAGACAAAGATCCGCGAACAATCGATCTGGCAGCACGACAACAACGCGAAGATGATCGTGATCTCCCCAAACATAGGGCAAGGGGATCGTCATTAGGGATTGGGGAGAGAGAGTAGACATGTGGTGAGAGAGTAAGTTGTTTCAACAACTACATGAATTCAATTGATTAAAGAGAGCTAGGGTTACCCCCTTTTTAATAGAATAATGGCAGGTTGAGATGCACTTCTAATAATAATTAATGGTTGAAATTAAAACATTATATTTGTTCTCAAAGTATAACATGATATAAAATTAATAAATCAATTATCGATTCATGCTCCAAAATTTGATCTCAAAATAAATATTTTTCTCATGAATAAAAAGGAAATGAGAGAGCATCCTTCCAAAAAACATGGAAAAGAAATAGCTTCCTTCTTCATTTGTGGTATATGCCCACCATAAGATTGGAGAGAGTATTTCTTTCCAATCTCATTTATGTAATCTTATTACGTTAAATCTTTATTTATAGAATTATTTTATCAACAAAATATCACTAGATAATTTGCACGTTATTTATAACAATAGTAAGTAGACCATTGATGTTTATAAATCATATTCATCCATACAAAACTAAATACAAATTATATTTACATTTAATTATTTAATATAAATCCAAACTACAGTAACATTTAATTTATGAATCTTAAACAGAATTAACTCTCTCTAAGATATTGTGAATCATGGCCACATTATCAATAATGATTGTAGATAGTATTATTCACATTAATTTCATCCATGACAATTAAATCTAATTTAATTATCCAAGATGTCTGTCAACTTATGTTTAAATAGTGTGAACCATATTCTCATTACATATGATAATTAAATACAATTTAGTTATCATTATTTCTCGTTATTTTCTAATGCTCATATAATGTCTCTAGTAGAATAATTCTTGAACTCTTTCAAGAATAGTGTGCCTTCTCCACGGATACTTCGAGATAAGGACAGGGCAATTGTATATTCCATGTATAATGAATTGGATAGTAAGATATAATATCAAATATAGATTTAGAAGACCTATCAGAGATGTTGATAAAGTAATACATAATATCAAATCTTCTCATTGCATCTGAATCATATTCATATCAATGTTCAATATTTGTACAAATACTGGATAACTAGTCTATTGAGTGGCGTCACTAAAATCCAAACATGTTTCATCACTCCCTCAAAATGGAAGTGTCATTGTTATACAATTGTTTAAGATATCATCACACTCGAGTATTTCCAATATTTGTACATCCTGCATACTAGACAACCTTAAATAAACTCGAAGTTCTAATCTTATTTGAATGGTCTCTTTCATTGTTTTATCGTCAAGTTTCTCATTCGGTAATTGGGAGTTGGTATTAATCATATGCTTTCAAAAACATATATCACACCTTCAAATCTTACTTTCTTTCCAAAACAAGACGACAACATTGGAATTCGGTTAATCCTGATATCTTATAAATGAGGTCATATCTTCCGATCCAATAGTGAACCTATATGATCCCTTTGAGAGATCGTATTACTCATATGCCATCGTATGCATACTATCTCACCTGTGTATATACCTTGCTTAGGTCATCAACATAATAGTCTTCCAAATGTACATACTTAGACATATAGTAATATATTTGTCTTCGATCAGAGGATGCATGCCTACATCATAGGTTTTAGTTATCTTGATCTCGCAAAGTCAACTCTTTGACTTAGCTCATCCAACACCTCTGAATCTCTATTCATATGTAGAGGGTCTACATCAGATGTCAACTTTTAGATTAAGGATTGCCATTTCCTTCTCAAGCTGTAGATCTCTTCTTGATAATCAGTTTACGATGTGGTTGAGTCATCAATCTTACTCTTTAGAGATTCAAACCTACACCATCTTCTATGATCCAACCTTTGGATCAATAGTTTTACGATATCAAGATGGCCATGGTATATAACCCTAATTGTACTAAGGGGTCTATTACGCAAATATCTTATTGCCATATGGAAAACCATGCCACTTGTCTATTAAGATTAGTCACAAATCATTATGGGAATTCAGTGCTCATCAAAAACAATTTATGGGAATTCAGTATATGCAACTTGGACAGAGAAAAAACTGACAAGAACCAAATGCATGACCTGAACCGATTGTTGGAATTTCATAACTCTACGTATGACAACAATCTCATACACAAAGAAAAAGTCAAAATATGGCATGATAAGCATATCAAATGAAATACTTTTGAACCATATCAAAAGGTATGATTTTTCGGTGCAAAGTTGAAGTTGTTTCTAGGCAAACTGATAAGAAAATGGCCAGGACCCTTTATTATCAAAAATATGCACCATAATGGAAACATTGGTATATCTGAATTGTCAGTTGACTCACAACCCTTTGTAGTAAACGGACAATTGCTGAAACCATATATCGAACATGATACATTCTTGTCTGTGGTGGATTCAATACAAATGGCATTTCAATATGAGCTTCCGGAGTTAGAAAAATCATGCACATGAGCATCAAAAATAACTTTTACTTTCTCTTATTTTCTTCTTTTATTCTTTCCTTCTTTTTTATTTCGTTCATTCTTCTATTATCTCATTCATCACATTCATCTATGTTATACTTAGGACATACTTCATCCTAACTATAGGGGGATGAATGTATTAAGGTTATTTGTCATTTTACTTTTGTGCTTGTCTCTCAACTTGTTAATATTTCTTGTTTATACTTAGGCATATCTCACCCTAAGTATGGGGAGTCGAGCCAAGTAGATGGTTCTTTCATAATTCTCATCCTCGATCATCCTCGCTTGGTGTACATGTTGGACATGTGAGCCCACGGCGAGCCATTATGCGATAAATGTTATTGGGAATATCATTCCCTGATCTGAAATGAAGAATAAATAATTTGCATAATAGGTCCCTCTGTACAATTAGGGTTATGTACCATGGCTATCTTAATGATCATACAGCTGTTGATTCAATTATTGAATCATAGAGGTTGGTGCTTGGATGAATATCTAAAGAGTTAGATTGAGGACTCATCAAGCACCGTCAAATGCTTGTTAAGATGTGATCTCCAGCCTGAGTAGGAGATGGCAATCCTTTCTCACATATGCTGATATCTGACCGACCTCTTGATGCAGGTCCTCTGCATAGGAATAGAGATTCAGAGGTGTCAGATTAGTTAGGTCAAAGAGTTGACTTAACGAGATCGAGATAACCTAAGTCCTATGTTGAATGTTGTCACAGCATAGGCATGCATCCTCTGACCGGAGACAGATGTGTTACTATATGTCTGAGTGTGTACATTTGGCAGACCAATAGGTTGATGACCTAACCAAGGTCTATACACCGGCGCGCTGGTGTGCATGTAAGGGCATATGAGTAATACGATCTCTCAAAGGGATCATACAGGTTCACTACTGAATCGGAAGACATAAGCTCACTCATGAGATATTGGGAAGAATCAAATTCCGTGCACGGTCGTCTCGCTTTGGAAGCTTGACTGAATTTGTAGGTTTGATATATACTTTTGGAAAGTATATGATCAAGACCTAGGTATGATATATGCTTTTGGAAAGTATATGATCGATACCAAATCCCAATGATCAAATGAGAAACTTAGTGATCAAACCCTGAAGAAGACAGTGTAAAATTGATCTTGATCTTCGGGTTGACCATGGGTCTTCCAGTATGCAGGATGTACATGTATTGGGAATACCTGAGGGTAATGTGATCATAAACGATTGTATATCCATGACGCTTCCATTCCGAGGGAGTGATGAAACAGGTCTGGATTTTAGTGACTCCTTCCAGTATAGAAGCAATATGATCTTAGTCCAAGTGTTGGACATTGATTTGAATGAGATTCGGATTCAATGAGAAGATTAGATTTGCGGTCCTGATCTAATCAAGCATCTGTGGGAGGTTCGTACGATCTGGATTTGAGACAAGATCTCAACATCCAAGTCACTATACGTGGAATAATACAATCGCCTTGTCCTTATCTCCAAGTATCTGCGGAGAAAGCACATTATTCATGAAAGGGTTCAAGAATAATTCTTTTGATGAAATATCCAAGCAAGGACTTGATGATTAAATGAGATTTAATTATCAAGCTTAATATGAATATAATTCATATTGTGAAAATGATTGTCTAAGATAATTAAATGGGATTTAATTATCAAGGATTAAGAGAATGTGGATAACACTATCCATGATATATGTGTATTATAAATATGATTTATAATATATATATATATATAAGAGAGAGAATTTTTGTGAATAGCATTTGTTGATTAATAATGTGGATTAGATTCACATTTATTAATTAATTGGAAATGCAATTTACTAACTAGTTTGGGTTGTGAATATGATTCACATAATATTCAATGGCGTGATTGAAATATTCACAAATTAATTGGGAATTAATTTGGTGAATATTTTTGTGAATACAAAATAGATTAAGGAATAATAAGATAAATAAAAAGGAGCCAAAATTGACCACCATTCATAGGTGGCGTCACCCATGAATTGTTCATGGGTGACGCCCCCCAATTTTAGGGAGGTTGGGTGACTCCATTTTATTTATCACATTATCTCTTAATTAGTTAATGTTAAATTAAATTATGTTGATAATGTTGCAACATTTTTTAATTTAAATTAATGTTGTTGGTTTTAACCAACAACAATCATAGCCATTGATTTAGCATGGACCACGCATAGCCCTTGGATCCATGTGTCCCATGGATTGAGATCCATTGGATCCTAAGCTAGTATAAAAGGAGGGCTAGGGTAGCCTTTCCAAGTTACAACATTTTTGAGTTGAAGGACTCTACTCTCTCTCTCTCTCTCTCTCCTATTCTCGTGGGGTCTCCCTAATATTCAAGTGGCCGTCCACTTTGTGTATTAGGAAGGAGATCATTTTTTCTATGCCTCGACGCTTGGATCTTCGTCAAAGGATTACGGGAAGGACGCGACTCATCATCGTGCCCGCAAGCGCATTCTCCGTGGGTCGGACTTAAGATAGGAGGATCTCTACTTTGGGATCTCGCGATTACAACCACGCTTCAAAAGGTATTCCTTGTGCTTTGTGGTTTGATGAAACGATCCGAGAAGTGTTCTCGTGATCATGTGGTTTCATATTTAAAGTTAAAAATTTTAATTTCCGCGGCATCTAGCATCTAGTACGACTAGTTGCTCCGATTGCATACGATGCGATCGACACGCTTCCGTGATGCGCTTGAGGACACTCAATATCCTTCAAGTGGTATCAGAGCCATAGGTCGAATAAGGTTTTGGATATGATCCATAGACCTTAGACGATTTGGTTCTTGAAAGGGTTGCGAAATTCTTACTGCATTTCAATTTTCGCACCTGTGTCTAATTGATTTTTTCGGCACTGTTTAAAAAGTTTAAATACGAAATTTTCAATTGTATTTTGTTTCCCATTAAACAAGGAAACCATAGGACTTGAGTTTACTAAATTTGGACTTCATTTGCTCAAGATATGGCTTTTTTAATATGACTATATTCACTGTTGCGGGAACTGCGGATTTAAACGTGATTAATGAGATAATTACGGTTTTAATCCGCCTCGAAATGCGTGAATTATCACTTGGGTTCTTTAATAAATCAAATAGGCAATCTTTGGAAACTGAGTTTGCAATTTTTGGATTTAAATTGATCAAGATATGTTAATTTTAGTGATTGGGGGTCACTGCTGGAAATTGACATTTTTGATCTTGAACGTTGTGATATGTCATTCAATTATCATGATGAAAATTAATTGTTAATTTTTTGGAATAATTAGTGATAAATATTTGTGAAATTTAAAGAGATAATTATTTCATTGAATGACACTTTCCTAAACCACAATGATGAGATATTAGATCTTGATCATTGGTTCATCAACAAACATTGCTTTCATGAAAACCATAGTTTATCCTACAATTGTTGTAGGACAACTTTTACATGAAAAACCCTTTTGCTTGAATAGGATTGGGGATTTGTCTAGAAAATCTCCTTATAATAAAAAATGTTTTGATTTATATTATATGGTATAATTTCGGTTGAAAAACCGATGAACATCTCAATGTACATGATGGTCTATCTGGTATTATCCTTTCCCGAGGCAGATGTGGTGCCTAGTCGGAGAGCATTGGGGTAGCGGGTTGCAACGTATGTGGTCCGTCCCACTCTCGCCGGTACTGGCCATGACAGCGGGTAGGGACTATATAATGCCGGAGACAGACAATGTGTATTTTTCTAATTATTAAAATTCGAATAATACGTACTTTGAGTATATACCTACTATTCAAGTAAAAAGACATGTTTGTTGATTGATGTTTGGATTGATGATTAATTTAATGTGATTAAATTAATTATGTCCAATAAACACTCTATTATGAATAGATATGTATTTCCCTTGGAAGAATTAATTATGTGAATATGATTCACGATAATTAATTACAATTTGAATATGAGGTGGAGGATCACATAAGTGACATCCATGGTCTCCCGTTAAGGCGAAGGATTCCGTCGCCAGGGATTGTATGTAGGAGACGCCTGTCCGAAGTGACAGATCCTATATGCAAGCGCATCTGGATCGGGCTCTTTGCTTCTCGAAAGAGTAAGGCCGTATGCGTAGTGACCCTAATATCGAGTCCTCATATTATTGGGGCGATATTGGATTGCGCATAGCAAGTTCTAATCCTGTTGACGGTTGGTTCAATTAGCAACGGGTCAACATCATTTTAGGGGTGGTGGGCCCGGGTGTTAAAGACCGAATTGGGAATGCAAGTTGGACTTGCAAGGCGGAATGAGTTCCTCTTCTTTTTATGGAGTCGTAAGTTCTCATATTATTGGGATGCGACAAAGATAGGAAAGGAGATCCCATATCTTGCTAGAGATATAATGGTAAGAATATCTCTTACATTGAAAGTAATTAAGGGAATGAACTTTCAGTGTTGACAAGGCAAGACAACTTTGATATAAAAATTCCTAAATCAAAGTAAAACATGTATATATAATATATATATACCCTTATGCAAATTTCTTATTTCAGATAATCCTTCATTAAACCCACTCAATGTTAACTAGTAAAAATATCTTGGATTGGACTCATGATCCAGATATTGTACTTGCAATTGAACACATAATGTATGTGGTTGCAATGTGCAAGTTTCCTCAACATAGTGAGGAATGACAATTAAATAAGACAATAAGACATCACGTTAGGGTTTGTATGTCTCTATAGTCTTGATCTTTCATCGAGTCTACTTTGGAAGTGACATGTCGATGGTGATCGTAATTGTCGAATAATCCTTATAAAATAAAAGAAGATATTTTAGCATACGTATGTGCTCTAGACATTTAATCATGAATGACATGGTTCTCTGCATTATGCAGAATGGTGGCTCGAAAGAGATGATGTATTCAAAATGTTTGAATACCTACCTGAACCTAAGTCTCTAAGAGTTAAGATGTATGAAGATATGATGAGTGTCATCATTCTACTATCTATACTCAAGTCATTCATGAAGCTTCATAATAATCATTTTGAATGAATTTAATGAAGCATGTATAAATGTTGAAATGCTCTTGTATTGAAATCCTTAGAATTCAACATAAGAGATCCTTAGTCTTAAGCAATGGTTGTTTATAGATTAAGAGAGTGCAGTGGAAGCATGGGTCGGACCCGAGTAAGAAGGAAAGTCAAAGAGTTGACCTACTTCTGTGACTTCCATATGACATCCAAAGAGTTGGATGAATGCCAATACTGCAATATGTTGATGTGTTGATAGTATGACTATCAAGTCTGTCTAAAATCCTTAGTGAAGGACTCAGATAGAGCATCAGAATAATCTACATAAATCATTGCCTCTGACTTTCTTATTTCATAAGATAAAGTATGAAAATTGTATCCTAATCTTCTAATGACAATTGCAATTGGTTGCATATACATATTAGAAGATTAGAAATTTGATCTTAAGGTTTAGTAGTCATCTACATGGATATTGCTGTAATTGTTGCAGCAGTCTCTGTTGGATATATGGACTTCATATTCTCAGTGGGAGATCTCTTAGTCTTAGAGAATGTCTCTATGACCTAGATATTAGAATACCCCATTGTTTGTTTCTAAATGTTGGAAATAAACATGAATTCTGAGATAGAACTATCATAAAAGGTTATGATGGATATATTTCAGATAGTAATCTAACATCTAGTGGACTCCACAAAATTAGAAAATTAATGAATAGTTCATTAAGATTTCTAATACTGAAAATCAAACCTTATAAGATCAATAGGAGGATGAAGATCATTTGACAATGATCTGGCATCAAGCCTTGGACATTTGTCTGTTGATTTGATCAATAGACTAGTAAGATATGAAACTTTAGAATGTCTAAAATTTCAAATCTTACATACTTGTGAACATTGTATTCAAAGTAAAATGTGCAATACACCCTTCTCTGAGAATGGTGTTAGATGTCGAGGTATTCGGGATCTCATACATATTGATGTATGAAGATCATCTATATCATAGTAAACATTATGGATATGTGATATCTATTGATGATTATGTATGATATGAGATTTCTTCTCTTCACCTGAGAAACCTTTGAAATGTTCAAAGATTTCATAATTTTGGTTTAGAACCAAAGTTTGAAGAAAGATGAATGAATTTGATCTAACCCAGGTAGCTTGTACCTATTAGATAAAATTCAAAGAATACCTTATGGAGATACGAATATCATTTCTATCTCACTCCTCCTGATAAACCTGAACTCAATAGAGTTGTAAGGAGATACAATTGGATCATGTGTGACATGATCAATGATGAATTTTAGCATAATTATCCCTTAGTTTCCAGGTATATATGTAGTAGAGACTACACTATATATCCTTAATAAGATTCCATGCATGTAAGCTGGAATCTAGCACTTGAGAATGCTACTTCATTAGGATAGTAAAGGATGGTATTGGATACCTACTCTATGACCTTGAGATTCTTAAAAGATCTCATTTCTGAGAATGTGATTCTTGGACGATTGAGACTCTTGAGAATCAAGATGAAAATGAAGTGAAGGAACTCATTTAATCTTGAGATGACAATGAGGCTCCTGAAATCGGAAACTAAAAGGATAATTAAAGATGAAACATTTAATACCTCTTCAAATTAGTTTGAGGATGTATTCCATGTGTCGATTAAGTCTGAAAATGATCGGACTTCATGTGATGAAGCTCCTAAGGATCGTGACATGGAAAGATGGATATTAGCAATAAAGTCTAAAGTATACTTCATATACAAGTGTTGTATATGGACCCTCGAGGATCCACCTATAAGGGTAAGACCCGTTAAGGTGTAAATGGATCTTCAAGAAGAGAGGGAACCTGATGAGAAGGTAGAGACCTTCAAAGCTCGGTTCGTAGCCATAAGCTACACATCGGAAGAGAAGACATTGCTTGCGATGAGACTTGCTCTTCGGTAACCATGCTTAAACTCATCAGAATATTGCTAACCTTAGCTACACAACTTGACTATTGCATCTTCAGGATGTTATTCAAGATTGGATTCCTCTAAGAATACCTCTCGGAGGATATTCACATGAAGTAACCCCAGGGCTTCATGGTTGAGGAAAGTAATGTGTGAAAGCTAACGAAATCCATCTATGGACTCAAATAAGCTTCTTGTAGTTGGAACATCAGATTTGATGAAATCATAAGTGTTATGATTTTAGATATAATCTTGATGTACCATGTGAAGCTTAGTGGGAGTGCCATTGTGTTCATCATGCTAAATGTAGATAATATCCTAATCATTTGGAATGATATAAGGATGATAATAAGTGTTTTATAGACTGGCTATTCCATACCTTGAGATATGATCTCAAGAATACCTTTTGGATCTTAGTTCTGAAGTTGTTCAGAATCAAAGAAGAGGGTATTGGGACTGTCGCATTTGTAGTACACCTTGGACATATTCCATTCTTGGAAATTCCAAGAAAGGCTTCCTTCCCTTGAGATTTGGTACTGACCTATCAATAGGGATAACACCTCAAAGAGTTGAGGAAGTGAATGCTAAAACTGCTTGCACTTGTGCATCAGTTACGAGAAGCTAAGTGTATGCTAGATGTGTACAAAAGCCAGATATCTACCATGCAGTGGGAGTAGTAAACTGTTACTAATCCTACTATGGAGAAAGAACACTTGATTGCAGTAAATAACAAAATCTTTACAGATGACAAGTTTTTTGAGATAGTTATCTCAAAGTCATATCTTCAAAAGCTTAAGACTTTATAGATAGAGATCTAAAAGGTTTTAACTGTGGATACCTTGAGAGATAGTGATCTCCCGGAATAAGGGTATTCTGATAAGGATTATGAAAATACTGGTTATAATAGTTATTGAGCAATAGTGTCAAGGACACTATAACTGCTTTGACTAGATTGAGTATTGGTTGCATTAGATGCAACATTCGCATTGGATGCGAGCACTGTTACCTAGGGATATGCAAGTGTCGTAAAAGGACTTGGCATAGTCTTTTGGGAACAGAGTGATTGATCAGCTTACCTAGCTATTTCTAAATAGCATATGATTGTCACCTGAGTGTGGTTTAAATGATTAGCCCATTAATGGCTCTTTGGGCTAGTGGGAGATTGTTGGACATGTGAGCCCACGGCGAGCCATTATGCGATAAATGTTATTGGGAATATCATTCCCTGATCTGAAATGAAGAATAAATAATTTGCATAATAGGTCCCTCTGTACAATTAGGGTTATGTACCATGGCTATCTTAATGATCATACAGCTGTTGATTCAATTATTGAATCATAGAGGCTGGTGCTTGGATGAATATCTAAAGAGTTAGATTGAGGACTCATCAAGCACCGTCAAAAGATTGTTAAGATGTGATCTCCAGCCTGAGTAGGATATGGCAATCCTTTCTCACATAGGCTGATATCTGACCGACCTCTTGATGCAGGTCCTCTGCATAGGAATAAAGATTCGGAGGTGTCAGATTAGTTAGGTCAAAGAGTTGACTTAACGAGATCGAGATAACCTAAGTCCTATGTTGAATGCTGTCACAGCATAGGCACGCATCCTCTGACCGGAGAGAGATGTGTTACTATATGTTTGAGTGTGTACATTTGGTAGACCAATAGGTTGATGACCTAACCAAGGTCTATACACCGGCGCGCTGGTGTGCATGTAAGGGCATATGAGTAATACGATCTCTCAAAGGGATCATACAGGTTCACTACTGAACCGGAAGACATGAGCTCACTCATGAGATATTGGGAAGAATCAAATTCCGTGCACGGTCGTCTCGCTTTGGAAGCTTGACTGAATTTGTAGGTTTGATATATACTTTTGGAAAGTATATGATCAAGACCTAGGTATGATATATGCTTTTGGAAAGTATATGATCGATACCAAATCCCAATGATCAAATGAGAAACTTAGTGATCAAACCCTGAAGAAGACAGTGTTAAATTGATCTTGATCTTCGGGTTGACCATGGGTCTTCCAGTATGCAGGATGTACAGGTATTGGGAATACCTGAGGGTGATGTGATCATAAACGATTGTATATCCATGACGCTTCCATTCCAAGGGAGTGATGAAACAGGTCTGGATTTTAGTGACTCCTTTCAGTATAGAAGCAATATGATCTTAGTCCAAGTGTTGGACATTGATCTGAATGAGATTCAGATTCAATGAGAAGATTAGATTTGCGGTCTTGATTTAATCAAGCATCTGTGGGAGGTTCGTACGATCTGGATTTGAGACAAGATCTCAACATCCAAGTCACTATACATGGAATAATACAATCGCCCTGTCCTTATCTCCAAGTATCTGCGGAGAAAGCACATTATTCATGAAAGCGTTCAAGAATAATTCTTTTGATGAAATATCCAAGCAAGGACTTGATGATTAAATGAGATTTAATTATCAAGCTTAATATGAATATAATTCATATTGTGAAAATGATTGTCTAAGATAATTAAATGGGATTTAATTATCAAGGATTAAGAGAATGTGGATAACACTATCCATGATATATGTGTATTATAAATATGATTTATAATATACATATATAAGAGAGAGAATTTTTGTGAATAGCATTTGTTGATTAATAATGTGGATTAGATTCACATTTATTAATTAATTGGAAATGCAATTTACTAACTAGTTTGGGTTGTGAATATGATTCACATAATATTCAATGGCGTGATTGAAATATTGACAAATTAATTGGGAATTAATTTGGTGAATATTTTTGTGAATACAAAATTAATTAAGGAATAATAAGATAAATAAAAAGGAGCCAAAATTGACCACCATTCATAGGTGGCGTCACCCATGAATTGTTCATGGGTGACGCCCCCCAATTTTAATGAGGTTGGGTGACTCCATTTTATTTATCACATTATCTCTTAATTAGTTAATGTTAAATTAAATTATGTTGATAATGTTGCAACATTTTTTAATTTAAATTAATGTTGTTGGTTTTAACCAACAACAATCATAGCCATTGATTTAGCATGGACCAAGCATAGCCCTTGGATCTATGTGTCCCATGGATTGAGATCCATTGGATCCTAAACTAGTATAAAAGGAGGGCTAGGGTAGCCTTTCCAAGTTACAACATTCTTGAGTTGAAGAACTCTACTCTCTCTCTCTCTCCCATTCTCGTGGGGTCTCCCTAATATTCAAGTGGCCGTCCACTTTGTGTATTAGGAAGGAGATCATTTTTTCTATGCCTCGACGCTTGGATCTTCGTCAAAGGATTGCGGGAAGGACGCGACTCATCATCGTGCCCGCAAGCGCATTCTCCGTGGGTCGGACTTAAGATAGGAGGATCTCTACTTTGGGATCTCGCGATCACAACCACGCTTCAAGAGGTATTCCTTGTACTTTGTGGTTTGATGAAACGATCCGAGAAGTGTTCTCGTGATCATGTGGTTTCATATTTAAAGTTAAAAATATTTATTTCCGCTGCATCTAGCATCTAGTACGACTAGTTGCTCCGATTGCATAGGATGCGATCGATACGCTTCCGTGATGCGCTTGAGGACACTCAATATCCTTCAGTACAGTCTACTATGCTTAGGATTAGTTAATCCTAAGTATAGGGGATGGTCAACTTCACATTCTTTAAGTCATTGTAGTATAGGACTTTCTATACTCAACACGAATTATGTCTTCCTTTATTTCTCTTAGATCATTATGAGGACATAGTTCACGCTAAGTATAGGTGGGTCATATATACATTGTATATACTTTAGCCACAACTTGTACATTCGTATGTTTAATACTATGCCTATTATATTATGTTGGGGTAGGGTATACAATAAGCCAATTGTAAACAAGACACTTTAAATATATATATATATATATACGTAAAATTCTTTGTAAATATAATAAATAAATCGATTTACAAAAGTTTTGCAAAATGATTAGAAAAATGGTTGTAAAATGTCTTGGAAATCTCTTGAAACTATTTGGAAAATATTTTGTAGAATGCTTTCAAACCATTGTAAAAATATTACTAAATGTTTGCAAAATTTTATTTTATCTATTTGAATGAAATAATTCAAAATTTTCTTTGCAAATGATTTGGAAAATGGTTGTGAATTGCTTTCAAAAATCTATTTATACCTTTCAAAAATCTTTGCAAAATAATTTTTAAACTTTGTTAACTTTTTGAAATCATTTGTAAAAATTATTTTGAAAATTAAATTTTTCAAAATGTTTGTAAAAATATTTTCAAACTACTTTGAGAACAATGCATATAATGATAAAACATACATATAACCCTTGTATATGAAACTTGCGAATAACAACTGACATAACTTATGTACAAATTCCCAGTATAAAATATGCATACAATTCATGTAAATATGCATTCATTCTTGTGTAAATATTTGTATATTTTCCATCCAATAAACTTTATAGAAAAATCCTTAAAATTTTTAAAATTTCCAAAACATATAAAAATCTGCAAAATATTTTTAAAAAAAAATCACAAAAATTTTTAAAACTTTTTCAATTCAAAATAAGAAAATTATTTCACAGAAATATTTTCTCGCATTGCATTTGCATTTTTCAAAATGGTAATGACAATTAAACTTAGTCTAAATAAAGTCTGAAGATTAGAGCTTGGTCTAGACCTTAATCCACTTAATTTCAGAGGAACCTGCTAAGGACAAGAACTGAGATGCTTCATGTCACTTTGACATAATTCTTTAAGTTCTATGAGACTGTGTTCTTGTGTCAATTTAGTGTCTAACTAAAAGCGTTCATGTCATCCATAAGACTCTTGAGACAATGTCTTGACTTGAGACCTCATGCTTAGCACGTAGCTTAACCAAGATGGATTGTTGAAATATCTTGGAGTCTAAGTCAGTAGGATACTAGGCCGCTTCGCCAAGGGTGGCTCAAGAACCATTCTTGGGGACTACGAAAATCGTTACTTCAACCCACTTCCGCTGGTAGCATGGACATCTAATGGTCGGAGAATGGATTGAAATAAAGATTCAGATTAGGAATGTTCTGCTAAAATATTTTTTCTAAGATCCCAAAACAAGGGCAGAATAATAGATTCTATATCTTTCGGGGCAAAATAAAAAATGCAGAGCACTTACAAACAAAGACAATATCTAAAAAGAAGCCTATATCAAAACTTCCAAACATTTTAAGTTTCAAAAAAGGCATGTTTCTGGGTGAAAACTTGGTTACGTTGGTCGAGCTTCACACGGTTTCATACACTTAAGCAACAATGTAGGAACAAATGTACAACCTGTAGGAAAAGAAGTCACGTGTTGAGAAACATGTTTTGACCAAGTCCACATCATGCATTATTTAGAACACGGAACCCAAGAAAAAGAGAGATTTAGGTGCTTACTATGTCAGATGTGAGATTTCAGGTGCATCATTCTATCGCACTCTCTTAGATAATGGTTTCTCCATTAATTTGATACCATCTTCCCTACTCGATAAACTCGAGTTAGATCCTCTTTATAGATCACACACATTACTTCATTTTGTTGATCAATCAGTAAAGAGACCTAGAGGCGTGTTGGGGAACATTATCATAATCGTATAAGGTTTGCAGTTTTCATTGGACTTTATTGTCCAAGACATGGAGCGCCCTACACAGTTACACCTTGCTCCAATCATTCTTGGGATGCCTTTCTTGCAGTCCGCAAAGGCCCTCTTTGATTATGATTCTAGG
Organism: Ottelia alismoides; assembly: GCA_037367405.1. Classification (NCBI taxonomy): domain Eukaryota; kingdom Viridiplantae; phylum Streptophyta; class Magnoliopsida; order Alismatales; family Hydrocharitaceae; genus Ottelia; species Ottelia alismoides. The sequence goes on along the minus strand of JAZKJV010000316.1, from coordinate 1,016,272 downwards.
AGAGTATCAGTTCATACAGAATGTGGAGAGGTACACATTGAGATGGCAAGAGGATATAGCAGACCCAGATCTATATTGTAATTCACTTCAGTGTACACCATCTTAGCATATAACTATCAGCACATAGATGAAACGTGTTCTCTTGATCTTAAGGGTGTTTACTTTGATACCCACAATATCCTACAATAGGATGGGGTTGATCGTATGGTTACCTAGATCTTTAGACGATTACTTACACACAGATATACGATCATATCAGGACTAGAGGAGCAGTTAGTTGCAGTAGATATCTCAGTGCCACATATTGAGAGTTCATATATTCCAACACGAGAGTCATTTGATTACGTTTCAGAGATCATACACTCTATTTAGTAGAGAGAATATGATGTTGTGATGGACACATGTACAAACACCTTCTGTAGTCCGACTCTAGAGATAGTTACAACACTAGAGAGACCTATGTCACGTAAAGTGTCCACCTATAGAGGCATCTCTACTCGGCCAACCATGGATTGGTACACGCATAGCAGATGATTTAGTACGACCAAGGTTGAGGTGTTCTACTTTGTACAAGACTCATGACTATTCTTCCACTTCATTTTGTCCTATCAGAGACCTGTGAGCCATTCATTTCTAGAGTACACCACCACTTGTATATTCTTTGTAGATCCCAATCGTCCCCATTTTTTATCAACTTTATACTTAAGATACCAGATCCTATGTATAGGGGGAATGATTTTTCGTTGATTCTCATTTTCATATTTTTGTTCTTTTTACTTTTCTTTTGATTTTCGTTTTTTTACACTAATCACTCATCCCTAATTTTTGGTCGCATTCTTTTCTATACATAGGATGCTTGATTCTAAGTATGGGGGATCAAGTTATTTCGTTGATTTTTTTTCTTTCTTTTCTTTCACTTATGTATTTTTTCCTCAATCACCTCTTTTTTGTTTTCCATTATACTTACGATGATGGATCGTAAGTATAGGGGTAGACTAAATTCTATTCTTTTATTATTTTCACCCACTTTTATTTAGCACAAGTTACATCCTCCTTTTTCTCTTTTCATGCTATGAGGACATAGCACAAGCTAATTATAGAAGGTGTGTTTATATATTCTATATATACATTTGTCCATAACTCATACTTTTATGTATTTTTATATCTATAAAACCCATAAAAAGTGGGTAAGCATTAAAATGAATTTAAAAGCTCTTTATTGTGTATTTATAAAATCCTTGTAAATAATAATATATGTAAAATTTTTATTTAAAATTCTTAATTTAAAGTATGTATTTAAAATATGTATCTAACGTGTATAATATTTATTTAAACTTTTATTTATTAAAATGTGTACAAATATTTTAATATATAAAATACTTATATATAAAACTTGTAAAAGACATTAGTTATTAATCCAAAATAAAATATGGGTAACTTATCTTGTATATTCTTGTAAATATGCTTGTGTATAAAAATTGAAAGCTCCATAAAAATACAAAGTCCTAAAATACATAAAAATTATAAAATATTTAAAATCCGTAAAACGAATAAAATTAAGAAAAAATAATTCACTAAAATATTATTGCATTTGCATTAGAATTTTTTAGAATAAGTTTGATTTCTAGAACTAAAGCTTGGGAATACTCTAAATGATAGAGCTTGATTATGGCCTTTGACTTTAAATTTAAGCGGCCTAGTTAGGAACTAGAATTAAGACTCTTCTGGTCTTTGACTTAAGTCTTTGGGTTCCATGATACCATGTTTTGGAATTCAACTTAAACTTGCCTGAGTAGAACACTTGGTGTCATATGTTTAGCTCTTCAATAGTGGACCAATTTTGGACACATACACTCTGCACTTAGCTCAACTTGCATGGAGTTGTGATGGGCATTTCATTTTAGTGGTGCATTTCATCCTTGTATAGTGGCGTGGATGTCAAAAGATGGGAGCTATGGGGTTGAAATAAAGCTTTGGATGAGGGATGGATCTACTTGCACAATTTTTTCAAGACTTCAAAAATGGATGGAAGCAAAGATACTATATTTGTTGGGGTGCAAACATGTTGTAGTGTGAGAAACACTACAAGAAGCCAACAACCAAATACAAATATGACCACAATGGTCCAATAATCCAAAAAACTTGCACATCTTAGTGGAGAATTGGTTACATCGATTATGCTTCACAAGGAGATGTAAATACACTGGTCACACTCCAGTTCTCTTCTCATTCTTCTATCTTCTTTCTATATACGATTGTGGACACAACACGACCAGAACTTAGAAGGAATATCCCCCTCCTCGAGGAAAGAGTAACTGGATGAGGAACTAATGGGAGTGTATTATTGGGATGGGTAGTTTCTTCGCTTCTTCAAGTAGGAAGAGCTAACACAATTTACACATTGTACAAATTGAATTCATGGTTGCCAGAGTTAGCGATATGGATAAGTGGATCTAAGCTGGTTATTGAGGTGAACTTGCATAAGTATTTGTGGAAGTTGAGGACTGTTGAGATTAAAATCCTAATCCAAGTTAAGGCTCCGATAAAATATTTGTTTAAGGCCTAACCGAGATCTATCGTTTGTATGTTCTCATGAATTGATTTAGGAAAACAAATTCATTCTAACTTTATTTCTTTTCCCTTATTTTTTTCAAATAAGTATTTGCTAAGGGATTAGCAAATTTTAAATATATAAAGTTGATGAATCCATGATTCATTAACACTTCTGTCATATTTTATCTTAAAATCATTAGTAAATCCATCTAAATATGAATTAAATCTCATCTTTTATATAGAAATATCGTTCATATATAAAAATATGCATTAAAAACATGTAAATAAAAAAAGAATAAAAAAGATAAAAAAGAAGGCAGACTGTAAATATGTATGTATGTATGTATTTATGCATGTATGTACAGTTGTAAGATATATTTATATGACATAATCCCCGAGTCCAAGTCAGCATGGTTTGGCCAATAAATAAAAAATTAGGGGGAGCTAAGGAATAAAATAATAAAAATAATTAATTATGTACATTGAACACTTAATATTATTTATTCACTATTTACCAAAAATTCAACTAAATTTAATTAATTCATTTATATATATATTTCACAAACTCTTCACTTATATGTTTATAAAAATGTTTATAAAATATATTAATCATAAAAAAATCAACATGGATATATGCCAAGAAATATGGTTTACAAATTATTAATTTATCAACTTAGGAACCTCGTAACTTTTTCATACGAACTCCTGTTTTATTTTACTCACCTTTAAAGTTCATAAAATAATATTCTCTAACTAATGAAGTTTCGTTAAAATCGAAGTTTGTTTGCAAAAAGTTGGTTTTGGGACCTAATACCATTTAGATTTCTTGGCTATTTATTTTATTCTATACATAATATTTAAAGAACACTTAGTTTTTAAATTAAAATATAGTGTACATATCTGTATTTATTAATCTACGTAAACTAATTTATTGAAATCCATAAACATCACACTACCCTAATTTATTATTATATTAATTGATAAAATATAAAAATAACAACTTATTTATTGAATTATTTAACCAAAAATTATATATGTTATTTATTAAGTATATTATATATATTTATTAATTCTATATTTATATCTCATAAAATTTATATTATTTATAAAAATAAATCATATCAAAATTCAGGTAAATTAGTTGTTTACATTTGTTTATTTTATACCCATTTAAAATAATAACATTTACTAGGTAACTTACCTGCTCCATTTTTATTTTTTTTCAACTTTTTTTTATTTTTTTGAAAAAAGATTCCATGGATTTTCAAAAATTTATCCCGCTAATATGTCATTCAAATTTCATCAGAAACAAAGACTCATATGCCCTCCATCCAGAACAGGTAAATTACATCAAATCCAATACCATTAAAATTACATGTTCTAGATGGAGGGCATAAGAGTCTCTGTTTCTGACGAAATTTGAATGATATATTAGAGGGATATAGTTATAAAAATCCATGGAAGCATTTTAAAAAAATAAAAAAAAAGTGGAAAAAAAAATTAAAATGCAATAGGTAAGTTACATATTGTATGGAGTAGGATCCCTTTACTCTTACTAATTACTTTATAATTTATACTAAAACTAATTTATGACTTATGTGGTGTTGGCATGTGTCAGCACCACAAGTCATCTTCTTCAAGGTCTATTCGGTTTCTGTTCTAATAGGCCATCTTCCATTAATTTTTCCCGCACCATCTCTCTACCTAAATAAAATATACTCCGTCCAAATCCTAGCTCTAACTACCCTAATTAATGCCCATCCTTGGATCATCGCCAATCCTTCACCACCTATCCAATTTAATTCATCAAACCATGTAAGTTCAACTAAACCTCTCCAAAATCTCTAGAACACGTTGTTCCAGTAAACAACTAGCTAACACCACCGATGGAGACCAAACTCGGTGACCACCGCACGTGGAAGTAGACTTATCGGGGGAGTCATTCTAATGTGCGAACCACCTTGAACCGCAACCAATGAGGCATGAAGCTTCAGTGAAATGCCCACCTTCGAGATACGGCCAGAGGGTCGCATACCCTCATCTTCGAAGGTATTCATCCACCTAATTTAATTCTTCTATTTTCATGTCCAATTAGGTCATTTAATCCCATTATTAGGAATCCCTAATCATCTCCTTAATCTGCAAACAAAATCCATGCCCAATTTGGAATCGAATCGAATCCAATTCCATCTGATATATCATCTTTCTGGAACCAAATATTTGAACTGCAAGCATTCAAAATCCTTTCGAGAATCGAGCAATTAAATCATCATGCAGGTCCTCTACATAATCAGGAGCTTCTCAAGACATCAACTGTAGCTTTCTTCTTGTTGATCTCTGATCAAGAGCAGAAGCATCCTCAGTTGTTCCTGAAGGTCAAGCCCTAGCAGGAGTCCTTTCCCTCGACACAACTTTTCGGACCATTCTCCACTGGAGGTGAGCTCGAAGGGGATAGGAAACCCCCTTCTGGCCTTGTATTAGTGTCGTGCCACCGCTACTTGTCATCCGAGCAGACAGAAGTCGAAGAATCACCACTGCCTGCTAGAATTGGAGAAGAACTAACCCAAGAATTTGTGGCACATTTTGTCAACATGCGGTGCATTTAAAGTCCATATTTGTACTGCTCAATCTAATCTCTACCGTTTATTCCCAAATGGTGGAAGTTTGCACTGAAGTCCGCTCAGTTTCCATAAACCTAGAAGCACGCCAGAGTTTCTCATTATTACATTTAGGTCCCCACAGAGGGACCTAAGTGTAAATTTTATATAATTTTCTTACAAATAGGTCATTGATCAGGGACTTATTTAAGAGAACTTTTATTCTTCTTTTATATTTTGCTTACATTGATACCCCTAGACTATTGAACACTTTGGGACACTATATTGACATCAAATTTTTACGATTTTCATGGGGTAGTTATATAACTACCTTAAATTTATTTTGAGTAGAATTTTGAAGCATTTTTATCGTATTTTCTTAAAAATTTAATTCTTCGCAATCAAACTCTGTCTTGGATTTATTTTGAGTGTTTTTCAAGCCCATTGCTCGAGCTATTTTTTGTGGATCTATTATATAGTATCACATTATATTTCCTACCATATATTACTGTATTGTAGATCATTGAGTTGAAAAACTATCACCTTTGAACAATTAAATAAAATTTGGAAAATTAAAAATCAAATAAAAATTATAAAACTAAACCCAATAAAAATATTTTCTCGAAGAGGAAATAAAAAATCATAAAAATATTTTCATCCCAAAAATCCGAGCGTAATTTTCTGCCTCCTTGTTTACATGGCTAAATAAATGGTATAACAAAAAAATAGGAGAAGAGTCATATATTCATTTTCTATTTCTCTCTCTGTCTCTTGATTTTGTTGTCTTTTTTTATTAATCGAATTTCTCTTTGCAGTTCACTACAACTGACACTTTCCTAACTTCAAGTTAGACCCGGTTATCACACACCGATGAAAATGTCACAAACCAAATTTCACAGACCAATATATGTTCCAAATGGACTCAAAATTCATCAAGCTCACATTTATTATTTATAAAATTAAATTACCTATCTAATAAAGGTAGTTTCATTAAAAATGGATCTAAGATGCAAAAGCTGGTGTTAGTTCATTGGTTCAATTGTGCGCCCTTCCCTCTAACACATGTTAGAATCATGAGGACCACTCTCCTCCATTTTGATCCCCTTCCTCCATACTTACTTCCTCCTTGAGCATCCCGCTTTCTTGAACTTCCCTCAACCCTCATCTACGTGCTACTTATAGCCTCCACCAACCCCTCGTGTCACTCACACAATCCACCCTCAAATTCATCCAAAAACCTTTGTATATAAATGAACCCCAAACTCCTTTTTTTGGTTTTCGTTTAGTTATTTATCTGGGAAGAGCTAACACAATTCACGCACATGGTACTTGTCATTTCAAGTTATGAGAGTATACATCTGAAAGAATGATTCTGACCAGGCTAATGGATTGAATTAAATAGAGGAACATGGAACCAAGGGGTTGTTTTGTCACAATTCCTACCTTAAATGTAGTTCCGAACAAATTAATAATCTAAAGGTCTTAATTGAGCTCCAAATTTTGATTATAAGTTAAGTTTAACAATCAAAATTATTCCAAGTTCTTTCTTTCTCTTTTCTTCATTTTATTTTTACGCACCCGTCATAAGTGTTTGCTAGGGACAAGCAAAGGCAAGTATAGGAGAGTGATGAATCTCCATTTCAACACCTTTATTTTTTCATTTTAGTCTTATATCCTTAGTTAAATGCATGTAAATTTCCTTAACTTGCATAAAATAATGGGCATTATTTGACCTATAAATATTGTATAAATACATGTATTCAATTCCACAATAAAATAATAAAGTGAAGAAAAGAAAAAGAAATAAAGTATTGAAAATATTTAATGACCCTAAACCTCTAGACCAAGTTAATAGTGACTTGGTCAACCATGTATAAAGTAGGGGGAGATAGGACTAATTAACTACAGAGAAAATTCTCAAAACCCTAATTTAATTCATCAATAAATAGTAATTTCTATACTGATTTACTTTGCATTTAATACACCTCAATTGATAAAATAATCTACATGAACATTGTACATAAAAACACATAGAAAAGAATAATTACACAGAAAAATAATGTACAGTGTGACCAGGACATACCGATGAAAAAGTGCAAACCGAACTTCCTCTATATGAATTTAAAATTCATCAAAATAACCTTTATTTTTTTAAAACTTAAATTATCTATCTAAAGAAGGTGTTTGCATTAAAAATAGAGCTAAGATGCAAAAGTTTGTTTTCTAGGGTCCCATCGTAATGTATATTTGTATATTTTATTCATTACATGTATTCTCTATATTGTACTTTTCTTATATTTTTATATACTTTTAAACATTAATTGAAATATATTAAAAATATAAACACAAAATAAAAGCATTGAAAATTAATTAAAAAAAATAATGTATTAAACTATATAGGTATATTATATCTATAACATATATACCCCTATTTATTTAAGTACATAAATATAAATAGAAAAAATAAAAATATGTAAATATGTATTTAAATATATTATAAATATATCAAATATTTAAATACACTAATAAAATTTTAAATACAAATAAAAATAAAATAGGTCAAATGCATGCGTCTATTTATATACACGTAAAAATTACACCTAACAAATAAACTTGCAATAATAAATACAAATATCCATAAAATATTACATAAAATAAGAAACACTTTTTATGTTTATTTTTTATTTAATAAAATAATTTATTATTCTTTATCTAATTTTTAAGGGATTTATTCCCTTTTTTTCTGGTTGGTCTATGTGGACCAACCAAACGACAATGTTAGTTGACCTTGGGTCAATTGTATGCCCTTTCCTCTGATGCATGTGAGAGTCACGAGGTGGACCTCTCTTCTCCATTTTCCTCCCCTTCCTCCATACTTCCTTCCTCCTCAGGTAGCCAACTTCCTGAACCTCCCTCAACCTTCATCTGCATGCTTCCCAGAGCCTCCACCAATCCCTCAAATCCATCACGCAATCCACCCTCAAAATCACCCAAAAACCTTTGTATATAAACAAACCCCAAACCCCTCTTTTTTTGTTTTGATAATTATTTGAACACTGGAACCCTCAAATCTACACCCGGATAGGTTGAGCTTGGTGACAGCAAGGTCCCTAACATATTTGTAGTACATGAGGTGTCGACAGAGCGATCCACCATCGCTAGAGGTGCTCCTCCATGTAGTTCTGCCTCCTTGGTCCAACGACTAGATCAAGGTCTTTCCCTTGCATTTCTATGTGATTTTAATTTCGTATTTCATTTCTGCAATTTAATTCATGCATTTTCAGTTGTTACTAATGTGGATTTCTAGAATAAGTACACCAGATCTAGTGCTCCGACCTTCATTCTCCTTACATCCATTATCTTGCCCCTCTGTTCCTCCATTGTATAGATCACCTTTCACCATGATTCTGAATGAATCAATCTCGATCGAGGTTTATCTCCATCGTATACTGAAACCTCATCTACACCACTCATTCATTGTGTTATTCAGTTTTAACCTGGGTCGAGAACGATGTTCTCGATTCCCTTTATCATTTTGTGTTGATATGTCCTCTGAATAGGTACCTTGGAGTCAAATCGAGGCTCCATTTGGAGCTCCAGGTCGTGAAGAAGAATGAGACACCATGTTCCCTATCGATAGAACCTGGAAGCTATTGGAGTACACTTATAGGTCTGTCGAGCTTCCAGAAGCGTTTTGAACCCTCTAGCGAAGAGAATAAATGCCAGACTTAGGAGATTTCAGCAATCGAAGCAGGGCATGGACAATGTTCTTGGATGTTCATCCAGGCCCCTCGAACATCGTTGGATCACAGTGGGGCCCAAATCTAATCTAGGCCCTAGATTTCAAGCAAACCATTACTCTCCTCTAACTGCCGATCAGGTTAAGTAAGGCTACGTGGTGTAAGGAGTGCGGTTTGATCATGCCCCTACATAGGTAAATATTGAAGCACCACTTGCCACTTTTTGTATTTAATTAAAAATCCTAAAAATATTTGCTTCCATGTAATTTTTATTGTAAAATATGCAAGTGGACCCTTGAACTTGAACTCATTTATGATTATGTCCATTGTTAGGTCACCTCACATGCTCATGCTTGTAAGGGCTTTTTTGCATCCATACCCCTCCGAGTTTGAAAATTTATGATTAGTCCAAAAAGTTGTATATTAAGAGTTATATTTTGGGACAAATTGCACGTCATGACCTGTTCTTTTATATAATTGCCCTTATAACCCTACCAAGAGCATATTAAATGTTTATTTAAATGGACAAATTGCTCGTTTGTCCCCTAAACTTTGTTTTTATGGTTATAAAATGCATTTAAACTTTGTCTAAATTGTAAACAGGTCCTATCATTCTAGGAAATTTATTTTGTGTTTATTTATTATTAAAAATAGCAATTTATACTTAAATATTATAAGAAATTACCTTAGGTGCCAGCTAGCTATATCTATCACATATAGTTCTTGCATGCCATTTAAAGTTAATTTCTTATTTATAAAAAATAAAGAACAAGCCATTTATTCCCTCTTATAATATTAAAATACCAAAAAATATGAAAACACCACCAATTTTTCAAAAAATATAATACCTATATTATTATATATTCTACCTTCAGAACAAAGATCACTAAAAAATTCAAAAAAAAATTAAATAAAAAACCCTAAAAACACAATAAAATATAGAAAGTTTTCATATAAATTCCAGAAGAGATGTGTTCTATAATTTTATTTATTATATATAGTTTTTTAAAAAATAACTTTGGGAAATTTTGAGCTTATTATCTATTTTTAAAAACCCAGGACCATTTGGTAGAATAATTTACTCACTATTCAGCACTTTAAAAATAACTACAAATAAGCAAAAATTCTATAAAAATTACCAAAAACATAGATAAGTATTAAAAGTACAAAAACATTTTATTTTCTGAATTTTAAATATATTTATATATTTTTTTAAAAAAATATAAAGCCCTGTATATACATTATATACTTATATAATACATTTTGTTATTTTTATTATTACATATAAGATATTTTATCCTAAAAATAAAAAAGAAATGAAAAAAATTGAAATTTTGAAATTTTGAATATATAAAATATAAAACCGTTGAAATTCATTAAAAATAATTATAATTAAAAAAACCAGAAAATTAGAAAAAGGACTAAAAATAGAAAATTTATTACTATTTTTATTTATTATATATTAGTAATAATTATACCAATCCTTATTTACTATTAGTAGTTCTACCCCTACACTTGCACACTATACACACATTTTGTAGGGTATAATAAATTTCATCTCACCTTGTTTACATTGCATATATTATTTGTGGGTTGATTGTTGACTTATTCAGAGTGATTACGTACCAAAAACCCATAAAGGGCTGATACAATGATTGTCAGATCCGATCTATCGAACACCACAGGCTCATCCAAGACCATACATTAGGAACCTCGATCATTCTGACTAATCAAATGGTGTCATTGCGAGGGAGAAATGGATAGGATGGTATAATTGTACATATTAGCCACATAATTTTCTATTTATATTTCTTTTTATTTAAAAATTTTTCATATGTTCTAATCATCTCATTTTTTACTTTTCTGTGAGGGCTCGCTACACGAGGATGGTCTTCTAGGAAACCAAGGCAACCAAGTAGAGCAGAGGCCAGTCCCTTCTTTACAAACTGGTAGGAGAGAGCAGGAGTAAAGACCGAGGAGAATAATAGAGCAGAGTTGCTTTAGTGTAGATCTTATTTTCTTTTGTGAGATATAGTGACATTTGTATATTATTGTAATAATACAAGTTCAAACTCTCTGGACACTTGGACACTCACAGACCCATTTCATCAGGTGTTTGTTCACCTGGGGGGTCTGCTCAGTTTTATCGTAATTCTTTTTATTATGCTTTTTATCCTCCCTGTTTTCTCCTTATTTTATTGTGTTTTTCTCATGTTTTGAATTTTTCGCTTTCTTTTTTTATTTTGTATGCTTGAAGCTGCTAGTTCTAGGATTTTATTTTGTTGAGCCAAGTAACACTAGGTCCAAACACTTAATAGAATCTTGTACTTATAGACTGTTGGACTTAGTCAAATTAATAAATATGTACTTCCCAAGTAGAAGTACCTATTAGGATGGTTTCCGCTTGCACACATATAGGAGATTTATTTCATGCACGGATCATCTTCCATGCAAATTGTTGGAGTCGGGTATGAAGGATACGAAGAATCCTCAAGCGCATCACGGAAGCGTGTTGATCACATCTCATGCGATCGGGGCGACTAGTCGCATTAGTCGCTAGATGCGGCGGAAATTAAAATTTTTAATTTAAGTGATGAAACCACATGATCACAAGAACATTTCTTGGATCCTTTCATCAAACCACAAAGTATTAGAAATACCTCGTGAAGCGTGGTTGCGATCACGAGATCTCTAAAGCAAGAGATCCTCCTGACTCAAGTCCGATCTACGAAGATGGAACTTGCGGGCATGATGATGAGATGCGTTCCTCCCGCAATCCTCGATGAAGATCCAAGCCTTGAATCTCCTGATTTTGTCCAACGAAATTCGTTGATGGAGATCCACGAGAAATCAAAGCGACAGAACAAGGGCGTGGAGATGATTGCTTGTTCCCTCGGAACATAAGGTGGACGGCCACCTTAGAGAGAGAAAGAGAGAGGATGAGAATGAGAGAGAGAGAGAGAGTAGGTGTGTACCCTTGTTGTTTTGTAGCTTTAAGAGGCTAGGGTTTCCCTCTTTATATACTAGTTTGGAATTCCATGGATCACAATCCATGGCATATACAAAATCAATGGTTAGATTGATATGTATATTAAATCAATGGCCATGATCATTGTTATTTAAAAACAACAACACATGTCCTTGCATCATTTTATATGCATAACATTTTGCATATCACATATGCATGAAGACTTGGGTTTAGAATATAACCACTCAAGAATTTATCCATAATTTTTAATGAATAGACGAAGAGGTGTGTATCCTTGTGTTCGACCTTGGTATCTTTCCTTGTTAAAATATTCCACAACATTCAAAGATTTAGGATTTTTATCAACAGAATTTCGTCTCCTATACTCCAATTCCTTATTATTAAAGAGCGATTTTCATGTTCATCAAATAGCATCGTTGCTAGGAACACAACTCATATTTATTTGTTTGTTGAATTTTATTGAATTATTTTTTATGTGAATATTTTCAGGTCTTATCATTGTGTTGTCTTTGCATCATGTGTTCTTGATATTTTTCTGACAACTTCTTTGTGGCAGGGCCCATGGAGACCGAGGATGCTTGAAACCCATGGAGGCATGGAGTTGGGAGCTTTCACTGCAAGGAGCCGCAGAGAAAACTCAAAAGGATTCAAGGAAGATTCGTCAACAATTTATTCGTGCATTTGTTGTAAAAAATTGTATCATGTGCATTTCTAGCGGTCCTCATTCGAGGGCTTACGTGTATGAAAAAAAGAGGAGTAGATCACTCGATAATCTACCTCCCACCCCACACATACACATCCATCTCTATGTATTCACTCACCCCCACCCCCACACCTCCATGTATTATCCTCTAAAAATTCACACCACCTCCCCTCTAACCCTAACAAACTACAGGTCCCCCAACCCAAAATCCACATATGATACTTAGGTTGTTTTCATCCTGAGTATAAGGGGACCTGACTAGTCCATCTTCCCTCTATATGTCTTCTTATACTTAGGTCATTTTTGACCTAAGTATAGGGGGACCTTTGAGTCAGTATTGTTATATAACCTTGTATTTAACCAGAGCTATGGCTTCATATCACTTTTTCTATGGGAACATAGAAAAAGTTAGGTATAGGGGTATACTGTATACTATTGTATATATACTTTAGCCATAGCTCGTTTGTTAAAATTTTGAAATATTTTGGGCTAGGATTTATGTATGCTTGGGAACTTATTTTTTTAAATCTTTTTGTAAAAATCTTTTTAAAAATTGAGGGACTAACTTTTTTGAAATAAAATTAACCTTATTCAAAAATTTCCATAAAATTCAGAAAAAATTGAAAATTTTCATTGGTAGAGACTTTGATTACTAGGCTTAAAAATGAGTAGAGCTAGACTCTTAAGAGAGGGAATTACATTCTCCCTTAGTAAAGTAGGTGGTTTAAAGGACACTGTGTATGGCTCCGTCCTCAAGTAATACGGGTAACCGTCTAACGGTCCCTACTTCTATGCATATTGGTTGCAAGTAGATGAAACTTTTCATATGAGCTTGGACCAGCCGTTGCATCTCTTAAGAATTAAAAAATGATGAATCAAAAAATTAAAATTCATAAAATTTGCAAAAGATAAAAATCACAAAATTATCAAAATAAGGAGTTGGTGTATTCTTGACACATTCACTATCACTCAAGGCTCGAGGATTTGAAGATACTGGAATTCTGAGATCTTGAGAGACTGAGTTAGCCATCCTTAGTCATTAGGTTTTTCAACTTAATAATCCAACTTCCTAGTTTGAAGATTTGAGTGATATATTGCACTCTCCATCTCTACTTTTTAAAGAATATGATCAAGACATCACTTTCACAACTGCATGATTGATGAGATGAGTTATCACTAAAGGAACCATAAGTGGAGTTTTAGTTTAGACCCGATTCAATGATGCTCAAGGATGGGATAAAGTTAGTGAAGGATAAAGTTAGTGAAAGCTTCATGAAACCTGAGTATCAGCAAGCCCTCTACAAGATGCAAACAAGTCTGCATGCTATCTTTAATATTTACCCATATGCCGATGTGTGATGAAACCTAATAAAGTTGTTGATGAGTTTGCGCCAACTTTTGATAAAAGCAGTGGACCTAGCCAAATAATGAAATAAAATTCAATAGAAGTTATCTCATACAAAGAAAGGCTCTATCATTACAAATACAAATTCAAAAGTGCTTCCACCCAAAGGCGAGCACTCCCAACCATTTCAAAGTGTCCACTTGGACCAAATGCTATTAGGACCTAGGAGTTGGTCTAGCACCCAAAAATGGCTCTACATCGTATAGTGATACAAGTCTGGGACGGTTGACTGAATGTAAGAACCAAATCATTCTCTAGTGTTGAGGATTAGGTCTAGAGGATAGTCTCTTGGACAGGAACCTTAGGTGACATCTCGACTTAACTCTCATGATTGAAGTACACAAATTATCTTATCCTTATATTTTATGTACAAATAAAGAGTACAATAAATAAAGGAGTTGGATTCCTTTCGACTAGAGCATGGTTAAGACAGGATGTTTGGGATCACTCAAATTAAGGGTCTTCAATAAATTGAGCCTTGAAATTTCACATGCACTATCCAGAATTAATTCGAATATTTCATTCTTTAGATGCTCAAGGACAATCATAGTTTAAGTATAAGGGTATGATGAATCTAAGATACATCATGCTAAAATCCATTTATTATTCTCCTAATTTAAACATTTTAATAAAACTCACTAATAAATCCCAAATATTAGCTTGTATTATATTGTAAGTAGTCTATGTATAATTGACACTAAATATCCAACCCTAATTATTGCATTTAATTACTAACACTTTTCCTTATTTTCTTTATTATTAAAAATCTGTAAAAATTAGTTTAATTATTGTATATATTTATTTTGATTTCAAAAAGAAACTAAAAATACAAAGAAAATACAAAACCACTAAAATAAGTGTTTTTAAGTCATTTAGAATGCTTGTAAAATACCTCCTATGCACAAATGATCTCTTTTGACTTTTTCTTCAACAAGAAACTTGTAGATCTTATTGAGATCTACAACTTTCATGTTTTCACTTTTTTTATTCAACCTCCCATTTATTTCTTTTTAATTTTTCTTTTATTTTCCATATTCTGAATAATCATGTGAAGCCATGTGGTGCCCCCTGGGCCACCCATGTGGTCGCACCTCCTTGAGTCACCAGCCGCTTCCTCCATCGCCGGATCATGCCTCCCGATCTGATCTGAGCCACACCCAGTAGCCCTCATTTTGATCGTAGGATCGCCATTGATCCTATGGCTCTCTGATCTCCATGAATCCCCTTCTCTCGCGACCCCTGGATAAAGCCCACACTTCATCACCACCATTCATCCACGCCCCCTCCTCAGCCGCAAGATATTTTCTACCACTCCCATCTAGATCGCACATCCCTACCCGCTCTCCAGCCACATTATCAGATCCTAAGATCTGAGCCACACCGCCCGCTTGCTCCCTAATCTTGATCATTGGATCCAGATTCAATGGCTAAGACTCCTTCTTACTCCTCACATGTCCCCTCACCGTCTGTTATGCATCACTACACCCTCTCGCCTCTTCTATTTTTGGAGCGTACACCATAGCCTCTCTTCGTTATGTAGACCACGCCCCACAAAGCCATTACCCCTGCCATCGTCATGCACACCATTAAGAATCCAGCCACCGCCTCCACCTTCCTCTCCCGATCGTTACAAAATGCCACCTCACTAGTAATGGTCAGAGCTCCTCAACCTATAAATAATCCCCCTCCGCCGATTGTCACCCACATCTACCATTCAATGGGAAAAGGCCTATCTTCCTCTGCCCTCCCATAATGATCGATAATGATCCCATAGCCCTAGTGTGATCCTCAGTTGCTCTGAACTACTAATGGCAGCTCCGCCTGCTGTTCGAGATCTCTGGCATGGCTGACTGGATTCGAGCGAGGAACCAAGCTTCAAGCGAAGCTCGGTACAAGAAAAATCCATCCGCCAAAGCCCATCACTAATCAAGTACTCTCTCCTCCATAAATTTCTTTGTTTTTTCTCGCGACACTCCACCACCTTCACCAAGCACTGACCTCCTGATTTTCTATGCCAGTTGCCCCACACCTTTACCAACACCTCCAGTCTCTCTTCCCTCTTCTCCATGACCTAAACACATCTGCCACATATCAGCTCTGCTTCACCGAATATGAGCCATGGGTCCCCCACTCAAACCACCTCCTTGAGGCCCTCATCTCACTCACATGCATTTTCCACGTATGCTTCGGCTATACTAACCTTGCAGGTACCTTCAATGATAGGAGCTCTGGCTTCTACTCTGATCTCGAGCAGCATCTTTGACGATACAATGTTGACCTCATCCTACAGAGACCCTCATAGCTTTGTCTCCAATTCGTCATATTCATCAGGATCACAGTGCTTTGAGAAGTCTCAAGGAGCACAAGAGATCATGGAGGAGCTCGGGCATCCTTGTCAGAGCTCCAACTGCGATGCCGCTTCCTAGGTAGATGAGGAAGTACATTTGTCGTTGGATGGTGCCTCTTGGAGGCCATCCAATGGCCCAGATATAGCCACGTTGGAAATCTGGACCTGCAGGCTTGTTCCATCCGGGCCATCTGCCTGAACTTCCATCAGTTGTCGTGTGTCACCCGAAGCCGCATCTACCTGAGCCTAGCCCTCCCACGTTCCCCACACATATGGGGTTGGCCTATTTACAAAATCCTCCTGAAGCTCTCTAAATTTATAGATAGGTCTAGGCGTGCATGCTTCACGTGCACACTTGGACAAATTACAGAGGATCCTCAACCAATTTTCAATAATTCTGAAAAAGCCCCCACGTAAAGGAGAAATTACACAGGGTCCCAGCTAGTTTTTGCTATTTGTAGATAGATCCTTCCAAGGACCTATTTGTAATATATATCTTCATGTTTCATGCATTTTATTGCATTTATGCCTTTGCATTCCTTTTAGCATATCTTGAGCGTTTTAAATCTAATTTGAATGATTTCAGTCTCATTTTGAAGCTTGCTTATTCTCTACTTAATGGCATATGTTGTTCGCTGATTTGACAGTGAACTAAATGGGATAATTTTTGATTATATATATAGTGTCTTCTTCTCACAATTTTTGTTCATTATTGATTCTTGTTGATTATTTTGGCTCTGAATCCAACCCATGATTTTTTTCTCAATGATTTGACATTGTAGGGCATATTTTCACATTATTGCTTGCATCTTTGTATGTCGCAGGGCATATTTTCACATTATTGCTTGCATCTTTGTATGTCGCATATCATTTACAATGCATCTTTTCTAATAACATTTAAAACCAAATAAAAAGCGCATGCATGACATGAATTTGTCCTTGCATTATTTTATCTGCATACCATTTTTCACATAACATCTGCATGAAGACTTAGGTTAAGAATTTAACCACTCAAGAATTTATCCATAATTATCAATAAATGGATAAAGAGGCATGTATCCCTATGTTTGACCTTGGTATCTTGCCAAGATAAAATATTCCACAACACTCAAAGATTGTGGCTTTTTATCAATCGAATTTCCTCTCCTATACTGCAGTGCCTTATTATTAAAGATTCTCCTTTTGCGTTCATCACCTCTCTGAAGGTATAGCACCTCAAAGAGTTGAGGAAGTGAATGCAAAAACTGCTTGCCCTTGTGCATCAGTTATGAGAAGCTAGGTGTTTGCTAGACGTGTAAAAAAGGTAGACGTCCACCATACGATGGCAGTAGTAAAATGTTATTAATCCTACCGAGGAAATAAAACACTTGACTACAGCAATAACAATATCTTCAAAGAGGACAATACTTTCAAGATAGTGATCTCAAAGTCTTATCTTCAAGAATGTAAGACTTTATAGATAGTGATCTAAAAGGACTTAACTGTAGTTACCACAGGAGATAGAGATCTTCGAGAATAAGGGTATTCTAAATAGGATAATAGAAAATGCATATTAGTTGTAATGATTATTAAGTCTTAGAGTCAAAGACACTATAATTGCTTCAAAAATTGAGTATTGGTTGCATAAGGTACAACATTCGCACGGGATGCGGGCACTATTACTAGGAGATATGCAAGTTTCGTAAAAGGACTGGCATAGTCTCTTATGAACAAAGTGACTAGTCACTTACCTAGCTATTCCTCTAAATAGCTTATGATTTTTCACATGAATGTGGGTTTAAATATTATCCCATTAATGGCTATTTAAGATAGTGGGAGATTATTGGACATGTGAGCCCACGACGAGAAATCATGTGGTAACTATTATTGCAAATATCATTCCTTGATCTGAAATGAAGAATAATTAATTTGCATAATAGGTCCCTTAGTACAATTAGGGTTATGTACCATGGACATATTAATGATCATACAACTATTGATTCAATCATTGAATCATAGAGGTTGGTGCTTGGATGAATATCTAAAGCGTTAGATGGAGGGCTCATCAAGCGCCGTAAAATGATTATTAAGATATGATCTCCAGTGAGAGTAGGAGATGGTAATCCTTTCTCTCACGGGTTTATATCTAACCAACCTCTTAATGCAGGTCCTCTACATAGAAATAGAGATTCAGAGGTGTTAGATAAGTTAGGTCAATGAGTTGACTTAACAAAAGACATATATCCTATGTTGTTGTTATATAGGCACGCATCCTATGACCGGATACAGATGTGTTACTATATGTTTGAGTATGTACATTTAGCAGGTTGATAAGTTGATGTCCTAATCAAGGTCTATACACCGGTGCGTCGGTGTGCATACAAGGTCATATGAGTAATACGATCTCTCAAAGGGATTATACAAGTTCATTTACTGAACTGAAAAACATGAGCTCACTCATGAAATATGGGGATCAAATTATGTACACGGTCGTCTCTCTTTGGAAGCTTGATTGATTTTGTAAGGTTTGATATATGCTTTTGGAAAGTATATGATCAACACCAATGTATGATATATGCTTTTGGATAGTATACGATCAATACTGACTCCCAATGATCAAATGAGAAATTTAATGATGAAACCCTGAAGGAGAAAATCTAAATGAAATCTAAAACTTCAGGTTTATTCTAGGTGTTCCAAAATGAAGGATGTACGTGTAGTAGGAATACCTAAGGGTGATGTGATCGTAAATGACTGTATAAACATGACTCTTCCATTCCTAGGAAGTGATGAAATGGGTTTGGATTTTAATGACTACTCTCAATAGAGAAGTAATCTAATCTTGGTCAAAATGTTGGGCACTAATCTGAATATGATTTAGATGCAATGAAAAGATTAGATTTACGATTTTGATTTAATCAAACATTTATGTGAGGTCTGCAAGTTCTAGATTTGAGATATCATCTCAATATCCAAGTCATTCTACATCGAGCGTACAATTGCCATGTCCTTATCTCTAAGTATCCGCGGAGAAAATGCATTATTCATGAAAGAGTTCAAGAATAATTTCATTGTTGATATTATTTCTGAGCATTGAGAAAAATAGATAATTAAGTGTGATTTATATATTGTAAATAATATGAATGTGATTCATAATGTTTAGGTACATGAGAAATGGATAATTAAGTGTGATTTAATTATAATGAATAATGTGAATGAGATTCATATTATTTGAGTGCATGAGATTTGAGTTCTTAGATAATTAAATATGATTTGATTATCAAGAATATGAATAATGTTGATAACACTATCCATATAATTCATATATACTATAATTGTGTGATTACAATGTTTACAAAATAGTTATGAATTATTTATGTGAATAACTTTGCAACAAATTTTGTTGCAAATTACGATAAAATCATGGGAAAAGTGGCTTCCATGAAATGAGGAAGAGAAAGCCATCTTCCTAATTAAGATGGTTGGTGGCCACCATAATCTTAATTGGATTCGTGGTCGTCCCCCCCTCTTATGGAAGAAGGCTTGACTCCTTCGTATTATCTCCATTGATAATTGAAATTAATTTATAGTGATTATTATTCAATATGTATTTAATTAAATTAAATTAATTGTTGTTCGGTTTTACAACAAAATCATGACCATTAAAAGAAGAATAAATCAATGTGAACCCTGGATTTGTGTTGTCCATGGATTGGGATACATGGACTCCCAAAATATTATATAAGAGGAGGCAACCCTAGCTCTTCTCTAAACAATGGAAAATATGCTCTCTCTCCCTCTCTCTCTACACGCCAAGTCTCTCACACTCTCTCATAGTGGTCATCCACCTTGATGCCCTATAGAGAAATCATCGTCGGCACTGCCTTGACGTTGTATCGCAACTTCAACCGCTCGTGGATCTTCATCTCCTTCAATGAGCCTCGCTCGTGAAGAAGATGCTAGATCTCGTGAGACAAGATCAAGAGATTTGTCGTCTGGATCATCAACATGGATTGCAAGGAGCACGTGTTTCATCAACGTGCTTGCAAGCATCTCCTCCATCGGATTGAACTTGAAATAGAAGGTCTTTTCATTTAGAGAATCGATTACCACCATTCTTCAAGAGTTAAACCTAATACTTGTTTGTGATTTTGATGAAACGATATGAGAAGTGTTCTTGGATATTGTGGTTTCGTCGTTCAAAAGTTTTAAATTCTGTTACCCCTAGCAACTACTACAAGTAGTTGCTCCTAATCACATACAATGTGATCCTCACGCTTCCATGATTCGCTTAAGGACTTTTCCATATCCTTCAATGAAATATTTTATTGCATGCTACACTCAGTCGGTGAGACTCGTTCCGTTACAAACAATATCAGAGCCAAAGTTCCTCTAGGCATAAGACATCCATGATCTTTAGAGATCTAAGATCTAGATATATGGATAGAATTAGTATCACAGCTCACTGACCTTGTATTTGTTTTTGAATCAGGTGGCTACTCATCAACAATTGAAGCCAATGGAGACTGTGAATCATCAATGAGTCAAGAGGTTGTTATTGATATGCAGAAGCAGATGCTGGAGTTAATGACACTGATGGCCCAGCAACAGAAGAGTCAGGTGTCCAACTCTGGTGGACTGGCTCTTAAGACCTCCATACAGCATGATCCACCTGCTTTCAAAGGGTAGCATGAGCCGGAAAAAACTGAACACTAGCTAAGATAGATAGAAATGGATTTTGAAGCAATTGATAGTCTCGAGGAAAATAAAATGATTTTTGGGACCACACTAAGAAGTAGTGGACATCTTGCAAGGGAATTCACTTTTTGGAGACTCTGATCAATAGTTGGAGTGACTTTAAAGAGTGTTTTTCTGACTTTGAACATGCTAGGGATGTTAAATGCTAGGGCTTCATAGATCTTCATCGAGGAAGAATGACGGTTCAAGAATATTCTACAAGGTTTCATGAACTGGAAAAGTCTAGCAAGGGCATCGGTGCAAATGAAAAGCAGCAAGCTAGGAAGTTTGTTGAAGGCTTGGTTTGAGTCTCAAAGTATACACTAAGGGCTCGTTCGGTAGGAGAATAAGCAGGAATAAGGATGGGGAATAAGGAGAATAAGGGTCTATTCTCCATTCGGCTGGAGAATAAGAATAAGGAGAATAAGGTGAAATAAAGGTAGGTAAGGTGGGATAAAGATAGGAATAAGAGTGAAATTAGATGAAATGATGGGGAATAGTCGTACCACGGGGAAGCGTGTTGGGGGCTTATTCCCCTTATTCCATTCCATTCCAAGACCTATCTGAGGATGTTGTAGCAGCTGTAGAAATCGATGCAGCATATTGGCGGATGCAACAAGTGAACCGTTGAAAGAATCCTCGCTAGATGTGCTACAATGATAAGAGGCGTCACGTGACAGTAAATGTCAAGAATACAAGAATGAATGAGGCTCCAACCAACATGAAGTACTCTTACGAAGTGTGTCCACGTTGTGACAAAAGGCATCTAGGAGAATGCTACAAAAAGAAAATCACTTGCTTTATGTGTGGTGAAATGGGCTGCTTCACAAAATATTGCAAGAAGGATTTCAAGGATCAAAAGAACCATTTGAGCGGAAGAAGAAAATAGTAGGAAGATTCTTCGCTATTACTCCTGAATATGATGAAGATGCCAAAACCATAGTGGAAGGTACTCTCCTAAATGCAAACCATTTATGCCATGTTATTTTCAATTCTGGTGCTATGCATTCCTTTATTTCAAAAGTTTTTGCAATAAGTATAATCTTGGAAGTCATTGATCGTCCATACATACTTAATGTTTCCTCGCCAATGGGTGATATTAGTGCCACGGGTATGTACTTAAATGATGTACTCATTTTGATAAGAGAAGATACCCTTATTAGTAATTTGATCTTATTGCCCATCATGACAAAAGATGTCATGTTGAGAATGGATTGGTTATGGAAAGAAGGTGGTCCTGAGTAGACCAAATGTTGAGGAGATCGTTATTCGAGGCACTTGTAAGGGTAGGAGATTGGTTATCTCATTTTTGCAAGAAAGACAACTGCTAGTCGATGGTTGCACGATAAACCTCGCTAGTATAATTAGCATTGAATCATTACACACTCATCTTGGAGACATAGATCTGGTCCAAGATTCCACCAATGTCTTTCCATACAATCTTCCTGGATTACATCCTCATAGATAGGCTGATTTCTCAATTTTTGTTATCCCAGGAATGGCACTGATTTCCAAGGCTCCGTACAGAATGACACCTTTAGAACTTGATGAGCTAAAGAAGCAGTTACAAGAACAACTGGATAAGTGATTTTTGTGTCTCAGTGCTTCCCAGTGGGGAGCACCTATTCTTTTTGTGAAAAAGAAAGATGGGTCTCTTAGAATCTGCATTAATTATCGAGGTCTAAACAAAATTACCTTGAATAATAGATACTTGTTACCTCGCATCGATGACTTATTCAATCAATTATAGGGGGCAACAGTTTTCTCAAAAACTTATCTACGTACGGGTTACCATCAACTTCGAATAAAATAAGAGGATATATCAAAGATGGTTTTTAGGGCAAAGTATGGTCATTGTGAGTTCTTGGTCATGCTATTTAGTCCAATTAACACTCACGTAGCTTTTATCGAGCTAATGAATAGGGTATTTCGAGAATACGTTGGCATGTTCATCATTATGCTTGTGGATGACATCTTGATATATTCGTCTAACTCTGAGTGGCATTGATTACAATTACAAATTGTATTTGAACCCCTAACACAACACCAGCTTTATGCAAAATTCACCAAATGTTATTTTGGGTGGATAGAGTCACATTCCGTGGTCATGTGGTTTCTAAGGATGGTATTGTGGAAGACCCAATCAAGGTGGATGTTGTGATGAATTGGAGCCATCCCAATAATATTTCTGAGATCCGTAGCTTTCTTGGCTTGGTTACTATCGACGATTTATTCAGAATTTCATAATAATATCCATACCATTAACAAAGCTCACTCGAAAGGATGTGAAGTTTTTATGGTCCGAGAATTGTGAACGGAGTTTGCAAGAATTGAAGCAAAGAATAACTATAGCTCCAATATTGGCTTTGCCACCAGGTAGTGGAGGCTTCGTGGTGTATACAGATGCATCAGGCTCGAGACTCAGGTGTCTTCTTATGCAAAATGAGAAGGTCAATGCTTATGCCTCACAGCAACTAAAACAACAAAAGATAAACTAACCAACTCATAATTTGGAGTTATCTAACAACATTCTTTGCTCTTAAAATTTGGCAGCATTACCTTTACATTGAACAATTTTAGGTGCTCAGTGACCATTAGAGCCTTAAATACATTTTCTCTAATAGGGAACTTAATTTGAGTTGGTGAAACTAGTTAGAGTTCCTAAAAGATCATGATTTTTACATCAATTACCATCCCGGAAAGCAAACATCGTAGAAGATGCTTTAAGTAGAAAATGGAAAGGTATGCTGGCTTGTTTAATACTTCAATGGGATTTTGAAGATTGGAAGTCTTTCTTGAGTGGAATGAGAAAGATATTATTAGTACCACTCAAGATTCAACTCGATATAATTGGGAAGATCCTTATTGCACAAAAAGTAGATGTTGATCTTCCTAAAATGATTGAAGCATCCAACAAAGAGAGTTCTCATTTTATAGTCAAAATCGATGGAGCTATAAGTGACGGCAATAGATTATGTATTCCTAATGATATTGAGTTGAGATAGGAGATTATACATGAAGCACACAGATCGATGTATACTATCCATCTAGGTACAACAAAAATGTACTAGGATGTGCAACGGAATTTTTGGGTGCCAAAGATGATGAACGACATTGCAGATTTTACTTCTAAATGCTTGGTTTGTTAACAAATCAAGATTGAACATCAGAGACCAGCAAGCCCTATTCAACCCTTAAAGATACCTGAATGGAACTGTGAGCACATAACGATGGAGTTCATCACCGGTCTACCCAAGACCATGAAACATCGTTATGACACCATATTGGTGATTGTTGATCGATTCACCAAATTGGCACATTTCCTGCCTATTCTCCTGGATCGATCGACAAGCAGTCTTGTTGAATTGTATGTCAATGAAATTGTTATCCTACGCAATGTTCCTACATCAATTGTGTCCGATCGGGACACACGATTTACCTCTCACTTATGGAAAAGTTTTCAGGATGTTATGGGAACTCAATTGAAGTTCGATACTTCTTTCTATCCGTAGACCGAAGGTCAATCATAAAGGACCATCCAGACGCTCAAAGATATGTTGAGAGCATGTGCATAGGATTTTTGCAAGTTGTTAAAATAGGCATCCCCCATTAGTGGAGTTTGCTTATAATAATAGCTTTCATTCGAGCATCAATATGTCTCCCCACAAAGAATTATATGGGAGACCTTGAAGATCACCCTCATGTTGGAGCGATTTTGGTGAGAAGCACATTTTGGGACCAGAACTTGCTCTAAGCAGGGTATTGAGCTAATCGGGAAGAGATTCTTGGCAACTCAAAGTAGGCAAAAATATTACTCTTATCATCACAGAAGAGAGTTGAGTTTCACAGTTGGAGAGCGTGTGTGCTTGTGTTCCTAAAGATCTCTCCAGCCAAAGGCGTCTTACAATTCGGTAAAAAGGGGAATCTCACTCCCAGATACATAGGACCTTTTGAGATTCTACAAGAAATCAGAGAGGTGGAATATCGTATTGCATTACCGCCTCAATTCTCAAAGTCAAATCTACATGATGTGTTCCATAGGTCTATATTGAGGAAGTAAACTCCGGATCCTTCTCATGTGATCGAGCACAAGGTCATCGACATTCAGTCCAATCTTACATTTGTTGATAAACCTATCCACATAGTAGATCGTAGAGACCATCAGCTTCGTTGACATATAGTTCTGATGGTCAAGATCCTCTGACAACATCATCAGAAGGAGGAGGCCAGCTAGGAGTTGGAGAGTGAAATATGGGAGAAGCATCCCCAACTTTTCGGTATGTCCCTTTACTAAGAAATTTTGAGGACGAAATTTTTAAGGGTCGAAGATTGTAACAACCGGATAACTTCCAGCAAAGTTACCTTTTATTCCCTTATTTACTAATATTGATTTAATTCTAAAATTAAGGGGTATTAATAGCTTGATTTCTCCTTTAAGAGGCATTAAAGGAAATCAATAAAGCCTTCCCCTCTACTCATGTAACTTGACCTTGCATAATTGAGAGAGAGAAGGAGTGAGAGAGAGTTTGAGAGAGAAACCTCACCGGAGGAGTCATTCTCATCAAAGTGAATGACTGCATCGATTCGGTAGAGGAGGTCGTCGTTTCGGGAATAATAGATAAACACAACCATAACAAATCATCTGCAACTTAGACTATCATTTTATATTGCAGCATTACAAGGACAAAAAGAATCTACAAGGACCATGTATAAGTTTTTTTAGCCCTCTGCTCTCTTGTTCGATCTAGCTATAGCAACAACAGATGCAACGACTCATGCTTGATTCGCCTGACCATGTCCTGATTGCTTCTTATCTCTTCTCCCACCATCCCTATTGCACGTGGATCAACTTACACCATCAAAGGTATTTAAAAAAGATCTCATATCTGAGTGGATTTGATTATTTATTCTCTTATGTCTTCTATCTGCCTGCTTTATATGTATCTGAATCAAAGAAAAAAAATCAAATTATTTGCTGAAAGAGATATCAAATGATAAAAATATGAGTTAAAAAAATATATTGTAAGTGAATGGTCGGTGGGCGGAGAGTATCAAATTTATAACTTCTCAGAAAAAGTCTCATCTTTCCTTGGCCTTATAAAATTGAAGTAAACTAATTCCACAAAGGAACACGATAATCCACAAAATCGAAGAAGCAAAAAACAATGTCAGCGAGTGGATAATCGGTCAATGCATGAGATCTCAAGGGAGCTCGTGAGAGCAGGAGATGGTGTCTCCTCGACGCCGGCAAGTCGAGCAGGTTCACGCACGCGCAATGGCAACACCGCTATGGGCGCGAGCACGCGGCAGGATGGTTGCAGGGGCAGAGCACTAGCGCGGGTAGGGGTGAGGGCTGCGTTGCTGCGAAGGCGAGAGAGATTCGGGAGGGGATGCGGGGAGGCACATGTGCGGGGAGAGGGTTTGGGCGTGGACCATCATCACCGTCGATTTTGGGTTCGATCGGATGGCGCGGGAGCCGAGTGCAGCCAATTGGCTACACCATCGGGTGCAGCTTCCCTTTTCCCATATATATATATATATATATATATATATATATATGTTGGTAAAATGGGGCTACCCCCTTGAAGGAGAGCTAACTTGGCTCCCCCGCCCTATTTTCTCCATCTTTCTATTTTTTTTGAAAATTTCATCCGTGGATTTTCATCAATATATCCCTATATTATGCTATTAAAATTTCGTGCGAAATAGAAACTCCTATGGCTTCTATCCGGACGGGTCGTTTTTAGCAATTCTGTTACCGTTAAAAAATGACTGTCGGGATAGAGGCCGTAGGAATATCTGTTTTGCACGAAATATTAATAGCATAATATAGGGATATAGTGATGAATATTCACGGAAGAAATTTTCAAAAAAATAAAAAATAGGGAAAACGGGGTGGGGGAGCCAAGTTAGCTCCCCCTTAAGGGCAACCACATTAAACCATATATATATATATATATATATATATATATATATATATATATATGGTCACACCTAGTATATATAGACACTCACAGTAGGTGGGGATGCAATCTCTTGTTGGTTTGAGAAATAAGCCATCATAACTCGGTTGAGCTATGTACTTGGGAGACCACTAGAAGTGAGATTGAAAGGTTAAGATAATTTCTAAGGAAGAGTCCCACGGTGGGTAGCCAATTCCCGTGGTATTTTGCATGATTATAATATGATTGTTTAACTATACCCAATGATTCAGAGAGATAACAAGTTAACCTTGTGTTTGTAAAAGAACTTGCATATACGGAGTTGTGGTGGAATTTCTTGGCATCCAAAGATAAAAAAATAGATCCATTTACTAAAAGAATTAATGGATAGTTAGTCCTTAAGTATAAGTTTAAGATGAGATTAAATCTTATTGAGAGTATCGTCATCGTCCCAACCTTAAATGAGCAGACATCCCCTAAACAGGTTAAATTTCGTAATAGTAAGATATGCAGAAAATTTGTTAGTGACATTATGGGTGAGTCCAATCCCTGAAAGCTTTAGTGTCTACAAGATGAAAATTAAGGAAAAGCTTAGAGATTTAAATTTTTAAAAGTACCATTTATGTGAGAATCTCGGTGTGGTTGTAGATAAGGTAATATGGTATTTCCTTGAAAAGACTCATGAGATAAAGCTAGGTGCAAGATCATGAGTAGCACAGTCATCAAAATATTACCGTTATGATACCATTATATTGTTACCAACACAAAAAAAATAAACTTGAAGACTTAGTTCAGTTTGTTCTTTTAGTTGTCGAAGCATATGACTAAGACACTGTTGAAGTCAGGAAATGATATTGCTAAAAGAACGTAGAATTCTAGAAATGCATGTCATATTTCAAATTCCAATAACAAATGTGAGGATGTGACATCTAACAATCCAGATCTTTTCTATCTATGTATCCTCTACTTTAACCAGAAATAAGTTGAGCCTGACGAGGTCTAATCCCACAACTTATGACACATCTAGACCAAGCAATCGACGCTCTTCTCAACTTTCTCTTATTAGTTCCTTACCTTTAAACCAAGACTATGTGCTACCTGAGTTGGGAAAGGCCCAAAGTAAATCTCACGATGAGAAATCGATGCTTTCAATGCATTATATTATGTTATATCATATTATATTTTCCTATGAGATGAGAGGCTTATGAGAGCACTTAATTACAACTATTAATGATGCAAAATATTGAATGGCTAAGATTCGAAGATAAAATTTCTCTTTTTGAGGTGAATCGCCTTTTTCAATTTTCCTGTTACCTTTCTCTCTCTCCACGTGCATAGAAAATTCTTTCCAACTCCTTCCTCCACCATTCCGATTTCTTCCGTTCCTCTCTTTCTCTCCTGGACAAAGGTGTCTAATTAATTGTTGGATAATTTCCAACAAAGTTACATTTTCTTCCCTCATTTATTAACATTGATTTCATTCTGAAACGAAAGGGTATGTCCATTGATGTCTCCTTTGAGAGGCTTAACAAATCACTCCTGCCCCTCTACTCATGTCACTTGCCCTTGTGAAATTGAGAGAGAGAGAGAGAGAGAAAAGAGTGAGGGCGACTTAGAGAGAGAGATCTCATTCTGGAGTCGTTCTCATCGTAGAGAATGGCGGCATCAATTCGGTGGAGGAGATCGGTTCAGGAGCAAGAAGACGAGGTAGCAATCAATAGCATATACAAATCCATTGGACATAAGGTATGTATTGGTTTAGGATTTTGTATAACAATGATCACATACAAAATATGACCTCGTAATGTGTATATCAATTTTTTTGTAGGAGACCACATATGCATAATTGTTTGTTTGAGATAAGAATTAAACTAGGTGTAGGCATGCGACTATGCGTATGAATAATGACTATCCAGAAGAAAACCTTTAAACATATGTGACAGGTCTATAGATTTAACAAGCATGCCATATTCATGTTAAACTAGACCCGTAAATGTTGTGTTGTAACAAAGGATAAAATATTTAAGAGGTTTATTTGTATCTAACCAAGTCATATTACCCAATTAATCTAAGTAGATGCCAAAGGGGATTGAATTGTGGATAAATTATATGTATATGTGATTATTAAAATATGGTTTCGTCAAGAACAAATGAATGGATCGTCATTTTCTTCATTAATACTACTCTTTGTTCAATTACGCATGAATATCAAGATTTGGAGTTTTAATGTTAACATTCAGAAAAAATGGTCTTTAGTTGTTAAGATATAAGCCTGCAATAATTCCTATGAATTTTTACCTATATGAATACTTTGTGTAAGATATACTTTAATTCGTGTTTATTGTAATAAAAATGTAATTAGTTGACTTGATACTTTAACATTGTGTTTTAGTATAAAATAAACTCCGTTTCTGTAATCGGCTAACTTTTGGAAACAAGGATTCTAAATCAGGATGACTTAAACACCTCATGACAAAGTCAAACTTGAGATCTCTAATCCTTTAACCATTTTCATTATGGTCCCATGAAAATATGTTAATGATAAATTCAATCTCATATATTGCGAGCTATTTCTCCATAATTGGATGATAATTTATCGACATGGTTGTTACCTATAACAATTTGTTTAAGCATCACGATTGTAATTTATGCATTTAGTGATTCATCATTAAATGATAAGAAATCTAATCCTTGTATATATATATATATATACCTATATACATAGTATAATATATTACTCAAACATCTTTCTGTTAATTAGCAAGTTACAATATATGGGACAAGAGCGTTTTTTAAAAGAGAAACAATTTCATCTAGTGATGACACTTAGATTGATCAATTCTTTCCTTTATGTTACATATGATTCATATGCATTAGTTTTACTACTATAAATGAAGATATCCCTTGCTGCAATATAAATAAAATGGAAGAATACAATATGATAACTTTAAACAATATTTAAGGCACAATATCATAAGAAGTTGTAAGGAACCAGAGAGGCAAAAGCAAAGTTCTTTATAGTTGTATCTACATTGTAATTTCATGTCATGGGTCGTAAGTGCCAGCGGTTGAAAACGTATAACAAGATACGTATATGAAAGCTATGCAGGAAAATGGTTTATAAAGGTAAACAATATGAGTTATCCAAAATAATAATAAAAATAAACCATTACATGTGCATATAGTGTAGGTTTTAATTCATGTATGTCATGTTGTATGAAGAGAGATTGATAAAAGGTGAGCATTTCTAACTGAGTGTGCATCATTTATTTACGCTTGCACTAATTTTCTGATATCTTCCTCTAATTTTTACCACCATAGGATACTAAAGGAATTGGAACCTCGGTAGGATTCATCCATTCAAAAGCATCCAAAAGTGATAACCAATAAATTTGAGAGTACTAATCCTATTCGCCTCTAAAATCAAACATAAAGGATAAATCATTGTTTTGATAAGAGTAAATCCATCATTGTTCACATGTACTTTTCAGACCGGGAGAGTCACATATACACAAGGAATAGATCCCTCATACTTGGACTTGTGTCTTAAGTGCTTGGGTTATCTCTTGTACCCTTTTATTGCTGGAAGCACTGGCCTCTGACTTTAGGCGAAGTGGTCCATGTGTTATAGTAGATGTGCTCCACTGACTAGAACACAACCACTCTAGGTGACTGCACCTCTGAGCTTGTAAATATTTATCTTCTCACCTTACTCTAAAATTTGACAAGATAAAAGATCGAACTTTCACGATCATCATTGTGTTGAGTTGGTAAATTGATGGGTTTTGATTGTTTATATTTGTTTTTATTTGTGTGCATACTCAATCATCTCTTTGCACTTACGACTTTTTCTTGTATATCTTGACTTTACCATTGTGATCTCTCAATCCATGTCTTTTGTTTCATAGATAGTTGACTGGAGTTATTTTTATCCGGACTTCGCAGATCCTTCTTACTCTTCAATCGGTCCACCTCCATTTTATTAGAAGGACTTTACTCCTCATTTTCTTTTTATGCATTGACAACTAGCTAAATACTCTATATAATTTGTACTCGTTGTAATACGGGTACCTAGCGAATCGTGCAGAACTGAGAAAAGATCTCTGTGAAGAGTGTGTCAGCTTCAATTTATATCACAGACAAGTCTGGGGATGAACACAGTGAGGCAAAGGAACAACTTTGGGTTAATTTAGAATAATGAGGGCTAGGTTTGCAATGTAGATTTTTTTTGTATTTTTTAATGCAAAGTGAATGCGAAAGCAAAATGCTAGTAAATTAAGTTAATAAGAAAATACACAACTTCGCTAAATTAATTTTAATGCAAAATTACTCTAATTTAGCCAAATTATATTTGTCCGAAAAGCCTAATCCAGTGATGAATGTAGAAGACATTTTTTTTTCAATTTTAGAGTTACAATGCAACATTGAAAAACGCTCACTTTTTATGATTTTTTTACAGTTTTTCATACAAACAGAATGCAACAATTATAAAAATTTAAGTGGAATTAGAACATGATATAATGAGGCTACAGTAATATTTTTGGAATTTTCTAACAATGTATATTTTTTTATTTTTTAATAAAAATAGAGGAGTAAGTACTTCCTGATAAATCCACATTATCAATTTATCCATAATCCAAATTTTCTCAAGAAGATATTTATATAAACAATCTAGAAGAGTTGGAATTTCACAAAAATAATGTGTGTGGATTTAATTAAAAATCATTTATAAAAATTACTCTATAATTTATTTAAGGCATATGATAATCCAATAATTTGGATATTCATTTAAGAACATCTCAAGGCATCAGTTCTAATTTTTAAAGAATTTTAAAGCAATCATGAGGTAAATATGAATTTGAGACCATGCATTGGGTAAAATGTGCGATTTTTCACTTAAACATCTTTTATTAATTACCCATAACTAACAAAAATACAAATAAATAATTAGAATATAGACAACTAGTTGCTCAATATAATGCTATTTTTCATTGAATAAATTGATGCTAAAATGGTATCCAAATGAACAAGCAAATATAGGGGTGTTTGTGCGAATTCAGAAAATAAAAATATTCAAAAAACTATCTATAGGGACTACTTTGCACTTACAGAAACTAAACGCGAAATGTTGCAATTTTTACAAAAAAACTTAAAAATTTGAAATTGACCTTTTTCCTTCGTTGATTGCATTTAGGGCATGAAGGAAGGGAGGGGCGGTAGGCAGTGCACAACTGCCTTGGTGAGGAGGCGGTGTGCTGCAACTTTGGCGGAGCGGTAGAGGCCGCACACGGTGGCATGAGGAGAAGACTCTGGAGGAGGCGGCGTTGCAAGGCGGGAGGAGCAGCCTTCGGAGGAAGTGGTGCTGGGGGTGCTACCTGGTAGTAGCGGCGAGGAGGAGGAGGCTGACACTGGTGGGTGGTGGCGACCGGCTGGGAGAGGGGGCAGCGTCCAGGCGATGCTGCGCGCGATGGCTGGAGGATGACAGGCTATGGAGGGCCGAGGGAGAGCAGCAGGCGGTGGCGGTGTAGCTCCTCCTATTGCTTTTTTTGCTGTTGTGAATTGATTTTTTTATTTTTTAAATTTTTAATTTTTTTGTGTTTTCTTAAACTAGGAACATAGACAAAAGATGAGAATGATGGTGTGGTGATGGGGATGTTCTAACATAATAAACAAGTAAAGGTGTGTGGGTGGTGATATCATGTGATAAGAAAATTGCAAATATAACAACGGTGACAAAAAATGAAAAGAAAAATACCTATAGTTGAATCACTCGCTTGTGGTGTGCTCACGAGAAGCACGGTCCTCGCTGGAATCACCTGCGAGCGATGAGCTCGAGCAGCATGCGGAGGTGGCTACTGTGTTGGTCGAAATGCCAACGGATCTCACCGGAGAGAAGGTCGGTTGTCACTCTAATTCGTCCTTCGCTGTCACCGAGACGAGTGGTCGGAGCTCTAAATTCTCTCTTACATAAAGGCAGATCCAAGGCAAATTTGGGGAGAATGAGATGCATAAAAAGAGATGGAAAATGGACGTTAGAAAAGTGGTGGAGTTGAATAGGAGGTTAGATTAATGGTGGAGTAGAATGGGAAGTTGGATGGATAGTGGAGTTGAATGGAGTTTAATGGAATAAGAGAAGTTATTTTCGAGAATGGGAATAAAATAAAAGAAAAGAAAATAAATAAAGAAGTATACAAAAATACAATAAATAAAGAGAAGAAAAAAGTGGAGAATTTACAAAATAAGACAAACAATATGTACATGTTTTTTTAACTTTTCTAATTTTAATTTTTTTAATTTTTTAATAAAAGATATTTACAACATAAAAATAAAATAAAATACTTGGAATAAAATACAATACAACAATGATTTTTTTGGACTTTTTAGAAATTGAAAAAATAAATAAATAAAGAAGAAAGAATGAATATTTACATTGTATACAATGTACACCTATGTCCCAAAACCCATATTTTACAAACAAGCTCTGATTTTAATGAAATCACTTCATTGAATAGATAATTTTCTAACTTGAACTTTAAATGCACGTTTGGTGAATTTGGAATTCATACGGAGCGGAAATTTGGCCGAACCGTTGGACTTTACGGCTTTTTCTCTTTGGGATTTAGGAGCATTTATTTGAGGTGAACGAATTTGATGAATGTGCTATGGCTCGAATCTATAGTCAATCCTATTTCCGATGGGAGAAGCTGAATTTTAAATTTATTTTATATTTTTGTATTTTTATATACATTTTTATAAAGAAGTTGGAAAAAAGAATTAGTCGAAAAAGAGTTGAAATAAATTTATTAAAAATACATGAATTTTGGGCTATTTATAGGTGAAAAACTCCTTTATTTTTGTGAATTTTTATTATTAATTTATTTGATATAATATGATATGTAATAATTAGTGTATTTTATTTACAAGAGTTATTTTATTAATTTATTAATTTTATGGACATTTATTTACTATTTTACTCACAGATTTTGCTAAGATCAATATATTGAGATGATGAATCGGGGATTCATCACTCCCCTATACTTAAACTTTGTTAGTCCAAGAGCAAATAAAGAATGAATAAGTTGGATTAACCACTGACTGTGCATGTGAATACAAGACTTGATCCATTCTAGAATTCGTGATTTAAGAGATCCTAAAATTCTAAGTTGAACCAATCTCTAGTCAAAAGGTATCCAATTTCCCTAATCGACAGACTATGTGTGTGTGTATGTGTGGGAATTGGGGAGCCTACACCCATGTGTAGGTAACTTTCTTACACCCACCTCTTCTTCCCTAATTTGTTGATTTTTTTGAAATGGATATTTAGGAGATTTACTTAGAATATTAAATGAACTATGTGTTTCAAATTTCATATAAAACAGACATTCCTAACAGCTCCACCAGAGGGGCCGATTTAAGCAAATCTTATATCATTAAAATTTGACTGTCATGATGGATAAGTTAGAAGTCTTGAAATAAGTTGAAATTTTAATGATGACATGGTGTTATATTGTGATCTAAATTCCCCAAGAAATTATCTCAAAAAAATAAGAAAATCTTGAGGGATAAGAGATGGGTAGGAAAGTTACCTACACATGGGTGTAGGCTCCCTTTTCTCATATATATATATATATATATATATATATATATATATATAGGGATATGACTTTAAGTGTGGACTGTA
The DNA here is from genome assembly GCA_037367405.1 of Ottelia alismoides. NCBI lineage: Eukaryota > Viridiplantae > Streptophyta > Magnoliopsida > Alismatales > Hydrocharitaceae > Ottelia > Ottelia alismoides. The sequence goes on along the minus strand of JAZKJV010000316.1, from coordinate 981,599 downwards.
GTTGCCTGATTAGAGTCGCAGCATCACCCAATGTTCCAGTCCAAGAGACTCTCCTAAGTACCTGATTCTCAATACTAGGGAATAAACCATTTCTTTCATCCAATCCACCGTCTCTTTAGTTGTCAGACTTAAAGGTTTAGATGGAAGTCCAGTTGATGGGCGGCATAGGATTGTGTCATTTCTTTTCTCCCTCTCTTTGGAACAAGGATCCTCTCAAGTACCTTATTAACTCAACACATGTATTTTTTTGATTGTTGATCAATGTGTCTGTCAAGATAAGTTGGAGTCGTCTACACTTGTTTTCCTGAGAGTACACTGGGGCATGCCTTTTTTGAGTATCAAATATACCTTCTACACCCATAGTTGTAGAATTTATGATGCAAAGCCCTTTTTTGGTGCTTTCTTGACTCCTAGTCCTAATAGCAGTGGTCCAAGTGGACGCTTAGAAATGGTTGGGAGCGCTCGCCTTTGGTGTAAGCTCTTTGATATTTGACTTTGTATGGTGATAGCTTTTCTTTCAATATTTCTTTATTTTCTTCTCATTGATTTTAGTTAGCTCCACTACTTTTACCAAGAGTTGGCGCATACTGATCAACATTTTTTTAGATTTCATCACCCCCTGGCACATATGTACATAACAAGAGATAGTACAAGAACAATGTTCTCATACTGGCTAAAGGTGTTGACTCACAGGTTTCATGAAGCCTTCGTTGATTTTATCCAATCCTCGAGCATCATAAAATCTGGTCCAAACTCAAATCCCTCATCTTAGCTCCTCAAGTGAAATTTCAACTCATCTCATCATAACTGCAGTCGTGTATGTGAGGTGTTGATAATATTTTTAAGGTAGAGACTAAGCATGCAATATAGCACATAAAGCTTTAAAATTAGGGAAATGTGAATAAATAAATCAAATACCCTAACGACTAAGTCTAATTCTTCAAATGGTGGCACTCTTAGAATCTTCTTTTCCTCCTGTTACACTACCATGCGGCTTCGAAAAGAAGTAAGCCACCTCCGCTTCGCTTGGGTGCTTCGGCTCTCCTAGAATCGCCCCCTTCACTCCATGGGCCCTTGCAAGAAAGAGGAAACTAGAAAATGTGTAAGAGACACAAATATAAAAATTATGAGGAAAAAAATGAATGTGATACAGTGAATATGATTAATGAAATATGAACAGGAATGTACAACCAAGAATAGGGTCAAATGAAAAATATAACTACCCTCGTCGTGCCTCCCCGGCAATGGCACCATTTTATCGACAAGGGATCTTCATGTTTTTTTATTTATGAATAAATGTACAAGTGTTATCGTAGCCCAAAAATCCCTCAATAAAAAATTATTTTATTCTCTAGTCGAAACAATTTACAAAAATGTAGCAAGAGAATTTTGCTATTTAATTTACCTATATAGCAACATGATCAAACTCATGGAGGCTACAAATCATTAGTGTTACTCTTATAATCGAAAAATAAATTAAAAGAAAGAAGAAATTAAAATGCCAACTATCTTGGTTTTTGTGAGATTTTTATCTTATTATAATTTTGATTTTTTGATTTTTTGATTTTCTGATTTTTATTTTTTATTGCTTTTTATTTTTACATTCTTTATTTTCAAAATAATTAATTTTCAAGCAAATTTATACATGAAAAAATGTCAATTTTGGTTTTTTTTCAAATATGATAAAAATGATAAAAAAATTTTAAAGAAAATATTTTTGTGTTTTGATGATTTTACCATTTTTTGTAATTTCTCTAGAGAGTTTTAGAATTTTTTAGGATTTTTAAATTGAATAAAAACAAATAATGTAGAAAACAATGAGCATAAATGAATATTTTTCACATTAATAATATCAAACAAAAACAAAAGATTACTACATTTATTTTTCATAAAAATTAGAATGAATTATCTACAAACAAGAAGTAAAATCACTATTTTGGAATTTTCTACAATTTTATATCATTTTCATAAGATTTTAAGTATTTTCTAATTTTTTGGCTTTAAATTAATTAATGCATGAAATTTGCACAGAAAATAAAATGCAAAAAATTAAAGTATTCTTTTTTTGGAATTTTTTACGTAATATTTGGATTTTAATAAATTTTCAAATGTCAAATAGAAATAATACAAAGTTTTTTATTTTTAATAATAGAAAATGACAATAAATTGTAATGAGAAATTTATACTATGATGAGATACACATCAGGAGCATAGATTCATTTTTCTAAATTTTATTAAGCACAACTCATATTTATTTCAATGATAAGAGTATTCAATTTGAAGTCTGGAAATACAGGGACGGGACTGCAAATGCTCATTTTCTTGACATTAAAACATAACGATAAATAAAAACAAGTAGAAAAGTGCAAATTACCCAAGGGGTGCGTGATATACACATGATCTTGTTTAGAGGCAGGGGCTTCTTTGTAATTATTAGAAAACTCTAGGGGCGAAGTTGTTATTTTACCCCAAAAATAGGGTTCATGCATCGGTATTTGTTCTTCATTAATTTTTCCCAAGCTAGAGGGGAAAGGGGTTGCTGCCCCTTGCCTTCTTCTCCAAGTAATGAAGGAGGCAATAGTAGGTTGCTCGTAGCTTGCGTGGTGAATGTTCTCCTGGCAAAGGGTGTTGTGGAATGGGCGATGGAGATCACGCAGGGTGAAGGATCTAGATGGCATGACCGTTCTGATGGTGGCTTCCACCAGGAATTGCTAGGTGATTCGTAGTGGTGACTGCGGTCGAGGATGAAGTGGCATCGATCGGAGGTGGTGAAATGATTGTGCATGAGGAGGTGAGAGGGTGGTGCTACATCTGGAGGTTGGTCTAGGTGCAAGAGATGCGTGGCGTTGGGACTCCAGGATCTAGAAGCAGAGGTGTTGCATGGTCAGGATGGATGATGGTTGTGTTGAAGCTGGCGCATGGCTCATTGGTGGTGGGGCGATGTCGAGACGGTATATGGACTGGGCGGCGACGATGTGCTCCAGGTGGAGAGCGTGGCGCATAGACTATTGTGGCTGTGGAAATGCAGCCGTCTAAATTTTATTTTTTTGTATTTTTTAACAAAGATGTTATTTTTTAATATTTTTTTCTTTTTTGGAATCGATGTTCCTGTAATAAAATAAAAATATAATAACTGACTCCAGCATCATGGCTGGCTCCTGGATCCACAAATAATAAAATAAGAATTAGTGAGTGGATGCAGATCTGGCGAGGTGGATGAATGGATCTGGATTTCTGGCCACCATGTGTGGTCGAAGATGAGTGTTTGTGTGAGGTAGAACATGAAGCGATGAGACCGAGGAAATGGTGTGAAATCGGTAATAGGAGATGGATCGATCTGTGATGAATAATGATAAACAATTAAAAATTAAAATCTAACAACGAAATGACTGTGAAATTAAAATAGAAAATTTATAATATGATTAATCTAGATAAAATACAAATTTTAAATATTTAGATCTCACCAAATGGGAGAAGATGAACATCATAATGGCCTCGACGAAGATCACTTGCTGTCACTGGACGACTCTGAGGATAGGCACCTTTCTATCACAGTATGGCTCCTAGAGATCAAGCTCCTCATACCAAAGGATTGATCAAGTTGGAATTAGGGTGGAGGAGCCATATAAGTAGAAAAAAATGAATTTGTAATTCAAAATTTGCATGGAGAGAAAAAGAATGAAGTAAGTTAATGGTAGGATTAATAAGGTATATTATTTACATAAATAATTAAATAAAAACTATTTTCTCACTTTTTAATTTAAATATAAATAGTAATTATTTATTTTTTAGTATGGTTGAGAACGAGATTAATTATATACATGTAATATATACATATGGTGTACATTATACACATAGTTCAATAATGCAATTATGTTATCTTATGTTTTAAAAATTTAATTTTAATTTTATTTTTATATAAAATAAATAAAAAATATTTAAAATTATTTACAAATAGAATACGTATAAAATAAATATAGAGAAATAAATACTATAATTAAATATTAAAATCGGAAAAACCACCCCAGAAAGTCATCTTTCAAACCGTAACTCTAAAATTATGAAACCACTGCCATTTTAAAGACAATTTAATTTAGAATACAATGGAAATGGGTTTGATTCAATTCGAGTTCATATGGAGTTTGAACTGATTTCTCAATTATCACTTTCTGGCTTTTTCTAAATGTGGTTACATTGATTCTGTACCTGATTTTTTCAATTATTTTTATTATTTAAAAATCATTTTTATGTGCAACTTTTGTTAATAATATTATTTAATTTGACGTCAATTTATGTACAAATAAAATAGATTAAGTTTTATACAAATATACAAAGAATAAATAAGGAAATGAAGAGTATTTATAATTTTTTTATGAATTTTCTGATTAAAGACCCTATCTCCCCCCACTTTATTACTGAGTGATCAGGTCAAGCCGTGACCTTCTCTCAGGGTTCAGGTCAGCCTATATCAATTATATATATAGTCTTTTTCATTTCTTTATTTTTCCTTTATTTATTTATTTATTTTAGGTTAAAATAATAATATATGTACAATATTTACATATAGATGTAGGATAGATGAATATGGATTTATTAATATATTCTAGTGTTCTATAAGGGATTTTAAGCTAAAATAAATGAATAAACATGATGAAATGCATATTTGTCTTTCGTCGTTGAGCGACGACAGGTCCTAGCCAGTGAGATCCAAGGAACCATCATTCCTTTCTACAACAGTTCCAGCTACTGTAAAGCTCAACCCGAGCAAGAATCGGGAAGCTTAAAGCTTCCCTCCCCCCGTGTTCGACTCCATACATAGGTATATTAATTCTCCCTTCTCCTCTCTATTCTCCAACTCCGCTTTTCTCATGCTCCTCTATTTCTCCTCCTTTTTACCTTCATTTGACTACACCCCTGCTGCCACTCTTCTCCATCCATCACCCTCAAATCCTTCATCACTAGAGAAAAACCTTCTTTCCCCACACACAGGAGGTCCCAGTTCCCCTTGCAGGTCCCTCAGTTGTGTCTCCAACCCTCCGCGCAACAAACACCATCTTGCTCCTTACAGCCACCACCTTATGAACTATCAACGAGCAGATCATTAATAGAGAACGCATCATCACCCTCTAGTTACTAAGAACCTACAGGAATCGGGCTTCTTCTTCGACTTTTGCCCCTCACAAGACCGTTCTACTACTCCATCTACCCCTCTGTGCTCGAACGCCCCAACTACCCCCGAGTATCTCTGCCATTTATAATCATACTCTACCAACGCATCTACAACAATCTTCCTCTACTCGCATTCTGGTTTGACACTTGCCACCTAGATCCATGCCCGCATTCCTCGCACCGCCTCACCACTGCACCTCCAGTCGTGTGTCAATGGAGGTGGAGACCACCGCCCGACGCTCTCTCCTCCTCCATCTATGGCCGACGAGCTCGCCATCGACGATCTTCCACTTCAGACTTTTCCCTCTCCCCACGTGAGAGGCATGTGCGGTGGGGAAACTTATGCCTTTGCCCATCTCCCGTCTTTCCGATCTCAAAAGGACCCCCAGAAAGGCATGTGCCTTAGATATTCCTTTTGGAATATTATGCCAAGGCCCGCATAGTTTTGCAATTCTCCAAAAGGCCTTGTAATAAGTGACGTCATCTCCACACACCACGCATATGGCCTCCCTGGCACATTTGCATAAATACCTGTACGGGTATAGGTAATTGAATTTTAGCCCTTTTCTATGTTTATTCCAGTTTATTCATTTAAGTAAATTACAAATAGTCCCTTGCATTGGAGTTCCATTTTAAACCATCATTTCTCATCAATTTTCATTTCCAAAATTGCATGTTGTGGAGCAACTTATTTTCTTTCTAATGAGCATTTATTTATATTTTGTGATTAGTGGATTGTTTGTTATATTTAATTTGGTCAAAACCTACAGAGTTTAGGCACTTTATTCTTTTAATTTGATATTTAGTTGTTCACCGATCTAAAAAAATGCCAAAAATTTTACATTAGATAAAAGTAGTTGTTTTCTATATTGTGCCCAAAACTCACATTATTTGCATTCATGCTTTTCTCTGAATAAACCATTTTGTCATTGGACTAATTGATTTTTAATAGATTGTAAACTCAATATTTTTTGAATTTATAATTTTGCTGGATAGATCACCATTAGATACATCTACGATAATTTTATTTCCATAAAATAATTTGGTTTGCCATTTATTAAAATTAATTAACTAAAAATCACCTAGTCTATTTATTTTATTCATTATTAATTCAATTTGCATCCAAAAATTCAGAAAAATTACAGTAGCTTAATTTCATCATATTTCACATTATGGCAGAGTTTCATAATTTTCAGACATTATTTGAATGAAAATTACACTTTAGTCCCTGAACTTCGCCAAAATTACATGTCAGTCATTAATTGCATTTAAAAATAAAAAATGCTCTCTAACATCTTTAAATCAACCTAAGGAGACAGTTGCCTCCTTGAGATCGACCTTAGAATCACAAAGTAAAAAAATAAATTAATAGCTTGATTTTAATTGACAATTAATTAAGTGGTTTCTAATTAATACGTAATTGTTTGACTACAACGAAATTCAAACGTTAATTTCCCATAACTAACAGGGGTAAATTCGGGCTCTTCAAATGGTGTCATTGCCTAGGAGGCACGGCTTAGGTTAATTTTTAGAAAATCTATATTCTAGGTTTTTCACCACTAGGTAGTCTGACCCCTGATCTTTCTTATGTATATTTCTCTATTTATTATATTGCATTTATTTATTTATTTATTTTGTTATTTTTATTTCATTTTACTTTTTTTGAGCCTTTCTCTCTGACCACCATCTTATTGTTTTATGCGTGGAGCCCGATGCAATAGAGCAACCGCTTAGGTGACCGAGCAACTCAGGAGCATTACAGGCCGACTTTTTCTAGGGAATAAGATAACTAAAGGATTCACATAAATATAAGATTGAGTCAAGAGAGAGTGTAGAGGCCTTAGGATTTTATTTTTCTGCATTTATGTTATTTTGTAATTATTAAACATTTCCAACGGATTCCATTTGGAGTCTTGCATTTGTAGTCGGACTTAGACATTACTTTGTGGTATGTCGAGACCTGTTTCACTGTCTAGTGAGGGCGGGCTCGATTTGAGTGGCGAATTTGAGAAAGGCACACCGTACTTTAATTAAAAATTTGTATGTACCATTCGTAGTTTAGGACACATCTTAGAAGATTTGCTATCTTTTAAGATCCTTAATGAGATGCACATAGATACGTATTACATAGCCAAATTAAACTCACTTCTTACCTACTAATTATATATTTTATACGTGTTGTTTTCTCGATCTGCATGAAATTAATGCAAATTTAAAAATTTAGTTTTGCATAACCCATGGAGAATGCTAGGAGTCATTATAAGTATACCTTCTTATGAGCATGCATCATTGTTTCATGTTTGCATTTTGATTTTTGATTCTCCCTTATTTACAACTTAGGATTTAAAAAGAAATTACGACTGAATGGTAGATTTGCTTTGTTGTGTTCAGATTAAATTTAAAATAACAAACTAACTCTAAATTGGGACAGAATAGAGTAGATTGATTAAACAAAATTGGAATAAAAAGAACCTTGTTTTACGGGTGCATAAAGCCCTCATTGTCTAAATTTACTTGCATGTGGGAGAGTGACGACACTAGGATAGAGCCAAGATAGGATTTTCATATAGACTACTAGTTAAGGAAAACAATTAGCAACTTCTTGGTGAGGATCTATGGGTAACTGGTAAACGGTCTAGATATCCTTAGTAGAGTGAGTGGTTTAGAGGACATCGTGGAAGGATCCATCCTCAAGTAATGGGTATCCATATTTTTACAGTCCGTACTTACTATAATATTGGCTAAAAGTGGGTGCACCTAGTTGTAAGAATGAGACCAGTCCGTAGGAAATACAGGCCTCTAAAGCTCGTTAACTTTTTCAAAGTTTACATTTATCACAAACTAAAACTGACAAGATAATTAGGCCAAACGATTACGTCCCTCAGATGTTGAGTTGGTGAATTTGAGGTTTACTCTTACGTTTGTTTTGTGTCTGTGTGTGTGCTATTCTGTGTACCTAAACGTTTTCTACCTCATTTAACTTACATTCATCCATTCCTCTTCAAGATGTTGAGATATTGGTCCCCATACCCTGATCTCTCTGGTTACTCCTCGTCGACCATATATTATTCATTTTCACCTTCTATGTCTCCCATATATCCTCCACCATCCACAGGAGATCCTTACCTGTGGTCAGTTCTGCCTTGACCCGGTTATGACGTCCGACCTTCAATTGATTTTCCCACTTCTTTGCATTTCTCACCTACCCTGCCTCCTCACACCTCGGATCCAATTCCACCCTGGGATGGTTCACTTTATAGTCAGGTGATTGCTGGAATCCATGAATCATCTAAAGAGTAGATACTATTGAGATAGTGAAATGGCAGATTTATTTAACCTCAAATACCTCTTTCTCAACTCGTGTTGAGACCGGACAACAATTCCCATATAGACATCCCTACTTGACCTTAGGGTATAACAAGGTCGATCTAACAAACTCAATGGAGAGGCTCACACAATATAATCCTCGTGATTTGATTGGCCATAGTGATTGAGTCCATACTGACCATTCTTCATGTCACACATTCAGAGAGCCTATTGTTGGACATGTGATCCCACGATGAGCCATTATGCGATAAATGTTATGGCGAATATCATTACCTGATCTGAAATTAAGAATAACTAATTTGCATAATAGGTCCCTTAGTACAATTAGGGTTATGTACCATGGCCATCTTAATAATCATACAGCTGTAGATTCAACTACTAAATTATAGAGGTTGGTGCTTGGATGAATATCTAAAGAGTTAGATTGAGGACTCACAAAGCACCATCAAATGATTGTTAAGAGATGATCTCTAGCCTGAATAGGAGATGGCAATCCTTTCTCAGTTAGGCTGATATCTGACTAACCTCTTGATGCAGGTCCTCTGCATATGAATAGAGATTCTGAGGTGTTAGATTAGTTAGGTCAAAGAGTTGACTTAACAAGATCAAGATAACCAAAGTCCTATATCGTATGCTGTTATGATACAAGCATGCATCCTCTGACCGGAGAAAGATATCTTACTATAAGTATGAGTATGTACATTTAGCAGATCAATAGGTTGATGACCTAACCAAGGTCTATACACCAACACGCTGGTGTGCATGCGAGGGCATATGAGTAGTATGATCTCTTAATGGGATCATACATGTTCATTACTGAACCAGAAGACATGAGCACACTCATCATATATTGGGAAGAATCAAATTCCGTGTACAATCGTCTCGCTTTGGAAGCTTGACTGAATTTGTAGGTTTGATATATACTTTTGGAAAGTATATAATCAAGACCTAGGTATGATATATGTTTTTGGAAAGTATATGATCGATACCAACTCCCAATGATCGAATGAGAAATTTACTGATAAAACCCTGAAGTAGAAAGAGTAAAGTTGATCTAATACTTCGGGTTTATTGTGAGTCTTCCAGTATGTAGGATGTATAGGTATTGGGAGTACCTTAGGGTGATTTGATCATAAACGATTGTATAACCGTGACGCTTCCATTCCTAGGGAGTGATGAAACGTGTCTGGATTTTAGTGATCCTCTTAGTAGAGAAGTGATTTGATCTTGGTCCAAATGTTGGACATTGATCTGAATGTGATTCAGATGCAATGAGAAGATTAGATTTGCGATCTTGATTTAATGAAGCATCTATGGGAGGCTTGCGACTAGGATTGGAGATATGATCTCAATATTCAAGTCACCATACGTGGAACAATACAATCGCCCTGTCCTTATCTCCATGTATTCGTGGAGAAAGCGCATTATCCGTGAAAGAGTTCATCCATAATTTCATTGTTGATATGTGTATCTGAGCATTGAGAAAATTGATAATTAAATGTGATTTAATTATCATGAGTAATATAAATTTGATTCATATTATAAGGAGAGTTATCTAAGATAATTAAATGTGATTTAATTATCAAAGACATGAATAATGTATATGTGAATCATATTATTTGAGAGCAAGAGAATAGAGATCCAAGATGATTAAATGTGATTTAATTATCATGGATATGTATAATGTGGATAGCAATATCCATATTAGTCATATATATATATTATAAATGTGATTTATAATATATAAGAGACAAGTATTTGTAATTTATATTTTTTATTAAATGTTAATGTGAATTACATTCACATTAGACATTAAACTGAAAATGTAATTTATATTTTATTTTGGGTTGTAAATGTAATTCACAAATTTCCAATGGCATGATAGCAGTGTTCACAAAATAAATTGGATTTATTTTTGTGAAATCATTTGCAACAAAAGTTACTATAAATATTGGAGAAATTAATGGGATAATTTATCTCATGGAATAAAAGGAGAATAATCCCCCTTCCTTGTAGGGAGGGTGGACGACCACATTTCCTACCTGGAATGTCGTGGTCGTCTACTTCTTTCATGGAAGGGGGCTTGCCACCTTCCTATTTCTCCAATGGAGATTGATTTGATATAAATCAAATTATATTTAATATATATTTGATTTTTTATTAAATTAATTATTGCTGATTTTTTACCAACAAAATCTTAGCCATTGAAAGTAACACAAATCAATGAGAGCCATTAGATTTGTGTTGCCCTTGGATTGAGATTCATGGATCTCTAAATATTATAAATAGAAGGTCACCCCCTTTGCTCTTCTTTACACAGTGAGAACATAAGTCTCTCTCTCTCTCTCTCTCTCTCTCTTTCTCTCTACACGCCCTCTCTTCCTCTCTCTCTTGTGCTGTCCACCATGGACGCCCTACAGAGGTTCTTCATCGCTGCAGCATCGTCGTAATGCTGCCCAATCATTTACTTGTGGATCTCCACCTGATTCGGTGCGCCTCGCTCATAAAGAAGATGTCGGATCTCCTATGTAGATATCAGGAGATTCACTACTTGGATCATCAACATGGATTGCATGAAGCACGTGTTTCATTAACACGCTAGCAAGCGTCTCCTCCGTCGGATCGGACTTGAGATATCAGATCTATTCGTTTAGAGACTCGATCGCAACCAAGCTTCAAGAGGAAATACTATTACTTGTTTGCGGTTTATACGAAATGATCTGAGAAGTGTTCTTGGATCATGTGGTTTCGTCGTACGAAAAATTTAATTTCCGTTGCATTGAGCAACTAGTGCGACTAGTTGCTCCCGATCGCATACGATGCCATCCTCACACTTCTGTGATGCGCTTTCGATCTCACCGTATCCTTCAAGTGGTATCAGAGCCTTAGTTCAGTGGTTTTGGATGTGATCCATAAATCTAAGACGACTTGGATTCGTTAGGGTTTGCGAAAGTTTTGTTGCATTTCAATTTTCGCATCTTTGTTTACTGATTATTTTCGGCCCTTTTTTAAATCGTTTAAACACGAAAATATTAATTTTATTTTGGTACCCATTAAATAAGGAAACCTTAGGATCTGAGTTTACGTAATTTGGATTCTGTATGCTCGAGATATGATCATTTAGTGAACATGTATCCACTATTTCACAGACTACGGATCATGACGTAATTAAGATAATTGCGTATTTGAAACGCCTTGAAATGCATGCAAATAACTTAGGTTCTATTGTAGATCAAATTAGCAAACATTATAAATTTATTTTGCTTAATTTTGATTTAAATTGATTGGGATATGGTATTTTTAGTAAGTGAGGGTCACTGTTGGAAATACTTTACTAATCAAGAATCTAGTGATTCTCATTTAATCAATTAGTGAAATTAAATTGTTTAATTTCCTGGAATAATTATGCATAAATATTTGTGAAATATTTGATGATAATTATTTCTTTAAATGACATTGCCTTAACCAACAGTTGATTAGATGTGATCTAGATCACTAATTGGTTACATGATCTACATTCCAATAAACATGTTGCTTGAATAGGATTTGGGATTTTTTTAGAAAATCTCATTATAATATTAATCAAAATTGTTTTGATTATTATTTTATGGTATAATTTAGGTTGAAGAACCGATGATCTTCTCAAGTACAATGTGATCTATTTTGCATTATCCTTTCTCGAGGTAGATATGGTGTCTAGTCAGGGAGCGTTGGAAGAGCAGGTTGCACCGTGTGTGGTCTGTCTCACTCCTGTCGGTACTGGCCACGATAGCGGGAAGGGTTAGTATAATGCTTAATAAATCATGATATATTTCTAATTATTAAAATTCTAAATAATACATATTTGAGATAATACCATAATTCAAGTAACAATAAAGATTGTTCGTTGGATATTAATTGTATCATTAATTTAATATGATTAGATTAATTGGAATCCAATTAAAATTAAAACACTCTATTGTGAATAGAGATGTTATTTCCCTTGGAAGAATTAAAGTCGTAATGAATATGATTCATAATGATTAATTAAAATTTGAACGTGATATGGGGATCACATAAGTGACATCCATGGTCTCCCGTCAAGGCGAATGGTTCAGTCGCCAGGGATTGTATGTAGGATATGCCTGTCCGAAGTGACAGCTCCTGTATGCAAGTGCATCTGGATCGGGCTCTTTGCTTCTCGAAAGAGCAAGGTCGTATACATAGTGACCCCGTTATCGGATCCTCGTATTATTAGGGCGATATTGGATTGCATATAACGAGTTCTATTCATGTTGACGGATGGTTCAATTAATGATAGGTCAACATCGCCTTAGGGGTGGTGGGCCCAAGTGTTAAAGACCGAAATGCAAGTTGGACTTGCAAGGCAGAATGTGTTCCCGCTTGTTTTTATCGGAGTTACAGATTCTCATATTATTGGAATGTGACAAAGATAAGGAAGGAGATCCCAAGTCTTGCTGAGATATAATGGTAAGTATATCTCTTACACTGAAAGTGATTATGGGAATGAACTTTCACTGTTGACATGGCAAGACAACTTTGATATAAAAAATTCTTAAATCAAAGTAAAATATTTATATATAAAAATATATACACTTATGCAAATTTCTTATTTCAGATAATCCTTCACTAAACCAACTCAATACTATACTCAACAATAACCAGTATGATATCATGGATTGGACCCATGATCCAGGTATTGTACTTGTAGTTGGACACATAATGTATGTGGTTGCAATGTGCAAGTCTCCTTATAATAACGAGGGATAACAATTAAATAGATAATAGGACTACAATGCTAGGGTTTGTATGTCTCTATAGTCTTGATCTCTCATCGAATGTACTTTGGATGTGACATGTCGATGATGATCGCAATTGTTCAGTAATCCTTATAAAGACTTAAGAAGATGTTCTGGCATACATATGTACACTCGACATTTAATAATGAATGAGATGGTTCTCTGCATCATGCGGAATGGTGGCTCCATAAGAGATGATGCATTCAAAAAGTTTGAATACCTACCTGAACCAATGTTTTAAGAGTCTAGATGGATGTAGACATGATGAGTCTCATCATTCTACTATATATACTCTAGTCATTCATGAAGCTTCATAGTATTTATATTGTATGAATTTAATGAAGCATGTATAAATGTTGAAATGCTATTACATTGAATTCTTTCGAATTTAGCATAAGAGATCGTTAGTCTTAAGCAATGGTTGTTTATAGATAAAAGGAGCGCAGTGGAAGCTTTGGTCAGACCCAAGATTAGAAGGATAGTCAAAGAGTTGACCGTACTTCTATAACTTCCATATGACATCCAAAGAGTTGGATGAATGCCAATGCTGCAATAAGTCGATGTATTGATAGTATGACTATCTGGACTATCTAGGATCCTTAGAGAAGGACTCGGATAGTGCATCAAAATAATCTACATTTAATCATTGAAATTGACTTTCTTATAATATAATATTAAAGTCTAATAATTGTATCTCATTCTTCTAATGGCACTTGCAATTGCTGCATATGTTTTAGAAGACTAGAAAATTTGATCTTAAGGTTTGTAGTTATCCATATAGATATTGATGCAATTGTTGCAACAATCTCTGTTGGATAGATAGACTTCTAAATTTCAGTGGGAGAGCCTTAGTCTTAGAGAATGTCTCTATGACCTATATATTAGACTACACTCATTGTTTATTTAGAAATGTTGGAAATAAACATGAATTCTGGAATAAACCTATCATAAAGAGTTATGATGGATATATTTCAGATAGGAATCTGGTATCTAATGGACTCCACAAAATTAGAAAATTAATGAATGATTCATTAAGATTTCTAAAACTGAAAATTAAACCTCTAAAAGATCAATAGGAGGATAAAGATCATTTGAAAATAACCTGGCATCAAGTTTTGGATATATGTATGTTGATTTGATCAATAGACAGTAAGAATGAAACTTTAGAATGTCTAAAATTTCAAAACTTACATACTTATGAATATTGTATTCATAAGTAAAATATGTCCAATACACCCTTCCTTGGGAAAGGTGTAAGATGTCAAGCTATTCAGGATCTCATACATATTAATGTATGTTGATCATTTATATCATAGTAAACATTATGGATATGTGATACCTATTGATGATTATGTATGATATGAGATTTGTTATCTTCACCTAAGAAACCTTTGAAATGTTCAAAGATTTCTATATTTTATTTTAGAACCAAAGTTTGAAGGAAGATAAAATGAATTTGATCTAATTTACGTAGCCTGTACCTGTTAGATGAATTCAAAGAATACCTTATGGAGATATGAATATCATTTCTATCTCAATCCTTCTAGCACACCTTAACTCAATAGAGTTATAGGGAGATACAATTGGGTCATGTGTGACATGATTTGATCAATGATGAATTTTGAGCATAATTGCCTGTTAGTTTCCAGATATATGTAGTAGAGACTACATTATAAGATTCCATGCAAGTAAGCTGGAATTGAGCACTAGAGAGTGCTACTTCATTAGGAAAATAAAGGATGGTATTTGATATCTACTTTATAACCTTAAGATTCTTAAAAGATCTCATCTCTAAGAATGTGATTCTTAGAGGATGACTCTCTCGAGAATCAAGATGAAAATGAAGTATATGAACTCATTTAGTCTTGAGAAGATAATGAGGCTCCTGAAATCGAGAACTAAAAGGACAATTAAAGATGAAACACTAATTCCACTTTAAATGAGTTTGAGGATGTACTCCATGTGTCAGTTAAGTCTGACAGTGATCGGACTTCATGTGATGAAACTCCTGAGGATCATGACATGGAAAGATGGATTTTAGCAATGAAAGTCTAAAGTAGACTTCATATACAAGCGTTGTATATGGACCCTCGAGGATCCACCTATTTGGGTAAGACCCATAAAGGTGTAAATGGATCTTCAAGAGAAAGGGAGCCTGATGATAAGGTAGAGACCATCAAAGCACAGCTTGTAGCCATGAGCTACGTATTGAAGAGAAGACATTGCTTGCAACGAGACTTGATCTTCAATGACCATGCTTCAACTCATCAAAATATTGCTAACTATAACTACATAACTTGACTATGGCATCTTTAAGATGTAAGTCAAGATTGTATTCCTCTATGAATACTTCTCTGAAGATAATCACATGAAGTAGCCCCAGGGCTTCATTGTTGAGGAAAGCAAGATGTGCAAGCTAAAGAAATCCATCTATGGACTCAACCAAGCTTTCTGTTGTTGAAACTTAAGATTTGATGAAATTATAAATATTATGATTTGAGATAGAATCTCGATGAACCATATGAAGCTTAGTGGGAGTGCCATTGTGTTCATCATGCTAAATGTAGATAATATCGTAATCATTTTTAAAATGATATAAGGATGATAATAAGTGTCTTGTAGACTTGTTGTTCCACATCTTGAAATATGATTTCAAGGATATCTCTTAGATCTTAGTTCTGAAGTTTTTCTGAAGCAAAGAGAAGAGGATATTGGGACTATCACATTTGTAGTACACCTTGGACATGTTCCGTTCTTGGAAAATTCCAAGGAAGGCTTCCCTCCCTTAAGATATGGTACTGGCTTATCTAAAAGAATAGCACCTCAAAGAGTTGAGGAAGTGAATCCTAGAACTGCTTGCAATTGTTCATCAGTTACGAGAAGCTGAGTGTATGCTAGATGTGTACAAAAGCCAGATATCTGCCATACAATGGGAGAAATAAAGTGTTCCTAATCCCACCATGGAGATAAAACACTTGATTGTAGAAATAACAATATCTTCAAAGATGAGTTAAGACTATACAGGTAGTAATCTATAAGGGTCTTAACTATAGATACCTTTGGAGATAAAGATCTCCAGGAATAAAGGTATTCTGATAAAGATTATGAAAATACTGGTTATAACAATTATTAATCTATAGTGTAAAGGACATTATAATAGCTTTAACAAGATTAAGTATTGGTTGCATAAGATGCAACCTACGCATTAGATGCGAGCACTATTACTGGGAATATGCAAGTGCCGTAAAAGGACTTGGCGTAGTCTTACGGGAACAGAGTGACTGATCAGCTTACTTAGCCATTTTCTATATGCATATTTGCGGGTTTCAATGATTAGCCCATTAATGGTTGTTTGGCTAGTGGGAGATTGTTAGGCATGCGAGCCCATGACGAGCAATTATGCGATAAATATTATTGCGAATATCATTCCCTGATATGAAATAAAGAATAACTAATTTACATAATAGGTCCCTTACTAAAATTAGTGTTATGTACCATGGCCATCTTAATAATCATATAGCTATTGATTCAACTACTGAATCGCAGATGATGGTGCTTGGATGAATATCTAATGAGTTAGATTGAGGACTCATCAAGTATAATCAAATGATTGTTAAGAGATGATCTCCAGACTGAGTAGGAGATGGCAATCCTTTCTTAGTTATGCTAATATTTGACCCACCTCTTGATGCAGGTCCTCTGCATACTAATAGAGATTCGGAGGTGTCAGATTAGTTAGGTCAAAGAGTTGACTTAACGAGATCGAGATAACCAAAGTCCTATATCGTATGATGTCATGATACAAGCAAGCATCCTCTGAGCGGAGACAGATGTGTTACTATATGTCTGAGTATGTACATTTGGCAGACCAATAGGTTGATGACCTAACCAAGGTCTGTACACCGGCACGCTGCTGTGCATGCGAGGGTATATGAGTAATACGATCTCTCAAAGGGATCATACATTTTCATTATTGAACCGGAAGACATGAGCTCACTCATGAGATATTGGGAAGAATCAAATTCCGTGCACGGTCGTCTCGCTTTGGAAGCTTGACTGAATTTGTAGCTTTGATATATACTTTTGGAAAGTATATGATGAAGACATAGGCATGATATATGCTTTTGGAGAGTATATGATCAATACCAACTCCCAATGATCGAATGAGAAACTTACTGATAAAACCTTGAAGTAGACAGTGTAAAGTTGATCTATACTTCGGGTTTATTCTGAGTCTTCCAGTATGCATGATGTATAGGTATTGGGAATACCTGAGGGTGATGTGATCATAAACGATTATATAACCATGACGCTCCCATTCCTAGGGAGTGATGAAACGAGTCTAGATTTTAGTGACTCCTCTCAGTAGAGAAATGATCTGATCTTTGACCAAATGTTGGACATTGATCTGAATGTTATTCAGATGCAATGAGAAGATTAGATTTACGGTCTTGATTTAATAAAGCATCTATGGGAGGCCCACGATCTGGATTTGAAATATGATATCAATATTCAAGTCACTATACGTGGAACAATACAATTGCCCTATCCAATACTTGGAGAAAGCGCATTATCCTTGAAAGAGTTCATGGATAATTTCATAGTTGATATGTGTATATGAGCATTGAGAAAGTTGATAATTAAATGTGATTTAATTATCATGAGTTATAAGAATTTGATTCATATTATAAGGAGAGTTATCTAAAATAATTAAATGTGATTTAATTATCTAAGACATGAATAATGTGGATGTGATTCATATTATTTGAGAGCAAGAGAATAGAGATCCAAGATAATTAAATGTGATTTAATTATCATGGATATAAATAATGTGGATAGCAATATCCATATGAGTCATATATATATTATAAATGTGATTTATAATATATAAGAGAGAGTTATTTGTAATTTACATTTATTAATTAAATCTTAATGTGAATTGGATTCACATTGGACATTAAACTGAAAATGTAATTTACATTTTATTTTGGGTTGTGAATGTGATTCACAAAATTCCAATGGCATGATTGCAATGTTCACAAAATAAATTGGATTTATTTTTGGGAAATAATTTGCAACAAAAGTTGTTGCAAATATTGGAGAAATTAATGGGTCAATGTATCTCATGGAATAAAAGGAGAAGAAGCCACCGTCATTGTAGGGAGGGTGGACGGCAACATTTCCTACATGGAATGTGGTAGGCGTCCACTCCTTTCATGGAAGGAGTATGGCCTCCTTTCTATTTCTCCAATGGAGATTGATTTGATATAAATCAATTTATATTTAATATATATTTGAATTTTTATTAAATTAATTGTCGTTGTTATTTTACCAACAAAATCTTATCCGTTGAAAGAAACAGAAATCAATGAGAGCCATTGGATTTGTGTTGCCCATGGATTGAGATCCATGGATCCCAAAATATTATAAATAGAAGGGCACCCCCTTTGATCTTCTTTACACATTGAGAACATAAGGCTCTCTCTCTCTCTCTTTCTCTCTACACACCCTCTCTTCCTCTCTCTCTCTTGTGCCATCCACCATGGATGCCCTACAAAGGTTCTTCATCACCGCAACATCGTCGTTATGCTGCCCTATCGTTTTCTCATGGATATCCGTCTCCTTCGGTGCGCCTCGCTCGTGAAGAAGACGTCGGATCTCATGTGTCGAGATCCGGAGATTAACCACTTGGATCATCAACTTGGATTGTGAGGAGTACGTGTTTCATAAACACGCTCGCAAGCGTCTCCTCCGTCGGATCGTATTTGAGACAGGAGGTCTCTTCGTTTAGAGAATCGATCGCAACCACGCTTCAAGAGGTAATCCTATTACTTGTTTGTGGTTTAGACGAAATGATATGAGAAGTGTTCTTGGATCATGTGGTTTCACCGTATGAAAATTTTAATTTCCATTGCAATGAACAACTAGTGCGACTAGTCGCTCCCGATCGCATACGATGTGATCCTCATGCTTCCGTGATGCGCTTAAGGATCTCACCGTATCCTTCACCTACACATGCACGGGCTCAGATTAATGAGCTAGAATTACCATCCCCACATTCATTAACTGCATTATTCGAGGCTCCGAACAATATCTATCATTCGTGTGGTTCATACTTGATGAATATGTGATTCATCACTCTTAAAGTTGAAAATAGAGATTTGTCCCCGGGTATTTAGCATCATATTTCCCTTTATCTTGCATAAATAGCTTTCATGTATCAATCCATAAAACATACAATCTAGCATCCTTCTTTGCATTTAAATAAGATGCCAATCCTTGTGTAAAATCCACTTGTAAAACATCCACTAGTTACTCGCATTTTATCCCCTCCAAAATAAAATAACACCTTCCTTATAAGATGTACACTATTAGTTAATAATATGAGGAAGAAGGCCAGAGTTCTCTCTTGTAAAATACCCAATGAAGCCCTGAACCCCCTGGACCTTAGAAGGCCCATAGCTCTGTCTTACCAACTCTAAATTATGTATAGTCACCTTCAGATGAATGCACATTTAGAGACCTTTAAAATGAGACTAATTTCATACAATTCAGAGCTCGTAGGCAAAAGTTGGGTTTTTGGGCCTCCTTGTATACTATACATATGTATATTTGTATTCTTGTATTTTTGTATCATATTTGACCTCATCTCCGTTTTTGGATAACATGAAACTTGTAAATCTCATCGAGATCTACAACTTTCATGTTTTGAGTTTATCCAAATTCAGCCTCTTTCTCCCTCTAATCTTATTTTTTTTCTCAGCTACTCACAGCTGGCCACGTGGCGCCCTCTGATTGTGCCACGCGGCACACTCCCTTTGACCAGACCGCTCATGCCTTGGACCGTTGGATTTTTATCTTGATCCAATGGCCTGTTGATCGTAATGCATACCCATTCTCCCCGCCGTCAGATCATTCCCTGGATCTCATCCGCATCGCTCATTCGCACTTCGCCCAGAGTCCACCACGTGGCACTCTGAGCGCCCTCCGATCTCGCTCCAGGCTCCTTGATCTTCACCGTCCATCACCGCCATTGGTTTCGACCATCCGATTAAACCCCTGAGTCCTCTCCGCCGCCCGTTAGCGCCACATCCTCAACACGCCACGTGGTGCTTTGCGGGCCCTCCGATGTCGCGCCTTAGATATGATATCAGGCGTCGATCCGCGTCTCCATATGGACGGTTGGATCATGAGATCCAACGGTCGAGATGTCGTCGTCAATCTCTGCACGCCCCCCGCCCACATTCTCTACCGTGCGAAAGGGGCCGCCCCCTTTCTATTTTTAGCTCCACGCCGACCACCTTCGCCGACCAATGACACCACCACGTCATCGACCACTCATCCCTCATCCTCGCCAGCCCCCTCGATCTCCATGAAAACCCTCAACATCGCTCCACGACACCCACGAACACCACCTCCTCGCCAGCTACTCCGTCACCTTCCCCTTATAAATGAGTCACCTCCGGCCACTTTCAATCCCATCCGCCACTACGGAGAGTGACTCCGAGCTCCCACCTTCAAGTTAGTGACAGTGATTTGATCCCAAGTCGAGCGACGACCGAGAACCCCTCCAGCGAGGTCCACGACCGAACACCGCCGTGTCGCAGCTCCTCCAAGGACCTGCACGAGCTCAGGTCCTCCTACCGGCCTTCGAGCGAAGACCTGGAAGCTTCCTTGGAGCTTCTGACCCCAGGTAGACTCCTCCATCTCTCCCTCGATCTTCTTCTTCTTTTCCTATCTTTTTCTCCGATTTAATTCACCCTTCACGAGTATCTTCTCGCTCCGCCAAGCATTCCCCGAGCTCCGCAAAGGAACTCTGACCTTTGCGCTATCCTTAGATTCCTCTGATGACGCACTTCATCCTCCACCGATGCCAGCCCCGCCACTATGCCGAAGCTCGATCACCGGTCAGCCCCACTTCTCCACAGGCCTCGCGTTTCAATCTGCATCACTCCACAGTCACTACACATGCTTCGGCTATATCGCTAACCCTTGCAGGTGCTATCTCCCTAACTGGCCGGAGGCTCGTCAGAGCTGCATTCGAGCTCCTCCGCCACCGCGCTCCATAGCATCTCCTCCACTCCTAAGACCACCGGACGCTTCACCAGCCATCCACGGATCTCTCGAGCTCCCTCAGACCCTCCAGCAACCTTCACCGACGACGGGAGGACGGGGTAGAGCTAGACTAGCTTTGCCGAAGACCAGCCCTCTCTGCCGCAGGAGGCGGAGGGCCGTTGGGAACGACAACCAGGAACCGTTAGATCATCTTGTTCGAACGGGAAAGAGTCATCCACGTCGCTAATCGCCAGAGAATTAGAGGGCCGTTGGATTCATCCTGATTCAGTGGCGATAGATCGTCCACGTACCCGTCTTCATCGAGCTTCAAGGACCGTTGGATCGGTCGTGATCCAACAGGTCAAGACACGCCAAGCGCTAACCTTTCGAGGACCGTTAGATCATCCTTAATCCCATGGTCCAAATCTGCCCACTTCGCCCGATCCGAGCCTCTTCCCCGATCGCTAGGCTCGGATCACCCGAAGCTTCTCCGACCTGGATCCGAACCTCCAGAGCAGTCTGAACCTTGCTCCGAGCCTCCGAAGTCCTCCGAGCCTAAGGACCCCCACGTGTTCCACACGTGCGTCCTGGGTTATTTGCAGCGATGTCCTTGAAGGTTTTCAAAATTACATTCCAGTCCTTGCCAAGCGACCTCACGTGAGGAGCACGCGTTCCATGGAGAAATTGCATCCACCCCCTCTTCATTATAGGTAATTGCGTATTGGTTCCTGTCAGCACGTTTTATTTTCAGCAATTTTAATTCCTGTAATTGCATTTATACCCCTATCTTGGCACGCATATTTAGGCATTCATATTAATTCATTTTTCTGATTGGAAAATTGCATTATGTAGCTTACATTGTCCTGTTCATTATGTGACACTTGACATATTTTGGTAATATAAATGGATTTTTCTATTAATTAATTGGTCCAATTTTACTATATTTTGCCCAATTTCACCTCTTAATTTGTAGTAATTACTTTGTGACTCAAAAAATCCTCCCAAAATCATAGTAGATCTAGGATAATTAGCTTTACCTTGCATAAAATTTTCATCTCAATTGCACGCACCCTGAGGCCCAAATAATTCATTTGGTGAATTTTCTAATTAATTTTTAGGTTCATCTCGCATCCAAATTAAGGTTTGATAATTTTCTTGGATTCCTCACCTTCAGATCTATCCAGGATAATTTTTATTCCCAAAAATAGTGTGATTTGATATTTATTAAAAATTCATTTAGTGAAAATCACCTTGCATTCATTTTTAATTCACAGTAAATTCATTTAGTGTTCCAAAATTCCAAAAAAATTAGTGTAGCTTAATTTCATCCCATTTCATCATATGTACAAGTTTCATTTCATAATTTTTGACTTAATTTGAACACTTATATGAATTAACTCGTAAACTGGTTGGATTATGCATGTGTCTTGTATAAAAAAAACCGAAAAAGACCAAAAAAAGATTATCCCCTGAAAATCAAACATTGGACTTTGCTAAAAATTCACCTAAGGATACAACTGCCTCCCTGAGTTCGACCTTGGGCTTGCCCAAGTAAAAAAATTTGCCGCTCGAGATTAACTTATTTAATTAAAAGTGGTTTTTGATCTGCTCTTATTATCCAACTGCAAAGAACATTATTAATTAATTTGACTATTAATTCGATTGAATTAACAAGGGTAGTAAGAGGCATTTCAAAATGTCTTCGAGGAACCTGCATTTTAATTTGTTTGAGTGATTTGAGAGAACTTGGATTTTTATTCATTTCTTTTCCGCATCATTTCCAGCGATTCCCTCTTGGGTTCTCGCGAGTGTAAACATAGTGAAACTGTGTCACTGTCTGCTGTATGGTTTGAATTTTTAGAATAGTCTTGCACTAGCGGTTCCTCGAGCCACTCTAGGGTTTGCCTGTGCTCGTAATTTCTAGGACCACACAACCACTTAAAAGACACACTTAGATCGCATATCTAGTACAATCAACCTGTGCTTCACTCACTAACAGAACTGCTTGTCTAGGAGTGGATTTTGTCGCCTGCATGTGCATATAGTGTAAAAAGATTTCAATTCTGTTTTGCAACCTGCATCAAGTGAAGGGATCACTGTAAGTATTCTCCACTCAACATATGCATCATTGTTTTTCGTGCATCGACTTTTATCGATTTCCCCCTCTATTTTCATACTTAAATTTAAAACAGAAATTGGGACTGGATGTTAGGCGTGCTGTGTGGTTGGACTAACAAGTGATAACTGATCTTAAAATCAGGACTGCTAACATTATTGACCAAAAAAAATTCAATAAAAATTGGAAATTCTGCTTGCGGGAGATTAACCCCGATCTTGTTTTCAGGCTGAATGAGGGTACTTGAGTGTGTGTGAACACCTTAAGGTAGAGCCCAATCCCCGCCTTCCATATCATGTTCCAACTTATCCTACCAAATATCACGAGCTGAATATTTTTAGATTCACTGAATAGTACCAAGTAGCCTCTACCTGTTCGCGGGTAGTCAGGGGTGAACCAGCAGTACTTCACGACAAGTTGCTAGTAACCCTTCGGGGCGAAGTTCCAGCCTTATCAGCCTCCGCCTGCTTGCAGGTAGATAGGGACATGGTCTTTGAGTCCATCAACTTGGGATAGGAGCGAAGAAAGGAAGGACCGACGGTATCTTAGGCGACAGGTTAAACAGGGAAGACGCATCCGGCTCTGAGTCGACTTCCCTATAGGCCGCGTAAATCCTTGCTATCTTGCTTGAAAAATCACACTTAAAATTAACAAGATTAATTGGAATCGGTTTTGAGTCCTTCACTGTGTTAAGTGTGAACCCAAGGTCTTGGATTGAATTGTTTGCTTCAGGTAGGAGTCAAATCGTATCTTCACTTTGAACTCCCGATTCTTCTCGCCAATTCAAGATAACTGACTGGGGAAATATTGACACATTATTCGCCAATCTCTATTTGAGTCCCCCACGAAAATTATCTTCACCAGACCAAGTGCAACTTGGACCACCCAGAGCTCATGACCCTCTTGAGTTCTGGATCCCTCACACCCAGGGTGGTGACTTTCAAACCAACCCTTCCCTTTCCTCTGATCTTACCAAGGAAAACCATCTCCTCGGTAAGAACCCCTTCCTTGAGTTATCCTCTAATCCAGATCATTTCCATTTCCCAGGACTGGAGGACAAGATGCCACCTAAGCAACCATCGAATGAGGACCAGTTGAGATAAATTCTTGATCGCCTCGCCAAAGCCGAACAGCAAAATGCAGATCTCACAGCTAGAATGGCACAGATCATTGCAGCAAGAGGAATCGACCAACCAATGGTTGATGCCTATAACCTTGCAGAGAACGAGATGCAAAGTTGGTTGGCACCAGCGGTTCCCCCCGAAGCATTCGAGCTCAAGCCCCACTTCCTCATCATGCTACAGAAGTTCAACGGAAATGCCCATGAAGAACCATATGCCTTCCTCCGAGACTTCGAGATGGTTTGCAACAACCTTAGTCATCCTAGGGATGGACATGATTACATTCGATTGAAGGCCACCCCTTTTGCCTTAGGAGATAAAGTAGCACATTGGCTGAAGAATCTAGGGGTGATATGTACAACCTGGATGTAGTTAAAGGACTCATTCCTGGAGAAGTTTACCCTCTCAGTAGGACTAACCAAATGAGAACGAAGATCGCTAGTTTCTCTCAGGGACCCAGTGAACCATTCCATGAAGCTTGGGATAGGTTTAATGACATAATTCAGAAATATCCCTGCCATGGAATTTCTAAGGCGATCTTAGTCCAGACCTTGTTCTGTTGTTTGACCCCGGACATGCAGGTGTTAGTAAGTGCCACCTGTGGAGGAAGCTATCTGAATAAAAATGAGAATGTTGTGCGGAAGATACTAGAGTAGATGGCAGAAACAGGCAGGTCACAGGCCACCAAGGCCTATCAGTTGTCTCCTTCAATCCTATCCAACGAGACAACCTGGAGGATTGTAGCGGATCTGACGGGACCTCATTCCCAGCATGGGGATGATTGCTGATAAGTTAACCATGGTCGAGCAGATCCACAAGAAGGTTATTGACCTTGATTCTCTCTCACGTCTGCCGAAGCAAGTGGAGGAACTTACCGAGAAGGTAGTTAAAATGAAGCTACGTGCCCCTTCTGCAACACCTATACCTGTACATCGAGTCCATCTTGTACAAGAACATGCACCGGGGCCTCGGAGTGGCTGGGTAGAGGATCAAACTTATACCAAGAAGGACCAACATGTACCACCACAAGTGGAGACCGGATACGAGGAGCCTCCGCAAGTGTTCGAGATCAACGGGCTGTGGTATAGTCGTGACCCCGTCGGTAGATAGTCGAGGATGGGGAACGGTCAGCCTCACCGACCTTCCCCAGCTTACCAGGAAACCTGATCCATCCCCACGTCGTGCTTTGTTCAGTCTAGGCCTGAATGAGGGTACCAGCCTCAGCAGCCTCAACAGCAGCGCACATTCCCCTCGGGCCAGCAGGGCCAGGCACCGTCCTATCAGCAACAGCAGTATCGGCATGGCCAACAGGGCCAGTACAGAACCTCATCCGCAAGTCAGCATTAGAAAGCACAACCCACCAAATTGGAGTCCCTAACCTTGGCGATCTAGACCCTGTCTGATAGGGTCCAACAGATCCAGAATGACTATCTGGATATGAGAAACGATCTGAATCATGTTTCTCGTACCCAGGATCAACAGATGGTGCCAAAGACCCCAATTCCTGCCCAGGTTTAGGTTAACCCGAACATTCTAAATCCAGGCCAGAACTGACCTCGTGATTAGGTATACTATTCTAAGTAATTATTTGAACATGAGATCCTTTCGTACGATAACGTAAATCATATGTCCCTCAGGAGCGAGAGGACCATGATTGTACTTATCAGGCACATGCACCGAATGAAGGAGCCACCAAATCTCTATTTGAGGAGACTTCGGAGGAAGAAGAGGAGCAGCACCACCATCACCACCACCGGCAGAAGAAGAAGAATTATGGGTCCTCGAAGGAGCAAACCCGCATCAGCAGAGAGTCCGACAAAAGGAATGCTGTCACCGGGGTGGGTGAACCCTCATAGATATCAGGTGCCCACATATAATGAGTCAAAATACCGGGGCTCGGGGGCCCGGGGGGGAAGGGGGGGTTTCCTCGGGGCTCGTGAGATGGAATCGGGGTCCACAAGTTGTTAATTCGCCACTGGGTCATTCACACAAAAGGGAAGGAGTCTAAGATCGATCAACGAAACGTAGTAGTGCTTGTCTTGACCCTGCTTCAGATCATATGCTTTCTTGGCCTTAAATCAAGGTAATCAGGAAGAAGATCGAAGAAAAGGCTAGACCCGGTTGTCTTTTAAGCCTGTAGTCAGCCTATGAGTGCAATTTGGTAATGGAAGTCAGGAAGGTGATAGCGGACTGGTGCGTCAGGAAAGAGACGGGATTGAATGAGTTCGACCAGGGGAAGAAGAAGCGTAGCCGCTTCAACCGATAAAGAGCCCGCACCTCCATCTGAAGAGGATCGTCCAGAAGTCGCGGAAGACGCATCACCGGTTTTGCCACAGCATTTTCCTTTTAGTCAGAGTCAGAGTCCGATTTTGTTTCAGAGTCTTAGTCGTGTACAGAACTCAGTTCCAGCTGTCAATGAAAACATTTCAATACTAGAACCTGAGTTAGAGTCAATAATCCCTTTCCCCCGAGCTCTTACGGGTGGAAAGAAGAAAACTAAAAAAATCCAAAAAATGACCCTGAGATGGTAGAGTTCTGCAACAAATATATCAAGGTCATAATCCCCTTTAACAAGTACGTGGAAATGACACCTACATTTAAGAAATACCTTAAGGTGAGATGCACACCTACTAGAGTTAGCAGGAAGACCAAAAGTCATGTTGAGAAACACGTTCTGTCAGTAGCCACGACTTGTGCAATAAAGAACTCGTTTACAAGGAAACGAAGAGACATGGGTGCACATTATGTAGTGAGTCATGTCGATGACATTGCGTTTGCACGCACTCTCCTAGACAACGGCTCCTCAATTAACTTAATGCCTACAACCCTTTATGAGCGGCTTAATCTCGGACCTCTTAGGAAATCTAGAGCCCTCTTGCAGTTCGCTGATAAATCAACCAAGAGGTCCCAAGGAGAATTGAGGAATGTTGTAATCAAAGTCGAGGGTCAAGAATACATGGTGGACTTCACTGTCCTAGATATGGAAACCCCTCGTAATTGGAGAGACTCCCATATCATCTTAGGCAGGCCCTTCCTTAGGACAGTGGGGGCCTTGTTTGATTATAAGATCGGGAAGATCCTGTTCCAAACTCCAGGCAGAGATGAGGAGCTTGAGATGAAGCAAACCAAATGGCAGAGACCGGATTCTGAATCCAGCACCGAGTACTCTTCAACCGAAGCAGACTGCGACCATGTAGACACAGTTGGGCCATGGAGACAGAACCCGGACAGTACCGATGAGTCCCTCCTCTCCAGAGATGATCCCGTGCATGAGTCAGTTTGCGAGGTCCTCAGAGACGAGTACAGCTCAGAACTTGCATCCCCCTACATCTTCGATGACTTAGAGGCCCAGTTGGGCATGTCAGTCCTTCCCTCTATAAGACAATCGGAAGATGATGATGACGAGTCTGACATGGCTTTTGCCGATCGCATGTAGACCTTTGACGACCTTACTCCAGATCCAAATATCTTGGTGGCAGCAATTACAGAGAAAGATCCAACCACTTCCAACACCGAATAAGATTCGATAAAGCCAGACTTCCTAGACGACCACACCTTACTTGAGCTCGAGCCTTTACCCACAACAGTGAAATATGCCTTCCTTGCGAGTCAAGAGAAGAAATATCTGGTCATCATCATTTCGCGATTGACCTAGGAGCAGGAATCTCGTTTGCTAGAGATACTGGAGAAAAAACGCAAAACAATAGGCTAGAGCATTTCCGATCTCCACAGGATAAATCCCGCTCTGTGTTCACACCATATCTACTTGGAAAATGAAGCCAAACCCTCTCGTGATATCCAACGTTGTTTGAATACAAATTTACGAGAGGTAGTGAAGAAGGAGACAGAGAAATGGTGCAATGCTGGTTTCATTTATCCCATCTCTGACTCTAAATGAGTGGCCCCGATCTATGTGGTCCCCAAAAAGTCGGGATTCAGATGACCACCAATGAGGATGGAGAGGAGATTGTGACGTGAGTGCCCACGTCATGGCGCGTCTGTGTGGATTACAAATGCCTAAATGCCGTGATAAAGAAGGATCATTTTCCCCTACCATTCCTTGATCAGATCCTAGAGAGACTAGCGGGGAAAGAATTCTTCTGTTTCTTGGATGGGTTCTCGGGCTACAATCAAGTAGCCATAGCTCCAGAGGACCAGGGAAAGACCACATTCACATGCCCCTCTGGTACCTATGCTTTCAGGCGCATGCCCTTTGGGTTATGCAATGCTCCGGGTACTTTTCAAAGGTGCATGATTGCTAGCCGAAATGTTCGGCGAATTCTTGCAAGTCTTCATGGATGACTTCTTGATCCACGGCGATTCCTTCAATTCCTGTCTTAGGAATTTGGACCGAGTCCTCAAACACTGTTTTGAGGTTAATCTGGTGCTTTCCTGGGAGAAAAGTCACTTCATGGTGACGAAGGGCATTGTGTTGGGGCACATCATCTCCAAGAGAGGAATGGAGGTTGACCCTGCCAAGGTGGATGTGATCAGACGACTACAGCCACCAACCAACATCAAACAGTTGCGGTCGTTCCTCGGGCATGTCAGATTTTATCGGAGATTCATCAAGAATTTTTCTAAGATTGCCCGACCGCTAACCGAGCTTTTAGGTAAAGACATAGAGTTTGTTGTTGATCACAAATATCTTGAGGCCTTTAAGCTATTGCAAGGAATGTTCATGGATGCACCCATCCTACAAGCCCCAGATTGGTCTCCACCTTTTGACATCATGATGGACGCATCAGATTTCACTGTTGGGGTTGTGTTAGGACAGAGAAGAGATGGCGTCCCGTTTGCAATCCATTATGCAAGCAAAGTACTTGATACCGCTCAGCGTAACTATACAATTACGGAAATGGAGATGCTTGCGGCAGTGTTTACCTTGGACAAGTTCAGATCTCACTTAATTGGATCCAAGGTAATTATGTTCACTGACCATACGACACTACGATTCTGTATGGAGAAGAAGGATGCAAAGGCGCGTCTTCTTCGGTGGATTTTGCTTATCCAAGAGTTTGATTTGGACATCCGTGATAAACCTGGAAAGAAGAACGTAGTAGTCGATTATCTCTCTCGTCTCGAAGATCTTAATACTTTCGAGGATTCACCTATTCGAGACTCCTTCTCTGACGAGTCGATTTTTGTTGTCGACTCACTCCCATGGTATGCCAACATCGTGAACTATCTTATCTCTAAGAAGGTCCCGAAAGTTGGCCCAAGAGCCACATCGACCGACTGAAGTTGGATGCTAGGCACTACCATTGGGAGGATCCAATCCTTTTCATTAAAGGACCGGATTGTGTTTGGAGATGGTGTATTCCTTTGAATACCAGAGTGTCCTTTCTTTATGCCACAGCTTGGAGGCAGGAGGACACCACTTCGGGAAGAGGACCGCATGGAAGGTACTTCAATGTGGCTTTTACTGGTTGACTCTGTTACGCGATGCCATCACCTTTGCGAAGTCGTGCCCAGTATGTCATAGAATGGGAGGAACCATTGGTTCCAAGGATGAGATGCCTATGCAGCCTGTCATCATTTTGTGATGTCTTGGATGCCTGGGGCATCTATTTCATGGGCCCATTTCCTGTTAGCCATGGAATCGAGTACATTCTTCTTGCGGTGGACTACCTATCCAGGTGGGTGGAGGCTATCCCGACCCGAGCCGCAGACAGTAGGATTGTCTGTAAATTCATCAGAGAGCATATCATCTCTAGGTTCGGGATCCCCAAAATGATGATATCAGATGGCGGTAGCCACTTTGTAAATCGGGAGGTGAAGAAACTCCTTAAGGACTACAACATCGAACATCGTGTCGCTAGTCCTTACCACCCACAGACTAATGGTATGGCTGAGGTGTCGAATAGGGAGGTGAAGACTATATTGCAAAAAATCGTCCGCCCAGACAGGAAGGACTGGTCTCAGATCCTGGATCAGGTCCTATGGGCTTATAGGACAGCTTACAATACACCATTAGGAACCTCCCCATTCCGAATGGTATTCGGAAAGCCGTGCCATTTGCCCGCAGAACTAGTGCATAAATCAAAATGGGCAATCAAGAAGGTCAATTGGAACATGCACCTTGGGTAGAAGCATAGAGATATGGATCTGAATGAGCTTGTGGATGTCAGAAACCGCGCATATGACAACAGTTTGGTGTACAAGAACAAGGTGAAGCATTGGCATGATATATATATCAGACGAAAGACCTTTGTTCCTGGACAGAAGGTATGGTTGTTTAATGCTAGGCTGAAGATCTTCCATGGCAAGTTGAAATCCAAGTGGAAATGCCTATTTGTCATCCGTACGGTGCATGACAATTGATGTGTCGAGATCTCAGATCTCGCAGATGACGCACTGATATTCCTTGTGAATGGACAACTGTTGAAACACTTCGTCGAATCCAATGAGTAGTTAGTCCATGTTGAGGAGTTTGTATTCATGCGCGAGATTGATTCAGCAGATACACCTTAAGCCGTGCATGAGACCTTGCAACTGTGAGCTCTAGCCATCAGCAACATCTCGAAAGATTAAGACCGACTCACTTGTATATACATTCTTGTACATTCCTGTACATTCTGACCTTTCTCCCACGCGACTCTAATAACTCATCCCACCTTCATTAATCACCTTCTTGGAGTATACTTAGGATGACCAGACCCTAAGTATAGGGGGGATGGGCCACTTAAGTTGAGTCTCTGTACATTCTCCAGATCACATTGGTCCTCATAGTCACTTCTGTCCTATACTTAGGCTGACTTGAGCCTATGTATAGGGGGGACCGATGCCCGCATTGTATATTCATCTATCTCTCTTCTTGACCTCGTCCACCCCATTTTTTGTTCTTCTTCTACACTTAGGATGCTAGAGCCTAAGTATAGCGGGGCAGGACGACTTCTTTACATTTTTTTTCGCCCTCTTTGGCTCTCTTGTGCTTGGCACAAGCTATGTCTTTTTCCTTGCTTTTTGTGCTCTAAGGACATAGCACAAGCTAAGTATAGGGGGGCTTGTATATATTACATATATACTTTACCCATAGCTCGTACTTTTACGTATCTTTGTATATATTACGTAATAATTACGAGTTGGGTAAAATTTGGGGAATAATTGTTTTGTAAAATACACTTGTATAATCTGTAATTATTGTAACATAGGAGGTATACAGAATAATTGAAAAAAATATACAAAGGCTTCTTATTTACTCATGCATATCATCAGAAAAGAAAGAAAAAAGAGTCTTGCATTTCATTCATATACATAGCATGACATCTGCATCTCATCCGCATATCTTGCAATTTGTAAGGTGAAAAGCTAGTGCGTTATGAACAAAGTTTTGACTAGATATTTAGGATGGGCTTGATTTGACCTTAATCCACCTAATTTCAAAGGAACCTCAAAGGAACTGGAGTTAATATTTCTCAGTTCAAGTGACTTACATCTTTGAGTCCGCAAGTCTATGTTCACATGTCATCTTGATTAGTCTAAGTAGAATATCTCGTGCACCGCATGATTCTTTTAGACAGTGACCTAACTTAGACAAGCACAATGCACGTAGCTATTCATTGATGAGGTGGTGAGTAGGTAGAATCCTTTAGCATGGAGTATCACCCGAGTGGAAACATCCGTCCTCCTCTATGGAAGGTAGTGCATCTCAACCTAGTCTGGTGGTGTTAACGACTGAGGACGGGATGCTGTGGGTTGCAATAATGCTTCAAAAGAGGGATAGTCTACTGGCTCAAGAGGAAAAACTCCTAATGTACATGCTGCACCGTGTTCCAAAAAAAGAAAGAAAAAAATGCAAGAACTACAAAAAAATAGACAGGCCAAAAAAATTGCCTGTCGGAGTATGTATATTAGCAAGAAGTCTACAGTTGGATGACTTGTCTACGCTGGTCAGGCATCCCGGGATAGGTAGCGACACTGGCTACCGTCCATTCTTTTCTCCACCCCTCCTATTGAGCTGGTTGCACTTGAACTTAGAAGGGAATACCCTGCTCCTCGAGGAAAGAGTTACTAGACCGGGTAATTCGAGTTACCTTGTTAGAGGAGGCTGGATTTGAGCCATTTCTGATGTGGAGAGTTATATTTCACTTACACAGTACAAGGAAGAATCATAGTCATCAGAAATTTGTGTCTGAGGATTTGTTCTGACTTGACTGTTGACGCGTCTTGAATAGGAGCCTTGTGGAACTTGAAGTCTGTTAGGTCTTAAATTCAGATCCCAATAAGGTTCCGCCACACAATTAATCCAAAGGTTGAGTCAAGCTCCATTTTCAACTTTTGTTCATGACCTTGGTATGGAACCCAAAATCATTTCACTCTTGCATTTCATTTTAGTTGCTCAGGGACGAGCAAAGTTTAAGTATAGGGGGTTGATGAATCTGTGATTCATCACTCTTAAAGTTGAAAATAGAGCTTTGTCCCCGGGTATTTAGCATCGTATTTCCCTTTATCTTGCATAAATAGCATTCATGCATCAATCCACAAAACATGCATTTTAGCATCCATCTTTGCATTTAAATTAGAAGCCAATCCTTGTGTAAAATCCACTTGTAAAACATCCACCTAGTTACTCGCATTTTATCCCCTCCAAATTAAAATAACACCTTCCTTATAAGATGTACACTATTAGTTAATAATATGAGGAAGAAGGCCAGAGTTCTCTCTAGTAAAATACCCAATGAAGCCCTGAACCCCCTGGACCTTAGAAGGCCCATAGTTCTCTCTTACCAACTCCAAATTAGGTCTACTCACCTTCAGATGAATACACATCCAGAGACCTTAAAAATGAGACTAATTTCATGCAATTCGGAGCTCGTAGGCAAAAGTTGGGTTTTTGGGCTCCTTGTATACTATACATTTGTATATTTGTATTTTGTATCATATTTGACCTCATCTCCGTTTTTGGTCAACATGAAACTTGTAGATCTCATCGAGATCTACAATCATGTTTTGAGTTTTCCAAATTCAGCCTCTTTCTCCCTCTAATCTTATTTTTTCCTCAGCCACTCAAAGCTAGCCACGTGGCGCCCTCTGATTGCGCCACGCGACCCGCTCCCTTTTACCAGACCGCTCGCGCCCTGGACTGTTGGATTTTTATCTTGATCCAACGGCCTGTTCATCGCCACGCATACCCATTCTCCCCGCCGTGAGATCATTCCCTGGATCTCATACGCACCGCTCATTCGCGCTTCGCCCAGAGTCCACCACGTGGCACTCTAAGCGCCCTCCGATCTCGCTCCAGGCGCCTTGATCTTCATTGTTCATCACCGCCATTGGTTTCGACCATCCGACTAAACCCCTGAGTCCATCTCTGCCGCCCGTTAGGGCCGCATCATCAGCACGCCACGTGGTGTGGTGCGGGCCCTCCGATGTCGCGCCATAGATATGATCTCATGCGTCGATCCGTGTCTCCATATGGACCGTTGTATCGTGAGATCCAACGGTCGAGACGTTGTCGTCAAACTCCGCACGCCCCGCGCCTATGTTCTCCACCGTGCGAAAGGGGCCGCCCCCTTTCTATTTCAGCTCCACGCCGACCACCTTCGCCGACCAATGACACCACCACGACGTCGGCCACTCATCTCTCATCCTCGCCAGCTCCCTTGATCTCCATGAAATCCCTCAACATCGCTCCACGACACCCACGGACACCACCACCTCGCCAGCTACTCCGTCACCTTCCCCCTATAAATGAGTCACCTCCAGCTACTTTTAATCCCATCCGCCACCACGGAGACTGACTCTAAGCTCCCACCTTCAAGTTAGTGACAATGTTTTGATCCCAGGTCGAGCAACGACCGAGAACCCCTCCGGCGAGATCCACGGTCGAACACCATCGTGTCGCAGCTCCTCCAAGGACCTGCACGAGCTCTGGTCCTCCTACCGGCCTTCGAGCGAAGACCTGAAAGCTTCCCTGGAGCTTCTGACCTCAGGTAGACTCCTCCATCTCTCCCTCGATCTTCTTCTTCTTTTCCTGTCCTTTTCTCTGATTTAATTCACCCTCCACGAGTATCTTCTCGCTCCGCCAAGCATTCCCCGAGCTCCGCAACGGAGCTCTGACCTTCGTGCTATCCTTAGATTCCTCAGACAACGCACTTCATCCTCCACCGACGTTAGCCCCGCCACTGTGGCGGAGCTCGATCACCGGTCATCCCCACTCCTCTACAGGCCTCGTGTTTCAATTTGCATCACTCCACGGTCACCATGCACGCTTCGGCTATATCGCTAACCCTTGCAGGTGCTATCTCCCTGACTGGCCGAAGGCTCGTCGGAGTTCCATTCGAGCTCCTCCACCACCGTGCTATAGAGTGTCTCCTCCACTCCTAAGACCACCGGACTCTTCGACAGCCATCCACGGATCTCCCGAGCTCCCTCAAACCCTTCAGCAACCTTCACTGACGACGGGAGGACGAGGCAGAGCTAGACTAGCTTGGCCAGAGACCAGCCCTCTCCGTCGCAGGAGGCGGAGGGCCGATGGGAATGAAAACTTGGAACCGTTAGATCATCTTGATCGAACGGGCAAGAGTCATCCACGTCACCAATCACTAGAGCATCGGAGGGTCGTTGGATTCATCCTGATCCAGCGGCGATAGATCGTCCAAGTACCCGTTTTCATCGAGCTTCAAGGACCGCTGGATCGATCGTGATCCAACGGGTCAAGACACGCCAAGCGTCAGCCTTTCAAGGACCGTTGGATCATCCTTAATCCTACGGTCCATATCCGCCCACGTCGCCCAATCCGAGCCTCTTCCCCGACCGCTAGGCTCGGATCACCCGAAGCTTCTCCGAGCCGGATCCGAACCACCAGAGAAGTCCGAATCTTGCTCTGAGCCTCCGAAGTCCTCCGAGACTAAGGACCCCCACATGTTCCGCACGTGCGTCCTGGGTTATTTGCACCGAGTTCCTTGAAGGTTTTCAAAATTACATTCCAGTCCCTGCCAGGTGACCTCACGTGAGGAGCACGTGTTCCGTGGAGAAATTGCATCCACCCCTCTTCATTATAGGTAATTGCATATTGGTCCCTGTTAGCACATTTTATTTTCAGCAATTTTAATTCCTGTAATTGCATTTATACCCCTGTCTTGGCACACATATTTAGTCATTCATATTAATTCATTTTTCAGATTGGAAAATTGCATTGTGTAGCTTACATTGTCCTCTTCATTATGTGACACTTGGCATATTTTTGTAATATCAATGGATTTTTCTATTAATTAATTGGTTCAATTTTGCTATATTTTGCTCAATTTCACCTCTTAATTGGTAGTAATTTCTCTGACTCCAAAAATCATAGTAGATCTAGGATAATTAGCTTTACCTTGCATAAAAGTTTCATCTCAATTGCACGCACCCCGAGGCCTAAATAATTCATTTGGTGAATTTCTTAATTAATTTTTAATAAGTTCATCTCACATCCAAATTAAGGTTTGATAATTTTCCTGGATTCGTCACCTTCAGTTCTATCTAGGATAATTTTTATTCCCAAAAATAGTATGATTTGATATTTATTAAAAAATCCTTTAGTGAAAATCACCCTGCATTTATTTTTAATTCACAGTAAATTCAATTAGTGTCAGAAAATTCCAAAAAAAATTAGTGTAGCTTAATTTCATCCCATTTCATCATTTGGCCAAGTTTCATTCCATAATTTCGGACTTAATTTGAACACTTATATGAATTAACTCGTAAACTGGTTGGATTATGCATGTGTCTTGCATAAAAAAACTCGAAAAATACCAAAAAAAATTTATCCACTAAAAATCAAACATTGGACTTTGCTGAAAATTCACCTAAGGAGATAGTTGCCTCCCTGAGTTCGACCTTGGGCTTTCCCAAGTAAAAAAAAATTACCGCTCGAGATTAACTTGTTTAATTATAGTGGTTTTTGATCTTCTCTTATTATCCGACTACAACGAACATTATAATTAATTTGACCATTAATTTGATTGAATTAACAAGGGTAGTAACATGCATTTCAATACTCTACCCAACATTACATACCAGAGTCTTGGTATATTGAGTATGAGACTTCAAGATCTCAGCAGTATCCTCCGAGTAAACAGACTGTTTCCATGATTTGGTACATGGAATCTTTGTAGGATAAATTTCTAGGATTATGAAGAGTGATGAAACTCGATTTCATCATCACAATTCTGCATTATTAACCCCCTTACTTAAATTCATGTCAATAAAAACCAGATAATTTCCTGTAATTATCAGAGTATTTAATAAATTAAAAATCACAAAAAAAAATGAAAAAAGTAAAATTCGTGGTATTTTTAGCCTTAAAAATACACTCAAAAATATTTTGTGGCTTTAGATGACCTCATCTCCATTTTTGGTCAACATGCAACATGTAGATCTCATTGAGATCTACAACTTTCATGTTTTAAGCTTTCTCAAATTCGGCCATTTAACCACTCAAAAATCAAAATTACTTATGCAATAATCTGATTGGGCCATGTGGCCCTTTCTGGTTGAGCCACGTGGCCCGGCTCTTTTATATTCTCCGTCCTCACCCTGAGCTGCTGGATCTCTTCTTTGATCCAACGGTTCTACGATCTTCTTTTTCCCTCACTATCTAATCATCCCCGGGCTTCATCACCACCGTCCGTTGCTGCCTCTCCCTCCTTACGCCACGTGGCGGCTTGAACACCGTTTGACGCACCCTCGGCCTTCCATCACAACCGATGCCTCCGTATCGATTCTCAGCCCTTTGAACAACAATCATCTCTGATCTGGGCCGCGCGCACAACGCTCCACGTGGCACGCCCATGCACCCCCCGATCCAGCGCCTCAGACTTCATCGGGACCACTCTTTGACGTATGATCCTCCACCGTTGGATCTCTAGATTCGACGACCCCAACCTCGCCTCCTACCTCCAACCTCCCTCTCTCCCACGTTCTCAAACTAGGGGAACCACCTCCCCCTTCTTATTTTCTCCGCGTCTTCGGCCATCATCTCAAACAGACCAACCGCTCCCGGGTCTTCCCACAGCATCCACGACCCTCGCGGATGTGGCCACCACCTATGATCTCCCTCCGATCGCTCCATATCTCCCTCGCAAACCAAGACTGCACTTCACCAACCGTCGATTCCCCTCCTTCAAATACTCTGCCTCCTCCCCCTTATTCCAAGGTCTACCTTTACGTGGGGAATCACCCGGCCCTCCTCCATCTCCCTGTGACTGGGGGAGGAGGCCGGATATAGCGAAGACGACGAGGTCCCCCGGTGTCGACCCGCCGCCGATCATGACAGTGTTGCGGCGCTCCCAGCCTGCTTGAGTTGCCCAAGTGGCTGACGGGGTCCAGCGAAGACCAAAGCTCCTCCTCGGTGCTCGCGCACAAGCCGCCGCCTCCATCTCCAACCAGGTAAGGTTCCTTCTTCTTCCCTTTCATTTTTCTTGATTTCCGTGAATTATGTAGGACGTTATACCCCCTCTCTCGCTCCATTGTTCACCTTCCGAGCTTCGCCTCACCCCCATCCTTCACGTGCTTTATTCTGATCATCCCTCCTCCCTTCTCCGCATCTGATCATCTCCGACCCACCTCCTCTGTCCTCTCCGACGGAGGAGCTCCGGTTCCCCTTTCCATTTGCCCGATGTGGAGCCCCATAACACCCACACGCACGCAACCTAAACCACCTGCACAAATAGAAGGATTTGAGATAACTTGCTGGAGAAACTCCTTCAATGGCTGGAAGCCCGTCAGAGCAAACTTCGTCAATCACGCCGCCGTCACCAGGGCTCCGACAGCTCTATCTAGAAGGTGGAGTGTCTTCCCCGAGCTATCAGCTTCCTCGACGAACGTTCAAAGTGATTCGAGGAGGTACACGATGTAAGAACAACAACGACGGAGGTTGGGCTTCGTCGCTGGAGCTCTAACAACGTCGTTGTCTGCAGCCGAGGACGAAGATACAGGCGCCGTTGGATGCTCCTCTGTAAAGCACATCCAATGGCGCAAGAGAGCCCACGTCGCCGACTAGCGCCTCATCGAGGAGCCACCAGATGTCCGTGATCGGATGGCTTACTATTAGCCACGTGTCAAAGCCAGACGACCTCCGAGCCTCAGCGTCCGATCAATTAGGTTGGGAGCTCCAAGCCTCGTCTGAGCCCAAGTCTGGAGCTTCGTACCATCCGCGCTAGCTACCAAGCCTTGCCGAAGCTACTCCGAGCCTTAGATACGATCCGAGCCTGAGAGCGCACGTGTTGGTCACGTGTGAACTTGGGTTATTTACACAGAGGCCCTCCGACTTCTCAATTTTGCAAACAGGTCCAGTATCACGTGCAGACCACACACGCCTGGGGTATTTTTGCATTTCTTCCCCTACGAGTTTTAATAATTGTAAATATGCCCCCGCGCGTGTGGGTTATTTACAGGTAAGACCTAGCGCTTTATTTTTATTACATTGTAGTCCCTCCCAGGGACCTGTTTGTAGTTATCTTTCATGTTTTTATTGCACTCATGCCCTTGTCTTCTTTTATGTATATCTTGAGCCTCGTAATTCCGATTGAGATGATTTCAGTGGCGTTTTGAAGCTCTTCTCGTTGTCTTCCTTATGGCATGCTTGTATTTTACTTTGACACTATGAACTGTAAAGCATTATTTTATTGACTAAGTGTCCGGATTTCCATGTTTCTCATTGCTGCATAAATGAAGAGTGCTTCATTATTTGACTCTGTTCAACTCACATTTTTAATGGCTCAGGTATTTATCGTCTATGGCTTGTTTTCATCGCATTTTATTACAATTATTCGCATGTTTAAAATAAAATTTAAAAAATGCAGTTTTGTTTTAATGCATTGTCTTGTCTCGTTTTGTTGTATTGTTTGACCTATGTTCTCTAACTCAACACTTAGTTAATGTATAAAAGTCTGGTTATTCACGAGAGAGGCTCGTATCCTTGAGTTCGACCTTGGTTTCTTATGATGACCATCCGATTTGATTGATACATCCAACTGAGATGGTTTTTGATAGAACCGAATCTAGCCCGACTACAACGTTCTCAAATGTTAATTCCACAATATTAGATGGCCGGATTTGCAGTTTATCAAATGACGCCGTTGCCGGGGACACGACTCATTTCTTGTATTATTAGGATTCTGTTTATTTAATTAAGTGGTTATTTTATGTATAGGTCACCCTGTTTATCAATTTTGCATTGTAAAAGTTTTTCTTTTCGATTGATCTCTAACCATTGCTTTTGTGGAAGGGCCCTTGATGGTTCAAGGACGCGAGGAGCAGAAGCTACCCTCTTAGAGGAGCCGCAGAAGTATGCTTCGAGCATGAGAAGAAAGAAAAAAAATGCCATTTTTTGCATATCATTATCTCATGTAATAATGATCTTCTACAGCGGTCTTTGATCGAAGACTCGTAGTTGTAAGAGAACGAATATATGTGGTTGTGTGGGGATCGTCCCCACTTGAGTGTCGACCTGGGACCAAGCACGCGGCTCTTCGAGCTTAGTTTAACATTCATATTTTTTATGTGCTTGCTCATAGGAAGGACACACTACAAAAAATTAGACGCACATAATCTCGCTTCACTTAGCCAAATTTAATAGACATTCCCCCCGCTAATAGAAGTATGATTAGGTGCGATTTATGATCGACTTGCATACATGAGTTTTGGTTTTTAAAACAACTCCAGTTTTTACGTATTTTCGCCAAGTCACTGCACGTTTTATCGCGTAGCCTAGATCGTGGTTTTTATCGAATACATGGTTTTTCTCGATGTCCTCTCCTAGCTTGATCTCCTAGGCTAATGGAAAATGGGAATGAACGATAGATGATGATTGCTTGATTTTGTGCTAACCTTAATTCAGTGACAACCTTAATAACTGGGACTGTTAATTGCAAGTCGACCTAAAAATAGAGTAAAATTTTGTTTTGGGAAAGCAACACCCTCGTTTACGCATTGATTTTTACTTGACATTTTTCCTTCGTAAAGACATACTGTTTGAAAATCACCAATAAAACCGACAAGATAATAAACCAACCTCGGTTGGTTTCATGTGTGAGTTGGTGAAATTAAGGGTTTTGCATGCTTGATTGAGCCATGTTTTGCTTTGATACACTCCCTAGAGCATTAAACACTCCATTCATCTCCGCAGATTCATCCACTCATGTGTATATCCATCCATCTTCTTCATTAACCTCGGTCTCTCCCAACATCAACTCTCCAGCTTTTACTTAGGCTACTCTCAGCCTAAGTATAGGGGGACCCGAGTCCCTGTGATTTTCTCCACTCATCTTTCCTTGCCTTTATACTTAGGTTATTTCTAACCTAAGTATAGGGGGAGCCCTCCTTGGTTCCTGTATATTTCTCTGTATTTAAATGGATCTATGGACTTGTATCATCTATTGCTATGAGGACATAGCAAAGTTTAAGTATAGGGGGTATACCGTATATACAATATACATACTTCAGCAAAAATCTGAAAAAATTTGAAAAATTTAAAACTTTTTGGCTAAAGTAAAAATCTTTTGAACTAAGTGGACTCAAATATTTTCACGGCTTTTTCATATTATGTTACACTATTTTTATAAAAATATTTTCGAAAATGATTTAACAAAATGATTTTTCCTTGTTTTTGAAAAATATTTGGAAAATATTTTGAAAATTTTTATTTGTGTAACATGGTTTTGAAAATTTTTCTCTTGTTTCAAGGAAAGTTGAGTCTAACCATTATTCTAACCTTCTATTAAAATCCATAAAAAAAGAGAAAAACATAAAAATCCTTTAGGAGGAATTAGTGACTACTAAGCCCAATTAAGTATCCGCGTTCAGTGAGGGTTCGGCCTTAGCAGATTGGATGGCTTAGAGGACATCGCGTAAGGCGCCGTCCTCAAGCAACGGGCTCCGGCTTGTACTTACATCCATATTGGCTAAATGCAGATGAATCTACTTAATTGAGTTTAGGAAGTCCTAATATCTCTTAAAGCCAAAAAAAATTGTGTGTGTTTTTGAATGAGGAAGTTGGATTAATCCTCTACTTTTACACTTTCACCCAGGATCTGAAATGTTGAAGGAAACTTAGTTTTATGAGGTCTTGAGATTTTATGTTAAGCAGCCTTAGCCATCAGAGTCTTAGACTTAAACACCCATATTCCCCTAGTTTTCTAGATTTGCATGCTATATTTTCATGCTTAGTCTCATACCATTAAGAATATGATCAGCACATCACATGCACGACTGCGGTTTTGATGAGATGAGTTGACTTTTCACCTGAGATTCGAGTCTGGACTTCATCTAATGATGCTTGAGGATGGGATAAAATCTTTGAAGGCTTCATGAAACCTGAGTGTCAGCAATTTTAGCCAGTATGTGAACTTGGTTCCTGTACTAATCTCTTGACATTGACCTAAGTGCCAGGGTGTGAAATAAATAAAAAATGTTGATCAGTGTGCGCCAACTCTTGGTAAAAGCAGTGGAGCTAGCCAAAAATACTACAAAGCAATGAAATGACAAAGAAAAGCTCTCATTCCACAAAGTCAATTATCAAAAGAGCTTCCACTGAAGGCG
The DNA here is from genome assembly GCA_037367405.1 of Ottelia alismoides. Lineage (NCBI taxonomy): Eukaryota > Viridiplantae > Streptophyta > Magnoliopsida > Alismatales > Hydrocharitaceae > Ottelia > Ottelia alismoides. The sequence continues at coordinate 939,486 of JAZKJV010000316.1, read as the reverse complement.
AGCGCTCCCAACCATTTTAAAGTGTCCACTTGTACCACCACTATTAGGACCAGGAGTCGGGCTTGCACCAAAAAAGGGCTTTGCATCGTAAATGCTACAAGTCTAGGTGTCGAAGGTACGATAGGTACTCAAAAGTGACACACCCCAGTGTATTCCCAGGAAAACAAGTGCAGACGGCTCCAACTTCTCTTGACGGATGCACTGATCAACACTAAAAAAATGTGTTGCGTAAAAAGGCACTAGAGTGAATCCTTGTTCCAATGAGAGGGAGAGAAGAAATGACACAATCCCATACCCTCCATTGCTGGCCTTCCATCTACATTTTCTAAATCTGACAACTAAAGAGATGGTGGACTGGATGCAAGATTTGATTTATTCCCTAGTGTTCAGGATTGGGTCCTTAGGAGAATTTCTTGGACCAAGACCTTGGGTGACGATTTGAATCTACTCTCGGAATTGCAGTCAACACTAAATTTCATATCCTTAGTGTATATGTACATCAGAGAGAGTCTGATGAATTAGAGGAATTGGGTGCCTCTTGGTTAAGGCTGGGTTGAGCTCTAGAATTTTGGATCTCTAAAGTTGAATAGACTTGAACAAATTGGATCTTGTACTCACCTGCACAAGGGGGTTAATCCAGCTTATTCATTCTCTTTGATGCTCGAGGACGAGCATAGTTTAAGTATAGGGGGGTGATGAAACTCGATTTCATTGTCACAATTCTGCATTATTAACCCGCTTGCTTAAATTCGTGTCTATAAAAACTAGATAGTGTCCTGTAATTATCAGTCTTTAATAAATTAAAAATCACAAAAAATGACAAAAGTAAAATTCCTGGTATTTTTAGCCTTAAAAACACCCTAAAAAATATTTTGTGGCTATAGATGTCCTCATCTCCATTTTTGGTCAACATGACACTTGTAGATCTCATTAAGATCTACAACTTTGATGTTTCGAGTTTCCTCAAATTCGGCTATTTAGCCCCTCAAAAATCAAACTTACTTGTGCAATAATCTAATTGGGCCACGTGGACCTTTCTAGTTGAGCCACGTGGCCCGACCCTTTTATATTCTCCGCCCTCGCCCAGAGCCGTTGGAACTATTCTTTGATCCAACGGTTCTGCGATCCCCTTTTTCCCTCACCGTCTTATCATTCCCATGATTTATCACCATCGTCCGTTGCTGCCTCTCCCACCTTACGCCACGTGGCGGCTTGAATACCATTTGATCGCACCCTCGACCTTCCATCACAACCGTTGTCTCCGTATCGATTCTCAGCCCTTCAATCAGCAATCATCTCTGAACTGGGCTAGCCGCCTAAGCCGCACGCACAACGCTCCACGTGGTGCGCCCATTCACCCTCCGATCCAACGCCTCAGATTCCATCATGACCACTCTTTGATGCTTGATCCTCCGCAGTTGGATCTCAAGATCCGACGGCCCCAACCTCGTCTCCTACCTCCAGCCTCCCTCTCTCCCACGTTCTCAAACTCGCGGAACCACCTCACCCTTCTTATTTTCTCCGCGTCTTCGGTCATCATCTCAAACAGACCAACCGCTCCCGGGTCTTCCCCCATCATCCACGACCTTCGCGGACGCGGCCACCACCTATGATCTCCCTCCAATTGCTCCATATCTCCCTCGCAAACCACGACTGCACCTCACCAACCGCTGATTCCCCTCCTTCAAATACTCCGCCTCCTCCCCTTATTCTAGGGTCCACCTTTACGTGGGGAATCGCCCAGCCCTCCTCCATCTCCCTGTGACAGGGGGAGGTGGTCGGATAGACCGACGCCGATGAGGTCCCCCGACGTCGACCCGCCGCTAATCATGGCGGTGCTGCGGCGCTTTCAGCGCGCTTGAGCTGCCCTATGTGTCTGACATGGTCCAGTGAAGACCAGAGCTCCTCCTCGGAGCTCGCACACAAGCCGCCACCTCCATCTCCGACCATGTAAGGTTCCTTCTTCTTCCCTTGTATTTTTCTTGATTTCCCTGAATTATGTAGGACGTTATACCCCCTCTCCCGCTCCATTGTTCACCTTCCGAGCTTCTCCTCACCCCCATCCTTAATGCTCTTTATTCCAATCATCTCTCATTCCTTCTCCACCTCTGATCATCTCTGACCCACCTCCTCCGCCCTCTCCAGTGGAGGAGCTCCATTTCCCCTTTCCATTTGCCCGATGTGGCTCCCCATAACACCCATACGCACGCAACCTAAACCACTGTACGAATAGATGGATTTGAACTAACTTGCGGGAGAAACTCCTTCAATGGTTGGAAGCCCATCAGAGCAATCTTCGTCAATCACGCCGCCGTCACCAGGGCTCTGACAGCTTTATCCAGAAGGTGAGGTTGGGCTTCGTCGCCAGAGCTCTAACAATGCCGTCGCCTGCAGCCAAGGATGAAGATACATGCGTCGTTGGATGCTCCTCTCCGGAGCACATCCAACAGCGCAAGAGAGCCCACGTCACCAACTAGCGCCTCATCCAGGAGCCACCCAATCTCCGTGATTGGATGGCTTATGATTAGCCACGCGTCAAAGCCAGACGACCTCCGAGCCTCGGCGTCCAATCCATTAGGCTAGGAGCTCCAAGCCTAGTCCGAGCCCAAGTCTGGAGCTTCGTACAATCCGAGCCAGCTACCAAGCCTTGCCGAAGCTACTCCGAGCCTCAGAGACGATCCAAGCCTGGGAGCGCACGTGTTGGTCACGTGCGAACTTGGGTTATTTGCATAGAGGCCCTCCGACTTCTCAATTTTGCAAACAAGTCCAGTATCACGTGCAGACCACACGCGCCTGGGGTATTTTTGCATTTCTACTCTTGCGGGTTTTAATAATTGCAAATATGCCCCCACGCGTGTGGGTTTTCTATAGGGAAGGCCTCGTGCTTTATTTTTATTACATTGTAGTCCCTCCCAGGGACCTGTTTGTAGTTATCTTTCATGTTTTTATTGCACTTATGCCCTTGTCTTCTTTTATGCATATATTGAGCCTCGTAACTCCGATTGAGAAGATTTCAGTGGCGTTTTGAAGATCTTATCATTGTCTTCCTTATGGCATGCTTTTATTTTTGCTTTGACACTACGAACTATAATGCATTATTTTATTGACTAAGTGTCCGGATTTCCATGTTTCTCATTGCCGCATAAAGGAAGAGTGCTTCATTATTTGACTATGTTAAACTTATATTTTAAATGGCTCAAGTATTTACCGTCTGTGGCTTGTTTGCATCGCATTTAATCACAATTATTTGTGTGATTAAAATAAAATAAAAAAATGCATGTTTTATTCTAATGCATTGTCTTGTTTTGTTTTGTTGTATTGTTTGACCTATGTTCTCCAACTCAACACTTAGTTAATGAATAAAAATCTGGATATTCACGAGAGAGGCTCGTGTCCCTGAGTTCGACCTTGGTTTCTTGCCAAGTAAAATAATATGATGACCATCCGATTTGAATTGATACATCCAAATGAGATGGTTTTTGATAGAACCGAATCTAGCCCGACTACAACGTTCTCAAATGTTAATTCCACAATATTAGAGGGTCAGATTTGCGATTTATCAAAGAGATATTATATTTTTTAGGATAACCATAGAAATGTCATCGATCGACAAATTTCATTTTATTCTAACTCATGTATGGATGTGGCGAATAATAAGTGGATTCAATGGTAAAAATAATCTATACGATATAAGGAAACACATACTATGTACAACTGGAGTCCATTCTACTTCTCCCTTCTACTAACCACTTACCTTCCAATCTCGAATCTGTACAGCCTCCAACTCCTTCACCAATTCAAAAGAACAAAAAAAATTGAAAATCCCAAAAAGACTAAAAACTAAAAAAAATAAAAAAAACTCATAAAATAGAAAGTGAAAAGACCTAAAATATCGAATCACACCCTAAGGGAAGCACTCGATGAGGAATTGATTTATAAGCTTCCCTTAATAGGGGCATCGATCACTTGTCGTACCTCAAATGATTTGTTAGAAATAAATTGATGACTAAGAGGTCGGGTAATAAGAGGACAAGGACCGAGAAACATCTAGTGTCTATGGCTACCTCCTTGGTGATGGGGAGAAAGATCAAAAGCCACAGAGTGTAGCGGTTGCCTAGTGTTGAATGTGAAATAAAAGATACAACCTTCATCCATGCTAGAATTTGTGATGACTCATCTATAAATATCCTCCCTACTGCAATGTTTGACAAGCTCAAACTAGGGCCAATCAAAAAGTCGGAAGAAATCGTTTAGCTGGTTGATCAATCTATAAAACTGCCGAGAGGAACCATTACAGCCATCATTACTCTCTAGGGTGCTCTAATCATGGTAGCATTCACGGTCATTGACATTGAGCATTGATGAGAGTTTATCCAGTCTCTGATTATTGTCGGGAAGACATTCTTTGCCTCGGTTAAGGCGACTATATATTGTGAGAATTATGAAATCGATTTCACAGCATTGGGAGCACTCCGACCACATCCATTATTTGACGCACTCTACTCTATGGTAACTGACAAAGATGTTGATAATCGTTACCATCACAATGTAGATGAGCCCCACCTCTTTCTTACACTTGAGATACCGGCTGTCAAGCCTAACATTCGATCAAAGACTCCCTACACATACATGATTCTCATTGCTTACATCACTACTAATGTCATGCCAACTTAGAAGACCAGTCTTACCTAAGACGTGTGCTGAAACTTCAGGAATTTTATAATCTTTATGGTGATTCATCTAAGGGGGAACCCATAGTCAGCCTTGCATGATCTCTCGGACCTACAATAAAAGAGACAAACAATACTAAATTGGCCCTATCCAAAAACATGATTGCTCCATCTTCTAGTCGGTTATCCGGTGAGAGGAAGTCGAGAATTGATTCCTCGAGGTGTTCCCATGAACCCCTTAGGATGCATCACTCTCCTCTCCCTTTCAATGCTTCCAGTTCTAGAAAACCGATTAAGAATGTATCCTTCAACATACCGGAAAAGGAATTTTTTGAGGAGTCCTAATCAGGTCCGGATGAGATGATTTATATAAGTGAGCTCAATTCGGTTGTTCTTAAAGCCATATCTGAGCAGGCAGTTGGGTGTCGGCCCTCGTTTGACGATCCCTTTACCTCACTATTATTCATCCAAGGACGATTCTGATAGTACGACGAGTCCAAAATTCACCAAGTTAGTTTGTGTGAATTAAGCTATAAGAATATGATGAATGTGTTGTTATAATTACGTCGTGAATATAGAATCAGTCGAGAAATGACCACAATAATTTCATCAATTTTATTCGAAGTGGTTTAATGTTTATTTTACTTGGGCAAGTCCCATGGTCAAACCAAGGAGGTAAAGGAATAACTTAGAATTTTGTCTATCAAAGTTTATGCATGGGACGGTGTTTTTTTTGTTATATTTAATGCAATTTTGGGATGCAAAATGCAAATGTGACCAATTTCAGGGTTTAAAATATAAAGATCAATCAAACATTATCCGAAAAATATGAAACTTGGTCGAGATGTTAATTATGATGAAATGAAAGGACTGTAATTGTTTTGGAATTTTTGGATGCAAAAAAATATTTTATGATTTTATGAATATAAAGTAAATTTCAATATTTAATTATAATAAATATTTAAACTATTTATTTTCTAGGGATAAAATTATCCAAGATCTATCACTAGAAGATAGTCTCAGAAAATCTTAAACCTTAAAAATATGGGATTTAATACCTATTAAAAATTGAAGATTGAAAGGTGTAAACTGATTTTTCTCGGCCAAAATATGCATGCAAATGCAATTCATTTTAGGTATAATGTTAAACACAATTAATCCCTAAATCTGTGAATTTGTTGGCAATTTTTAGAACTTTGGTTAACATATGAATTTTTTAGCACAGATTGGTTAAAATATGCAAATTTTTACAAGAAAAATAAACATTAATTAACCAGAGATTACAAAAAGCATGCATCCCATGATGTAGGGAATTAATTATAGAACACATTGCCTACTTTTAATAAATAAAATGATGTGATGTAGAGATCTGAAATAAGTAAGGAATATGGGGGTATCAATGTAATATTCTAATAATTAAATTATGCAAAAACTACTAACAATGGTCAAATTATAATTACTAGACCCTCGAGGGGTTTTCTATAAAATTTCCAAGAGGCACGTACGCAGCACCTGCCCTTGGATGATGGGGGCCTTCACACAAAATAGGAGACTTGAGGGGGCTTTTCCGCAATTCTTCTAGACAGGCATGTGCCTTTCACATGCCTTCTCGGCTAGGGGCACTGTTGTAATTGAAGTGATCACCAGGGGGTTTTCGCAAGTTGCCCCTCCAATGCACGTGCCAAGTACGTGGGCGGGGATATCGGGACTGGCCCGGTTGTGCTTTGGTGGAATGGGTGGGTCCTGAAGACCTTCGGCGGTGGAGCAACAGGGTCCGGTAGAGGAGCAGTGGCTCTTGGGGTAGAGGTAGCTCGGTTGGAAGGTGAAGGCAGCAGGCGGAGCTCGCCATTGTCAGAGTTGCTGAGCGCGGTGGAGGCTTGGCTGCATGGGCGGAGTTCTGATGACGATGGTTGGCTGAAGTCGAGGCGGAGCAACATTGGCCCGAGTGGAGATGCGGGTGACTGAAGGCGATTCAAGGCTGAGCGGTGCGGAGGGAGACTCGGTCGAGGATGATTCGTGGCCAGAGGGGCTGTGTTGGCGGACGATAGACGTACTTCTATTGATGATCGCTCTGGTGCTCGAGTGGAGCAGTAGGAGGAGATGGATATAGGGTGGTGCTCAATGACGGAGAGCCGGAGCTGGCAGCTGTACAATGTAGGCACAAGCTGTGACGGTCGAAGTTGGTCGGATCTTGTTGCAGATCTAGAGGGAGATGCTGGATCTATCACCTCCAGTGGTGGTCGCTGTCTTGATCTGTTGTGTATTGGCAGATGATTTTCACTAGGAAAGGGAATTGGAGTTATATAGGCGACGAGGGGCGGCCTACGATTTAGGAAAACGACAATTGGAGATATGCAATGAGGGAGATGGGATGCAAATGGAATCAGATATGGAGGAATTCATGGGGTTGTCGAGGTTCGTAAGGGGGCAGCGGAGGTCCCAATGGGGAAAGTCAGTGGAGACGACGGAGGAAGGGGACTGCTCTTGGGATGTCCGATCGGCCAAGGATCGGATGGCCCAAATGAAGCCAAGTGGCAACTTTTATATATTTTGTTTTTTTACTATTTTTATTAAATTTTTATTTCTTATTTTTATAAAAAAGAATATAAAGGGCTGAAAAATGGGTTCCATGTGGTGGCTCTAGGAGTAGCCATGTGGCATCTCCAGAAAATTCAAAAAAAAATTCAAAGATAATTCAAAAAGAAATAGCAAACAACCTTGGATCGAAATATTTTCTGCTTGAGTATTGCTCATCTTGATAAGATCTACAACTTTCATGAAGTGACAAAAACCAAATTTATCATTTGCATAAAGTGGTATTTTTGGGGCATCCCATGTACATTGAATACCTTGATTTTAGGATTTTATAATTTTTTTGTCATTTTTAAACCATATAAAAATACTAAAAAATTATAAAATAACATATAAATATTTATACATTAATCTTATTTTTTTGGTTTTTAAGTAAGAAAAATAAGTAATAAAATAAAATACAAAAAGGCTATTTTTGTAGAGACTATTAGTGAGGACTCGGACTCAGTTAGTTTCTTCGATTTCATGCTCAATTTGGATTTGGATTTTTGCGCATTTTAATAAAACTTTTATAAAAGAAAATAAATGAGAAAGAAATAATATACAATGGGTTAAATATGTACATAAAATAATAGGTAAAAATTTTAGTAAAACCCAAAATGTACAGAAGAGGCCCAAAATCCAATTTTCACATATGAGCTCCGATTCACTTGAACTTGATCTTGATTTGAAGGTAATTGAATGCACATTAGTAAAAAGTAAGTAGGTTCAAATCAGACACAGGATAAGGAAGATATCAAGGTGTTAGTCCAGAAATCCTATAACTAAGGTTTGGGTTTTTGGTCCAGTTATTTAGGTAAGTGATTTTTTATTTTTTAATATATTTGTGTTAGTGATATGTACATAGTGGTTGTGGTTTCAGGTTATTTGGAGTTAGTATGAATTAGTTAAAAATCAGGGAAGTTTGGCTATTTTACATGTCATTTTGGCTGAGATGTTTTGCTTCTTATTCTATGCAATTATGAGTGATAAAATGTGATTCTTATCAATACATGCATGAATGCTAATTGTGTAATATAAATGAAGAAATGCCAGTGACTTTTATGAGTGTGAGCTTAATTAATTACCTATAGAGTGATAAATCTAAGATTCATCATCCCCTTATCCTTAAACAGTGCTCGTCCTTGAGCATCTAAAGCAATGCAATGAGGTGAAATGAGATTGGGTCCCATACCAAGATCATGAGATGAAGGTACAGATGGAACGAGACCTAACCTTTGGATTATTAGTGTGGCAGAACTTCTGTGAGACTTAGAATTTTAAAATCAACAGCCTTCATATTCTACACATCATTATCATAGTTTTGGCTCAAAAGTCATCTTAGATCAATCCTCCTCCCAAAGCATAACCGAAGATCATTGAACCATGTGTGCGAAAGTTTTTAGCTCTTCCCATCCAGAATGTTGGGCTACCACGCAAACCTCCTCTTCAGCAACTCGTCCTCGGGGAGTCAGGTATTTCCTTCTAAGGTCTGTTGTGCTTTGTTCACAATCGAAATGGGGGAGAAGAGTAGAAGAAGGGGAAAAGAACTGGAGGGTGACGAGTGTAGTCACCTCTCCTTGTGAAGCTGGCTAGTGTAGCCGAGTATCCACCAAGATCTGCTGGTTGACTTGATGCTTGGACCTTTTGGTCAAATATTTATTTGGTAGTAGGCTTCATTGTATTTAGAATTTTGGTAGCTTTGCATGGATCTTGGTGTACCCCTACAGATATAGAATATTTCCGTGCATGTTTTAGGGTCTTAGAACAAATTGTGCCGAGCCGTCCATCCCTTTTTCCGAAGCTTTATTTCAACCCATACTTTGAATTTATGATTTCCACTCTACCATAAAAGAAACTCACACAGTCTTCCAACTCTCCATCCGAGTTGAGATAAGTGCACAGTGCAAGAGTGCAAATTAATTCCCTATTTCAGAGTTGTACCAAATTGAAGAGACCAGGTTAGACACTAAGAGTTAAACGCTGCACATTGTCATGTGGAACTCGAAGAATTAAGTCATAGACCTGAAACTTCTAAAATCCTATTTCTTGGTGAAGTTCCTCTGAAATTTAGGTGGATAAAGGTCAAGTCCAAACCACTCTCGGTTTCTTCTCAAACTCGATTCAGAACCCATGGGCTTTTCACAAATGCAAATGCATGTAATGCTGGATGAAGTGCAGGTTCGTGAAATGCAGACACATTTTTTTGTGATTTTTGTGATGATTTTTTGAGTTTTTTAATGCAAAGAATTTGTTTTATTATGCAAAAATTAATAAGAAACCATTTTTCAAAAGCTTTTGGCCAGACACAATCAGTGTTAGTAGCAAAATTTCTCTTTTTTTTATTTTTTTAAATTTTTTTGAAGTTAGTTAATCACTTTGTAAATACATATATACTTACGTGAAAGTACGAGCTATGGGTAAAATATATATGCAGTATATATACACACTCCCCTATACTTAGTGAGTGTTGTGTCATCATAGCACAAGAAGCGATGAGAAGACATAGCTCGGGCTAAGCGTAAGAAAGTGTAGAAGAATTATAAAGAATAGAAGTCGACCTGTCCCCCTATACTTAGGATGTAGACAGTCGAAGTATAGAAGAATAGCGAAATTAAGTGGTCAGGAGATGTGAATGAGGAGAGTATATACAGGTGGGAATCGGTCCCCCCCTATACTTAGGCTCTAGTCATCCTAAGTATATAAGAAGGGTGGAACTGGGGTGATGGAGAGAAGGAGATGGTGAGGAACATGGTATATACAGATGACATCAACTCCCCATTACTTAGGCCTTGGCCTAAGTAGAGGAATAATATGTACAAGGAGACCAATGTGGTCGGGAGGGAGGCAGGGTAGCCGATGATTAAGGCAGTTTTCAGCCGATCTTTTTGTGAGCCTGTAGTGGGAGATCGTAATGATACGAAGGAGATGAAGCATAAGATTCCCAACTATAATCAGTTTCCTCAAAGAAATCATTTTAGAGAGTAGATGAAGAGTACGAATCAGATGAAAGATAACCATCATCAGAGTTATCCTTAGAGGAATAGTATTTGAAAGTGGAGACACTCCAGATATTCTTGTTCTTTAGTTGCTTCAGTTGTTTTCTCAGAATTTGTTCCTTTTTGGGATCAAGCGATTCGTCCTAGGGTGATGAATACTTTGAAGCACCAGTCTCAATCAGCTCATAAGAAATTATTCCACTATATTTAACGAGACCATGAGAATCGGTTTTTGATGAATAATAGTGAGGAACAAGATCTGTCCAACTAGAATCGAAACATGGATCCTTGCAAAGATAAGGTTTTAGGACTTCCGAATAGACCTCACTCATGTAGATTACCCTTTTCGGACCTGACGAGGAATCCTCAGACAATTCCTCTTCCAGAAGGTCTAAGACGACTTTCTTTTTAGATGAAGGATCGACCGGTGTTGGTCCTGGGAGTGAGGTGTTGACACTTGAGTCTCCAGATGAATAACCATTGAAATTTTTCTCCTTGGTCGGTGTTCGTAGTAAGTATTTGATCTTTGTTTTCTTGATGTTGGTGCACTCCTGAGTTGGATTGATTTGGTCTTGGTAGTCAGAGAAGGTTGACTCAGGGTGAGCCCATGCATATGTTCAAGATCATATAAGAAACACTATTCCATGGTAAGAGCAGCGAGAAATGGAACATTGGGAAAAGTCTATGCATGTTCGCTTTCAATTGACTTAATGTTGGTGCATTCCTATGTTAGGTTGATTTGATCAAAGTTGTCCGAGGAGATCTCGACTGTCTCAGGGTGAGCCCACGCATATGTCTCAAGATGATATGATTCATATATTCAATTTTCCATGGTGAGAGCAACGAGAAATGGAATAGTGGGATAGTTTGTAAACCAATAGACTCATCAACAACCGCTATCTCAGATATAGCAACAGGGTAGGGATCATCTACCGCTAGATGGTTACAGCTATCGAGGGCTTCGCGGGTTGCCTCGTAAATCATGGTTCCTTGAAGACTTGTTTAAATCGAAGTGCTCCTAATGTTGTAAAATTGATTTCTCCAGTCTCACACTCAACAATTTCTTTAGACAATGCCAAGAATGGCATTCCGAGAATGATTGGAGACTATTTGAATTCTCCTCGATGCTCAATATCAATGATCGTGAAGTTTATTTTGAGCGGAGCACCAAGGAATGTAATGATGACTGAAATTGTTCCTCTCGACCACTTTAGCGATCGATCAGCCAGTTGAACGATCTCTCTTATCTTCCTGATATGTTCAAGTTTGAGTTTGTCAAATATAGAGGTCGGGGTGATATTGATTGGTGAGTCGTCATCAATTTGAGCATGGGTAAATATTGTGTCTTTGATTCCACAGTCAAATCTGGGCAATCGCTTTACTATACAGCTCTTGATTTTTCTCCTCAACACCACGGAGGCGGACACTGACAAGATATGTCTTTCAGTTTTTGTTCTTATCCTGCCCGACTTTTTCATCAGCATTGTGTTCATTACAAATCCTTTAAGGATGGGGAAGTTTTCAATGGTCTCTATCAAGGGAAGTTCAAAAATCAATGTTTTTTGCAATGCTTCCCTTAAAGTAGAATCTAATGCTTTAGATATTCTTCGATTTTGATTTTTATGTATTTTTTTAGATTTTTTATTTTTTTAGTATTTTTGAATATTTCATTATTCTGGTATTTTCTATATGGAGTGGTAAAGTGGTGCTTTCCATGGATGATGAGGGATTTTGATTTGCTACGTATGAGTCAGAATCATAGTTATCTCTATGGGAGTAATAGGCACAAGTGTCACTGTCAGGGTCGTCCCTAGGGTGATCATCGTCTACGAGTTTATGAATATCCTTATGATTCTCAACTTTAGATCCAATCATTTCATCCTCCACTTTCATTCCTGTGATTCCATAAAACAAAGTTACTCGGTCAGTAAAATTTCTAATTTTTTCCTTCATTAATTCATATCTCTTACTTATCCTCGAAATATTTTCCTCCAAAGAATTCTCAAGATTAATCATGTGAGAAGTTTCTCTATTTTCATGAGTATTCTTTCGTGTTTCAACTTAATATCCAGTCATTTCATCTTCCATTTTCCTGTATGAACTGGAAGAAGATTCTCTTGGAACATCCAATATATGATCGTTAATTTCTAAAAATTTCTACTCAAAAATTATGGAAGGAGTGCTCAGCGGAAGGATTTTGCGGGAATCTGTAGGTCTCATACTTAGAAAGTCGTGACTCAGGAATGCAATGTTGGTTTGAGTAGATCTTACTTCCATGGTCATGATTGATTGTATCCCCAAATTATGGAGTCATATAGGGTTCGTATGTGTCGATGTCATCATTATGGTCCTATGTATGTGTAGGTTGATCGAAGGAGTAGTATTCAGGTTGATCAATAGGGATTTAATCGTTAGGGTCAATCCAATATGGTTGATCATTAGGTGTTGGTCTCTCCATCTAGTTTAATCGGGTTCCATATTATTCCCTAAGGTCCAGTCTAGATGTATTTTTGTAAATTGTGGACCTGTCCCAAAAAGATTGTGAGGAAAGAATGATGGAGGTTGGGTTTGATGTCTCTTCCAGTCATGAGTCTCAAAAGTTATTGATCTTGAAATGGATCATGAGGTCTTACGAGAAATCTAGAATCTCTTGGGTCGGCCCAAGATGGATTTTGGTCATGAGTAGCAAAGGCTGGGGGATCTAGCAAATCTGGAGTGTTGAATTCAGTCACATCATTTGAGTAAAATGGATTAGGATGCATATATTGCACTGGATTCATTCGAGGGTGAGAGTCTCCCGTAAATATCGAAGTATGGTTGGTTGAAGGACATTTTGAGAATTTTGGTCTTATCAAGACAAATTCATTTTTATAATATAGATCTGATGTATACTAATACAATTGTCTCATCATTTTTAAATGAGCTGACATAATGGATGACGATTTGGGTTTGACCGAGATGAATTCATTTTCGTAGTACAGATCTGGAGGGTGCTCGAACAAAAGTTGCATACTTTTCGAAGGAGGTTTATTACTTGACATACTTGATCTTGGTTAAAGATGTTCAAGTGCTTGGAATACTCAACAAAAGAAACCTTAAATTTTTTTCTAGATCAAGAAAGGATAGTGATGGCACAAATGTGCGGTTTTTAATATTTGAAATTGGTTCATGCACTCCAATGAAAACACAATACAAACCCTAGTTTCACCAACACACACAATGAAGCAGCAAGAGTTCGGCAATTATCTTTTTAATTTTAGTTGGTGATAAATTCAATCTTGGAAAAAAAATAGTGAGTTGTTAGGTGCCGAAAATTTTCTTGAAGATTGGCCCAAATTCTTACGACTAGGTGCACCTACTTTCAGCCAGTACGGGTATAAGTATGGACCGTAAAATGTCTACCTGTGTTACTTAAGGATCGAGCCTTACGCAATGTCCTTTAAACCACCCACTCTGCTAAGGAAATCTGGACAGTTTACCTGCTATCTGGAATCCTCACTGAGAAGTGGCTAATCATATTCCTAGAATCACAAGTCAGTATGAAAATTTAGAGTTGGGCTCTAAACTTAAGTGTCGTCTCTCTCTTTCTCCAAAAAATAAATGCATCCAAGGTTGGGGTTGTCCTCCCACAATAATTCTTGCTTTTATGAGTTGATTTAGTTGGCTTTGTTTAGCAGTCCCAATTTACGTGATCACTGAAAAATTAGGCGAGAACAAATATACGTCTATCGTCTAGTCCCAATTTCCTTTAAAATTATGTGACAAAACATGAGGGAGAAATACACGAAGAGCCGATGCATGTAAAACAATGATGTATGCTCACATAGAAGACTTACAATGATTCCTTGAAATCTTCATGTGGGATGCAATACAAGAATTGAAAATTTAATCTATATGAATGCAAGTCGATAAAATCGCACCTAGCAGAAAGTTCTATTAACCGTGAAGAAATGATTTGAATTTGACTAAGTTGAACAATCTAATGTGTCTCAATTAAAGTGTAGTGTGATCCTAGATTCTACGAGAACAATCAGAAAATCCTAGAAGCTCTAATAGTCGTATGTACAGGTCTAACCTATGAGCCACTCAGCTCAGGCCCCACCCTCACCAGAGAATGAAACATGCCATGACACACCACAAAAAATGTTCAAGGTATTTTTTACAAACGCGAGAGTCCAAACAGACACCGCTACAAATGAGAAATTAATTACAAAAAATAAAAATTCAGAAAAACAAATCTTAGGCTCTATGCTCTCTCACGACACGACTCGATCTTAATTTTAATGAGGCATGGCGACTGATGAAGATGCGTGATTTCAAAAGAACCACATCACGGGCATCGGATACCTCGCATGACAAATAAGAGAGAAAGTGTAAGGGAGTGACATAAAAATTAATAAAAATAAAGATAGAAAATAGATGCTCAAAAATAAATGGGAAATGTACAATGGCACATTCGGGGTCAGACTAACCGAATGTGTGGAAAACAGAGCACAAATTTTCAAAACAAAAACCTAAGCCATCAGCAATGGCGCCATCTGACGAGTCCGAAATTCACAAAGTTAATTTATGTGAATTCAGATTTAAGAATATGATGAATGTGTCGTTGTAATTCCGTCGGGAATTCGGAACCAGTCAAGAAATAACCACAATAATTTAATCAAATTTATTCGAAGTAGTTTAGAGTTTATTTTACTTGGTTAAGTCCCAAGGTCGAACTCAAGGAGGCAAAGGAGCAACTTAGAATTTTGTCTATCAAAGATCATGCACGATTTTCGAGACAGTATTTTTGTTATTTTTAATGCAATTTTGGGATGCAAAATGCAAATGTGGCCAATTTTAGGGACTAAAATATAAAGATCAATCGAATATTATCCGGAAAATATGAAACTTGCCCAATATGTTATATATGATGAAATGAAAGCATTGTAATTGTTTTGAAATTTTTTGATTCAAAACAAATATTTTATAAATTAATAAATGTAAACAGAGTGAATTTAAATATTTAATTATAATAAATGTTAAAATATTTATTTTATAGTTATTAAAAAATGCAAGATGGATCGTTAGGTAATCGATCTCAAAAAAATCTTAAACCTTGAAAATATGATTTATGAGTTTTAATACCTATTGAAAATTAAATATCGAGAGGTGCAAAATGATTTTTATTGAGAAAAATGTGCATTCAAATGCAATTCTTTTTGGGAACAAAGTTAAACACAATGAATCCTAGAATTTGTGAATATTTCGGTGATTTTTAGAACTATGGTTAATTTAATATGATTTTTTAGAAGATTGGGTAAAATATGTAATTTTTCACAAGAAAATTAACAGATTATAAAAATATCACAAGCATGCCACGATGTAGAGAATTAATTTTAGAACATAATCCTTTTTTTAATAAATAAAATGATGTGATATATAGGTGTGAAATAAATAAGGAACACATGGGTATCAATGCAATATTCTAATAATTAAATAGTACAAAAAATACATAACAAGGGTAAATTATAATTACATGGACCCTCTGGGGGTTTTCTGCAAAATTTCCAAGGGGAACGTGCACAACACGTGCCCTTGGATGATGGGGGCCTTCACGCAAAATGAGAGACTTGAGGGGGATTTTCTGCAATTCTTCCAAATAGACACGTGCCCTTCACGTGCCTTATCGGCTTGGGGTGCTACTGTAATTCAAGTGATCACCATGGGTTCTTTTCAAGTTGTACCCCTCAACGCACGTACCAAGCACGTGGGTGAGGGTCTCGGGACTGGACTGGCTATGATTTGGTGGAAGGGGCGGGTCCTAGAGACCTTCGGCGGTGGAGCAGCAGGGTCTGGCGGAGGGACACTGGATGAGGAAGATATCAAAGTTTTAATCCGAAAATCCTCGAACTACGGTTTGGGTTTTGGTCAACTTGTTTTGGTTAGTGATTTTTTTGCATTTATCCTGTACTTTTGTTATGATATGTACATAGTAGAGGTAGTTTCAGGTTATCTGGATTTAGTATGAATTAGTTAAAAGTCAGGGAAGTTAGGCTATTTTAGAAGTCATTTTGGTTGAGATTTTTGGCTTCATATTCTGTGCAATTATGAGTGATAAAATGCAATCCTTATCAATACATGCATGAATGATAATTATGAATAATAAATGAAGAAATACCCATGAAATTTAGGGATTTGAGCTTAAATAATTACTTTTAGAGTTATGAATATGAGATTCATCACAGCTACACATGTATATTACCCACCTCCTCGCTCCCGCAAGAAGGTTCGTCACAAACCCATTGATCCTTTTATATTCTCACTCCTCCATGTATAGATTTTATTTCTTTTATTTCCCTCCCTCCTATGTGATTCTTATCACTCACCCCAGATCCATATCATTTCATTACGGCTATATTTTGCATGAGCAGATCCTAAGTATAGTGAGGAGAGTGACCCGAGTCTATTCTTCTCTTGTAAATTCTCCCTTCTTTGTATATTCTCTAGATCTCATCATTTCTCACACTCACTCTTGTCCTAAACTTAGGCTGAGCAGAGCCTAAGTATAAGGATTGATGTCCGCCATGTGTATATATTCACCAATTTCTCCTCATCATCTTGATCGCCTCATTCTTGATCTTCTTTTACACTTAGGCTGACCAAAGCCCATGTATAGGGAGATGGGTTGATTTCTATACTTTTTTTCTTTTAGTTTTCCTGCGCTTGCATGAGCTATGTCTTTTCCCCGCTTTCTGTCCTCTAAGTACATATCACATGCTAAGCATATGGGAGCGTGTATATATTACAAATATACTTTAGCCTTATCTCGTACTTTCACGTATTTTTTGTATATATTATGCAATAATTATGAGGTGGGTAAATTTTATGATAAAACTTTTTGTAAAATACATGTTTACTTGTATATTATGTATATTGTATAATTTGTATACTACGTGTAAAAATTTGTACAATTCTTCTAAATAATACTTTTGTAAAATTTGTAGTAAAATCGGAGGTATACAAGATTTTTGAAAAAAAAAATAAAAAATATATACGCTTCTTATTTACTCTCGCATATCCGTACATTCAAAAATGTGTCTTGCACTTCATTCATCTATATGCATGTCACCTACATTTCAATTGCATATCTAGCATATGTGAAGTGAAAAGATAGTGGGTTCTAAACCAAGCTATGAATAGAAGCCAAGGATGGGTTTGCTTTAACCTTAATCTACCTAATTTTAGACGAACCTTATAGCAATGAGAGTTAAGATTTTTCAAGTCGAGTGATTTAATTCTTTGAGTCCATAAAACTATGTTCACATGTCACCTTGATTGGTATAAGTAGAATATTTCATACACACGCATGATTCTTTTAGACATTAACCTAACTTGGACAAGCACCATGCATGTAGATCATCACTGATGAGTTGGTGAGGAGGTAGAATCCTTTATCTTGGAGTAGCACACGAGTGGAAATATCCGCCCTCCTCTAGGGGGGGGGGAGTGCATCTCAACCTAGTCTAGTGGTGTTAATGTCTAAGGACTGGATGTTGAGGTTGCAATAAAGCTTTAAAAGAGGGATGGTCTACTGGCTCAAGAATAAAAACTCCCTATGTACATGTTGCACCTTGTATATAGTTCAAAAAAAAAGAGAGAACTCCAAAAAATGGGGCAGGCCTGATTGAAAATAAAATGCATGACGGAGTGTATTTGCAATGCATATGTTTCAAAGCATCATACCATGGAAGACTGGAGCTGGAGATTTGGCTACACTGATCAAACTTCACGGATATGTGACTATACTTGTCACAATCCATTCTCTTCTCTACCCCCTCTTCTTGAAACGATTGCACTTGAACTTACAAGGGAATACCCCTCTCCTTGAGGAAAGAGTTGCTAGACCGGGGAATTAGGGTTACCTTGTTAGAGGAGGATGCTTCTCTACCATTTATGATGTGGAGAGTTATATTTCACCTACACGGTTAAAGTAAGATTCATAGTCATAAGAATTTGTGTATGAGTAGTTGTTCTGACCTGACTATTGGGGCGATCTGAATAGGGACTTATGGAACTTAAAGGTTGTTAGGTTTTAAATTTGGTTCCCAATAAGGTTCTGCCACATTATTAATCCAAATATCGAGTCAAGCTACATTTTCACCTTTTGGTCATTACCTTGGTATGGAACCCAAAATAACTTTCCTTTCGCATTTCAGTTTAGTTACTTATGGAAGCAAGGTTTAAGTATAGGGGGTTGATGAATCTATAATACATCATACTAAAAGTCGAAAATAAAGCCTTGTTCCCGAGTAATTAGTTGCATTTCTCCATTTATTTTGCATTATTCTTATTCATGCATTTAGTATTAATGTCTGCATTTTAGCATTCGTAATTGCATAAATAAGAAGCCTAAAAGTCCATGTACACATTTTCTTGTATAATTACTAACTTCACCTATTTGTATCTATTTTATACTAACTCCAAATCCAATAAAACAGCTCCATTGTGTACATATTACTTTTTTGAATACAATAAAAATATAACACAATTTCTAACATGAAAATGTTGATAATTAAACTCAAAACCTAGTTTGGGACTAAGAACCTTCAAATGTGAAAATCATTCCCAGTCTCCTATGTCCTCTACTCACTTTTGAATTAATGTATGTTTAATTACCTTCAAAACAAGATCAAATTCGAAAGAATCAAAGTTTGTATGTGAACTTAGGTTTTGGGCCCCTATTGTATATTGTACGTATTGATCAAATTACCCCCTTTATTTTATCTTTTTATTTTCTTAATTATTAAAAATCCAAAAATAGATTATGTCATAAATATTTGTTTTATATTTTCACTAAATTTATTTGATTTTTATCTTATTTTTTAAAATGATTTTTTTTGCAAAAGACAAAAATGTGATTTTTTGTAATTATAAGATACCACCCAAAAATACACTTTATACATATGGTTTATTTTGATTTTTGGTCCTTTACAAATATTTTAGATCTCATAGAGATAAGCAACTTTCGTGACAACTTTTTGGGTTGATGCCTTTGCTTTCTTCTTCTTTATTTTTTTATTTAATTTTCGATTTTTCTGGGAGCAACACGTGACACCTCTTAGAGCCTCCACGTGTCACCCCATTATTCTTTTACTTATCTATGTTATTACATTAATATTTATGTATTTAGTTTATTTATTTATTATTTTATTTTTTATTATTTTTTATTATTTATTTTAGTTTAATTTTTTAATTCATTTATTTTATCTTGTTTTATTGATATTTTTATCTATATTTATTATTAATTATTTTATTAATAATTATTTTTTAAATTTTTATTATTTTGCCTGCCAAATGGCCACACCCTTGCAAGCCATGTGGCCACCTCATTCCACCTCTCTCTCCTCCGCCTTTTTCTCTCTCTACACCTACTACCCTCACTCACTCTCTCTCTCTCTCTCTCTCTCTCTCTCTCTCTCTTCTCCCATGCAACCCGTGTAACCTACGCATCCTCCCTCACGTTCTTCTCCTACCCCTACTCACCTCACCATCTTCCGTCCCATCCCGCGCCTTGCGTGGGAAGTTACACCACCTCCGTATCCCACAACCAACTTACGAACAATCCCGACACCTCGCTCGCCATGCAACTGCCAATGTGTGAACCCTCTACCCTTGTGCAAGCATCGCGTGGTCAACACTCACCCAATCTCCAACAACCATAAGGTTGCCTCATGTGGCACCCCTCTCTTTTCCCCACGATCTTCCCCTTGCTCTCCAAAACCAGCACACCTCCCTCATACAAAACCAAGCCAACCACCTCCCCTGTAACCATCTCACAACCACCTTTGAAAGCCAACCTACATCCTCGTTGCCAATTCAACTACCATTTTGAGAGAATAGAGGACCTCGAACTCCCACCATCCCTCGGTGGCTGCAAGAGAGCCCTTCCTCGAGTGACGATAGGTCTTGGCCGACGAGATCCAAGGAACCTTCGTTCCTCACTGTAGCAGTTCCAGCTACTGTGAAGCTCAGCCTCGTCACGACTTGAGCAAGAAAGAAGCCTCATGCCTCCCTCCCCAATAATTCGACTCCATCTGCAGGTATCCTCTTTCTTCCTTCTCCTCCCTATTCTTCTATCCTCTGCTTTTTGCATGCTCCTCTATTTCTCCTCCTTTCTACCTTCGATCGACTACACCCCTGTTGCCTCTCTTATCCATAGATCATCCTCAAATCCATCGTGACCAAAGAAAACCTTCTTTCCTCACACAAAGGTGGTTCTAGTTCCTCTTGCAGGTCCATTAGTTGCACCACTAACCCTCCACTCAACAAACACGACCTCACTTATTACAAGTACCACCTTCTAAACTATCGCTAAGTAGATCATCGACAGAGAACACTCCATCACCCTTCAGCTATCAAGAACTTACAAGACTTGGGCTTCTTCTTCAAATTTCGCCCTTCACAAGACACCCCTACAATGATGTCTGCCCCTTCGCGCTCGACCGCCCCAACCACCTTCGAGCATCTCTGTTGTTTATAGTCATGCTCCGCTGACGTGCCTACAACAACCTTCCTCTGCTCTACTTCGAGGTTGACACCACCGAGCAACCCACTTGCATCCTCACATTGCCTTACCGCTCCAAATTTGGTCATGTGTCGATGGAGGAGGAGACAATCGCCCGATGCTTTCTCCTCCTCCATCAACGACCGCCTAGATCGCCATCGATTAACTTCTGCTCCAGCCTTTTCCCCTCCCCACGTGAAACACACATGTGATGGGTAAACTTACTCCTCTTCCCATATCTATTCTTTCTGATCCCAAAAGGACCTGCAAACTTGCACGCACCTTCGACATGCCTATTAGAAATATTATGCAAAGGCCTCTGTAGTTTAACCATTCTCAAGAAGGTCATGTAATCTGTGACATCATATCCAAACTACAAGCACGTGGCCTCCATGCCACATTCGCATAAATACCTATATGGTTATAGGTATTTACATTTTAGCCCTTTTCCATGTTTATTCCAATTTATTCATTTTTTAAATTGCAAACAAACCCCTACATTAGTGTTCCATGTTAAAAAATCATTTCTCATAAGTTTTCATTTCCAAAAAGTGCATGTTTTAGAGCAACTTATTTTCTATCTAATGAACATTTGTGATCAGTGAATTGTTTATTATAATTAATTTGGTGAAAAATTGCATAGTTTAGCCATTTTATGCTTTGAATTTGATATTTAATTGTTCACTAATCTAAAATAGATCATCGTTTGATACATATAAGATAACTTTATTTCTTAAAAATAATTAGGTTTGCTATTTATTAAAATTATTAAACTAATAAACACCTAGCATGCTTATTTTATTCATAATTAATTCACTTGGCATCCAAAATTTCATAAAATTTTACAGCAGCTTAATTTCATCATATTTCACATTCTGGCCAAGCTTCATAATTTTTGGACAATGTATTGATGAAAATGATGTTTTAGTCCTCCAACTTCGCCAAAATTACATGTCACTCATTAATTGCATTTAAAAAATAAAAAAAATCCTCGTTGAAAACATGATTCTAGATCATCTTTAAATCAACATAAGGATACCCTTGCCTCCCTGAGATTGATCTTAGACTTACCAAGTAAAAGAATTAAATTGATCACTTGCTTTTAATTGACACATTAATAAAATGGTCTTCTACTAACTCTGAATTGCCCGATTGCAACGACATTCAAACATTAATTTCACATAATTAACAAGGGTAAATTCCGACTCTATAAATGACAATTTACCGATATGTTGGTGCTTCGCAAGAGGTCATTCATCTTCTCTACTTCTTATCGCAGTTCGAGGAGATTTCATTTCCCTTCCATCTATAAGTAATTTTGGTATATTTACTCGC
This sequence comes from Ottelia alismoides, assembly GCA_037367405.1. Classification (NCBI taxonomy): domain Eukaryota; kingdom Viridiplantae; phylum Streptophyta; class Magnoliopsida; order Alismatales; family Hydrocharitaceae; genus Ottelia; species Ottelia alismoides. Next base: position 917,365 of record JAZKJV010000316.1, on the reverse strand, counting down.
ATTTGCATCTCTCATTTCACATTTTAATTATGTGTTTAGAGTAATTTTCGATCATCATCTCTGAGCTCATATCTACTCTATCAGAGATCCTCAATACCCCATTTGCACTTTCGATGACACATTCACGTTCGCCAGACCTTCTTCTCCCACTGATCAACCCTGATCTCCATTAGATCAATCTAGATCTGAGGTTTGATTTCATCATCAATCAATCTCTTCCAATCCGAGGTATGTTCTCCTTATCAATCCCTTTATTTGTGCTTCATCTTCTCCTAATAAAGAGGACTGGAGCTTGGTCTTCGAGAAAAGTATCTGTTGCAGGTAGTTTGAGCATGTTGGAATTCAATGATCAGATTTTGGATCATCATCTGCTACAGTCGAACACCTCAACCTACATATCTCACATCAATGATAATCGACCTCCTTTGAGCCATCTGACCGATAGAGGAGCATTGTAGGAATGAGCTGCAATTTCTAGGCATTGATTTGATTGGAGATCGATCAAGATTCGATCGATAGAAACTTGGATCGCCACCACTTCTTCTGAGTTGTTCATGCACCTCCAGCTACAGTACAATGAAGAACACCATACCCATATTCAATCAAGGCCATCCAAGGAGCCCCAAATTCTAGACATAGATCTTAGTTCTCAAATCGAATCATATCCATCAATGCACACCTGCTTGCCCACCATCAGTTTGGAATAAAGACTAGATCCCGTCGTTCACCGAGCCATGTGTTTTAGTGGTAACATTTCACTCCAATCCCTTCCTTTTGTTCAATTTGTAAATAAGTCCCATTGGACACGTGTCACTATATTGTTGTTGATTTATTTGAATTAACTCCTTTGTACTTTTTTATATTCGCAACTTGGTGCAAGACTTTTGGTCAATTTGCTATATCATTCTTGTCTTTAAGTCTTACTATTTACACATTTCAAATAAATTAATACCCTTCATGTTTGTGTCAATGCACCTCACATGAGACGGCACACCCTATTCAGGGTAAACTGTATATATTTCACCCTACATTTTTATATAGTTGTCTGGTTGGTCCAACAATTATCTTCCTTTGCACTCATACCCATGTACAACAGATTGTCATTTTGATTGTTAATTGTCGTTAATAAACAGCTAATAACCTCTAAAATTCCATAAAAAATGCCATAAGCACCTCCTAGTTAGTATACAATAGTAATACTTGCTTGGCATTTTAATTATTTTTTTATTTTTAATAAATAAAAACTAAACACTTTGCCTTAGTTTGTAGAAAATAAAACATTAAATATATAACAAATGTGTGAATAAATCTATAAAAATTTGTATGTATTTCATTTATTATGTTTTAGCTTCTATATAAATTCCATCTTTTAATTCTTTATAAAACCAAAAAATTTGCAAAACACTAAAAACACATAAAATTCAATATCAAATCACAGAAAAACCTAAAAAGTTATAAAATAGTTTTTTCGAAAATTATAAAAATTTATCTCTATTTTTGTACATATTTTGCTTTATTTTTTTTCCTTATTTTATATTTTAAAATATAAAAATTTTCTGATGTGTTTTTTATTTCTTTTTTTTATTATTTTTAATTATGATAAGTGTCTTAAACAAAACTAAAAACACTAAAAAACACAAAAATAGTATAAAATTTAAAAAAAAACAAAAATATTGTATTTATTTTAATTATTATATATGTTTGCTTTGTTTTTAACCATAGTCCGAACCCTATTGAGCTAAAGTAGAATCCTAGGAGGAATGTCTCTTTCCCTGCTGCTTCCCCCCACTTTTCTTAATCACTTTTGACCTTTGACCTCAATATCTATCTCTTATTGTCTTTTTCACTGAATAAGGACTTCTGCCTTCTTGTCCTACTGATCACGGAAAAGAGCACATGCCGACCTGCCTTCTAGCATCTCAGTTTTGCTGCTTAGAATATATGATTCACCCCCTACTCAAAAATGGCAACCCACCGATCTCCATTTCCCGAAAAATCCTTCTAAATGAAGCTTTCCCAGCTGAGGAAGAGGCATAGAGGAGGGTAGATTGGGGTTCTTTCCGAGCCGAGAATCATGATCAGGAAAGGACAGAGGATTCGATTGATGATGAAGAAAGAGAATCTTGAGTTCAGTTCTCCACCCGAAAAAAGAATGGATCAAATTCTATTGAGTCTGACTCATAGTGATCATTTATCAAAGAATGACTCTGTTTATCAACTACCTTAGATGTGACAAAGGAGGGTGTGGTCTTGATTTCGTCAAGTGCCGCCCTTCACGGAAAAGACCAACGTCCAACCTACCTCAACTACATATCGCGATATGACGCAACAGGCTTAGACCATGAATATCCAAATAGGAAGAAGAAAGCAACTAAAAGCATGTCACTGTCGATGCGCTTACCTTATGATACACTTTTGATCGAAAAAGTTTTACTAATTTTGCTTCAGACAAATTTGACTTTTTGATTTCAAACTTGCAAATTGTTTAGAATTTCATTTTTCGATTTCTATATTCCCTAGATTGCGGTCTAAATAATATAAGCACGGAGGTCAGCTGCTTCCTCTTCTACTCTTTGCCTGCTCCGGATTCTCTGAATAATGTGAATGGCTTCACTTAAGGAATAGATATATGAAAATCCAAAAAGTTGCCTTTCCTTACATTTCTTTTTATTCTATTTACTTGTTTTGATTTCTTTTATCATAAAAATATAAGAACACTTACAAAATTTAGAAATAAATAAATACATAATCAAGAAACCTTTAAAAATCAAAAAAAATAAAAAATTATAAAAATTAAAAATCTAAACAAAATCATAAAAATCGAGAGTAGTTCACTTTGAGTTTCCTTTTTTATTTAATTATTCGTCTTTGATATTAATAATCCTCAGGAATTTATTGTTGCCTCCCTGAGTTCGATCTTGTAGGCTATACATTGAAATAAACAGCAATAGATTTATTGCTTACATTTCCTCTTTATTTGATTAGCTTGATTTCATTGGAATAAATAAGTTATGTTGAGTCTTTCATTCTATTGTATTGACACTTGTGCAAGTTTCCACATTTCATTTCTTAATAAATTAAAATATGATAAAAGCTTATAAAACAGCATTATATGCAATCTGCTCTTTCCCTTAAGAGATAAGGATCTTCCCACGAGTAAAAATGAATGTCGGGTAGGAATATGTCCTTCTTGACTCTCGTCCAATCCTATGAAACCACCCCAGATGTGAGGTGGTTCACAATATCAAAATACTATGGGAGAGATGCCATATTAAGAATGGATTTTTAAGGAAAGGTTTCTATAATCGGAGTGGTACTCAGCTGAATATATGTGCATTCTATTATGGATATATGGTATTGTACCACATTGTGAACACATGGCTTATCTTTGATTTTCAAATGAAATTCTGTTGGAGAAGGATCCATCTGAGTAAGCAGCATGATTTGGAATCCTTCTTCTATTTTAGGTATTGGATATCAGAGTAGTTAGTATAAGCAATGACTTTTGATCCAAGCAAATAGGATCTGAACTTCTCCGGGTAAAAACCACTACCAGCAATTCTTTCTCTATTACTATGTATTTTTTTGTGCATCATCAATTGTTTTATCTACATAGTGAATGACATATGAAAATTTATCTCTTATTTTTCTTAACAGAACCCCAACTATGAAATCAGATGCATCAGTTACGATCTTGAATGGAAGAGACTAATTAGGTAGTTGTTGGACATGAACATTAGTGACAACATCTTTTTGCTGATAAAATGATTAGAGAACCTTCAGATAAACATTGAATTTGGTGTCCTTGCATAATAGCTTTATAAAAGGTATGATAATCTTGTTGAATTCCTTGATGAATCTTCTATAGAAACCAACATGCCTAAGGATGACCTCACATTCTTAACTGTTCGAGGTGGCTCAAGTTTTGCAAACACGTCCACCTTTGTCTAGTCAACTTTCATGACATGTTGAGAAATAATATGACCCAGCACAATTCCTTTAGTGACCATGAAGTGGATCTTTTCCCATGATAACACTAGATTGACTTCACTGTATTTCTAAAGCACTCGATCTAGATGCGCAAGACAAGAATTGCAACTTTCACCATAGACTGAGAAATTCTTCACGAATACCTCGAGAAAACGACCGACCATATCACTGAAGACAACTAACACACACCTTTGGATTGTAGTAGGTGCATTTTCACAATCCAAGAGGCATTATCTTGATGGAATACGTGTTGAACAGACATGTGAATGTAGTCTTCTCTTGATCTTCGAGGGTGATTGCCACTTTATTATATCCATTATACCCATCTAGAAATCATAAGAATTTTTTCCCAGCCTATCTTTCAAGCACTTGGTCATTAAATGGCAGAGGAAAGTGGTACTTCTTAGTCGCTGCATTCAGACGCCCATAATTAACATAAATGTGCCATGATGTTGGTACTCAAGTAGAAATCTTCTCTCCTTAGTCATTGGTAACAACGATGATCCCAGTATATGTGGAACTACATGCAACATGCTCACCACTTTGAGTTAGAGATAGGGTAAATGAAGCTAGCTTCACATCACTTGGTAATTTCCTTCATGATAACATCCCATATGTTAGGGTTCGAACTTTGCCAAAATCAGTGTGACAGCCTGCAATCATCTTCTAGATATATGTGGTGTGAACACATGGCTTGATTTATCTCTTGGAGATCCAAAACATTCCATCCAATTTCCAAGCGGTTCTTTTCTAGAATCATGAGCAAGCGATATTCTTGATCCAGGGTCAGCCTACTACCGATGATGATTAGATATATATTTGATCTCTCACAAGGAAAACATACTTTAAACCTACTGGAAGCTGCTTTAGTTCAGGTAAATATTGATTGTATTTCATGGACACTTCAAAAATTGAGTTGGTAGGATACTTATCTACTGAAAATAAAGAGGTGATGTCCATCTCTATCACTCTTGGCTCAAATAAAATGGTACAAAACATATTTGCGATGATTTCATCTTGTTCAGTTTGACTTGAATCTTCTTCAAATAAACTATTAATGAATCTGATGCTCTCTCCAAGTTGGCAATGGAGCAACGATGGATTGTGTTGTCAGGTCCTCCTCCAAAGAGAGGATTTCCTGTGTCAAAATGTCATTCAAAGAGACTTGTTGATGGCTAATGTCAACAATTTCATTGTCTTCAGTTGATGCTTATGTCATACCTTCATCAGATGTGCTCTCTATAGCTTTTGTCTCATTGATCATGTCCATAGTGACTCTTTTACTACAGGAGCGGAACGCGATCTTTACTAACAACCATTTCGATAGTTCTAAGGAATGACTAAACAAGAATAATTGGAGTCAGGAGTAACGATGTTGGAAAATTCAAGACCATGATAATGAGTCCACAAGGAAGTGCATATCTTGTACAATAACTATAACATAATGTAATAAACCTCTTGGTTTCTCAATGGATCGATCAACAAATTAAAGGATTATGCATATGGGTTTAAGTGGACCTAACATGAATTCCTAAATTAATGATGAGGGTGTGAGGTTTATAAGGAATCACTATCAAGCAAGGTTCGCTCGAAATTCGATCAAAAATCTCACATCTGATCAAAAGTGCACCCTTGAAGGGCTTCATTTGTGGGAGATAACTGATAGCATTTACTGCAGCCATGGTTAATATGTGCTTCTCACCTCACTTGTGTCTGATATTGCATGATTGACGATTTGAGGTACATGCCACTTTCATAGATGACATGTATTTCACGGCATCCAACAACAACATTTCAAGAATAATATCTGTAATAATCTCAACGATGTTAGGATCAGACAATGCATTTTTCAACTTTTCACATTTTTGAATTTTTTTACGCCAGTTGGAAAAGCAATATTCAAAGAAACATGTTGTACATGCAAACCCACAGTGAACCATTATGCAACAAATATTATTGCCAATATCATTCCCTGATCTGAAATGAAGAATAAATAATTTGCATAATAGATCCCTTAGTACAATTAGGGTGGTTATGTACCATGGCCATCTTAGTAATCATACAATGTTAGTTCAATTATTGAATCATAGAGGCTGGTGTTTTGACGAATATTTAAAGGGTTAGATTGAGGACTCATCAAGCACCATCAAATGATTGTTAAGAGATGATCTCCAACCTGAGTAAGAGATGGCAATCCTCTCTCAGTTAGGCTGAAATCTGACCGACCACTTGATGCAGGTCCTCTGCATAGGAATAGAGATTCGAGGGTGTCAGATTAGTTAGGTCAAAGAGTTGATTTAACGAGATCGAGATAACCAAAGTCCTATATCATATGTTGTCATAATACATGCACACATCCTCTGAATTTGTAGGTTTGATATATACTTTTGGAAAGTATATGATCGAGACCTAGGTATGATATATGCTTTTGGAAAGTATATGATCAATACAGACTCCCAATGATCAAATAAGAAACTTACTGATAAAAACCCTGAAATAGACAGTGTAAAGTTGATCTAATACTTCAAATTATTTTGAGTCTTCCAGTATGCAGAATGCACATGTATTGGGAATACCTGAGGGTGATGTGATAACAAACGATTGTATAACCCTGATGCTTCCATTCCCAGGGAGTGATGAAATGGGTCTGGATTTTAGTGACTCCTCTCAGTAGAGAGGTAATCTGATCTTAGTCCAAATGTTGGACATTGATTAGAATGTTAATCAGATGCAATGAGAAGATTAGATTTGCGGTCTTGATTTAATCAAGCATCTATGGGAGGCCCGAGATCTGGATTTCAAATATGATCTCAATATCCAAGTTACTATATGTGGAACAATACAATCGCCCTGTCCTTATCCCTAGGTATTCGCGGAGAAAGTGCATTATCCTTGAAAGAGTTCATGGATAATTTCATTGTTGATATGAGTATCGAGCATTGAAAAAATTGATAATTAAATATGATTTAATTATCATGAGTAATATCAATTTGATTCATGTTATGAGGAGAGTTATCTAAGATAATTGAATGTGATTTAATTATTAAAGACATGAATAATGTGAATGTGATTCATATTATTTGAGAACAAGAGAATAGAGATCCAAGATGATTAAATGTGATTTAATTATCATGGATATGAATAATGTGGGTAGCAATATCCGTATTAGTCATATATATATATATTATAAATGTGATTTATAATATATAAAAGAGAGCTACTTGTAATTTGCATTTATTAAGTCAATGTTAGTGTGAATTGGATTCACATTGGACATTAAACAGAAAATGTAATTTACATTTTATTTTGGGTTGTGAATGTGATTCACAAATTTCCAATGGCATGATTGCAATGTTCACAAAATAAATTGGATTTATTTTTGTGAAATAACTTGCAACAAAAATTGTTGCAAATATTGGAGAAATTAATGTGATAATGTATCTTATGGAAAAAAAGGAGAAGAATCCACCTTCCTTCTAGGGAGGGTGGACGGACACATTTCCTACATGGAATGTGGTGGCCGTCCACTCCTTTCATGGATGGAGGTTGCCTCCTTCCTATTTCTCCAATAGAGATTGATTTGATATAAATTAAATTATATTTAATATATATTTGAATTTTATTAAATTAATTGTTGTTGTTTTTTTACCAACAAAATCTTAGTCATTGAAAGAAACACAAATCAATGAGAGCCATTGGATTTTTGTTGCCCATGGATTGAGATCCATGAATCCCAAAATATTATAAATAGAAGGGCACCCCCTTTGTTCTTCTTTACACAGTGAGAACATAAGGCTCTCTCTCTCTCTCTACACGCCATCTTTTCCTCTCTCCTGTGCCGTCACCATGGATGCCATAGAGAGGTTCTTCATCGTCGCAGCATCGTCGTTATGCTGCCCGATCATTTGCTCATGGATCTCCGTATCCTTCAGTGCACCTCCCTCGTGAAGAAGATGTCAGATCTCATGTGTCGAGATTAGGAGATCCGTCGCTTGGACCATCAACATGGATTGCGAGAAGCACGTGTTTCATCAACATGCTCGCAAGCGTCTCCTCCGTTGGATCGGACTTGAGACAGTAGGTACCTTCATTTCGAGACTCGATCGCAACCACGCTTCAAGAGGTAATCCTATTACTTCTTTGTGGTTTTGAAGAAACGATCCAAGAAGTATTCTTGGATCATGCGGTTTCGTCACATGAAAATTTTTTATTTCTGCTGCAACGAACAACTAGTACGACTAGTCGCTCCCGATCGACGATCATCACGCTTTCATGTTGTGTTTAAGGATATCACCATATCCTTCAAGTTGTATCAGAGCCTTAGGTCAGTGGTTTTGGATGCGATCCATAAACCTAGGACGACTTGGGTTTGTTAGGGTTTGCGAAAGTTTTCTTGCATTTCATTTTCGCTTCTCTGTTTTGAGATTATTTGCGGCACTGTTAAATGGTTTAAACACGAAAATAATAATTGGATTTTGTTCCCCATAAATAAGGAAACCGTAGGATCTGAGTTTACGTGATTTCGATTCCGTTTTCTCAAGTTATGCTCATTTTAGTGAACATGTATCCACTATTTCGGGGACTGCGGATCATGACGTAATTAATATGTTCATTGCGGATTTGAAACGCCTTGAAATGCATGCAAATCACTTAGATTCTATTGTAAATCAAACTAGCAAACATTAGAAACTTATTTTACTTAATTTGATTTAAATTGATTGAGATATGGTATTTTTAGTAAGTGATGGTCTCTGCTGGAAATACTTTCCTAATCAAGAACCTAGTGATCGTCATTTAATCAATTAGTGAAATTAAGTTATTTTATTTTCCTGGAATAATGTGCATAAATATTTGTGAAATATTTGATGATAATTCTTTCCTTAAATGACATTGGCTTAACTAATATTTGATTAGATGTGATCTAGATCACTAATTTTACATGATCTACATGATCTACATTCCAATAAACATGTTGCTTGAATAGTATTTGGGATTTGTTTAGCAAATCTCATTATAATGTTAATCAAAATTGTTTTGATTATTATTATATGGTATAATTCCGGTTGAAGAACTGATGATCATCTCAAGTACAAAGTGATCTATTTTGCATTATCCTTTCTCGAGGTGGATATGGTGTCTAGTCGGGGAGTGTTGGGGTAGCAGGTTGCACCGTGTGCGGTCTGTCCCACTCCCATCGGTACTGGCCATGACAACGGGTAGGGTTGGTAAAATGCATAAGAAATCATGATGTATTTCTAATTATTCAAATTCGAAATAATATGTATTTGAGATAATACCATAATTTCACGTAACAATTAAAATGTTTATTGGATATTGATTCGATCATTAATTTAATATGATTAGATTAATTGAAATCCAGTTATAATTAAAACACTCTGTTATGAATAGAGTTGTTATTTCCCTTGGAAAAATTGATCATAATGAATGTGATTCATAATGATTAATTAGAATTTGAATACGATATGGAGGATCACATAAGTCACATCCATGGTCTCCCGTCATGGCAAAGGGTTCCGTTGCCAGAAATTGTATGTAGGAGACGCCTGTCTGAAGTGATAGCTCTTGTATGCAAGCACATCTGGATCGGGCTCTTTGGTTCTCGAAAGAGTAAGGTCGTATACGTAGTGACACCATTATCAGATCCTCATATTATTGGGGTGATATTGGATTGTGTATAGCGAGTTCTATTCTTGTTGACGGTTGGTTCAATTAATGAGGGGTCAACATCACCTTAGGGGTGGTGGGCCCGGGTGTTAAAGACCGAATTGGGAAATGCAAGTTGGACTTGCAAGGCGGAATGTGTTCCCGCTTCTTTTTATCAGAGTTACAGATTCTCATATTATTGGCATGTGACAATGATAAGGAAGGAGATCCCAGATCTTGCTGAGATATAATGGTAAGTATATCTCTTACATTGAAAGTGATTAAGGGAATGAACTTTCAGAGTTGACAAGGCAAGACAACTTTAATATATAAAAAAAATCTTAAATCAAAGTAAAATATGTATATATATATAAATATATACACTTATGCAAATTTCTTATTTGAGATAATCCTTCATTAAACCCACTCAATACTATACTCAATAATAACCAGTATGATATCATGGATTGGACCCATGATCCACATATTGTACTTGCAGTTGGACACATAATGTATGTGGTTGAAATGTGCAAGTCTCCTCACAATAATGAGGAATGACAATTAAATAGATAATAGGAATACAACCCTAGGGTTTGTATGTCTCCATAGTCTTTATCTCTCTTCGAATGTACTTTGGAAGTAACATGTCAATGATGATCGCAATTGTCAAATAATCCTTATAAAGACTTAAGAAGATGTTCTGGCATAGATATGTGCTCTCGACATTTAATCATGAATGACATGGTTCTGTGCATCATGCAGAATGGTGGCTCCATAAGAGATGATGCATTCAAAATGTTTGAATACATACCTGAACCAATGTTTTAAGAGTCTAGATGGATGTAGACATGATGAGTGTCGTCATTCTACTATCTATACTCTAGTCATTCGTGAAACTTCATAGTATTCATATTATATGAATTTAGTGAGGCATGTATAAATGTTGAAATGCTCTTACATTGAATTCTTTGAATTAACATAAGAGACCTTCTGTCTTAAGCAATGGTTATTTGTTGATTAAGGGAGTGCAGTGGAAGCATGGGTCAGACCCAAGATGAAAAGGATAGTCAAAGAGTTGACCGTACTTCTATAACTTCCATATGACATCCAAACAGTTGGATAAATGCCAATACTGCCATAAGTTGATATATTGATAGTATGACTGTCAAATCTATCTAGAATCGTTAGAGAAGGTCTCAGATAGTGCATCAGAATAATTTATATAAAATCATTGAAATTGACTTTCTTATTTCATAAGATAAAGGCTAATATTTGTATCACAATCTTCTAATGACACTTGCAATTGGTTGCATATGTATTAGCAGATTAGGAATTTGATTTTCAGGTTTAATAGTCATCTACATGGATATTGATGCAATTGTTGCAACAATCTCTATTGAATATACATACTTCACTATTTCAGTGGGAGAGCCCTTGGTCTTAGAGAATGTCTCTATGACCTAGACATTAGAATACACTCATTGTTTGTTTCTAGATGTTGGAAATAAACATGAATTCTGGAATTGACCTATAATAAAGATTTATGATGGATATATTTCAGAAAGTAATCTAACATCCAGAGGACTCTACTGAATTAAAAAAATAATGAGTGGTTCATTAACATTTCTAATAATGAAATTAAACCTTTAAAGATCAATAAGAGGATAAAGATCATTTGACAATGATCTGGCATCAAGATTTGGACGTTTGCCTGTTGATTTGATCAATAGACAAGTAAGAATGAAACTTTAGAATGTCTAAAATTTCAAAACTTACATAATTATGAATATTGTATTCAAAAGTAGAATATGTCCAATACACCCTTCCTTGGGAAAGGTGTAAGATGTCAAGTTATTTAGGATCTCATACATATTGATGCATACGGATCATCTATATCATAGTAAACATTATGGATATGTTTAGATAAATTCAAAGAATACCTTATGGAGATATGAATATCATTTCTATCTCAATCCTCCTAACACACCTTAACTCAATAGAGTTATCGGGAGATACATTGGATCGTGTATGACATTATCTTACCAATGATGAGTTTTAGCATAATTATCCCTTAGTTTCCAAGTATATATGTGTAGTAGAGACTACAATATATATTTTAATAAGGTTCCATGCAAGTAAGCTGGAATCTAGCACCTGAGAATGCTGCTTCATTAGGAAAATAAAGGATGGTATTGGATACCGTCCTTATGACCTTGAGATTCTTAAAAGATCTCATCTCTGAGAATGTGATTCTTAGAGATTGAGACTCTTGAGAATCAAGATAAAAATAAAGTAAAGGAACTCATTAAATCCTAAGATGATAATGATGCTCCTGAAATCGAAAACTAGAAAGATAACAAAAGATGAAACACTAATACCTCTTCAAATGAGTTTAATGATGTATTCCATGTGTCAGTTAAATATGACATGATCTAACTTCATACGATGAAGCTTCTGAAGATCATGACATGGAAAGATGGATGTTAGCAATAAAATCTAAAGTAGACTTCATGTACAAGTGTTGTATATGGACCCTCCAGGATCCACTGATAAGGTTTTGACCCATTAGGGTATAAATGGATCTTCAAGAGATAGGGAACCTGATGAGAAGGTAGAGACCTTCAAAGGACAGATCGTACCCACAAGATACACAACAAAGAGAAGACATCGCTTGTGATGAGACTTGCTCTTCAGTGACCATGCTTAAACCCATAAGAATATTGCTGACTATAGATACACAAATTAACTTCGACATCTGTAAGATGAAAGTCAATATTGCATTCCTCTATGAATATCTCTCTGAGGATATTCACATGAAGTAGCCCCAGGGCTTCATGGTTGAGGAAAGCAAGATGTGCAAGCTAAAGAAATCCATCTATGGACTCAAATAAGCTTCTTGTTGTTGGAACATAAGATTTGATGAAATCATAAATGTTATGATTTCAGATAGAATCTTGATGAACCATATGAAGCTTGGTGGGAGTGCTATTTGTGTTCATCATTCTAAATGTAGATAATATCCTAATCATTTAGAATGATATAAGGATGATAATATGTGTTTTATAATCTGGTTGTTCCATATCTTGAAATATGATTTCAAGGATACCTCTTAGATCTTAGTTCTGAAGTTATTCAGAAGCAAAGTGAAGAGTGTATTGGGACCATCACATTTGTAGTACACCTTGGACATATTCCATTCTTGGAAATTCCAAGAAAGTCTTCCTTCCCTTCAGATTTGGTACTGACCTATATAAAGGGATAGCACCTCAAAGAGTTGAGGAAATGAATGCTAGAAATGCTTGCACTTGTGCGTCAGTTACGCGAAGCTGAGTGTATGCTAGATGTGTACAAAAGCCAAATATCTGCCATGCAGTGGGAGTAGTATAGTGTTGCTAATCCTACTATGGAGATAAAAAACTTGATTGCAGTAATAACAATATATTCAAAGATGACAAGACTTTAGAGATAGTGATCTCTAAGTCTTATATTCAAGAAATTAAGACTATATAGATAGTGATCTAAAAGGTCTTAACTTTGAATACCTTTGGAGATAGAGATCTCCAAGAATAACAGTATTCTTATAAAGATTATGGAAATAAGGGTTATGATAGTTATTAATCTATAGTATCAAGGACACTATAATGGCTTTAATAAGATTGAGTATTGGTTGCAAAAGATGCAACATTCACATTGGATACGAGCACTATTACTAGGAGAAATGCAAGTGTCGTAAAAGGACTTGGCGTAGCCTCTTGGGGACAGAGTGACTGATCAGCTTACCTAGAAATTTTTTAAATAGCCTATGATTGTCACATGAGTGCGGGTTTCAATGATTATCCCATTAATGGCTCTTTGTGCTAGTGGGAGATAGTTGGACATGCCAGCCCATGACGAGCCATTATGCAATAAATATTATTGCAAATATCATTCCTTTATCTAAAATGAAGAATAAATAATTTTCATAATAGGTCCCTTTGTACAATTAGGGTTATGTACCATGGCCATTTTAATAATCATACAACTGTTTATTCAACTATTCAATCATAGAGGTTGGTGCTTGGATGGATATCTAAAGGGTTAGATTGAGGACTCATCAAGCACCGTCAAATGATTGTTAAGAGATGATCTCCAGCCTGAGTAGGAGATGGCAATCCTTTCTCAATTAGGCAGATATCTGACCGCCCTCTTGATGCAGGTCCCTTGCATAGGAATAGAGATTCGGAGGTGTCAGATTAGTTAGGTCAAAGAGTTGACTTAACGAGATTGAGATAACCAAAGTCCTCTATCATATGCTCTCATGATACAAGCATACATCCTCTGACCAGAGATAGATGTGTTACTATATATCTGAGTATGTACATTTGGCAGACCGATAGGTTGATGACCTAATCAAGGTCTATACACCGGCGTGCTAGTGTGCATGTAAGGGCAAATGAGTTATACAATATCTCAAAGTGATCATACAGGTTCAGTTACTGAACCGGAAGACATGAGCTCACTCATGAGATATTGGGAAAAATCAAATTCCATGCACGTTCATCTCGCTTTGGAAGCTTGACTGAATTTGTAGGTTCGATATAGACTTTTGGAAAGTATTATGATCGAGACCTAGGTATGATATATGCTTTTGGAAAGTATATGATGGATACCGACTCCCAATGATCAAATGAGGAACTTACTGATAAAAACTCTGAAGTAGACAATGTAAAGTTGATCTAATACTTCAGTTTATTCTGATTCTTCTAGTATGCAGGAGGTACAGGTATTGGGAATACCTGAGGGTGTTCTGATCATAAACAAGTGTATAACCATGACGCTTCCATTCCTAGGGAGTGATGAAATGGGCCTGGATTTTAGTGACTCCTCTCAATAGAGAAGTAATCTTATCTTAGTCAAAATGTTGGACATTGATCTGAAAGTGATACAGATGCATTGAGAAGACTAGATTTGCGGTCTTGATTTAATTAAGCATCTATGGGAGGCCCGAGATCTCGATTTGAGATATGATCTCAATATCCACGTCACTATACATGGAACAATACAATCGCCCTATCCTTATCTCCAAGTATTCGCAGAGAGAGCCCATGATCTTTTAAAGAGTTCATCGATAATTTCATTGTTGATATGAGTATCCAATCATTGAAAAAATTGATAATTAAATGTAATTTAATTATCATTATTATCATGAGTAATATGAATTTGATTCATATTATGAGGAGAGTTATCTAAGATAATTAAATCTGATTTAATTATCAACGACATGAATAATGTGAATGTGATTCATATTAATTGAGAATAAGAGAATAGAGATCCAAGATGATTAAATGCGGTTTAATTATTATGGATATGAATAATGTGGATAGCAATATCCATATTAGTCATATATATTATAAATGTGATTTATAATATATAAGAGAGAGCTATTTATTATTTACATTTGTTAACTAAATGTTAATGTGAATTGGATTCACATTGGACATTAAACTGAAAATGTAATTTACATTTTATTTGGGGTTGTGAATGTGATTCACAAATTTCCAATGGCATGATTGCAATGTTCACAAAATAAAGTTGTTGCAAATATTGGAGAAAATAATGAGATAATGTATCTCATGGAATAAAAGGAAAAGAAGCCACCTTCCTTGTAGGGAGGGTGGACGACCACATTTCCTACATGGAATGTGGTGGCCATCCACTCCTTTCATGGAAGGAGGCTTGCCTCCTTCCTATTTCTCCAATGGATATTGATTTGATATAAATCAAATTATATTTAATATTTATTTTATTTTTATTAAATTAATTATTGTTGGTTTTTTACCAACAAAATCTTGGCCATTGAAAGAAACACAAATCAATGAGAGCCATTAGATTTGTATTGCCTATGGATTGAGATCCGTGGATCCCAAAACATTATAAATAGAATGGCACCCCCTTTGCGCTTCTTTACACAATGAGAACATAAGGCTCTCTCTCTCTCTCTCTCTCTTTCTCTCTACACGCCCTCTCTTCCTTTCTCTCTCTCTCTTGTGCCGTCTACCATGGATGCCTATAGAGGTTCTTCATTACCGCAGCATCGTCGTTATGCTGCCCGATCGTTTGCTCGTGGATCTCCGTCTCCTTCGGTGTGCCTCATTCGTGAAGAAGACGTTGGATCTCGTGTGTCGAGATCTGGAGATCGGCTGCTTGGATCATCAACATGGATTGCGAGAAGCACGTGTTTCATCAACATGCTCGCAAGCATCTCCTCCGTCGGATCGGACTTGAGACAGGAGGTCTCTTTGTTTAGATATTCGATCGCAACCACTCTTTAAGAGGTAATCCTATTACTTGTTCGTGGTTTAGACGAATCGATCCGAGAAGTGTTCTTGGATCATGTGGTTTTGTCACATGAAAAATTTTAATTTCCGCTGCATCGAGCAACTAGTACGACTAGTCGCTCCCGATCGCATACGATGCAATACTCACGCTTCCGCGATGCGCTTAAGAATCTCACCATATCCTTCAAAACAAAAGTAGTATTCTTAGTTACATCTTTATTTACAAATGACTAGCTAGGGGGTGAATGATCATTCAAATTTGGTAAAAAGGTATTTAAAGGAGCTTCTCCTTGTCTTTCTCGAGAGCTATTGCCGGTGTTGGCTTCTCCTTGTCTCGCTCGGCTAGACCTTGGTTTTTGTCTATTTTTGGAGATTTTTGTGCTTATTTTTTGTATTTTCTAGAGATGGTATGGTGTTGCTCCTTCATCATCTTCTTCCTCACCCAGCTCTGCTATTGGACCAGTCAATGTAGAAGATGATGATTTACTAGAATATGCATTATATTTCCCCTTTGTTGTGGTAGAAAGCTGCAAGATCCTACCAATCATGCGAGTCACAACATGATATAACATAAAATCACATATACCTGACTCTACGAGATCGGATGAGACATCACGAACTACCTGGTCCTTATGTTTGAAGTTGTTGGGGCTGGTCTCAACTCGTGCAAGAATCGAAGTTTTTGTGGAAATAAGGTCATTGAGATTCTGACTCATCTCGGTTAGGCTCTTTACTAGTTGGGCAAGAAGTCGAGACTGGATTCATGGGTGCATCCTCAGATGACTCAACATGCTAACCACATTGAGATTGATAACGCGTTGGACACTATGAGTGGGAAAACTGAGAATGATTCTTAGGAGGATGTTGATTATAATGTTGAGGACGAAGGGGCTATTGGTTCTACATAGATCCACGAAATTCTGATATGGATGGTACCGATGATATGCTGGTTGTTGACATTGAGAGTTTTATCTCCAAATGTTATGACATGGTGGAGACTGCTGCTGAGGCTGGGACTGAACAAACTTCCCACGCTAAGGTTGGTGGTACAATCAAATGGAAGACTGGCCTTGCTAGTGTTTTCTTGGACGAGCCAGTTGTGCATCATTGTTCTAGATGTTGTTCACCTCCTGAATCTCGGGTGGAGGTGGGAATTACAGATCCACATATAATGGTTGGGGCTCGGGTTGGTAGACGACTATCTGTTGTTGCGGTTGTATTTGAGGTGCCTTATTAAGATTTTGTACATAGTATATGTGCCAGATCAATTGCATTAGACTCGGTTGAGGTTGATGTGGTGATGACAGCTCCTTTATCTTAGTGGGAATCTTGGCGGATGGGCTCGCTGATTGACAAGAGTTGATTGTGCTGACTAGCAGCTTCAGTTGTTCTTGATTTAACCCATCTTGTCCATATGTTGAGTTATCTATTCGATCATGGATAATTTTTTTAGGTCATGTGATTATTTTTCAATAATGTCCACTTGGACAAGTGGATCCCAATGATGCTAAAGTTAGATCACTCATCACTGTACACTTCAAGTGATGCTGCCATATTGATGGGCATGTGGTGGATCCGCGGCTGGCACTGATACACACATAATGAAGACAATGTGGCCTCTCCTTCGACCATATGCCATACTATGTCTTCATCCTTGTTGAAATGAGATCCTCTACACGTGGCATCTACAAGCCTCTGACTCTCAATAGTTAGGCCCCCAAATAAGTGTTAGACCAGGCTGGTCCGAGGAATTTCGTGGAGGGGAACTTCACTTTTATGTATTTAAACCTCTCCCAAGTTTCATGGATGGACTCATTTGATCCTTGGGAGAAGTTACTAATTTTTGCCTATGTCTGATTGAGACGACCCAATGGATAGAATTTTTGGAGGAATACCGACTTTAGTTCCTTCGAGGTCAACATGACCTTCCCCAAACAATTGATCCAATATAACGCCTTGTCATGAAGATTGTATGGGAAGGCAATCATCTTAACTACGACAAATAGAATGTTGGGGTAATGCATAGTTCTGCATATGTCATAAACCTATTAGAAATGGATATATGGTTCCTCATTCATGTTCCCATGAAATGATGGAATAAGACCTAAGAACTATAGCATGATCTCGAAATGTCCATGTACATGAGGAATTTGGATCCACTATATCATATAGACAACACTTAGGAGCCTATCTTCTTAGTTCATCTTCTCCTCACTGTGATCCATCTCTTTGTTCTTCATTTTTACCTCCTCATACTTGATTCTCTCTTTCTCTCCTTGGATCATTAAGCACATCAGTGAAGGTGACCTAGGAAAGAGCCTGATATGTGTGCTACTACTGAATAGACTGAATTGATGCAAGAAATTGTACAATGGCAACATTATGATCTCATTGTGGGCCCTGATTCGATTGTTGTGGTCCCTTCTCTATTTCGTGAGGAGCCATTACTAAATCATACTCAAAGGAAGGGATATGTAGTAGGTCGAAGTTTGGCTCTCGATCTACATAATGACATTCATTCCAATCAGATCCGTATTGAGCACCAGATGAAAAGATGTATCTTGAATTATGGTCAACCCCAAACATGGGTAAATGGAGCACTTGATATGAAGAGAATCAATCTCCACCCGGGGATGAATTTCGAGACAAGAGTGATCCTGATTTATTAGAGAATAAGAAGATGAGGAGTTTGTAGAGTGTTTCATAAAATCCGAAACAGACTCTCAGGAATCACCTCAAATTATTTGAGATGACAGATTCACATAATCGATGTGGGTGTCGGTGTGTTCCCAACTGAACAATCCATGCATCAACATCTTGGCATAGAAAAAGGAGTAAATAAGGAGTATGGAATACGATGATAAGAAAAGAGAGGAAATGAAGAGAAGACAAGAAGAAGGTTCAAAGTGAGAAAAGTAAAAAGAAATGAAAACATAAGAAAAGAAAAATGGTGCAAGTACATGGGACTGATTTTCGACCATACAATAAATTCAAACAAACACAAAGTAATGAGTTCATCAACTCATGCTTGTGAAGCCATAATGGTTCTATTATTTGTATCTTTTCCATTTTAATTTTTATTTAAAAAATCCTATTTCTTTTCCTTTGAGGTTGCCATCCGCTCAATCTAGAGTGTACTTGAGAAAATGCGGGCTTTATGAACCCAATACAATGATGTCTGTTATGAATTTTATTTATGTTCATAGTGTTGTTAGCAGTCTCCATATTTTAAATTTTGAATTTTTCACCTTTTTGAGTGTTTTTTCCGAAAAACAGTGTAAAGATTTTTGGGATTGTCTTTAATTACTAAGTGATGGATCCTCATTCCATCACCTTTGTTGTTTAACTTTAGTTTTAAATACCTAGCTCAATGCATGCATATATGAGTAATTTGTGATAATAAGCACTATATAAATTACATAAAATATTGTATAAATATTGTATAAAATACTTTATTTATATCGAAAATAAAATAATAAAGGAAAGATAAGAAAAAGAATGAAGTGTCAATGACACTGAGTGACCCTATGCTTATAAAATCAATACCCTATATAGTACATATATACATATATATGGTTATATATACTTATTATTATTTTAAAATATTATAAATGCTATAAATATATTTTAAATCCTTTAAAAAAGGATTATTTTTATTTGTATTTACTAAATTAAATATATATTATATATTATTTATATCACCTATATTATACATATTACACATATATGTACACTTATTATATATTAAAAAGGAAAATAAAAATAAAAAACAAAAAAGGAAAAAATTTATAAAAAAAATATATAATGAATTTCCAGAAAATTAAATAACCAAAAAAATACAAAGTACATAGTAGATATCTACATGCATACATTATTTAATAATAAATAATTCTGCTACACCCATGAGTTCCCTATGTTCAACACCCTACACATACTTGACGACTATAAACTTTTATTTGTAGTGATTATAATAAATTTTGACTCTACGTTGTTTTGCATTGCTTTATTATTTATTGTGGTTTGATTGTTGAATTTATCGTCGATCGTGAGCGGTCGCCTCAACGACTGTGTCCTTGCCTTGTGAGTGCATACTACCAACCTTTGACTGATGATATTTCAAATTGCGTTGTTGCTGGGGAGCAATGGATAGTGTAGCCTTGCTTGTGTACATTACTTTTCTTATTTATTTCCCCTATTATTTCTCTTCTTGAATTATTTTATCTATTTGTGACTTTTCTTTGTTGACTTTCTTTCAATGGACCTCATGGCAATGGTGACTTCTTAGGAGGTTGACACACCTGAGCCTTAAGGAGATTGATTCATTCTACTGTTGAGTTAACTAGAGAGAGAGAGAGAGTAGGAGGTGACAAGAAGAAGAGCATATCTTTTAGCATTTTCTTTTTGATTTGTGAGAGAATGTTTTATTTCGTATATTATTTGTAATAATTCAAAACAATTTGGACACTACACTTCACGAGGTCCAGTACCTGAGTGATTGTTACTATGGGAGCCTTGTCGGTTTTTTGGTGTTGTCATCATCTTTATTTTGTTTTGTTTCTAAAATTTTGAGTTTTCTGCCTTATTTCCATTTTTTTCTATGATTGATACCCCGGATTTATGTTTGCTTGACTCGATAACTAGGTCCAAAGCCTAATTAGAAATATGTACTTATAGTTCCCTATGCTTGGACTTAGTTAAAAATTAAAAGTGTTCATTACTTGGACTTGGAACTAGGCGTCGAGAGAGGCTCCATATAGCGTTGGTAGAATCTACTATGGAAAATATCAAGGAATCTCCAAAATCATACTTTTGGGTTTCTTTTATGAGTAATTAGCATCAACTTTTTCATGTCTAATAGAAATTCATATTTAAGGAGATTTCACTCTTTTTGCAAATTGTGCATGTAATGTATATATTTCAATTCTGTCTTGCATCTGTATGGAAAAAGTTGGGAAGCACGACGTCCTCTTACTTACATGCATCATTTGATACGAAGGTGAAATTTCCACCCTAGTATCCTCTTGCATGGCTTTTCTTATATCTCCCTCTATTTTTGCTCACCTAGGATTCTAAAAGAAAACACAAAAGATCATTAGGCACTTCTTATTAAAAAATACTGAAAAAAGTGAAAAAAAACTAAAACAAGGGGACTGTTAATAAAATAACACTTTGACCTTAATTAAAATATGTAATGGAAATCATTGTTTTGGGTTCATAGAGCGCTCATTGTTCTCAGGTACCATTCAGACAAAGTGAGGTGCAACCCCTAAGGAATAGAGCCCAAATCCCAATTTGTGGCTGCCTTGATAATCATCTGGAACGACGAAGTATTGGAGCTTCTATCTTATGTAGGCGAGTAGGATCTTGTCCACGACGGTGTTCTTTCCTTATGTGGAGCATCTGACTTGTTCTAAAGTATTGAGCATAGGCTAGGCCCTCACGGGTGTATCTGTCTCATCATCTTGTGTCCGAGTACCTCACTTGTGAGCGAAGTATTGGTTTCACCTATTGGCTTCCTCTCTTTATTTCTTTGACTGAGTATCCCCCTAGGCACGAGATCAACTTCCTTTAAGAGCGTAGATAATGAGTTACGAAGGAAGTGGAAAGTACAATATTCTTTTTCTAACAATACACACTCTCATATAGGGTTAGCCTTCTAAGGACTTGTGAAAAGATTTGCATGAATAACAAATACGAAATTGAAAAGATAAAAATATCATAGCATTCACAGCTTCACTTGTGTTCAATTGGTGAACCCAAACTTGCTTAGTGTTTATTTTGATTTATATTAAGTTCAAAGATCAGTTCCACACATTTGTGCAATTTTTCATTTCACATGTTTCTACCCCATTTGACCCCGGCTTACTTAGAGCCATTCTACTATTTTACACTCCTTTTATTCCTTGTTTATCATTGTATATTTTGTCCATTTTTTGATCTCCCTCTTGATCTTCGAGAGGGCGACTCATGAATGGCTTGGTCGGGACCCTACTGACACCTGTATCCATTCCATGCAGCCGACATCTCCAATAATTCGAGACGATTTTTGAGTATCTAGTTCATACTTTACAAAATGCTCTCCAGATCCCTGCCTTCTTCAATAATCTTGGATCACTCTTTTCCCAAACATTGCCCATTTTGGAAAGAAATAGACTTCACTCCTTACCCTTCTCTATCCTTAATGAAGTTATGTGGTGACCCTAACACATAAAATTTCTCTACATTTGGTTCTTCTATCTAGACTGATCAAGGCATTATTCCATATGCCAATCAAGAACCTGATCTAAAGTCCAATATATTGTAATATTATGATTCAGACCTGGCGCGTACATGACAAGGGAAGGGACCACATCATCCTCCACAGCCATTCCAGAATAATGTGAATGCACAACTCGTATTAATTCAAACCATTCAGCAACATCTCACAGATCATGCCATGGCACAGGTTGCCTTCCAAATGCTTGATGCACTGGGGAGAAGAAGAGAGAATCTGGGATGGGGAGGATGAGGATTTGAATATGAAAAACTGAGAGATGGACCCCATGGAGGTCCTGAAGATGAGCCAAGAGGATAGGCCTAAGCCTGCTCTCAAGGAGACATACGACCCCAATGCAGGCCAAACGATTGAGTGATCCATATCCCACCAGTCCACACACATTTTGAGTTGAAGCCATAACTCTTACCTCTTCATTCCACATTCCACGAGAATGAGAATGAAGAACATTATATCATCTGCAACAAATTGCTCACATTTGTGGTACCATGCACTACCCTAACATACCATTAGGTGTAGTCAAGATGATGGTGTTTCAATTCAGCCTTCAAGATAAGGTGCTCTACTAGATTAATAATCTAGTGAAGGTTGTCACAACCTGGGTGGATCTCAAGTCAACATTTCTCCATAAAGTCTACCCTCTCGGTCGGCTCAATCAGATGCGAGCCATAATCGCCAATTTCTCCCAAGCCACCCACCAGTCTATTAATGAAGCTTGGAAGCATTTCAGAGACCAATAAGAGAATGTACCCACCATGATATTCCACAAAATTGTCTAGTCTAACATTTCTTTGGTGTACATACTATCGAGAGATAAAGGATCATTGATTCTGCTTGTAGTAGGTCACTTCTCGATAAAAACAAGGACATCATCTTAAAGATCTTGGAGGAAATGGGTGAAGGAGAGATTGCCTTGCCATCGTCTCGAGTACATCAACATTAGCCACAAATAATGCAGAAACTTTTTCATCTGGCGGTAGCACATGAACTTGACAGGGATCATAGCTACAACCTAAGCATTATTGGGATCCACCTACTGAAAGTGAACATAATTGAAAAATGATCATGTGACCTGGAAAGATTAGTTGTAACTGAATAGAGGACACAAAATATGGACAAAGTGGATCAGATCACCAAGCGATTGGAGCTATTGGTGAACATAATTAACTCCTACCAATCGATGACTGCATGGGCTGCAACTCCTATTGAGATGAAGGAGACATCATCACCTCAACCTCCTCAGTAAAGTCCAGCAAAAACGACGGTCTAGCATGTGTACTACATGCAAGCCTTAGACAACATCGGCCAAGTAGCCATAGTAGCTACTGGTTGTCTACCACTTAGAGCCTCCGCTTACTATTATTCCATGTTTCCCACCTCTGCCACTCATTCATGAGGTAAATGGTGTATGGACCAAGGATACACAATTGACCAATCCAAGCATATATCAACAGAGACAGCCTTTAGCTCCTCATCCATTCTTGCAACATTAAGGATGGAAATTTTTCCCGAACAACAGCCTCAATACCATCAGTCTCCACCATACCAAAACAATTGGAGACATAATTCTTACTAGTAGCAGGTTTACTGTCAACACCACCATTATAAAGTGTACGTGGTTGCTCCTTATAGCATTGCCCTCCTCGACACTATCAGTATCCTTCTCCTCTATATAATTCTCAATATTCCTACCAGCAGCCTCTACACCATTCCTAGTCTCAACATGGTCGGCATGTTGAACCATACGAGGTTTCTCTTGCGAACCCAGCCCTGGACTGCTTGGCACAACTAGTGAAGAGTTTACTATAAATGAACCATAATGTAGATGACCTCACAACTTCCAAAATATCCATCCCAGAACAGGTTGAGGTAAACCCCAATAACTTCAAGAAGAGAGAGCAGGTAGTTTGCAATGTTCGTCTCTCTCGCATCAGTTGTCACTCAGATGAAGAGGAGGAGCTCATCGAAGGTGACGGGGAAGGCCAAAGATGTGTGAAAATGGTGGTTCCATTGAACTTTATAGTTGATGAGATCGGAGAAAGATGGAGATCGGGTTCGCACTCCAAGGTGCGGACCCCTAAGGATAACATCGGGCGAGAATCACGGGTCATTCCTCGGTATACGGAGGCTCAAAACAATGAAAATAGTGGGCGGATCGATGCGAGATAAATCTGGGAAGACGAGCCGAAACGCGG
This sequence comes from Ottelia alismoides, assembly GCA_037367405.1. NCBI lineage: Eukaryota > Viridiplantae > Streptophyta > Magnoliopsida > Alismatales > Hydrocharitaceae > Ottelia > Ottelia alismoides. The sequence goes on along the minus strand of JAZKJV010000316.1, from coordinate 892,925 downwards.
ATCCAGGCGCAAGTGGTCCAGTGGGGAGAGTTGACTGGGGGTCAACAATCCCCCGTGGACCCATCAGAATAAAGATAGTAAAAAATATTTATAAATTAAATTAAAAAATAGAAAACAATTTATTTAAAAATATTTACAAAATAAAAAATGTTTATTATTTTTCCAATTATTTTTTAGTGATTATTTTTTTTTGAAAATAAATTAAGGTATATACATAATATAATATTATATGCAGGTATAAAATACCTACGTATTTAATATTTTAATTTTAGTTTCTTATTTTCATAAAAATACCCTAATTTTATATTTTACTTATTTACAACATAAAATTTAAAGTATAAAATAATTTTTATATGTACATGGTATATGTACACTGTGGAGAGAGACTTTATTTTGTATTTATTTTAAAATTTATTTTTCTGATTTTTTTTAGAAATATATACAAGATAAGAGAAACACATTTTTTTATTTTTGGGAAAATAATTTATCTACAAGAGGGAGAAATATATACAAGGTGAATGGCTTATCTCTCTCTACTTGTTTTATTTGCGGTCAGGCCAATGCGTGGTGCTCCCTTGGGTTCGGGTCACTCGATATTTATTCTGAATTTCTCCTTATTTTTCTTTCTTCTTTATTCTTTTATTTTTGCACAAAAACATGCTAATTATTGAACATTAACAAAAGCATGCATTTCGATAATTAATTGTATTTACAGCTATCTAGATGGTGTTTTGAAGAGATTTGTAGCTAAAATAGAAGAATAAAGAGTGATAAATGAGTATTCATCAACATGCCAAGCCGATGATTTGTTTATTCCTTCCCTCAACCCTCCCTACTTTTAACACAGTTTGTTATACTTAAGATTAATTGATACTAAGTATATGGGTGATGGTTAAATTTTCATATTTATTCTTTAATTATTGTAGTATGGACTTTCCTATACTACACGAGTTATGTCTTCCTTATTCTATATGACCTATGTATCTCCAGTTAAGTATAGGGAGGTCGTATTTATCTTGTATATGTTTTAGCCATAACTCATACTTTTTAAATAATTTGTATATCTAACAAATTCAAATACACAATAAATTCTTTGTAATTATAGTTAACAAACAAGCTAAAATATTTTGCAAAATATTTAAAAAAAGGTAGGAAAGTTCCTTGAAAAATCTTTTCGAAATTGTTTGAAAAATATTTTGTAAGACATTTTCAAGCCTTTGTGAAAATGTTTTATTTGTAGCAATTTCTTTTATTTTTAATAAAATATTTTCAAAATCTAATTGCAAATGGTTAGGAAAATGGCTGCAAAAATACTTTGAAAATCTATACACAATGTTTGAAAAATCATTGCAAAATTATTTTCAAAATTTTGGAAATATTTGCAAAAAATATTATCAAAATAAAATTTCAAAAAGTTTATGACCTTTTTAAACTATTTTTAAGAACTGTATACATATATAAAGAAAAAAATCTTTAAAAGATTCTATATAAAATCCTGTAAATAACCACTAACATAATTTTTGTAAATACTCAATGTAAATTCCTAAACTAAATCTTGTAAATATTGATGCACTTCTGTGTAAATATCTGCACATATTTCAATCACTAACCTTTATTCAGAAATTCATAAAAAATTCAAAATTTTTAAAACTATAAAAATTTGCAAAATCTTTTCAAAATGACATAAAAATTTGCAAAACATTTTCCAAAAATCTATAAAATTTGCAAATCAGAAAATTGGTTCTCAAAAAGATTTTCTTGCATTGTACATAGCATCTACATTTTTCAAAATGATCAAGTCAATTGAACAAGTCTAAATAAAGTATAAAGATTGGATCTTGGGTTAGACCTTAATACACGTAATTTCATAGGAGCCCATTTAGGATTGGAAATTGTATATTGCATGTCTCCTTGACTTAATTCTTTAGGTTTCATGATACTATGTTCATTAGTCAATTCAGTGTGTCTAACTAGAACCCTTCATATTATCCATACACTCGTGAGACAACATCTTGATTAGAAGCCTCGCACTTAACACTTAGATTAATCTGGATGGATTGTTGAAAAATCTTGGAGTCTATGTCAGGACGATGCAAGGATGCTTCGTCAAGGGTGGCTAAGGAACCATTCTTAGGGATTGCCAAAACTGATACTCTAACCCATTTCTTATGGTAACAATGATATCTAAAGACTATATACTAGATTGAAATAATGCCTCATATGAGGAATGGTCTACTTGCATATCTTTTTCCAATACCCCCAAACATGGGCATACCAAAAGACTCTATAATCGTTGGGGCACAAACAAGAATGCAGAGCAATGCAAAGTCAAAGAAAATAGCCAAAGAAGAAGCATATACCCAAAAAATCCGCAATAATTGAGCTTCCATAAAAGGAGTACTTCTTTGTAAAAAATGATGAAGCGCTAAATGCATAAGTTAATATCAATTGGTGTAGTATGGGAATTTAGCTTTTCATATAGAACCGAATTAATTATCTCTATGAAGAGGATTTGGCTTTAATTTTAAATATGGGAAGTCCAACGTCAAACAAAAGGATGTGAGCAATTTGATAATTAAATCTAAGTATCAAATTTTTAATATGAAATTTCTAGGACATAAAAACGAGTGAATGCACAAATCTAAACAAGCTAGATTTGTAACCCAACTTTTTATGGAATTAAATGAAATGAAGAAAAAACACACAAACAATGCGATAATAGAAAATACACAATGATTAGACACAAAAGACAATTAGGATCTAGCACAAAACTACTATGCATCTATTAATTATTCATTAAAGCATTAATTAGGAAAGATGTGGTTTAGTTCTCGAAAGCTATTCAACATGATTTAAACTCTTAATTTCACTTTGATGCTTAATAGTTCAACAAGTAATTAAATCATTTAATGGTTTAATGATAATTACTAAAAATAACTAATAATTGGTCATTAAAGATCATTGTGACTAACAGACTCAATTGCTCACAAAAAGTGTAATTTCAATGATTATTTAAAGATTTAAATGAGAATTTAAAATAAAGAATATTCCATGCGGATTTTCAAACCAAAATTATTAACAAAGCATGCAAAGAGATAAAGCATCAAACGAGCTTTCAAACAAGACCAAAAGCATATCATTTGGATATATAGATGAAAGATATTTAACAATCAATCCAGTGCCATTTTTGAAATAAAAAAAAGTTTTTATTACAAAACATTACAAAAAGGTCTGAAAAAGAAATAGATAAACAACATGGGTTGTAATGCAATATTCACACAAGCGAGTCCTATCAGCAATATATAGAAAACTGAGGATCATCACTACAATTTATCCAATAACATGTGCGTGTGACCCTGCGCTGAAGCTTCGGTCCACGTGTTAGCTCCTGAAGCTTTGTTGGTGGTTCAAAATAAGGCCCGAGCCAAGGTTCGGAATCCGGACATAAGGTTTGAAACGTTTCTTCGGAAAGCAATGTGTCTTGATCAGGTCTGTTGGATGAAGCCCATTATAGGGTAATCTAACGACAACTACTACTTCCTTGTTCTTCAAGCCCGCCACAGGCAGCGACATTTGGGCTGGGTTTCGGTGATGCAGCTCTTGCACCTCCAAGCTCCTCGCTTCTTTTGAACATCAAATGACCTTTTTGACTGCTATACGATGTCGAGGTTGACTAGAGGATAACGATAAAGTTCTCTTCTTGTCCGTCGATAAAGCACTATAGAGGAATATAATGGAGATTGGAGCTCTGCACTGATCTCCGATCATTAAAGCTCTTCAATCTTGTAGCATTAATATAACACATCTACAATACGTAGACTTTTCCACTATAAGGAATTTGAAGCATAACGAGAGCTCTTCAGTCATGAAGGATCGAGCTCAAATGGGTTATGCTCGAGAAGAGTAGGAATGAGGATCAACATGGATGTCGGGATGGAGAAATGAATAGATGCACTGGGGGTAAACATGTGGACTACGGATTGAATGCGAAGCTATCTAGATGCTCAGAGTAAGAGATTAGCAAACATACAGTCTGAGATAAATTAGAGAATACTGATTCAAAAGAAGATTGATTGATTTTCTTACCTAGATGATGGAGGTAGAATCAATGGATTGAAGATGCTTTTTGGGTGCATGGAATGGAGCAGGTTGTGCTCATGTCTTCGCTTGACGTTTTCGGATGAGAAACAAAGGTGCTCGGCCAAGGAAATGGCCGAATCACGATTTCTAAATCCAAGGATCTTGACGGTGTTTTACCTCTATTTTGGCAATCAATTCTCACTCTAATTGTAACCCAGAGGAAGAAGATACTGGGAGGACCACATAGAAATGGCGAGAAGCCATTTCAAGTGCCCAGGGTAGAGGTTTTAAGGGATGGATGTTCAGAAGTTGATGAAGAAAGGTGGTGTTTTTAACCACCACCTCTGACTAAATAGGAAAGATGGATTTGGGTAGTTTTATATGGTTAGCAATGATCAGGTTAGCATTGTGAAGTTTAGGATAATGGAAGTGGGGTGAATGGTTGACGGAGGAACTTATGAAGAAGTTGATAGTTTGCGAAGAGTTTTTTGTTTTCATGAAGTGGTTGGAGGTTGAAGGAGATCTCTAGACCATTGGATTATGATCCAACGACCCAGATTTGGCACGGATCCAACTATGATATGATCTTGATCAGATAAAGGGCTGAGAAAAAAGGCGCTAATGGACGACAGAGACCTGCCTCATAAGAGGAGATCAAGTGACTTAGATCGATGTAGGTGGCGACACAGTAGTGGGCCACATGGCCAAAACATATGGCACCACCTTGCCCAATCAAAATTTGAAGAAATTAGAAAAATCAGAATTAATTCAAAAATAATTAGAGATAATGATTTAGGAAAAGTCATGAAGATGAAAGCTGTAGATCTCGTGAATCAAAGAGATCAGAGGTCATCTATATATAGTTAAAAATTAAATAGTAGTTAACAACTTATAAAACAATTTTCTTTAATTTTTCTTTTCCTTATTTTTTGTACTTTTATTTTCTTTTATGTTAATTTATTTATACATAATTATATTCTATTTTTTATTCGTCTTCTAATAAAAAATATATAAAATATTACACCATAATAGGGTTATATTAATATATAATAATTACTGTCAATTATTTACAACAAAAAATTAGTAATTAGTGTTAGTTTGTCAAAAATTCTTGTGATAAACTTAAGCAAGAGAGATAAATATATTAAATAATGATGATAAATATGGGAATTTATCACCCCATTATACTTAAGATAAGCTTGTCCTCAGGCTAATAAGCAAATAGTTTATTCGAAAGTTTATTTAATTAGTGAGATCCTTGACATGTGCAAGTGAAATACAAGGTTTGATTTGACAAACACTAGGTTTTAGGAACCCAAGAACTCTATGTTGATACAAGTATTAATCAAAAGGAATTAAACTCTTTTAATTGTCAAACTCTCAATGTATACATATAGATAAGAAGTGTCACTTAGTGTAGACTGCGTGTGACAGTAAAGTCAAAACATCGCCAAAAGTTCCAATCTCGGAAGCTCTCCTAAGGACTCAATCCTCAACCCTAGGGAATAAATCTAGCCTTGCTTCAATCCACTATCTCTTTAGTTTGTTAGAATTCAAAGGGATAGATGGAAGGCCATATTATGGAGGATGTAGGACTGTATACTTATTTTCTCTTCATCTCATTAGAACCGGATTCTCTCAAGTGTCAAAATTAAACACATATTTTATTTTTACTTTTGCCAGTCACTGGGTCTGTCAAGAGAAGTTGTAGTCGTCTACACTTGTTTTCCGAGGAGTACATCGATGTGTGTCTTTTTTTAGTATCTAATATACCTCCTACACCCAGAATTGTAGCATTTACGATGTAGAGTCCTTTTTGGATGCTAGCTCGACTCCTCGTCCTAGTAGTGGTGGTCCAAGTGGACACTTTGAAATGGTTGGGAGCACTTATCTTTGGCGGAAGATCTTTGATATTTAACTTTGAATGGAGAGAGCCTTTCTTTCAGCATTTCTTTCTATACATTGTTTTTGGCTAGCTCCACGCTTTTACCAAAAGTTGGTGTACACTAATAAACTTATTATTTTAATGTCACCACACCCTGGCACTTTATGTCAAATTCAAGAGGTAACATGAGAACATGTCCCATATTGGGTAAGATGATGACACTAAGGTTTCATGAAGCCATCATTAATTTTATCCCATCCTCGTGCATCATATAGATCAAGTCCAAACCCAAGCTTCCAATCCCAGACTCCTCAGTGATACTTTTACTCATTTCAATCATAAATGAAGTCGTGCATGTGAGTGATTGTCAAATTCTTTTAAGGGAGATTAAGCATGAAATATAACATGCATATCCTCAAACTTGGAGGGTGTTATTTTTTTTAGTCTAAGACCCTAATGATTAATACATGAAAACTCAAAGTCTATGGACTCTTTAAACATAGTGTTAAAGATCATCTCAAGCCTTTAGCGCATAGTTAGGGATGAGCGTTGGATAGGGCCAACTTGACCAGCCTGATGCCCGGCCTGATAAAACCTCTGCCCAGACCCGAGCCCGAGCAAAAGTCGGGTGGGCTTGAGTTTAATTTTCGTCCCAATTCTATTATCAGACCTGGGTCGGGCAACGATGGGCCCAATCCTGAAACCCGTGGGCCAGCACAAATATAGGCCCGTCGGAGGCCAGACACGATAAATATATTTGGTGTATATTTGTTATGTGTGTTGGAGCTTGGATTCTTGGAATTAGAATAACTTCTTTGTCATTCCTTGTTCTTCCTCCTTTTCTTTGGCTACGATAAAAGTTTCAAATAATTTAAGCATGGAAGAAGAAGATGTTTTTCCTTGGACTTATCTATATTTCAAGGACATGAAGATCACAAGTACTAATTAGTTCTTAGTCGAGCCTGCCCGACCCTAGTATCGTCAGGTTGGGCCTGGACTTGGGCTGGTTTTTCCTAATTGTTTGGACCTAGGCCCAGCCCACGAGCCTGCCATGTTAAACGGGCTTGGGTTGGGCCAAGGTGGGCCCGACCCGACCTTACCCAATGCCCATCCCTATGCATAGTGAAAGTGTCATAGAGTAACACTAACTAATAAGTTAGTGCGTTAGTTATTTACAAAAAGTTTATTAATTTTATTAAAACAATGACAACAGAGTGAGAACCCTTGACAGAACAATACAGAGACAACTGAGAGATACACTAGGATGCCCTTACAAACATTACATCCTTACTATCAAAATTGATTTTTCGAGGTTTAAAATCAAAATCTTCCTTGTATTTAAATTGTTTCTTCCTAATAGAATATACTTCAGAATTTGAGTATGAAAGATCTTCATCATCTTGGAATATCAACCTCCTAGAATGATGCCATTTTTTATCAAATGTAACACCTATATCTACATGGGAAGCCCCAATTTTTTTCACAATCAAAGGGAGACGAATCAGACATTGAAATCCTGCAACAGACTTTTGCATTTTTTCAAGAAGAGAAAATCTAGAAATGTAAGGGTGACCCCAGTTACAAGATAGGTGAGAATCCAAAGACTGGGCATCCTCAAGAAATAGTAAAGTATTTCCATATCTAATTCTTCTATCAATAAATCATCTTCCTCAATCGGCATCACTTTTTTCAGTGAACTCTTTATCAACTTGATCTTCCAACATATAGAATTAGAATCCAGAATTTCTTCCATGTATAACTCTGAAAGACTCTAAGGCAAGATAACCTTATAGAGGAAAAAGAAGAAACAATTTAGTGGACCGTCGCAACCTTGACAACCTTAAAACTGAAAAGGAAAATGAAGAGACACAACAAAATTTATTTTCTGATTTTTATTAGATTTTGAATAGAGTTAATTAGTTGGTCTCATTTACATCGTTAGTTTTGAAAGAATTTTGAAAACTTTTTGCAAACAAAGTCACATAGATATAGGTTTTCAAAACATTTTACAAATGTCTTTAAAAACATTTTCAATTCGTATTTTCTCAAACCATATAAAACACTTGAAAACCATGTCAACTATGTATATAGTATTCAAAAAATATTTCGAAATATTTTATATAAATTCAGTTCAAAAATATGTAATATGATACCCATAACCCCAATATTTCTAAAATTTTATAAATATGAGCTACGACAGGCTCCCTATACTTAGCTTTTGTTATGTCCTCATAGCACAAAGTGATATGAATCCATAACTCAACTAAGCATAAATCAATCTACAAGAGCTGAGTTGAGAATAAGACAGATGTAAAAATGAGTCACAATGAATATACAAGAACAACCCCCACTATACTTTGGTTTTGAAGACCTAAGTAAAGATATAAAGATAAATACAATGGAGAAAACAGAGTATAGTAGAAGATCAGATATTATATAAGAGGTGAATTGAATATACAAAAGGAAAATCAGTATAAATCTTCTAAAAATGAATCTGCTGATGTGAATATATCATGATGATCTTGCATTGTCCGAGAAATCTGAAACTGAGTCGATAGGCATGAAGTCAATCAGTTCAACGGGAGTTAACCTTCCTTTGAATTCCACAAAAAGCTTAAGTAACTGCTTTTTTAACCAAAAATGAAGGTGCATTCTCTGAAAGCTCAAAGATATCTACATTACCATTGGCATGCACTTTCCTTATAGTAAAAGGACATGTCCATTTTGACTTAAGTTTCCCATGGAAAATCTTTAACTTTGCATGAAACAACCATACCTTTTGTCTAGGGACAAAGTTCTTGCATCTAATATGCACATCATGCTACTTCTTGACTTTGTCCTTATAGATCATGTTGTTGGCATATGCTCGGTTATGGATTTCTACTAGTTCATTTAAGTTGAGGTGTCTACACTACATCCCTAAGTGACATCTCCAATTTATCTTCTTAATTACCCTTTCAGATTTGTGTACTAACTCAACGGACAAAGGGCATGGCTTGTCATAAATCATTCAGAAAGGTGAAGTGCCAAGACATGTTTTGTAAGTCATTTTGTAAGCCCACAGAGCTTGGCCAACAGCTGAGACCAGTTCTTCATATCTAGATGGACTAACTTTGGAAAAATAATCTTCACCTCCATATTTAAAACCCCTGCCATGTTGTTTGATTGAGGGTTATAAGGTCTAGTTATTCTATGTTCAAATCCGTAGTCCTTTGATAGAATCTCCACCCATCTAGACAAGTAATCAATCGCTAACAAGATATACTTAAAACCTTGTCTATTAGGGAAGGGACCCATGAAATCTATGCTCCAAAAACATCGCAAAAGATCACAGTCTGTATAGGAATCTCATGTCTAGAACCAATAATCCCTCCCATCCTTAAGCAAATAAGGTACGATTGTACAAAATCTGTAGCATCTCTAAACAAGATCGACTAAAAGAAACCATATTGTAACACCATGTGAGCAGTTCTTTTTTCCAGAATGGTGTCCTCCAGCTTCAAATGAATGAAAATACAAAAGGACACTCTGGTATTCCTCCTGAAGAGTACACCATCTTCATATACAATCTGGTCCTTCAAAGATAAGGAACGGATCGTTCCAATGATATTTCCTTGAATCTGACTTGAGTCGGTCTATATTGCTCCTAGTCCAACCTTGGGGAACTTGCTTGAAGACAAGGAAGTTCACCATGTTGGCATACATGGAAGTGAGTCAATAACACTAATAGACTCATCTGGAATGGTCTCTCGAATAGGCTCCGTATCAGGGCAATCCTTTATTTCAATCCTTGAAAGATGACAACCATTACATTTTTAACTCTAGGTTTATCCTTAATTTCCAAATCAAATTCCTAAAGTAAATATATCCACATAAGAAGACACACCGTCGCAAACTTCTTTTCCATGAGATACCTAATGGCTGAATGATTGATATATGCTGCCATTTTTTAGCCTAAAATCACCGACCAAAATTTCTCTAAAGCCCAAACTACTGTAACCATTTATTTTTAAACAATGTATAGTTTCTCTGATTTGGATACAATACCTTGTTTATGTACTGAATAGCAAACGAGATTCGATGTCGCTGCTACCCCAATGTGGCTCCTATAGCAAAATTTGAAGCATTAATCATGATCTCAAAGGGCAGAGACCAATCAGGAGCCTGCAGAATCAATGAGTCATGGATCTTTTTTTAAGGAGATCAAAGCCTCAAGACACTTGTGATCTACAAAAAACTTGGTGTCTTTTCCTAAGAGCTCAGTCAGGTGCTGGGCAATCTTTGAAAAATCCTGAATAAATCTCCTACAAAATCTGACATGCCCTAGAAGTGACCTTACTGAGTTGATTTTGTTGGTGGATAAAGTTTCTTGATCATGTCCACCTTGGTAGGGTCAACCTCCATTCCCTTCTTAGAGATGATGTGCCCCAACACAATACCCTCCTTAATCATGTAATGACTTTTTTTCCCAAGAGAGTACCAGATTCACTTCACTACAACTCTGAAGTATAGTCCAATTGCACTAAACAAGAATCAAATAAATCACCATGGTAAAGATGATGTGTCCCAACGCAATACCCTCCCTAATCATGAAATGACTTTTTTCCCAAGAGAGTTCCAATTCACTTTTCTACACATATGAAGTACGGTTCAAGTGCACTAAAGAAGAATCAAATAAATCACTGTGGACCGAGAAATCATCTATGAATACCTACAGGGGATCCCCAACCACTTCAGCAAACACGACAATCATGCATCTCGGAAATGTATTCGAGGCGTTGCACAGCCTGAAAGGCTTGTGTATGAATGTGTATGTGCTGAAGGGACATATAAAAGTGGTCTTTTCCTAGTCCTCAGGGGCGATGGCTTCTTGATTGTAGCCACTGTACCTGTCAAGAAAACAGAAGAACTCTTTCTCTGCTAGTCTCTCCCAAATCCAATAAATAAAAGGTAGAAGAAAGTCATCATTCTTGGTGCGGAATTTAGGTTCTTGTATTTGACACAGATGTGCCATGACGTAGGTACTCGTGTCGCAATCTCAAGTCCCTCATCATTGGTGAGCATCTAAATTCCCGACATCTTCAGGTCAACATGTTAAGGTGTTGCCCAGTTGGAGTCAGAGATGGGGTAAATTAAACCCGCTCTATACCATTTCTTTATTTCTTTCTTTACTACTTCTTGACGATTTGGATTCAGTCTATTCTAGAATTCACGAGAAGGTCTTGCATTATACTCAACAAAAATGTGGTGTGAACAAAGTGTAAAGTTTATGCCCATGAGATCTGACACAGTCCATCCTATAGCCTTGCAGTTCTTCTCTAACACTTATAACAACCTAGCTTCATGTTCTACAATCAACTAAAAAACTAATGATGATAGGAAACTTATTCTTTGGGCCCGTAAGGAAGGAGTAATTAAGTGTAGTAGATAGTGTCTTCAACTCTAGAAAATATTATCATCAGGTACATCATGTTAAACTACCACCGAATCTCAATCTGTGTTGTGTAGTGGAGATGAATATTATGTAATGGTGTCCACCAACATCAAAGAATAAGAAGTCGGATCGCCAAATAATGACGGTAATTCATCTAAAGTCACGTCCGACTCATAATCTAATTCCCTTGATTGTTCCACACGAGGAGGAACTGACAAGTCTAAAGGACTTATAAGTCATCAAGAGATTAGAGCGATGCATAACTCAAGAATGCTAGCAATGTAGTCATAGTTTCTATGTGTACATTGTCTTCTCCAGATGAGAGTATTTCATTATGTATTGTTGGCTTTTGTGCCTAAATCCCAACTATGTTAATCACATCGTAGTCTACAACTGAAGGGGAAGAGAAATCTGTGTTGGATTCTGAATCAAGTCGCTACCATTTTGTTTGGTTCATCTGTAGTTCCACTTTACCTTTTGCAGGACGAAACTTCATCATTCCCGTATGATAATCAAATGAAACTCTAGCGATCCTACTAACTCTACTAGGACTGATGAATCTCCATCTCATCACCTTTATTCTATTATTTTGGCCTTAAAAACCGTAGTAAATGCATGTAAATACACTGAATTTGCATAAATTAGCGTTCATGCATTGTTGTGTAGTATAAATATATTTTTTAATTACAAAATTATAGAATAAAGAAAACAAAAGAAAAAGAATAAAATATCATAGATATTTTATTACCCTAAACCCCGATACCTAGAATGACTAGGTCGACAAGGAACAAAGTAGTGGGAGATAACGACCAAAAATACAATAAAAACACTTTTAATTATTCATGCATTATTCATTTTGGGACCTATTTTTAGTTTCACTTTTTATACCTAAAATAAAGAAACTTTGGACATGAATGTTGTTAATAATAAAATATAGAAAAATACAAAATTAAGTTTACACAAAACTGATATACAGTGTACAAATTACAATCTAAATAAAATTCTGAAATCCTAACATCCTAGACCTATATATGTCAAATAAAAACTCAAAATATAGCCAGAATCACCTTTATTTGTATACAACTTTTAATAAGCTATTTAATGAAGGTGGTTTCATATTTGTTAGAGTTAAGATGTGAAAGTTAGGTTTTGGGCCCCTATTGTATAGTGTACCCAATTAAAATATTCATTTTATTTATTATTCATTAATTTTTTTAACTTCTAATTTTATAATTTTGGAAATATTATTTATAATATGTGCATATTAAAATTGGAATAGAAACATAATGAAAATACTAAAATAAAATATGTATATAAAAGACATAGATGAATATACAATGACTTTACTAATAAAATAAATACTTCTATTTATTTAAGTATATATATTATATCATAAAAATATAATAAAAATATATTTATGTATATAAAAATTATTTATAATTTTATAAAATAATAAACTAAAGTAATAAAATTAGGTATACAAAATAAAAATAAAAGACATAAATATATAGATAAATATACCTATAATGTACACCTAAAAGTAACCTGTAATTACATAGTTCTAATAAATAAATAAATATCACAATGAAATTCAAAATAAGAAACATTTTTTTATTTTATAGTATAAAATTATTAAAATCATTTTATAATTAATAATGAATTTTTTTAACTTTTTGTATGGGTTTTTTCTGGTTGGTCCACATGGACCAACCAGAGCCTTTGGATGGTTGACCACGAGTCAACTATCTAACCGTAGCTCCTTTAGTTATCATACCTGTTTCGTAGGCCCTCTTCTCTATTTTTTGGGGGACGCTCCATGTGTATTTTTGGATCGATTCCTTCACTAAATCTCTTCCTCATATATCGATGATTCACGCCCCCTACTTTCCTTAGGGATTGGATCGCTGCATCGAGTAGAGTCCTTCAATCTTTGGAGCCACTCCATCACTCTACACAAAAGCCACCCCGACTTCCATTCTCATTTTGAACACCCTTTGTCCTAGTTTCTCCCTTCCTCTCTTGTGCTCTAGGCCGGCAGTTGTGACAGGACCCCCTCTAGCCAAGGGGCGGAATTGAGTGTGACCTGAGGCGTGTCTCCACTATCACCAGCCAACCTTGGCCATGAGGTTTGTTCTTCGTAGCTCTGACAACTGAGGTCCATCTTCTCTTGCATTTTTATCTTAATTTTAATTTTAGGATTCATTTATGCATGTGTTTCATATTTTAATTGCACTTTTTATTCTTAAATCACCCCAACGAAGTTCGCTGGAGATAGTCTCTGGCGAACACCCTTCCACAGTGTTCTGATGTTGACCGACTTACCAGACCACTTCATCCTCTTCTCCCATCATTTTTAATCGCCCCACTACATTCCAGACCATCAGATCCATCGTGGATCTGGATCTAGGTGCTTCAATCCGATGCCTGTCGGAAGCGCTACCGCTCGACTCACTCCGCTCCACTCCACCACAAATAAGATCCCCCGAGCCCTAGTTTTCTTGCTTGAACTTCGCTTGCAAGGGTAAGAGCCAAATGACCCTTTAAGTGGTTGATTTTGCATATCATCTAGTTACCTGGAGCAACCATTGCTCCTTTACCTAGCAGCGAGGCACCGGAGCTCTCCTGACCATTTTGGCATCGTCGTTTGGTTGAGGACTATCCCATGCATCATTGGAGCCCTTCTGCAGTGAAGGAGGTGACCAGAGGAGCGTTTCATCGTTGAATAAAGTTCGTGCCCCTCCCTATTCTTTCATGTTGTCATATGTCCTGCTCCTTCCGTCGTCGTTTGATCCTTTGAACCACCATCGTTGATCACAGATCTGGGATCTAATCCCAACTGTCCAGAACGAAGTGTCATCAATGAACGAGGAAGTGACACGTGTTAAGTAGATCAGATCCGACCGTTGCTTCCCGCCGTTGCGTGGGTATTTTGCGTATTTGGCCCATCAGTTTTCATATTTATTCATTTGTCATTATTTATGGTTTGTAAAAATTGCAAGTAGGCCCCTAGGTTTTAGTATAATTACATTGAGGTCCTTGTCATCTCACCTCACGTGGCCACCCACGTGAGGTGGGCATTTCACAGGGAAGGTCCCAATTCTTTTTATATTTCATCGAGGTCCAAAACTATTTGTTCATCAAAACCCTAGACCTATTTTTTATTTACATAAATGCCCTTGCTAGTAATTTAGTTTTTCTTTATTTTTGTATTTATTTCATGTAGCTACATTTCTATTAAAAATTAAAAAAATAGACTTAAATTAGTGATTGCATTTAGTTTCACGCCAAATTTTTAGTTTCTAAATTTAGGACTTTTTAACATTTTATTAAAAATAAAAAATACCCCTTTCTGTCCATGTTTGCAATAGAAAATACATAAAAAATATTTAAAAAACGTTTAGAAAAATTCCGAAAAAAATGTATTTCGTTTATTAATGTATTTTAAACTTTAGACCAAAAATTACTAAAAATTATAATAAAAACTCAAAAATTGAAAAACTCTAAAAACTTACAAGATCATAAAAAATCCTCAAAATTTCTAATTCTAGTTATGAATTTTCCTTTTATTTTTACTATTATTTGAAAGTTAATTTGGAGCCATTTTAAGGTCGACTCTTTATTTAAACCATGATTTCGATTATTTTGTACTTTAAATATATATAGAAATTAGCAAAAATTCTTAAAAAAATCACAAAATAACAAAAAAATATTTAAAACCCAACAATATTTTATCTTCTTTGATTTGAGTTTTTTGTTCATATTTATATCTACCCTGTCGTATATTGTATGTATATCTTACATATAGTCTTATATATAAATTAAAAGCAAAAAAAATATAAAAATATAAAAAGAAAAAAAGAAATTATAAAAACAAAAACATTAAACTTCATAATAAAAAAGTATAAAATAAAAAATTAGATAAAAATAAAAAATAAAAAACCCATAAAAAACATAGAGATAAATAGCTCACAATCACATTTTGGGCATTTTCGCCCAGTTTATCCTACTTCTCCATATATTCAATACTCTAAACATACTTGCACACTATACACATCTTTGTTGTAGAGTTAAATAAAATAAATTTTTACTCCACACATTTACTATTTTTTGCTTGATTTATTTCTTGTGGGTTAATTGTTATTTGATGTTGGGTTTTGTGAGAGGTCAACGCATTGACTGGATTTCTCGTCTTGTGAGATTTCTAGACCCTTGCAAAATACTCTTCAACAAATGGCACCGTTGCCAGGGAACAACATCGCATAGATTGGATTTTTTTTTCTTGATTTTGATTATTTGTTTATATTTTTATTTTATTATAATTTTTAATTTATTTGATAAAATTGTTTAGCTTGTCTAATCACTCTCCTTCTTTAGATTTCTTATGAGGGACGCAGATCGAGGGAAGCACTCTCTTCTAGGAGCATTTGCGCACCCACGTAAAGTGACTTGGACTAAACATCGAAGAAGGACTTCGAGAAGATTTTGAAGACAAAGATCTTTTGAGAAATTTACTTTATAATACTTATTTATGTAATGTAAATGAGAGAGACCATTCTAATTATAATAATTTAGGACCTCTCAAAGACTTTGCACATTTCATGTGGTCCAGTGCCCGAGGGATTGTTCCCTTGGGGGCTTCGTTGGTTTTACCATGTTTTCGTCGCATTTTTTATTTTGTTTCCCGGTTTTGTTTTCATTATTTTGTATGATTGAGCCCTTAGCTCTAGGGATTGCTTAACGATAGCATTAGGTCCGAACACATAATAACCATTGCATGCACTTATAGTATGTTTGGACTTAGTTAAATCTAAATTGTTTCTCACTTTGTCACAGAACCACCATCACGAGATTCCTCCATAGAGTGCTTGCAAGACCCACTATTGTAGGCACCAAGGAGACTCCAAGAATTGACCCCTAGGTTCCATCCTTTGTCATTAGCATTTGTTCTTCACGCTAATAACAAATTCTGTACCTAGGTCTCTTTCATCAACTGCATTTGCATATAGTGTAGGTTTCAATTCCGCTAAGCATCTTTACACGTAGAGTACAGGAGGCAAGGTGAGTATTTCTCTTTAGCATTCATCATTGATTTGCCGCTTACATTTCTTTTCCGCCTCTCCCTATGATTTTGATCACATGGGTGCTAAGTAAAACTAATTCCCTATTAGGCACGTGCATTTCTTATTAAAAATCCAAAAAAAGTGATGATTAAAAATATAGGACTGTTAAAACTAAAATTGACTAAAAAGAAAAATCATTGTCTTAGAGTGAGTAATACCTTGTTGTCTCTATTTTAATTGCTCATGTACACACTAACGACTAATGCCCAAATCCCATTCAGCCTCCTAAGTGATTGTATAATATTGACTTCTCATCTAACTATAAACATACAAGATAAAAAGACTGAGCTTTCATGGTCTCTACCGAGTTGAGTAGGTGAATTGAGGGGTTTGTTTTGTGTGTGTTTGTTTGTGATCTTTTGTGTGCATTGTTGATCGTCTCTGCGCCTTTCTTCCTTTTTCTCATTCCTCTTGACATGACCATCATGCTCTCCTAATATTTTCCTTTTGTTTTGAGATGGTCCATTAAAGTTATTTTTGTCTGGATTTCGCAGATCCCTCGTACACTCCAGCTGATCCACCTCCCTTTTCTAGGAGGACTTTGCTCCTGATTTTTGTACATATCCGACTAACCCACTATTTCAGGACTTGGACTTTGATCTTTACCCATCATTTCCATCACCATCACTCTCACATTTCGGCAATCCACTCTTCTTAGAATATTGTCATTCGGAATGTGATTTTTGTCCGTACTCACTACCGTCATTTGACACACCCAATCCTAATATTTTGAAGTCACCTTTCTTGATGTAAATACTTGAGAGCATGAATCAGATGATGGAGCATATGAACTCAAGGATGAATGATTTATTTACCATAAATAAGATCCAGAATGGCACTCCATTCTTTGAGAACATGGATTCATTTGAGGACTTTCATGAGATCTTGAAATCACCCAAAACACAAAAAAATGAGAAAAATTTAAAAATCCAAAAATATTTTAGGAGAACCATGGTTGATTCTTATTTTGAGGAAAGGGACCACACGTCAAATCATTTGTCCACACATCCATTCACGCCATGTCCCACCTTTGACTCAGAGGATGCATATGTATAGACTGCTCTTGGCATTCCTCGTATATATGATGACTTTGATCTCCTCCCTTGTGTGGAGGAGATTAAAAAAATGATTAATGAACCTGAAGTGGTGGCTACTATTTATGAGATCATTGTGCCCCACTTTACAAGGCCATGACCCAATTATCTAATCCTCATCATAAGAAGAGAAAGCAGAGGAGCAATTTTGAGCATCATATCTTGATCATGGCCACTCCCCATTCCATCACACACCGCCCTGTTACTAGGAAAAGGAACACTGCTACACCTTTTATTAGTTGCACTATCTCTGACCATACATGTGATCACACTCTCCTTGATGAAAGTGCTTCAATTAGCACCATACCCTTCTCGCTGGTACAGTCTCTTCACTTAGGGCCTCTAAAGAAAACCAGGATAATAGTTCAGTTTACTGATGGATCTATCAAGAGGTCAAAGGGTATTCTAGAAAACATCGTTATCTTGATTTCGGGCATGAATTACACTATTGATTTTGTTTTATTGCCCATGAATACCTTCACAAGGGAGCACTCTCCAATCATCCTAGGATGACCATTTCTCGCCACCGTGACGGTCGTTATTGACTATGGATTAGGAGATATTCGCTTCTATCCTATTGACAAAAGCGAGATGATCATCACTGCACCCACTGCCGATTATATACTTGCACTTGATGTGACCACACCTATCTTGATTGTCCTCGAGGACTACGACCTTTACGAGACTATCAAAGATTTTTTTGTTGTATGTTAGATTCCATCGGGACTCAAGAATTCCTCTCCAAGGAGGAAGACTCGAAACGCATGGACCTCGGAGTTCCTCCTTCGGGTGTCCGGTGATGTGTTGAAGACATCCTTGATATTTACACTATTGACACTATTAAGCGGAGGGCAGATATCAATGAGACTAAGGAAGAATTTGATCTTGTCGATTTTATCCATGAATTCGGGACTTTTGATGAGAATGATGATCCGGTTGAGACTTTAGAGGACGAACATGACTCGACTACCTCCACTGATGAGTTCGTTCATTTTGTTTTTGACCTAGAAGAGACCTCGCAGGACGACCTTGACTTTACTTATTTCGAAGATGAGTTTGTCCCATTTTACTTCGATATCAGCGAGACACCCAAGGCCAGACCTAGCCACACTACTTCCACTAACCCGTCTGTGCCTTCTCACTCTGGGGACACGAATGATCTTCATGAGGTCGATCATGATCATCTTCCATCCACTTTGGACCTCGATATCCACCTACACCTTGTCAAATCCATTCCTCAGTGGTCCTGAAAGAAGGTTCGTTGTCTACCTTGTTGATTATATATATATATATATATATATATAGACACACACACACACACACACACATATATCCATTCTATTATATATTTACGTTCGTTCCTCTCCATCCATCTATCGTTTCGCTCATCCACCCCATTCTCGTGTTTGCCTTGCTTAGGATGTACTTAGTCCTAAGTATGGGGGGATGGATGAGCCGAGCATTCATTCCGTTTCATCACTCTTGTTGTTGTCTGTACTTAGGGCATCTTTTACCCTAAGTATAGGAGGAGTGATGTGTAGATCTTCTCCTATCTTCTTCCCTCTTCACATCTCTTTTCTTGTTTTCTTGTTTTCTTCTTTTCCTTTTCTATTTTCTTTTTCTTCCGAAAAAAGTGTCACCCCTTTTTGTCAGTCTTATATACTTAGGATGTACTTTGTCCTAAGTATAAGGGGGGGGGGGTGCACCTCGAGTTCTTTCATTTTTGGTCCTCTCCACTGTCTCCTCTTCTTATCTATACTTAAGGATATCTTACCTTAAGTATAGGCGGAGATAATTGGAGTACGATATGTTCATTCCCACCCTTGACCTTCCTTGCTTTATGTACAGTCTACTATAGTTAGGTTTATTTGATCCTGAGTATAGGGGGGACAATTAACTTCCCAATTGTTCATTTATTCTTCCATTCCTTTATTCTTTAGACTTTCCTATACTCAGTACGAATTGTGGCTTCTCTTTTTCTCTCTTATCTATGAGGACATAACTCAAGCTAAGTATAGGGGGTCATAAATACTTTGTATATACTTTAGCCATAACTCGTACTTTCATATTTTTATCAATAATTTGGCTAATTATAGTATTGAATTCATTAAAATCATTTAATAAAAAGATGTCTATCATTCCTCAAATTCTTTTTTGTATTTTCTCATTAATTAATCAAGTAAAAAAAATTTTGCAAAATATTTGAAAAAATGTTTGAAAATCGTTTTGAAAAATATTTTGAAAACTATTTGGAAAACATTTTGTTAAATATTTTTAACCTTTGTAAAAATATTTTATGTACAAAATTTATTTTCTTTGTGTGAAATAAAAATGTTTGAAAAACTACTTGAAAATGTTTGGAAAATGGTTGCAAAAATATTTTGAAAAATCTATATATACCATTTGAAAAACCTTTGCAAAATGATTTTTAAATGTGTTTAAATGTCTGTAAAAAGTTTTTGTCAAAATCATTTTGGACTATATTTTCAAAATTAATTCTAAAATAATTTTCGAGTAAGTTTGAGGAATATATACATCAGACTAAAATTCTGTATATATATCTATAAAATTGAGCACTTATCCCTTGTAAATTCATAAAGCACTAATTCTTATAAATATAAGAGGAATCCTCGTGTAAATATTTGTAACCATTTTTAGTCAAAATCTTTTGTTTTCAAAAATCACAAAAACATTTGCAAAACTAAAAATACCAAATATTTGGAAAATATTCTTGAAAAAATCCCAAAAAAATTGTATATGCATGATCTTCACAAAAATCCTTAAAAAGTTCAAAACTTTGAAAAATGTATCACAAAAATATTTTTTGCATAGCATTTGCATAGCGTTCGCATTTTTCAGATTGAGTTTGATAGTTGAATTAGTTTAAGTAAAATCCAAAGATTGGAGCTCGGCTGGACCTAAAATCTACCTAATAACAGGAACCTTATAGGAGATGGAATTAAGGTACTTCATGTCTAGTTGATTTAATTCTTTGAGGATCATGAGACTTAGTTTAATGAATTCTTGACTACATAAGTAGAGTATTTCAGAGCGCACGCATGGTTCATGTCGATAATGACCTAACTTGGACAGATGCACCTTTCACTTGGCTCAACTGAGTTGGAGTGGTGAGGGGATCAGATTTGTCGTTATGAGACGCACACAAATGGAAACATTTGTCCTCGTCTAGGGAGGGAAGTGCACCCCAACCCGTCTAGTGGCTTTAATATCTAAAGACAGGAGAATGTGGGATGCAATAATGCTTTAAAAGAGGGACAGTCTACTGGTTCAAGAGGAAAAACTCCTTACGTAAATGATGTTGTAAATAGTATCTCAAAAAAAACAAAAAAACAAAAAACTCCAAAAAAATCGATAGGCCTGATTAAAAATAAAATGCCTATCGGAGTGTATATATTTGTATAGTAAATAAGCAAGCTTGAGCTTCAAAGTTAAATCATGTGATCCTGCAACTAGATGGCTTGACTATAGTGTTCTTGCATCCTAAGATATGTAGCTACACTGGCTACCATCCATTCTTCTCTTCAACCCCTCCTCTTGAGCTGGTTTTCACTTGAACTTAGAAGGGAATACCTCGCTCCTTAAGGAACGAGTTGCTAGATTGGGGAATCACTGGGTTGTCATGCTGGAGAAGTCAGTTTCTTTGTCATTTCAGTTGGGGATATCCACCATCACTTACACCGTACAAGTCATATTCATAGTCATAAGGGTTTGCATATGAATTGAAGTATTCTAACCTCGCTATTGAGGGGATTTGAGCAGAGTTTTGGGATTCCCGATGGCTGATGGATTTCAAATCCAATTCTCACTAAGGTTTCACCCGCATTATAATTTCAGAGGTCCGACTTAAGCTCCAAAGTTTTATTTTGTGAAGACAAGTATGAGAGTGAAACGTAATACATTTTCTTTCTTTTTCTTTTCTTTTGTTTTATTTTCTGCACTTATTGCATTAGAGTTTGCTAAGGACAAGCAAAGGCAAGTATATGGGGGTGATGAGACTCCATTTCATCACCTTTATTCTATCATTTTGGCCTTAAAAAACATAGTAAATACGTGTTAATACCCTTAATTTGCATAAATTAGCATTCATGTATTATTATGTAAATAGTGTATAAAGTATAGTTTTTGATGCCAAAATTATAGAATAAAGAAAAGAAAAGAAAAATAATAAAATATCGTAGATATTTTATGACTCTAAACCCCGAGACCTAGGTATCTCGATGACTAGGTCGACAAGGAACAAAGTAGGGGGAGATAAGGGCCACAAATAAAAGAAAAAATACTTTTATTTATTCAATTATTATTCATTTTGGGGACCTATTTTTTTCCCACTTTTTATAACTCAAAAAAAGAAACTTTGTAATGAAAGTTGTAGATATAAAATATAGAAAAATACAAAATTGAGCTTACATAAAAATGAGATTTTGCTAATATATAAATTATAGTCTAAATAAGATTCGAAAATCCCAACTTCCCAGACTTATATATCTCAAATAAAAAACCAAAATATAGAAAAAAAACACCTTTAATTGTATATAATTTTAAATAAACTATTTAATGAAGGTGGTTTCATATTTTTTGGACTTAACATGTGAAAGTTATCTTTTAGGCCCCTATTGTATAGTTTACCCGAATAAAATATTCATTTTATTTATTATTCATTATTTTTATTATTTTTTATTTTCATAATATTGTAAGTATTATTTAATATATGTACATATTAAAACTGGAATAAAAACATAAAGAAAATACTAAAATAAAATATGTATATAAATACATAGATGAATATACAATAACTTTACATATATAATTAATACTTCAATGTATTTATGTGTATATAATATATCAGAAAATTATAATAAAAATAAATTTATATATATAAAAATAATTTATAATTTTATAAAATAGTAAACTAAAGTAATAAAATTTAATATACAAAATAAAAATAAAAGACATTAATATATGGATGAATATACCTATAATGTGCCCCTAAAAAGTAACTTGTAATTACAAAGCTCTAAAAAAGAAATAAAAATCATAATAAAATCCTTCAAGAAATAAGAAACATTTTTTATTTTATAATTTAAAAATAATAAAATCATTTTGTAATTGATAATGGATTTTTTATTCTTTTGGTTGGGTATTCTCTAGTTGTTCCACATGGACCAACCAAAGCCTCTGGATGGTTGACCTTGGATCAACTGTCTACTCGAGCTCATGTAGCTTTCAGACCTTCTTCCTTGTCCATCTTCTGAATTTTTTGGAGTATACTCCTTGCATCTTTTTAAATCAATTCCTTCACCAAATCTCTACCTTGTTTATTGATGATTCATGCCCCCTGCTTACATTGGGGATTGGATCGTTGCATCAAGCAGAGTTCTTCTATCGTTGGAGCCATCCCATCACTCTGTACAAAATCCACCCCAACTTCACATCTCATTTTGAACAAACTTTATCCTAGTTATGCCCATCCTCTCTTGAGCTTCGGATAGGCGGTTGTGACAGGACCCCCTCCAGCCGAGGGGCGACGTCGAGCACGGCTTGAGGTGTGTCTCCACCATCTCTGGCCAACCATGTCCGTGAGGTTCATTCATCGTGGCTCCAGCCACTAAGGTCCATCTTTTCTAGCAATTTTATCTTAAGTTTTATTTTAGGATTCATTCATTCATGCGTTTCATATTTTAATTGCGTTTTTTTATTCTTAAATCACCCCTAACAAATAGCTGGAGCTAGTCTCAACGAACCCCCTTCTACCGTGTCCCGCCGTTGACCGACTAACCAAAACACCTCATACTCTTATCTTGTCATTTCTAATCACCACAATACACTCCAAACCACAAGATCCACCGTGGATCTAGATCTAGGTGCTTCAACTCCGCTGCCTGCAGAAGCTCCCTTACCTAACCCACTCCTCTCCATTTCACCACCAATAAGAGCCCTTGAGCCCTAGTTTTCTTGCATGAACTTCACTCGCAGGGATAGGAGACAGAGGACACTTCAAGGGGAATATTTTACAGGTCATCCAGGTACCTAGAGCCGCCAACGCTCCTTGACCTACCGGTAGTGCAGTAGGGCTCTCCTGGCCATTTCGGCACCGTTGTTCGGTTGAGGACTATCCCATGCATCATTGGAGCCATTCTACAGTGAAAAATGTGTATGGAGGAGTGTGTCATCATCGATCGAAGTTCATGCCCTCCATGTATTTCCCTATTCTTGTAGGGGGGTCTATGCCCGTCGGATCCAACCTCGTGTCCGGCTCCTTCAGCCGATGTCCGATCCTTTTAACCAGCATCGTTGATCTCATATCTGGAATCTAATTGGAGTCATCCAGAATGAAGTGTCATTGGTGAACGAGGAAGCGACACCTATTAAGTGGATCAAATCTGATTGTTGCTTCCCATCGTTTTGTGGGTATTTTATGTATTTTGCCTTGACAGTTTTTGTATTTGATATTTAGCTCTAAAACTTTCATTTTCAATTATTTATTTTTTTATAAAATTGCAAGTAGTACCCTAGGTTTTAGTATAATTTCTTTGAGATTCTTGCATGCTCACCTCGTGTGGCCACCCCCTTGTGGGTTGGACATTTCAGAGGAAATGCTTCATAGCTTTTCGTATTTCATCTAGCCCCAAAACATTTTGTGCACATTATAATTTTTTGGAAAAAATGCATCAAGGACCCTAGACTTATCTCTATTTACAAAATTGCCCCTTCTAGTAATGTAATTTCTCTTTGTTTCTTCTATTTTATTTCATATATCTACGTTGCTCTAAAAAATCCAAAAAATAGACTTAAAACTCCTGATTGCATCTAGTTTCATGCCCAATTTTTTGTTTGCAATTTGTGGGCTTGTTAATATTTTATTAAAAATAAAAAATAGCCCTTTTTCTCCATGTTTGGAATAGAAAATACATACAAATATAAGAACATTTTGAAAAATTCCCAAAAAAATATATTATGTATAACATATTTTTAACCTTCAAACCCAAAATCACTGAAATTATAGAGAAAACTCAAAAAATATAAAACTCTAAAAATGTTTATAAAACTATATATAATCCGTAAAGATTCCAAAAATTCTATTTTTTGGTTCTTAATTTTTCTTATAGTATTGTTATTGTTTTAAAATTAATTTGGAGAAATTTTTATTTGCTTGATATTTTTAATCTCCATTTTAATTTGAACTATGTATTTAATCTCTGATTTAGGTATTTTTGACTTTAAATATATATGCAAAAATTCCTTAAAATCACGAAGATAGTAAAATATTTATTTACAACTTAAAATATTTTATCTTTTTTATTTTGAATTTCTTATTAATATTTATATCAACCTTATCTTATATTGTTTATATATCCTGGAAATAGTCTTATGTATAAATTAAAAGCAAGAATATAAAAATGTAAAAAGAATTTATAAAAATATAAAAATCAAAATACAAAAATATAAAATCAAAAATAAAATAAAAATTTAAAAACCCACAAAAAAGAACATATAGATAAATAGCTCACAATCACATTTTATGCATTTTTACCCAATTTATTTTGCTTCCTCCCTGTGTTCGACACTCTGCACATACTTTCACACTATACACATATTTGTTGTAGAGTTAAATAAAACAAATTTTAACTCCACACATATACATTTCATCGCTTGATTTATTTGTTGTGGGTTAATTGTTGTTTGAAGTTGGGTTTCGTGAGAGGTCAATGCATCGACTGGATTTCCCACCTTGTGAGATATCTAGACCCTCATAAAATCCTCTTCAACACTCACCTTCAAGTATTTTTGGAATGCATGATGTCTTGCCACATATTCATCGAAATGCACTTTAACCATGATATTATCTGTATAGAATCATGTCATTTCAAGATCATCTTTCTGAAACTTATTAAGGATGTGATTTACGAGCATAAGAGCATGAGGAAAGGGATAATCAAAGAATGTTGTGAAGACATGGAATCATAAATAGAAACAAGCTCTTTATTATTTAAAGACACTGAGTTTTTCACAGATAAATCTTTTACAATTGGAATATCAATGAAATGATCTACTCTACAAGTGGGAATGTCTGCTGAATTAGAATACTCCTTATCCCAAGGTGCAAGGTCCTTCGTAGATTCTGAATCTGACATGTGTTGCTCCATTCTTGTTCTTCTCATTGATTCCTCTTTGAAGACTCCGCTCTAAGGTGATCCTTTTGAAGATGCTTGGTATCATCATCCTCTGAAGTCTCCTCTAGTTGAGCCTTAGTGTTCGTCCTTTCCAATTCCCTTGCTCAATCAGGTATGACCACAGTCTGTCCACTCTTAAGAGAAATATGATTAAGATAATCAAACGGAAAGATCCCGTTCCCAGATTTGAGAGAATCTAAGTATTATACCTGACCTAACATATGTTGTTGTCGAGGTTTGTTCAAGCTATTGGGATTAGCCTGGACTTGGGCAGGAATGGAGGTAGTAGGAGCACTACGCTCATCATGTAAGCAAGATAAACGGTTGAGGTCAACCCTTAAATCTTGCACTTCGTTTCGGTAGCAACGCAGTTCCACTAAAAAATGATGATGAAAATTCATGGGACTAGAAGATGATTGTTAAGGCTATGAAGAAGAAAAGGAAGAGTGTGAAGACAAGACATGATGACCATAAGATAGTTGTTGTGGTTGGGTATGTTGTTGAGTATTCGGACCCTGCTGACACGACTAGTACACTTGATGACTCCCATACTATTGTTGTTTCCTTGGTTCCTTAAAAGGAACAACTCTCAAACTCTATGGTGCTGGAAGAGGTGTAGGAGTAAATGATGTGTTATAGAAAGTCTAGGGATGCCGGCATGAGAAACGGTTGTCGAAACTCCCCTGTCTAGAAGGATCATGTGTGTACCATACACAATTTATTTCCTACATCTAGGAAACCTCCACGATAACTATTTCCACATACGGTGGCCATTGCTGATAAGAATGGGTTGAAGTTTGAACCTCTACCCATGGTTGTGGTGACCCTGACATCTGCTTCTCCTGAATATGATGAACACTATAAAATGGAGCAGTAGATGCAATCACGACAGGTACCCTCATCTTGGATACCTTCTCAAAAAGCTTTGCCATATGTTTACGTAATTTGGATAAGTTGTTGTCCAAATAATTCATACGCCTATCTATCCTCTCAACTACTATGAGTTTATCTGCTATAAGACCCATGTCAAAAGGATCCATTGTAGCCTTTATTCCCCCATCGGATTGGAATGGATTGGGGGTTTCTAACTGAGCTCAACTAGCGGTTTGTGCCCTACCATTCGTTCGAACACTTTCCAGATAGTGTCCGTACCTCTTAATGTATAGTTTACTCCATAAGAAGCACTAATCAAACCCTGTACCTCAGGGTCTAAACCTCTAAACCAAGATGGTAGGATCTAAATCCTGGCAAGGACATTTCCGTATGAGGTCCTTGAATCTCTCTCATGAGTCATAGAAAGCTTCGTGGGAAGTTGGGAGAAACTCGTGATACGTGAATGCATCAAGTTGGTTCTACTCAAAGGGTAGAACTTCTTCATGAAGAGGTCCTTAAACTGCACAAATGTAGTTACAACTACCCTAAGGTTCTTCATCTGTAATCTGCCTTATCCTTCAAGTCAAAAGGAATGGCTTTAGCCTAATGTAGTCTTCACTAATCCTAGGATGTCTAAGATTTCAATAGATAGGCTCAAATACCTAAGGAATGCACATGGCTACTCATGCGCATTCCGAAGAAAATGTGGCAACAAGCTAAGGAACTGTGGCTTCAGCTCATATTCAACTTCAAGTTCAACTAGGCTCAACCAATTAGTCATCTGAAATAGACTAGGGTTATATGTTTTGTCCGTTGATGCATCTCTAACCGACTGTAATTGGCCTAATTGAGCTCTCATCATTGCTTGATTCTGTTATGATTCTGCTGATCTAGCCAATACAACATGCATTGAATCTTCTCGCTCTTCCTCCTCTCCATTCCTATTATGTCTTTTTGGAGGCATCTTTACTGTGTTTTCTTTACCTTCATCAAACAAAGGGTCTATATGAGATCTAGATGATAATAAGGAAATCAAATAGATCTCACCAAGGCAATGGTCTTCCTCGATAAGTAAAGAAGAGAAGGGATTGGTTGAGATGTAACACCCCCAAGGAGGGAATCATGATACACTAGTTTGGAAAAAGGGTTGCTTCCAAGTTCGGATGGTTCACTTAAATAAGGGAAAGAAAGGAATTGGATCGTTGAAGACGTAATATTTAGGTGTTACAACGACAAGCTCGCAAATATTCGACCAATTATCCATCTTCGAAGTTCAACAGATAAGAAATTGGAGCATGCTCGATACATAAAAGAATCTAGTTCTACTGGGCACTTGAATGTGTGGAGTTACTAACACAAAACAATCAATACAAACCCTAGTATATTCATTGACTCAATGCTAAAGGTCGAGACAATGGCCTTATTATGTTGTCAATTTATAATTGGTGATCAAATACAAATCTTGTCAGAGTTACAAGTTGTTAGATGCCTAAATTTCTTTACAAACTGGCTTGATTCCTACGACTAGTTGCATCCACTTTCATCTAGTATGGAATAAGTACGGACAGTAAAAGTAAGTCTACCCATTTTTTTAGGATTAGGCCTTACACGATGTCCTCTAAACCTTCCACTTTGCTAAATAAATCTGGACTAATTACTAGCTACCCGTATTCCCTCACTGAGAAGCAGGTCATCATTTTCAGGATCAGTAGTTTATACAAAAATTCATGGCTTGGTTCTATCCTAATGTCGTCCCGCTCTCACTAGATAAGTACATGCAAACAAATGAGGGCTTTGTGCACCATTAAAACAAGGTTACTTTTATTCCAATTTATTTTGGTCAATTTGCATCAATTCAGTCCTGATTTTCAGATTTTATTCATCGCTTGAATTTTAAGTGAGCACAAGTATCGCCTAAAGTACAATCGCTTTTCCTTTATCGTTAAGTTGATGAAAATTATGGGAGAAAGCGAAAAACAGAATGTAGTGAAAAATTAATGATGCATGCAATCGTTAGGGATACTTATAGTGCTTCCCAGCATTCTCGATGTGGATGCATAATGGAATTTATTAATCTAACTATATTATGAATATTGAGAAAGCAGCACAAACACTAGTTCTATTAATGGTGGAGTAATCAATTTATTTTATTAAGTAGAATGGATGCTACGTGCATCTATGAATCTCTTAAGATTTTTGCAATTGTGAATCTTATGATATATGTGTAATTCATCCTAAATTACGAAATAGATCAAGCAAGCATGGCCTACGATCTTTCTGTTTGGCGTAAAGGATTGATCAAAAATGTCACTCAAGACAAGAACCACTCTCGACACAACCACACACAAGAATAAATAAAGTTAAACATGCCTTTTTTACACGCGTGAGACCGCAATCAAGAACCGTTGTAAATGGGTAATTAATTACAACATAATGAAATAATATTAATTAAGATAATAAATCTCTTAACTAATTTAATTATCTCGTAGACTCTTCAACAAGCAGCTCCAAGCTTTTTACCTCTACGGTCCTCCAGAAATTGTTCGCTCAATGAGCCTTACCACAAAACAAAATATATTAGAAAATTCTAGAGAGGTTAAAACACTCAATTAAAAAGACATCACAATGCAATACAGAGATAACAACAATTCAAGCAAGCTAAAAAATAATTGCACTAAAAAGTCACTAAATAAATATCTGATACTAAAAAAATAATCACAAAATGTGTCGCATACCTAGCAACAACACCATCTGATGAAGCGTTAAATGCATAAGTTAATATTGATCCGTTGTAGCACGGGCATTTCGCTTTTCATATAGAACCGAATTATTGATCTTTATGAAGAGGATTTTATTTTAATTTTTAACCTGGGAAGTCCAAGGTCGAACACAAGGACGCAAGCAATTTGATAATTATATCTAAGTGTCAACTATTAATATAGCAATTTCTAAGACATAAAAGTGAGCAGATTTAGAAATCTCAACAAGACAGATTTCGAACACAACTTTTTATGCAGTTAAATTAAATGAAGACAATAATGAACAAATACTGCGATCATGACAAATAAACTATGATTAGACACACAAAAGACAATTAGGATTAAGCACAAAACTATCCTACATCTATTAATTATTCGTTAAAACATTAATTAGGGAAGTTGTGGTTTAAGTCTCAAAAGCTATTCAACATGATTTAAACTCTTAATTTCACTTTTATGCTTAATAGTTTAACAATCAATTAAATCATTTAATGACTTAATGATAACGACTAAAAATAATTAACAATTGGTCATGAAAGATCAATGTGACTAACAAACTCAATTACTCACAAAAAGTGTAGTTTCAATGATCTTTTAAAGATTTAAATGAGAACTTAAAATAAAGAATAATCCATGCAAGATTTTCAAAACAAAATTAGAAACAAAGCATGCAAGAGATAAAGCATCAAACGATTTTTTAAACAAGACTAAAATCATATCATTTGGATATATAGATGAAAATATATTCAATAATCATTCCAAAAACAATTTTGAAATAAAAAATCCAGGTTTTTATTACAAAAAAGATTGAAAAGTAAATAAAAACAAAATGCAGGGGTTTTAATGCAACATTCACATAGGCAAGAGTATTTATCTGTAATATATAGAAAATTGAGGATCAACACTACAATTTATCCAATAGCATGCGCTTCGCACGTGACCTTGCAAGGTTTGGGATGAAGCTTTGGTCCATATGTTAGCTCCTGACGCTCCGTTAGTGATTCAGAAAAAGGACTTGAGATGAGTTCGGAATTCGGTAAGGTCTGCAACGTTACTTCGGAAAGCAATGTGGCTTGATCATGTCCGTTGGATGAAGCCCAATATAGGGTAATCCAATGGCAACTACTTCTTCCTTGTTCTTCTAGCTTGTCGTAGGCGGCAACATTTGGGCTTGGCTTCGGTGATGTAGCTCTTGCTCCTCCAAACTCCTCTGCTACTTCTGAAGGTCAAATGACCTTCATGATTGCTACGTGAAGTCGGGGATGACTAGAGGATAACGATGAAGTTTTCTTCTCGTGTATTGATGAATGATACGAATCTAAAATTCATCTCTCTAAATCTCATTAATTAAGCTCAAATCCCTCAAAATCATTAGCACTTCTTCATTTATTCTACAAAATTAGCATTCATGCATGTTTTCATAAGAATTGCATTTTATCCCTTATTGTTTGCACAAATAAGAAGCCAAAATTGACCAGTAAATAGCCTAATTTTCCTGTTTTTTAACTAATTCATGCTAACTCCGAATGACCCAAAAACACCTCCACTGTGTACATATCACTAACAAGAATAAATGAAAAATACAAAAAAATCACTGACCCAAATAAGTGGACCAAAAACCCAAACCCTAGTTCTAGGATTTCCGTACTAAAACCCTCACATCTTCCCCATCCAGTGTTTGTTTTGATCCGGACTAATGTACCTTCAATTACCTTCAAAACAAGACCAAGTTGAAGTGAACCGTAGCTCGTATGTGAAAGTTGGGTTTTGGGCCTCTTTTGTACATTTTGTATTTTAGCGGTTTTTGACCTATTATTATATGTACATAATTAAACCTATTTTAGTTTATTTCTTTTTCATTTGTTATCATTTATAAAAGTTTTATTAAAATGTGCGAAAATCCAAATCCAAATTAAGCTTGAAATCAAAGAAACAAATTGGGTCCAAGTCTTCACTAACTAACTGAACAAACTTGGTCTTTTCCATATTTTATTTTATTTCTTCTTTTTATTAATTAATGGCCAAAACCATCTGATCTCGTCCGATCGGACGGTCTCGACCTCATCTCCTACATTCACCCCCTTTCTCAATTCGCCTCCACCGCCGCCCAATGATTTCTCTGCCCATCTCCCTCCCGATCACCTGCCTCCGCGAATCCCTCGTGCGCCGCCAGCCGCATCTCCAAACCGTCGCCTTCCCCTTTCGTCACGATCTGACCATCCCTAAATCCCCTCAGATTTTCGTCCCCATCCAATCATAGATCCCATGACCTTCATTTCCATCGTCGGCCCCCCCATTGACACTACTATTTAAGAACAACTCCCTCTGCCTTGGTTGATTCATCTGCCGATACTACTCCATCCAAGAACACTCCGGTGGTGACAGCCCGGAGGGTCTTCATTCGCGGTGAGATCTGAGCCACTCCAGGCTCGTCGCAGCCCACGGACGCCTCACCTTGGCATCGTCATCCTACTTCACTCTTTGTCAAGCCACCACGACTTCAACTACGATTTATCCCCTTCCACTGCGTCTTCTCTGGTCATATTCCTTCCAAGAACGCATCATCAGCTTGACATTGTGCCCAAAAAGAATCGCATTTGCATGCATAGTTTGTCTTGTAAAAAATATTTTGCATATTTCAATATTTGATTTTTAATAGGCACTATATCTCATATTTTCAAGGTTTAGGATTTTTCTGAGATCCATTGCCTAGTGATAGATCTTAGATAATTTTATTCCTTGAAACTAATTAGATTTATTATTTATTATAATTAAATATTTAAATTCATTTAGTTTGCATTTAAAAATTCATAAAAAAATCATATTGCATCCAAAAAATTCCAAAAAAATATAATGCATTCAATTCATTATAATTATCATCGTGGCCCATTTTCAGATTTTCCGGACATCGTTTGAACATAATTTACATTTTAGTCCCTAAAATAGGCTGAAATTGCATATCGCATCTTTAATTGCATAAAAAGATTACAAAAAAAGACCGTCTCAAAAATCGTGCATGAATTTTGATAGGAATAATTCTAGGTTGTTTCTTTGCCTCCTTGTTTTCAACCTTAGGACTTGCCCAAGTAAAATAAACATAAAACCACATTCATTGAAATTGATTAACTTATTGTGTGGTTATTTTCTTGACCGGTTCCGATTGCCTCCTACAACGAAACGACAAATTATTTTTATGCACGATCAAACCCAATACATCCTTAACACGCGTATTATCGGACTCGTCAGATGGCACCGTTGCCGGGGAGGCAAACAACTTAGTTTTTTGTCTAAAAAATTTTATTCGGTTTTATGCATTCGGGTGGTCTGACCCCCGAATATTTCATTGTAAATTCCATTTTTTTTCCAGCATTTGTTTTCTTGTTTTATTTTTTATTATTTTTTGAGTCAATCTCTGACATTTTCTCTCTTATTTTTCTTGCGAGGTACACGCGTACGGGAGCGGTTTTTTCGAAACCGAAGCATCTTCACCGACTCCCGAACAAGACGCAATTATTTTCAGATCGAGTTGAGTCGTGAGTGAGTGTAGAGTCTAGGATTTTATTTTCTGCAACTTTAAGTTCTGTAATTAATTGTTCATTTATAGCGATGTCCGTTTAGACTCTCGCGTGTGTAAAAGACTTCGAACACTATTCTTGTGGCGTGTCGTGGCCTGTTTCACTCTCCGGTGAGGGTAGGTCCCGACTTGAGTGGCGATTAGGATAGACCTCCACATACGACTCTCAGAGCATTTTAATTTTTTATTGTACTCATAGTACCTAAAGCCACACTTCACTTTAATCTAGACGTACATAGATCGTTCAATTTAGCCAAATTCAACTCAATTCTTTCCCGCTAATAAAACTTTCTGCTAGGTACGATTTTTCATTGGCTTGCATTCACTTAGATTAATTTTTAAATTTCTGTATAGCATCCCACATGGAGATTGCAAGGATTCATTGTAAGTCTTGTAACTGAGCATACATCATCGTTTTTCTCGTGCATCAGTTTTTTCCCGAATTTCTCCCTCTTGTTTTGTCAGATAATTCCAAAAGAAAATTGAGATTAGACGGTAGACATGTATTTCTGCTCACTTAATTCTTCATAGATCGCCTAATTAAAATTGGGACTGCTATATATAGCTGATTTCAAATTAACCCATAAAATCAAGAATTTTTACGGGAGAGCAACCCCAACCTTGAATGCTTTCATTTTTCTGAGTGAGCAAGAGACTACACTTAAGGCTAGCGCCAAAACCTAGATTTTCATATTGACTACTGACTCTACCAAAAACGTAGCTACTTCTCAGTGAGGATCTACGGGTAGCTGGTAAACGGTCCAGACTTCCTTGGCAGAGTAGGTGGTTTAAAGGACACTATGTAAGCTCCGTCCTTAAGTAACACAGGTAGCCGTTTTATGGTCCGAACTTACACCTATACTGGATGAAAGTAGATGCAACTAGTTGTAGGAATTCGGGACGGTCTTTAAGAAAATCTTCAGCACCTAACAGCTCGCTAATTATTTTCCAAGATTGATTTATCACCAACTTAAAACTGAAAAGATGATTGCTGAAGTCTTACGACTTCATTGAGGGAGTTGGTGAACATGGGGTTTAATTTGTGTTTGCATTGGTGTGCGTGAATTGATATCAAAGATCAAAAGCCGCACATTTGATAAAATTTCTTTTGACTATCTCATGCAATCATCTCTTACCTTTCTTGATTTAAACATCATTATGGAACTTTTGTCCAAAAACTCTCTGCATCTAGATCATGGAAATCATTGCAAACCCAAACTATCATTCCTTTTAGCTCTTCCAAAAAATGACCGAACATTTATCTGAAAATCCATCAGAGCTATACTATGAAAATGAGTTTGCCTCGATTAGGCCCAAATCAACTAAATCCTCTTCTTTCAATAATCCTCCAACATTTGCGGAAGACTTTCACCCGCGGATGAATTCATTCCCTTCATTGAATTCATATTCGAATCATCCTACCGCACATGAACACCTACCATCTTGGAATGAACCATCTTATTCTTGGTTTCTCTCTAATGAACCATTTCAAGATAAAAATATCATTGAGTCTCATGACTGGCCGAGAAAGCAAACTCAGATGGAGAGATCAGCACTTAATGATAATCAGCATTGGATTGCCTGTGACAATCAACTCTCTATTGACCAAATCGATTACAACTCCTTTGATCAGCTGATCCATATAAAGAACCAAATAAATGATATCGATACATATGCACCTTGTATGACTCCATTATTTGAGGATACGATCTAATCATTACCATGAAAATAGACTCTACTCAAACCAGGATTACATGCCCGAGTCACGGCATGTTGAGTACGAGACCTGCACATTCCCACAAAATCCTTCCACTGAGAACCCTCCTTCCATAATTTTTGAGGAGAAATTTCCTAAAAATAATGATCATGTATCGGATAATCCAAGAAACTTTCCTCTTAGCGCATATACGAAAATGGAAGATGAATCTCAAATGCAAAAACACACACCGACTGCTTCCATGATTAACCATGAACATAATTTTGAGGATGATATTTCGAGAATAAATAAGAGATTCGAATTAATGGAGGATAGATTTCAAAAATTTGCCGACCGATTAATTTCACTCTCTGAAAGTTCGGACATACAAATGAATAAGGAAAATATTGGATCTCAGGCTGAAAATTTTGAGGATATTCCGAAACCTAGGGATGATTCTGACAGCGGCACTTCTGCATATTTCTCCCCTAGGAATGATTATGCCTATGACTCTTACTCGGATCATCACAACCCCTGCTCATCTGACGAACACACCACATCACCACACCATGCAGAAAATACCAAAAAAATTAGAATATTCAAAAACACCAAAAAAATCAAAAATCCAGAAAAATTCATAAAAATTGATATTAAAGAAGATCTGAAGAATTTGGATCCTGCTTTATGGGAAGCACTGGAAAAAAGATTGATGTTTGAACTTCCCTTTATACAAGCCATTAAACACTTCCTTGACTTGAAAGGATTTGTAATGGATAAATTAATGATTAAAAAGTCGGGCAGAATTAGAACATGATTTTTCTGAGGATAGCTCTGATAATAGTTGGGAATCATATGCTTCATCTCCATCCCGTCATTACGATCTCCCACCGCATGCTCACAAGAAGATCAGCTGAAAACTGCCTTAATCATTGGCTACCCACCCTCCCTCCCGACCACATCGATCTCCTTGTACAGCTTCTTCCTCTACTTAGGCCAAGGCCTAAGTATAGGGGGAGACCGATGCCATCTGTATATATACCATTTTCCTCATCACAGTCCTTATCATGATCACTCCATTTCCACCCTTCTTCTATACTTAGGCTGACCAGAGCCTAAGTATAGGGGGAACCGATACCCATATGTATATACTCTCCTCATTTACATATCCCGACCGCCTCTTTTCCGCTTTTCTTCTATACATAGACTGTTCACAGTCCAAGTATAGGGAGGCGGACCATTATATATCAATTGTACACTCTCTTACGCTTAGCTCGAGCTATGTCTTCTTTTCACTTCTTGTGCACTGAGGACAAAGCACTCGCAAAGTATTGGGGGGTCTGTATATATACTATATATATTTTACCCATATCTCGTACTTTTGCGTAAGTCTATGTGTATTTACGGGGTGGGTAACTAACTTTGAAAAAAACGTTTTTGCTACTAACCCAAAAATTTTGAAAAAAATGGCTTCTTATTCATTTTTCCTTTGCATAAAAATAAAAAAATCACAAAAAAAATTCTGTCTGCATTTCATACACCTACATTTCATCCAGGATTTATGAAAAGTCTTTGGGTTCTGAACAGAGTTATGAGCAGAAACTGAGAGTGGTCTGGACTTGACCTTAATCCACCTAATTTTCAGAGGAACTTCACTAAGAAATAGGATTTTAGAAACTTCAGGTCTTTGATTTAACTCTTTAAGTTCCACATGACAATGTGCAGCATTTGACTCTTAGTGTCTAACCTGGTCTCTTCATTCAGGGTACAACTCTGGAATAGGGAATTAATTTGTACTCTCGCACTATGCACATTGCTCAACTCATACGGGATGTTGGAAGACTGTGTGAGTTTCTTTTCTGGTAACGTGGAAATCTAAAGAGCGGAGTACGGGTTGAAATAAAGCTTCGGAAAAGGGATGGACGGTTGGGTACAATTTTTTCTAAGACCCCAAAAAATGTACAAAAACAAAAAGATTCTATATCTCTAGGGGCACAACAAGATCCTAGCAGAACCACCAAAATTCCAAATACAAAGAAGCATTCTACCAAATAAATATCCGACCAAAAAGTTCCAAGCTTCAAAAAAACCTGCAGATCTTGGTGGAGACTCGGCTACACTGGCCATCTTCACAAGGAGAGGTTACTACACCGGCCACCCTCCAGTTCTTTTCCCCTTCTTCTAACTTATCCCCCAATTCGATTGTGAACACAATGCGACAGACCTTAGAAGGAAATACCTGACTCCCCGAAATGAGTTACTGGAGAGGAGGTTTGCATGGTAGTCTAGCATTCTGGATGGAAAGAGCTAAAACCTTTCACACACATGAGTCAATTGTTCAATGTTCATAGGTATGCTTTGGGAAGAGGATTGATCTAAGATGACTTCTGAGCTGAAATTGTGGCAATGATGTGTAGAACTTGAAGGCTGTTGACTTTGAAATTCTAAGTCTCACAGAAGTTCTGCTACACTAATACTCCAAAGGTCGAGTCTAGTTTCATTTTTCACCTTTGGCTCATGGTCTTGGTATGGAACCCAATCTCATTTCAGGTCATGGCATTTCTTTTTTATGGACAGGGACGAGCATGGCTTAAGTATAGCGGGATGATGAGTCTCAGGTTCATCACTCTAAATCTCATTAATTAAGCTCAAATCCATTAAAATCATCGGCAGTTCTTCATTTATTCTACATAATTAGCATTCATGCATGTTTTCATAAGAATTGCATTTTATCCCTTATTTTTTGCACAAATAAGAAGCCAAAAATCCTAGCCAAAATTAACCTGTAAATAGCCTAACTTCCATGTTTTTTAACTAATTCATGCTAACTCCAAATGACACAAAACCACCTCCACTGTGTACATATCACTAACAAGAATAAATGAAAAATACAAAAAAATCACTGACCCGAATAAGTGGACCAAAAATCCAAACCCTAGTTCTAGGATTTCCAGACTAAAACCCTCATATCTTCCCCATCCAGTGTCCGTTTTGATCCGAACTAATGTACATTCAATTACCTTCAAAACAAGACCAAGTTCAAGTGAATCGGATCTCATATGTGAAAGTTGGGTTTTGGGCCTCTTTTGTACATTTTGTATTTTAGCAGTTTTGTACCTACTATTATATGTACATAATTAATCTATTTTAGTTTTTTTCTTTTTCATTTGTTTTCTTTGATTAATGTTTTATTAAAATGTGCAAAAATCCAAATCTAAATTAAGCTTGAAATCAAAGAAACACATTGGGTCCAAGTCTTCACTAACCAATTGTACAAACTTGGTCTTTTTCATATTTTATTTTATTTGTTCTTTTTACTAATTAAGAAAATTCCAAAAAATAGATTAATGTATAAATATTTATTTTTGACATTACCAAAATTTTTCTAGATTTTTATCTTGTTTAAAAATGGCAAAAAGAATATAAAACCCAAAAATCAGGGTATTCAATGTACATGGGATACCCCAAAAATATCCCTTTTTCTAATTGATCAATTTTGGTTTTGATGTCTTCATGAAAGATGTAGTTCTCATTGAGACAAGAAAATTTCATGAAGAAACTTATTCGATCTGAGGCCATTTGCTATTTATTTTTTATTTTACAAAGTAATTATTTGTCGGATTTTTGTGGTATTGACACGTGGTAGCTCCTGGAGTCACCACGTGTCAGCCATTTTTTGAGCTTTTATTAATTAGTTTTTATAAAAAAAATAATAAATAATAAAAAATTAAATTAAAAAGCGGCTGTACGTGCCACGCACGTGTTGCCCCCTCTCAATCCCCAGACCGCCACGTGTCATGGCCAGAACCATCTGATCTTGGTCGATCGGATGGTCCCGGTCTCATCTCCTAGATTCACCCCTTTCCCGATTCGCCTTTGCCGTCGCCCGATGATTTCGCCGCCCATCTCGCTCCCGATCACCTGCCCACGCAAATCCATCGTGCGTCGCCAGCAGTCTCTCTGAATTGTCGCCTTCCCCTTTCGTCACGATCTGATTCTCCCCAAATCTACTCAGATCTTCGCCCCCATCCAATCATAGATCTCATGACCTTCATTTCCATCCCCCCCCCCACATTGACACTCCTATTTCAGAACGGCTTCCTCCGCCTTGGTCGATTCATCTGCTGATACTACTCCATCCAAGAACCCTCCGGTGGCGACAGCCTAGAGGGTCTTCATTCACGGCGAGATCCGAGCCACTACAGGCTCGTCGCAGCCCACGGTCGCCTCCCCTGGGCATCGTCGTCCTGCTTCGCTCCGATCTTCGTTGAGCCACCACGACTTCAACTAGGATTCATCCCCTTCCGCTTCGTCTTCTCCGATCATCAGCTCGCTAAGAACGCATCATCGGTGTTGCTCCTTCGCCGTCAGACTCCCACCGAGCTTCATCAACCTCTCAGCCACGTCAACTCCACCACCGTACTTCCAGGCACCATCTGGTGCATCATCTTCAACCAACGAAGCCGCAGCCCCAATCGATGCCAGAAGCTCCAACGCCATCGTTGTCGAAGGCTCTCCTCCGCTCACAACCGGTCGGGCCCAAGCTTGAGACCCTCCTCGCGTGCTACGCAAGTGAGCGAGGGGTAGTCTTGCGCCAAGGCCCCCGGAGTCCCTCCAATTCACATCGAAGTCCAAGAGTCACGTGCCTGGCACATGCCCCTCTGGCACTTATGCAAAAGGCCCCCCTTATTTACGGGTAATTAAACATAAGCCCCTAGTGCATTTTAATTGATTTTATTTACTGTAATTGCATAAATACCCTTGTTTTTCCCCTTCATTTTAGACCTCTACATTGCATTATTTAATTATCCAAAAATACTACTTTGGTTGTCAATTAATTCTCTACATTTTGTCATATTGTGGATATTTTTATGATCGAGGGTTAATTAATAATTAATTGTTTTGTAGAAAATTGCATAATTTGCCCATTTCTTGCTCTGAAATTTATATTTGATTAATTGTTGCTCTAAAAATTCCCGAAAAATCACATATTATAGAATTACTGACGTTATGCTAAAAAAGAATCGCATTTGCATGCATGGTTTGTCTTGTAAAAATCATTTTGGATATTTCAATATTTGATTTTTAATAGGCATTATATCTCGTATTTTAAAGGTTTAGGAATTGTTTGAGATCCATTACCTAGTAATAGATCGTAGATAATTTTATTCCATGAAAATAATAATATTTATTGTTTATTATAATTAAATATTGAAAGTCATTCTGTTTGTATTTGAAAATTCATAAAAAAATCATATTGCATCCAAACAATTCCAAAAAATTACAGTGCATTCATTTCATTATAATTATCATATGGGCCAAGCTTCATATTTTTCGGACATCGCTTGAGCGTAATTTACATTTTAGTCACTAAAATAGGTCGAAATTGCATATCACATCTTTAATTGCATAAAAAATACAAAAAAACCGCCTCGAAAACCGTGCATAAATTTTGATAGACATGATTCTAGGTTGTTCCTTTGCCTCCTTGTGTTCGACCTTGGGACTTGCCCAAGTAAAATAAACATAAAATCGCATTCATTAAAATTGCTTAACTTAGTATGTGGTTATTTTCTTGACCAATTCCGATTGCCGCCTACAACGAAACGACCAATTATTTTTACGCACGATCAAATACACATCTTTAACAAGCGCGATTCCAGACTCGTCAATGAAGCACTGTAGAGGAATATAATGGAGATCAGAGCTCTGCTATGATCTTCGATTATTGAAGGTCTTCAATCCTGCAGCGTTAGTACAACACACCTGCGATACAAGACCTTTCCACTATAGCGAATGTGAAGCAAAATGAGAGCTCCTCGGTCGAGCACAAATGGGTTCGAGCAGAGCAGGAATGTAGATCGATATGGATACGGAGATGGAAAAGCGAATAGATGCAATGGGGTGAATGCGTGGACTATGGATTGAATGCGAAGGTGTCCAGATGCTCAGAGCGAGATATAGGCAAACATATGATATGAGATAAATTACCGAATACTGATTGAAAAGAAGATTGATTGATTTGCTTACCTGGATTATGGATGTAGAATAAATGGATTGAAGATGTTTTTTGGGTGCCTTGAATGGAGCAGGAAGTGCTCCTATCTTTTCTTGACTTCTCCGGCAGAGAGATAAAGCTCGTTCACCAAAGGAAACGACCGAATCACGACTGCTAAAGCCAAGGTTCTCGTTGGTGGTTTATCTCTATTTTGGCAATCCATTCTCACTCTAACTATCACTAAGAGAAAGAAGATACTGGGAGGACCACTCACAAATGCCAGAATAGTCATTTCAAGTGGCCAGGGTAGAGGTTTGAATGGATGGAAGTTCGGAGGTTGATGAAGAAAGGTGGTGCTTTCAACCACCATCTCTGACCAGGAATGAGGGATTTGGGTTGTTTTAGATGGTTGGCAATGATCAGGTTAGCATTGTGAAGTTTAGGATGATGGCAGTTGGGTGAATCGTTGATGGAGGAGTTTATGAAAATTAAGAGAGGTTGATGGTTTGTGAATAGTTGTGTTGTTTCGTTGAAGTAGCTGGTGGTTGAATGAGATCTCTACACTATTGGATTAAGATCCAATAGCCCAGATTTGGCATGGATCCAAGGTTGAGATCTTATCTTGAGATCATATCAAAGGTCTAAGAAAAAGGCACTAATGGACAGTATAGATCTACCTGATAAGAGGAGATCAAGTGACTTAGATCAAGGCGAGTGGCGACACAGGAGCGAGCCAGGTTGCCATAGCAGACGACACTACATGGCCCAATCAAAATTTGAAGAAATAAGAAAACTTATATTTAATTCAAACATTATTAGTTAGAGAAGACTTTTAGAAAAGGCATGAACATGAAATTTTTAGACCTTGATTAGATATAAATCAATCATGTAGAAATCAAATAGATAAGAGGTCATCTATACATAGTTAAAAAGTTAAAGAGTAGTTAAAACCATATAAAACAAGTTTCTTTAATTTTTCTTTTACTTATTTTTTTTATTTTCTTTTATGTTAAATTATTTTTACACAATTTTATTCTAATTTTTATTTGATTTTTAATTATAAGTAGATACATAAAATATTACACCATAATAAGGTTACATTAATATAAAAAAATAGTGTCAATTAATTACAACAAATTAACTAGTGTTAATTAGTCAATAAATCTTGTGATTAACCTATGCAAGAGAGATAAATATATGAAATAATGATGATAAATATAGTATTTATCAAAGACTCGGTTACACCGACCGAGCTTCGCATGGGAATGAAGACTACATTGGTCCATCCCTACTTCTTTTCCCGTTCTTCTGTCTTCTTCCACTTTTGTCTGTAAAATGGCAACATATGACCTTACAAGGAAACATCTGTCTCCACGAGGATGAGTTACCATAGGAGCATACTCTTTTATAATTCATAAGTTTATCTAGGAAGAGATGAAAAATTCTATCATTTCAAGGTTGCGTGAGTATGTGACTGAGAGGATGGTTCTGACTAGAATGCGGATTGAACTGGGTGATATGATTATATAATCTAAGGGTTGTTGTGTCAAAATTCTTAACCATAATACAGTTCTGAAAAAATCAAAAATCTAGTGGTCTTAACGGAGCTCCAAACTTTTATTTTATTAAGATGATTTTAAAAATAAAAAATTATTCGATGTTCTTTCTTTTTCTTTTTTCTATTTTCTTTTTTTGCACTTATAACCATAAGTATTTGCTAGGGGTTAGCAAAGGCAAGTATAGGGGGTGACGAATCCTTATTTTATCACCTTTATTCTTTCATTTTGGCATTATATACCTAGCAAAATGCATGTATATATCGTTAATTTGTGAAAATAATCACTCTATAAATTATATAAAATATTATATAAATATTTATAAAATATTGTATTT
This sequence comes from Ottelia alismoides, assembly GCA_037367405.1. Lineage (NCBI taxonomy): Eukaryota > Viridiplantae > Streptophyta > Magnoliopsida > Alismatales > Hydrocharitaceae > Ottelia > Ottelia alismoides. Next base: position 850,330 of record JAZKJV010000316.1, on the reverse strand, counting down.
AATTCCAAAAAATATATTAAGGGACAGAAAAGAAAAAGATTAAAGTATCAAAGACATTGAGTGATCCTAGACCCTGAGTCCCAGTCATCATGATGTCTTTGTCGGCAAGCAATAAAGTAGGGTGAGATAGGGAAGAGAAAATACACAGAAAATGACGATTCATTTTGCCCAATAATATCCTTTTGGGACCTATTTTATTTTATTATTTTTATGCCTCAAATAGTATAGCATCAATATAAACTTTGTATATAAAAATACCAAGAAAAATAAAAATTTAATTTTACTGAAAAATAATGCATAGTGTGCTCCGGACACATAAAATAAAAAGGCACAAAGAAAACATTGAAAATGCATATATTCTCCAGAAATATTCAAAATGGAGCAAACTCACCTTTATTGTTCATAAAAAATAAGCAATTTAATGAAGGTGGTTTCATTCAATTTGGAGTTAAGATGCAAAAGTTTGATTTTGGGCCCTCATTGTGCAGTATACCTATGTATAGTATTCAATATATTTATTTTTTATATTTTTTGGTTTATTATAATTTTATAAAATTGTAAATATTGGTTGAAACACATTTATATAGTTAAATTAAAATAAAGTCATCAAAATAAAAGAAATTAAGTAATATATTTTAATACATAGATGAATTTCACTTATATATACATGAACATGATTAATTAAGTATGTAACTAAACTAAGGAAAATAAAATAAAAATACATAAATATGTATATAAAAATATATAAAATAAATGTATAGAATAATAAAACACAAAATACAAATTAAAAATTGAAAATTGAAATATGAAAAATAAACGTATTTTTACTTATACACTCGCACACACATCTAAATAATAACATGTTATAAAAGACCTTGTAAATATATATATATAGGCATAAAATACTACATTAAATTACAAATATTTTTTATGTTTTAACAAAAAATAAAATAATTCATTTAATATTTTCTATCAATTTTACAATTAATGTTTGGTTTCCTTTTTTCTAGTTGGTCCACGTAGACCAACCGGATCTCTCAAAAAGTTGACATCGGTCAAATGTTCTTCCCCAGCCACCCCGTCAGACTCACGAGTCGACCCCAGTTATCCATCTTCTCATGGATCCCCCTCTCTTCCATCTCCCTCGAGCCCCTCTCTCTTTTGTAGTGTGCACATATGACACCCTTGTCGAACCCATACCATTCACCTAACACCAACATCTCACACGCAATCTCTCCTCAAAACCTGTCATTTTCCTTTCCTATAAATACTCCCATTCTGCATTTTTTGGTTGGTAATCCCTCTTGTATAGCTTTTGGTATATCAGTTCAACTCTATGGTTCACATCCAATTACAGGAGAGATGTGATCGTCGCACTACAACGAGGAAAAGATTCACCGGAATCGTTCCATGTCCATTGCCGATCACCTCATCGGTGGTCAACCTCTTTGGCCCCTAGGCCAAATAGAGGACTATCTCTAGAATTTTTGTGTTAGTTTTAACTTATATTTTCATTTACAGTCTTTAGTTTCAATTCTTGATGCTTGGTTTAGTATTAATTGAAAACCCCCAATCCCTTCTAGAGCTCGAGGCCAAATTCGTCTTTTCCGCCAGTGAATTGACTCGCCTTCCATCTCACTTCAGTCTCCTAGGTCTTCTCCACATTTACCACATTGAATCAACCCAGATCCTTTGTGGATATGGTAATCGAGGCTCTCTTCTCTTCCATTTGTCGGAGCATCATCATCCTTCCCATGTCGATTCTTCCTAGCTTTATCATTCGGTCGAGGAGGAAGCCCTCGAGCTATATAACCTTTTGGTGCAAGACCACCTGGAGCCTCGAATTGAGGCTTGGATAGAGCCCAGGTGGTCTGAGATCGAACACCTCCCAGATCTTCATTAAGACCACTAAGAGCTAAAAAGATACCACCTACAACTATGGAGGTTCACCAGCAAGCCATTGGACTCGTAGGAGTGAGGAATGGACGCTTGAGTTGCCTGTAATGCACGATTAATGCTCAATGTAGTTTTTGGGAGTTATTCCTAGGACATCGACCATTTTTCGATGATGAACACGACCCATATCTAATCTGGGCCCTCCCTTCAAGTCGAATTAATGTGCTCATCGGTCACATGATCATCTTAAGTAGGGCACGTGGATCGCTCAGTGTTGCTCGATGAACCGTGCTTTTGGTTAATTTGCAAGAACCTCTCTCCACCTTTTTGTAAATATTAGGTGCCCTTGTAAATATTTAATTAATTGTTATGTTTTTTGGAAATTTTACATTAGAAATCCTATACGAATTGGATGTTACAAATCGGTCCACTATCAGCTTAGCTCACGTGGCCAACTAGGTGAGTTGGTAAAATTTCCATTGTACCATCGTGTTTTTTATAATATTCATGCTTAGCTCAAATTTTCATATCTAAGTTCAAAAACTTTGGGTATTTGTAAGTAACACCTTGCTTTTATTATTATTGCATAAATCCCCATGCTAGCTTATCTATTTTTATTTGTGCTTTTATATTTTTTATAAATAGTTCCCTAGCTCGAAAAATTATGCAAAAATAGGATAAAGTGAGTGATTTTATTCCCCTTAATGCTATGCATTTTATTTAGCATATTATTCGTATTTTCTATTTATTAAAATCAAACAATGCCTTTTTATTCTATATTTAGCTTGAAAAAGATAAAAAATTAAAAAACCTGCTTTAAAGTTCCAAAATATCATGTAATATTTATTATCATATTTTACTACTACAGAACAAAAATCACTAAAAGTTATAAAAGAAAAACAAAAATGTAAACCCTCTCTAATCTTGATAAAATATAAAAAATTCCATAAATTTCCAAAAAAATTCTTTTTATCCTATATTTTTATATCTACATACTAATATATATTAAAATCTTTTTGAGAAATTTTGGGCCTAATTTATATTTTTAAATCTTAAAGCATCTCAAACTATTTATTTATTCCCTGATTTGGAATATTTTACACTTTAAAAATACACACAAATTAGCAAAAGTCGCTAAAAAATTAAAAAATAGTAGAAAATCTAAAAACACAAGAAAAATATTTTACAATTTTGGAATTTATATAGCTATATTCATAATGGAGTGCCATATATTGTATATATATATGTATATATAGTTATATATACTTAATATTATTATTAATTTTAATAATTACGATAGATAACTTTCAAACCCTTTAAAAATAAAAGGACTATTTTTATTTATATTCATTGACTTTAATATATCACATGTATTATACATATTATACATGTTTTACACTTATTATATATTAAAAATAAAATAAGAATAAAAACCAAAAATATAAAAGGAAATAAAAAATTATAATAAGAATATCCAAAAATATAAATAATTAAAAATCCACAAAAACATTAAGTACATAGCAGATATCTACATACATACATTTTTAGCAATAAATAATACCGTTATACCCATGTGTTCCATGTGTTCGACACCCTACACATACTTGACCACTATAAATATTTATTTGTTTGGTTTGAACTAAATTTTTACTCCACATTGTATTGCATTGCTTTATTATTTATTGTAGGGTGATTGTTGAATTTATTCTCGATCCTGAGCGGCCACCTCAACGGTTGTGTACTCACCCTATGAGCGCACATGGCCGCCTCTAACTGATGATATTTCAATAAGTTAATAAAAACTGGAGAAGAATGACAAAAAGGAATGCAAGTATCACAATGCTAGAAATTTCATCATCGTGATGAATGAGGTATGCTCAGTAAGAATACTTACAGTGCTCCGCAGCTCTCTCCATGTGGGATGAAGACAATAACTAAAATTACACTACATACTATATGCAGTTTGATGAAATCGCACTAAGAAAATGTTGTTATTAAAATAAAGAACAAGTATAGGGTTAGGGTAAAGTTCAATTGCCCCCAAGTGTCCACCAGTATTACTACAAATAATAATAAAAGTCTCTCACTCACAAAATAAAATTAAAATCTAGACTAATGCTACTACTATTCTCAGTTCCCGAGTTGGCTTTATTGCTCTCTCCTACTGGCTTAGCAAATAAGGTTACTCTCCACTCTACATGCCTGCATCAGTCTCCTAAAATATTGTCCTCGCGTAGAGGGCCCTTATAACAAATTCAATAAAAGAGGTGATTAGCGCAGATAAATAATTGTTTAAAATAAATAAATACATTTAAATAATCAAATTAACAGATTATGTATACACTATCATATACAATGCTCAACGACAACAATGCCATTTCTTAACAGCAGAAATCGAGGTCACCTAACATCCGGTCATGGAAGGCCTACACTGTTCGACAAGTCGGATCTGGCAATCGATGATCCACTCCTCTCGGCACTCGTTACTCGATCAATGCAAATTAACAAACAATCAACCCATGAATAATCTATAGCAACGAAAATATGTGAGGTGAAATTTATTACATCAGACAAATATATGTATAGTGTGCAAGAATAGGGGTCGAACCACTATGAAAAATAGAGAATAGGTATAATCATTACAAATAATAATAATTATTAATAATCATTTTTTGTTTAGTCTTTTCTTTTTTTTATGGCTTTTAATTATGTTTGATTTTTATGGATTAATTAATTTATATTTTTATATATTTTTTATTTTCCTTCTTATTTTTGCAAATTTTTAGCTCCTTTTTTATTTTTAAAATATAATATGTATAATAATGTTATAGATTATATAAGTAATATATAAATTATATAGTATATATAGGGTTTTATATTTTCAAATATAGATAAATATACTTAAAATATATAACAGAAAATGTTTTATGTTTAAAATTTTTTTATTTATTTTTGTTCATTTTTATATATTTTTTGTTCATTTTTATGTATTTCTATTGTAGTAAAAATGTGCGTAAAAGTAATAAGATAATATAGATGAATTATTTTGGTATTTAAACTAGATACTCGTCTTCAAAATTCCAAAAACTATTTTTAATATATATTATATATAATAAAGAAATGTAAGATAAAAAAATATTTTGGATTTGTAGTTATTTTATGGATTTTTATAGGATTTTTACGGTTTTGTAATTTTTAAGGTTTGGGTTTTATATTTTTAGTGATATTTGGATATAGGGTAGAATATATAATAATATACCTAGTATAAATTTTTTGAATTTTTACAAATGTTTTGATAATTTTTGTATTTTAATAATAAAATAGGGAATAACAAAATTTCGTATTTTCAATAAATAGGAAAATTAATAAAAAAATGGCATACAAAAGATATAAGTCAACTAGCACAGTAGAAGGCACTAAAATTAATTTTCCAAGAGTTTTTGGTGCAATAAAATATTCATAAAGATAAATATAAACAAAAATAAAAGCTACACCTATATTGACTTATTTGCAATTAATTAGAACATTTAAATCATTAATAACAAGTCCTAAAATAATAGAGTCCTGTTAGAATGTTTTACATGGAAATACATGCCCTACATGTGATGCGGGAAGACCTATATGCAATATCTAGAAAGTTTGGTAGTCCTTGTGCAAATATTACCAAAAAGTACACTACTTATTATATTTAAAAGACTAATTAAATATTACAAAACAGAGTGAGTGCATCTGATATTTACCCACTTAAGGCACTCATCATGGTTGGTAATGGGCCACGTAGAGCAATCTAAATTGTACGGTTCGAGGAGGACGCCGTTTCTCCTTGAGATTGACACACCAGATTAGATTTGGACTGCATTTTGGGTATAACGGCTCTGGTGATGGTTGGATGAACTCCCATGAACAACTCCTGGAAGTTACTCCGATCCATTGCTCCTCCACGGTTAGGCCACCATCTTCAACTCTGAAAGGCTCTACACTTTCTTGGAAGTCAGTCGCGTCTTTATGAGGGCTCTATCAAGTCTAGTTCCCAATGATGGGGACCTATAGGGGGTTTCATAAGCGAGGCACTTGGGACAGTGCATTCAGCTTTGATTCTTCTCCCTTGTGGTGTCGCACACATTCATTCATGCAACAAAAAGGTCATGGGGCTTGAGGTGGACTCCCTCGACCCAATAGTGAAGCTGAAAGCAAGGGGAGGTAATCGAATGGAGGAGCTCTAGCGTAGGGTGTAAGATGAAGCTTGGCGGACCTAATTCTTGAGAAATGGGGTGGAAAAGATGGGTTTCTGATGGATAATATGTAGAGGATAGAGATAGTGGCTGAATGACAAGTCAAAACAGAAGGATTCGCAATGAACATGGGTTGGAACTTGCAACTCCAAGTTATGCTAAGATTAGATATTACACTAATCTAGTTGCTAATTGATTAAATTAGCAACTAAACTACGTTGAGGGAATAAATTGACATGAGAAAAGAAAAAAAATCCGCTCATACCTACAAGGGAGGGGAGTAGAAGAAGCTTCACCAAAGGTGCTCCGGTGACGTTTGGACCACCAAATCTCCACCCTTCTCCTCGCCAACAAATCCCACACCCGAAAGGTACCCCACATGGGTTGTCGGAGGAGCTTGAGCTATCACCATGAAGTCGACTCAAGTGATTCCTATTGAGGTTACAAGGAAGAAATGGGATCAGAACACAAAAAGAAATAGGCTTGTTTATTTATATAATAAGGTGGGTAGCTGTATTGGTCATGGGATTGCAGGAGATGGAGTGATCATTTAGACGATCAAGCATTGAGGCATGATGGATGGAGGTACGTAGGAAAGTTTGGTGAAGGACCCAAGGCGCTTCGAGTAGTGCATCAGTGCCAGAAAAATGGAGAAGAGGGGCATTTGAAGCTTTAACAGAGTTAGAGGGGGTGAGAAGGATAGTTTATCGGGCGGTTAACAGTCCAAGGCCTTTGGTTGGTCCATGTGGACCAACCAAGAAAATATCGGGAGTAAATCTCTCATTAATTATGTTGAAGATAATAAACATGATTATAAATGAAAAGTAAAAAACATAAAAAAATATTTCTTATTTTATGTTCTTATTCAAGAAAATATTTATTTATTTTATAACCTTATTTATTCAGTGCTAATTCTTACATGAATACATATATGTATAAGTTCTTTGATTTTAGTTATTTTTTGTATTTTAAATTTTATTAGTATATGTACATATTTTATATATTTATAATATATTTAAATTCATATTTAATTTTATTTTTCTCATTTTATTACATACTAAAATAAATAGATGTGTATCTAGTCTATTATACATATACATACATACATACATACATACATACATACATACATACATATATGTATGTATATATATATATATTACTACATTTTTATTTACTGTGTTTTTTATTTTTTTATTTTATGTTTATATTTTTCATATGTTTTAGATAATGTCTAACATCGTTTAAAAATGTAAGATTTTTAAAAATATAAATGATAAATAAAATGGGTATTTACACCCATAACTTGAGTAATTTCATAATTACAATCATAACTGTGCATAATTGTGAATTACATGAGAAACCCCAAATAGTCACTCTGTCTCACACCTATAACCCTCCATTAGTTTTCCTGATAACCCATCCATTTCGTTTGGGTTAATCTAACCCGTGGTCTATCTAATGACTATTAAAAAATTCAAAAAAATAAATAAAAAATCTCTAACATCCCCCCTTCCTTCTCCAACGGCTGACACTGTCCCCCTCTCTCTTGCCCCCTTTGCCTCTTCCCTCTACCCTCCTCCTCCATGTTGTCGCCTCCCACATCACCTTCTTGTTCCTCTAGCTCAACCTCCTCCCAGTCTTCCTCCTCCATCTCGACCCACCCTTGTCTATAACCTCCCCCTCCCCTTCTTCCATCTCAGCCTCGACCTCCTCCTCCTTCTGTGATGCCCCTTCCATCAAAAACACCTCCTCCTTGTTCCCCATCTCTAACAACTCCTTTGTCTCCATGTCACACCTCGCCTCCCTTTCCTCCGACTCCCCCATCTCCGATACCTCTTCTCGTCCCTCCCTACCTTCATTGATCGCCTCCTCTGTTCACCCTCTCCCCGCAACTACATCCAGGTGCGCTGCCACTATCGCCTCTGTTTGGATCGAGCAATGTACGGACATGATCCTTCTGGATAAAGCAGTTAACTCTCATCTTTCACCCATCTTCCCTGAAACAAATTACAACCCATCAACCCCTCTAAATTTCACCCCTCTTTCCCTACTGATTTGTTACTCCTATTTTTGTCATATTGCAAAGACCCATCTCCCAAAATAGTGTGATTCTTTGCTAGAAAACTTGGAATGGTTGCATTTTTCCAAAACTCCACTTTTCTTTTACTCAAGACCTCTACTCGCATTTAAAGAGGAAAAAAACAAATCTTCTCATCTAATTCTTCACATTTGAAGGGTATCCACCTTATCAAATTATCTGATTACGCTCTAAGATCACATATTTCTTCAAATAAACAAAGCCATTGGAGAGGCAAGTGAGGATGAAGGTGAGCTAGGACATGTATGGGGCAGTGGAAATAAAGGCAGAGGTAAGAAACGAGGAGGTGGAGTTCGAGGAGGGGAGAAGGCTATGTAGAAGTTGCAGGAGGAGAAGGAGAACACGAAGGCGTAAGTTAAGATCTTGACACTCTTCTTCTTTATGGTTGGGATGAAGGAACTCGGATCGGAGGTAATGCAGGCATGCTTCCCTCGTTCCCCCATGGATGGACAAATTATGGGTTCTTCTGAAGTTTTAATCGAATGGAAAGATCCCTGAAGAATGAGAGTTTCTTGATGGTTATGATCCATTGTATGTTGAATTTAGTGAGTTCTAGAGAGAGAAAGGTAACTTGGCGGTCGAAGGAGGAGGAGGAAGAGGATGATGAGGTGGTCGTTGGGGGGAGAGGAGGAGAAGGTCGAAAGTAGGGGAGGAGGAGGTTGGAGGGGGAAAGAGGAAATGGGTGTTGGAGGAGGAGGTGGTCGACAGGAGGGGAGAAGAAGATGGAGTGGTTTATTTGTAAATAATGAGAACATGAAGGGTGAAAATGTAAAGTATTTAACAGATATCGTCATAGTAAACGAGAAATTGGATGGAAGTTAACAAGGGGTTATGGATGTAAGAGTTAAGCACTAATGAGGATCTTGTGTGTAATTCATGATTACCTAGGGTTATGATTGTAATTACAAAATTACTCAAGTTATGCATGTAAATATCCCTAAATAAAACGAATCAAATATACATGTATATACGATAATAGGACCCTAAAAAGTTGTTTCTTGCATATTAAGTCTATTTTTTTATGAAATACCTTCATTAGATAGATAATTTACATTTAAGAATAATAAAGGTGAGTTTGATGAATTTTGAATCCATGTGAAGGAGATATTAATATTTGAAGTTCGATTTGCAGGTTTTCATTTGTGTGTCCCAATCATATTTTGCATTATTTTTATATACAATTATTTGTGTATTTTTCGATATATTTTTTTATACAAATTTTATGTTGAACAATAATTAAATTTCAGTGTGTATAATAGAAAATAAAATAGATGTGAAAAAGGCTATTTGTAGGGCATGAAATTAGGGTTTAACAAGTATCTCTGTATAATAGATGGGCACTATCTCTCGCTACTTTGCTCGTTGTCGACCCAATCAATATTTACTCAGTCTCGATTTTTAGGACCATTTAGTATCTATGATACCTCATTTTTATTTCTTCTTTCCTTTATTCTTTTTCTTAGAATTAAATAATACATTTATACGATGTTTATAAGTTAATTATTGAGTATTATTTCAAGTGTTTTATTGTTATTTACATGCATTTAACTAATGACTTAAGACAAAAATGAAAGAATAAAGGTGATGAAATGGAGATTCATCAAGCACATGCACTACGCATGAGGGGGCATGCATTTTGCAGTCGAAACCCATTATTTCTCCCAAATCACATCCAAGTCCTAGGTGTGCATGCCTCGCGTGGCGCACTCAGGTAAATTGTGTGGTGCGCCTACCAGTTCCTGATAGTTACATTTTAGTCCCCATATGTGGTTATTTATAAGGAAGCCCCTAGCTTTACATATTAGGAAAAATGCCCCTCAAGGGCCAGTTTGTTATGTTTTTGTAAAACTTTTGTGCATGTTTTCTTGCAGTTATGGCCCTAGACAATTTTTCTTGTATATTCAGCATATGGAGTAATTTTTCAATTATTTCAAATTCATTTCATATTTGATGCTCTACACAATGGCTTTATCTAATTCATGTTTAAACACTTTATTATTCAGGTAAACTTAGTGCCATTTGTTGTATTATTGATGAATCTCCATCTCGTCACCTTTATCCTCTCATTTTTTGCCTTAAATACCTAGATAGATGCATGTAAATAACATTAAAATACAAGAAATAACATTTATTATTTGTACGGTAATATTGTATAAATGCACAGATTTAACCCCAAAATAAAAGAATAAAGGAAGGGAAAAAATAAGAAATTTCAAAGACATTGACTAACCCTGGACCCCAAGACTAAGTCAAGAACTGGCTAGGTTGACCGTGAATGAAGTAAGGGGATATAGGGCAAATAATTATAAAGAAAACACCTTAGAAACCCCAATTTAATTCCTTAATAAAAGGTCATTTTAGGACCTATTTTATTCTTAGTTATTGATACCTTAAATCAATAAATTTTGAACATGAAATCTATATATAATAATGTATAGACAAATACAAAATTTATTTCACAAAAAAAACAGTGCCTAGTGTGATTGGGACACACAAAACAAGAAGTCGTAAACTGGATTTCTTAGACTTCTATCTTCTCCTTGTGAATTCCAAATTGACAAAAATAGTTGTTATTGTTTCTAAAACTCAATTATCCATTTAAGGAAGTGGTTTCATTAAAATTGGAGTTAAGATGCAAAAGATGAATTTTGGGTATCTATTGTACTCTATACATGTATATAATATACAAAATATTTATTCTTTACATTTAATTCTTTCTTTCTTAAACCCGTGTACATGTTGTATATATCATAAATAAGATAAGTAATAAAATTAAAATCAAAAAAATAAATTAAATTAATAATAAATTTGTAAATACGGATAAACTCTACATATATACTTAATACATATATTTATTGAAGCATATAAATGGAAATATAAAAATATAATAAAAATATGTAAATGTATATTTAAATATTCTAAATATATAAATGTTTAATATTGTTTTTAATTTAAAAAATTCAGTGAAAACATAAATATATAAAATATAAATAAATAAACTTAGGTAATAGTATATAAATAATTATACTTATTAAATTAACATGTAAAAACAAATACAAATTATCATAAAATACTATATAAAATAGTAAACATTTTTTATGTTTTGAGTTTTATATATTTAAATAAGATTCTATTTTATTTTAATTTATTTATTCTTTTATTACCTATTTTGTCTACTAGTGGCTGACATGGACTGTTGGGAGGCGAGTCTCAGTTGACCTTGGTCAACTCCTCACCCCAACCCCAAGGGTATCGGTTGTCAGGAGCTCGATACCTCAATTGTTGTTATTATCATACTCAAGGCTAGCACTATTTTGGTATGCTCCCTTCCTGTCTTTTGCTCCGTGTTCTATGCTCTTTGATACCCTATCGATTCCTCAAACAATGGATCGTTGAATCGAGCGGTTGCCATGGTCAAAACTTTCCCTGTGCATATACCTCTCCCCCCCCCCCATTTTGAATTTTTGATCTATCTTCCCATGCTGAACCCCTCAAATCTTCACCCAAGCGAGTAGAGGAATTTACAAAAATCTCCTCATCTTATCTCTAGTGTGATGTATGCGCATATGAGTCGAACCACTTACGGTATCCATGCTCAATTGTTGGGTACTTCGCTCCCATGCCTCTAACCAGGTTTAAGTCCCTTTTCTTTGAATTATAGGTAGTTATAATTCCATATTTCCTTTTTTCTCTTTTATTTTACATTTTTACTATCTTTTCTGATATAGAATCGTGGTTTCAAAGTTTGTCAGAGCACTAGGCTTCAGCCAACATTTCTTCGCTAGGACTCCTTGTTCAGACTCGCTAACCACCCCACCTTCTTCTCCTTCGCATTCTCCACGTCACTATCCCCTACATTCACCTTGATCGAGCCTAGATCAGAAGGTGAGTCCTCCTTTTGTCAACCATCGTTAGAGAACTCTGTCTCGACCCGTTTCCACCCGATAAATCCTTTGTACCCATTGTTCTTCCTCACTTGAACTAACCTTGGAGGTCAGGAGACTAAAAGGTCTCATTCGAGGAGAACGGTCCCCATGTTATTGAACTCGTAATAGCTAGGCCCCCAATTGATGGGGCTCAGACATTGTTGATCATTTCTTTTGTTGTGGAGCACCTACATGCATAGATTGAGCATATTGGAAGCCTAGGAGACCACCTGGGGAAGGATATTTTGTGGATTGAAGGATGCCTAGGGTTGTGTTCTTTGATGTTCCGCCAACCATCTCCAGAGCCGTCTGAGTAAGGATCCTCTCTAGTTTTTATCATATCCCTTGGATCGAGCCATGCCATTGAAGTATATGGAGTAGTCCTCAAGCACATCTCGGAAGTGTATGGATCATATCGCACACGACCAAGAACGACTAGTCCTACTAGTTGTTCTACGTAGCGGAATTTAAAAAAATTTCATGCGATGAAACCACATGATCTAAGAATGATTCTCAGATTATTTCATCTAAACCACATCAAGGATAAAAGAATACATCTTGTAGAGTAGTTGTGATCAAGTCTCTACGAAAAGAGACCTTTTGTCTCAAGTCCGACCTTCAGAGAAGATGCTTGTGAGCACAAGGATGAGTCGTGTGATCCTCTCAATCCAAGATGTTGATCCAAGCAAGGGAACTCCTGATCTCGTCACACGAGATCTAACATCTTATTTGTGAGCGAAGCACATCAAAGAAGATGGAGAACTGAGAGTCATCGAAGCAGCGGCAAAACGGTGAAGCAAAGACAAAGATCTCATCTTCTCTTAAGGTGGACGGCCACCAATGGGAGAGAGGAAGAGAGGGAGTGAATGGAGAGAGGAGAGAACCCTTGGTTGAGATTCTTATTAACCCTATAGATCATGGGGTGCCTCTCTTTATATAGGGTTTGGGGAGTCTATAGATCACAATCCATGGGAAACACAAAATCAATGGATGAGATTGATTTGTGCTTCTTTCAATGGCCAAGATGTTGTAGGTAAAAACACAAGAACAATTATTTAATAAGATTAAATATATATTAATAAATCAACATAATTAAATCCTCAAATTAAATCACCAAATATTGGAGATAATGGAGATGAAATCCCCCCTTCCATATGGAGTTGATGGACGGCCACCCTTTCCATGTAGGAAGAGGTGGTTGTCCCTACTCCTAATTGAAATGGGAGATTTCCATTGAAATCTTGGAAATCTCCAAGATCTCTTGATTCCATATACCTCCAATTACAACAACAATTGTTGTAAAATATTCTATAAAAATAATTCATAATTATTTTTAGAATATTGCAATCTTGTCATTGGAATTTTTTGATTTACACTTTCAATTGATTATACAATGTGAATCCAATTCACACCAATAATTAATCAACAAATATAAATCATAATAAGCTCTCTCTAATACAATACAAATCACATTTATAATATATTATGAATAATTGGATATTGCTATCCACATTATTCTTATCCATAATAATTATAACACATTTATTTATATTGGACAATTATTCACATGTATCCCAATAATGTGAATCAAATTCACATCATTCAAGATAATTAAATCACATTTAATTATCCATTTCTTGATGCTTAGATATAATTCAACTATGAAATTATTCTTGAACCCTTTAAAGAATAATGTGCTTTCTCTGCAGATACTTGGTGATAAGGACAGGGCGATTGTATTGTTCCACCAATGGTGGCTTGGATATTGAGATCACATCTCAAATCCAGATCTCACAGACCTCTCATAGATGCTTGATTATATCAAGACCGTAAATCTAATCTTCTCATTACATCTGAATCTGATTCAGATCAATGTCCAACACTTGGACCAAGATCATATTACTTCTCTACTGAGAAGAGTCACTAAAATCCGAACCTGTTTCATCACTCCCTCGGAATGGAAGCATCATGGTTATACAATCATTTATTATAACATCAGCCTTAGGTATTCCTAACACCTATACATCCTGCATATTGGAAGACCTATGAACAATCTGAAGATATAGTTCAATTTTACACTATCATCTTCAGGGTTTGATCACCAAGTTTCTCAATCTTGGTCATTGGGAATTGGTATCAATCATATGCTTTCCCAAAGCATATATCATACCTTCAAATTCTTTTCATTCTTCCAAAGCACAATGACCATGCATAGAATTTGATCAGTCCAAATACCTCAAGAGTGAGCTCATGTCTTCTTGTTCACAAGTGAACCTGTATGATCCCTTTTAGGGATCATATTACTCATATGCCCTTACATGCACACCAGCTCGCCGGTGTAGACCTTAATTAGGTCATCAACCTATTAGTCTTCCGAATGTACACACTCAGATATATAGTAACACATCTGTCTCTGGTCAGAAGATGTGTGCTTATGTTGTGACAGTATTCAACATAGGACTTAGATTATCTCAATCTCATTAAGTCAACCCTTTCGCCTAACTAATCTCTCACCTCCGAATCACTATTCTCATGCAGAGGACCTGCATCAAGAGGTTGATAAGATATCAGCCTTAATGAGAAAGTATTGTCGTCTCCTACTTAGGCCGGAGATCATATCTTAATGACCATTTGATGGTGCTTGATGAGTCCTCTATCTAACTCCTTAGATATTCATCCAAGCACTAGCCTCTATGATTCAATTAATGAATCTAAACCTATATGATTATCAAGACGGCCACGGTACATAACCCTAATTGTAAAGAGGGACCTTATAGTACATTCATTCATTAAATCTCAGAAAGGGAGTGAAATAATCAATAAATTTTATTGATAAATCATATATTACAATAACATTTATTCTAAGAATGGTTCGCCTCAATCTCACATGGCTAATAATCTCCCACTGGCCCTCAAAAACATTCAAGAACAATCCTTAAACCCATACTTATTACATACTGGTCGAAAACCTTCTGTGTCAGAGGTTTGGTAAGAGGATCAGCAACTTTGTCGACAGAGGCCACCTTTGTGATGACGATATCACCATGCTTTTGAATTTCCCGAATGATGTGGTATTTCCTTTCTACGTGCTTGTTCTTTTGATGCCATCTAGGTTCCTTCGCTTGGGCAATGGCTCCCTTATTCTTGTAGAGTAACGGGATGAAAGTATCAGAGGAAACTACACCAAGCTCTAGGATGAACTTGCGCAACCACACCGTCTCCTTTGTAGCATCTAATCGTTAATATATTCGGCTTCTATTGTTGAATCTGATGTAGTGTCCTTCTTCTTGCTTCTCCATCTCACAGCACTACCATTCAACAGGAATACAAACCCTGATGTCTTCGATCATCAATATCCAATTGGAAGTTTGAATCTGTATATCCCAAGACTTTGAGATCATCATCTCCATAGACCAAGATGTAATCTCGTGTTCGTCTTAGATATTTGAAAATGTTCTTTACTGCATTCTAGTGTTCCTCTCCATAGCAGGATTGGTAAGAACTTACCACTCCCACTGCATGGAAGATGTCTGGCCTAATACATCATGGCATACATTAAGCTTCCTATAGCTGATGCATAGGGGCATCCAGCCATGGACTTCTTTTCCTCAACACTTTAAGGTGCCATTCCTTTTGATGGGTGGATACCATGTCTCAAGGGGAGGAATCCTTTCTTAGAACTATCCATATGAAAACGTTCAAAAATCTTCATAATGTATCCATGTTGTGACAATCTTAATTTCCTCTTTTCTCGGTTTCTGAACAACTTCAGGCCTAGATGTAAGAGGCTTCTCCAAGATCTTTCATCTTGAAGGTATGGGACACCTAAATTTTCACACTGGTCATCATCCATGTAGCATTCCCAATGATAGGATGTCATCTACGTAAAGCATGATGAACACAATGGTGCTACCACTAAGCTTCTTGTACACACAAGGTTCATCAGTATTTTGCACAAAATCATAACTCTTTATGGTTTCGTTAAATCTGATGTTCCAACGACGAGAAGATTGTTTGAGCCAATAGATGGATTTCTTCAGCTTGCATACTTTTCCATCATCCTACTCGAGGTATCCATTGAGGAAAGTTGTCTTGAAGTCCATCTGCCAGATGTCGTAGTCAAGAGATGCAGCTATAGCCAGCAATGTACTGATGGACTTAAGCATAGCCACAGGAGAGAATGTCTCATCGTAATCGATGCCTTCTCTCTGTGTGTAGCCCTTGGCCACGAGTCGTGCTTTGAAAGTCTATACTTTCCCATCATGTCTCCTTTTTCTCTTGAAGATCCATTTACACCTAATGGATTTATACCTTTCGGTGGATCCTCTAGGGGCCATACACCATTCTTATGCATGGAGTCAATTTCTGACTTCATTGTTAGCATCCATCTATCCATGTCATGATTCACGAGTGCTTCATCAAATGAAGCAGGATCATTGTCAATTTCACTGACACATGGAATCCATACCTTTCAAGTGGTGCAACTACCCTCGAACTCCTTCGAAGAGGTATGGGTGTTTCATATTTATTTATATCTTCGGTTTCTGGTTCAGGAAGCTTAGAATCCTCAGGGGATTCAATGAGTTCCTCTACTTCACTATTGTCTTGACTTTTAAGGAAATCATCCTCCAGAAATCTCATATCTCTAGAGACGAAAACCTTTTGAGTCTCAAGATCATAAAGCTGGTATCCAATACCACCTTCAACATACCCAATGAATTAACACTCGCGAGAGCAAGATTCCAGCTTACTTGCGTCTACATTCATCGCATGAACCAAGCAACCCCAAACCCTCAAGTGATTAACACTAGGTTTGTTTCCATACCAGAGATCATGAGGAGTCTTAGGTACATATTTGCTAGGAATCTTATTTAGGGTATATAATGCAGTCTCTAATGCATATCCCCAGAAACTAAGAGGTAAATATGCTTTGCACATCATTGATCGGACCATATCCATAATAGTCTTGTTTTTCAGCAACACCATGAAGTTCCAGGAGGAGTGAGATTGGAGACAATTTCATTCTCTTTAAGGTATTCCTTGAATTCATATGAGAGGTACTCACCAGCTCGGCCAGATCGAATCCGTTAAATCTTCCTGTCGGTTTGGTTCCCAACCAAAACCTTGAACTCTTTGAACTTTTCAAAGGTTTCAGATTTATGACGTAATAGGAAGATAAACCCGGATCACGAATGATCATCAATAAACATCAAATAATATTGATATCCATTTCGAGTCGCGGTACTGAAGGGACCACATACATCGGTATGTACTAGGTCAAGAGTACCTTCGCATTTATAACCTTCTTATGGAAAGGCATCCTGGTCATTTTACCTTAAATAATATGTTCACAGGCTGGCAAATATTGAACCTGTAGAATATCTGGTCCATCCTTTATCAATCTATTGATCCTATCAACAGATAAATGACCAAGCCTTTGATGCCAACTCATATTCAACTGATTTGCATTCTCCCTAGATCTTTTAGGGTTATTATTATTATTATTAGTTGTAGTAACTTTCATGACATGTTCATCAATGCACAATTCATATAGTCCACTAGAACTCAAAACACCATCTGCAATATGTTTATCATAATGACTTATGACCAATTTATTGTAGAAAAGGAATGAATATCCACTTCTAACAAGTTTAGATACAAATATCAAATTCCTTCTGACTTTAGGTACATAAAGACATTCTAAGTACTAGGTCTCTTCCACAAGATAACGATAGTCTGCAGGTCCCGACGACGACTGTTGCAACACTTGCATCTGATCCCATCTAGGTGACTATCTCCCCTTATTCCAAATTCCTAGTTTCCTGAAACAGATGCAACACATTGCATACATAAACAGAAGCACCAGAATCAACAACCCAACTTCCTTCTTGTCCAATGAGAAATCTAGTTTCAATTATGAAAGTAGATTTCATACCTGTATGGGCTTTACCTTTGTCAATTGACTTTAGGTATTTCGAGCAGTTATGCCTCCAGTGCCCCAGCTTCTTGTAGTGGTGACAAACGTCGGTTTTCTTCGACGCTATAAATGTGGATCCATTGGAAAATGAGCCAACACCATGAATCTTCTTGTTTCTCTTCTGGTTGGGCCCTTCTGAGAAACTTGCTTCCGACCATGTTTTCCTTTCACCTGTGCAACCATTACACTGGAAGAGGGGCCATCCTTCCTCATTACATCTTCAGCAGACTTTAGTGCAGCTAATGGCCCAACGTTAGTAAAATCAACTTTGCTCATGTATAATGTGACAACAAAGTTGTTGAAATACTTAGGGAGCGACAGCGAATGAAATCAACATGCATGTCAGGATCCATGAAGGCTCCCAGGGTTTCCAATTCAGAGAGGTATCCAAACATTTTGAGTACATGTTCTTTGACAGAGGTCCCTTCTTGCATCTTGCAGCGAATTATTTCTCTCATTATATTATAATATTGCGTCTGGTTTACATGACCGAACATATCTTTCATTTTCATCATAATCTCTTGGCAATGGTTCATCTCCACATGTTGTTTCTGAGGCACATTGGATAATGAACCAAGATTGTAGTATCTTGCCATATTATGATATTCATCATAACTCATTAAATTTGATGTCCTCCAGAGTCTTTGGGTTTGCAATCTTGTCCTTAGTAAGCACATACGAAATGTGCTTAGCAGAGAGGACAAGATCCAAATTTTGAATCCAATCCAAATAATTTGGTCTGGTCAACTGATTGACCTCCAGGAGCCTGCTCAAAGGGTCCATGGACTTCACTTTCTGAAATTAAGAATGCACTATATTAGATTGTATAAGTAAATATATATGTATATATATATTCATTTTAAAATATTTTATTAAGTAATTTAAATCAAATTAGTCTTTCCTTTTTAACTTTGAAAGTTCATTCCCTTATTTACCTTCAAAGCAAGAGATATACTTACCGCTATATCTCTAGCAAGAATTGGGATCTCGTCTTTATATTTGTTACATCCAAATAATATGAGAACCTGTGACTCGAATAAAGAGAAGCGGGAACACATTACGCCTTGCAAGTCCAACTTACATTACCCATCTGATCTTTAACATCTGGGCCCACCACCCCTAATATGATGTTGACATGCTACTAATTGAACCAACCGTCAACAGGCTTAAAACTCGCTATAAGCAATCCAATATCGACCCAATAATATGAGGACCCGATATTGGGGTCACTACGTATACGACCATACTCTTTGGAGAAGCAAAGAACTCGGTCCAAATAAATTGTGTACATGAGTTTTCATTTCGGACAGGCGTCTCCTACATACAATATCTAGTGACAGAACCCTTTGCCTTGACGGGAGACCATGGATGTCACTTATGTCATCCTACATCTTATTCAAATTCATTTAATTAATTATCATGAATCACATTCATATAATTAATTCTTCCAAGGGAAATACATATCTATTCACAATAGAGGGCTTCAATTGGATATAATCGATTTAATCATATTAAATCCATTATCAATCCAACTTAATCAACAAACTTGATTGTTACTTGAATGGAAGGTTCTCCACATTTACCACATTGAATCAACCCAGATCCTTTGTGGATATGGTAATCGAGGCTCTCCTCTCTTCCATTTGTCGGAGCATCGTCATCCTTCACATGTCGATTCTTCCTAGCTTTATCATTCGGTCGAGGAGGAAGCCCTCGAGCTATACAACCTTTTGGTGCAAGACCACCTGGAGCCTCGAATTGAGGCTTGGATAGAGCCCAGGTGGTCTGAGATCGAACACCTCCCAGATCTTCATTAAGACCACTAAGAGCTAAAAAGATACCACCTACAACTATGGAGGTTCACCAGCAAGCCATTGGACTCGTAGGAGTGAGGAATGGACGCTTGAGTTGCCTGTAATGCACGATTAATGCTCAATGTAGTTTTTGGGAGTTATTCCTAGGACATCGACCATTTTTCGATGAAGAACACGACCCATATCTAATCTGGGCCCTCCCTTCAAGTCGAATTAATGTGCTCATCGGTCACACGATCATCTTAAGTAGGGCACGTGGATTGCTCAGTGTTGCTCGATGAACCGTGCTTTTGGTTAATTTGCAAGAACCTCTCTCCACCTTTTTGTAAATATTAGGTGCCCTTGTAAATATTTAATTAATTGTTATGTTTTTTGGAAATTTTACATTAGAAATCCTATACGAATTGGATGTTACAAATCGGTCCACTATCAGCTTAGCTCACGTGGCCAACTAGGTGAGTTGGTAAAATTTCCATTGTACCATCATGTTTTTTATAATATTCATGATTAGCTCAAATTTTCATATCTAAGTTCAAAAACTTTGGGTATTTGTAAGTAACACCTTGCTTTTATTATTATTGCATAAATCCCCATGCTCGCTTATCTATTTTTATTTGTGCTTTTACATTTTTTATAAATAGTTCCCTAGCTCGAAAAATTATGCAAAAATAGGATAAAAGTGCGTGATTTTATTCCCCTTAATGCTATGCATTTTATTTAGCATATTATTCGTATTTTCTATTTATTAAAATCAAGAAATGCCTTTTTATTCTATATTTAGCTTGAAAAAGATAAAAAATTAAAAAACCTGCTTTAAAGTTCCAAAAATATCATGTAATATTTATTATCATATTTTACTACTACCGAACAAAAATCACTAAAAGTTATAAAAGAAAAACAAAATGTAAACCCTCTCTAATCTTGATAAAATATAAAAAATTCCATAAATTTCCAAAAAAAATTCTTTTTATCCTATATTTTTATATCTACATACTAATATATATTAAAATCTTTTTGAGAAATTTTGGGCCTATTTTATATTTTTAAATCTTAAAGCATCTCAAACTATTTATTTATTCCTGATTTGTAATATTTTACACTTTAAAAATACACACAAATTAGCAAAAGTCGCTAAAAAATTAAAAAATAGTAGAAAATCTAAAAACACAAGAAAAATATTTTACAATTTTGGAATTTATATAGCTATATTCATAATGGAGTGCCATATATTGTATATATATGTATATATAGTTATATATACTTAATATTATTATTAATTTTAATAATTACGATAGATAACTTTCAAACCCTTTAAAAATAAAAGGACTATTTTTATTTATATTCATTGATTTTAATATATCACATGTATTATACATATTATACATGTTTTTACACTTATTATATATTAAAAATAAAATGAGAATAAAAACCAAAAATATAAAAGAAAATAAAAAATTATAATAAGAATATCCAAAAATATAAATAATTAAAAATCCACAAAAACATTAAGTACATAGCAGATATCTACATACATACATTTTTAGCAATAAATAATACCGTTATACCCATGTGTTCCATGTGTTCGACACCCTACACATACTTGACCACTATAAATATTTATTTGTATGGTTTGAACTAAATTTTTACTCCACATTGTATTGCATTGCTTTATTATTTATTGTAGGGTGATTGTTGAATTTATTCTCGATCCTGAGCGGCCACCTCGACGGTTGTGTACTCACCCTATGAGCGCACATGGCCGCCTCTAACTGATGATATTTCAATAAGTTCATCAAAACTGGAGAAGAATGACAAAAAGGAATGCAAGTATCATAATGCTAGAAATTTCATCATCGTGATGAATGAGGTATGCTCAGTAAGAATACTTACAGTGCTCCGCAGCTCTCTCCATGTGGGATGAAGACAATAACTAAAATTACACTACATACTATATGCAGTTTGATGAAATCGCACTAAGAAAATGTTGTTATTAAAATAAAGAACAAGTATAGGGTTAGGGTAAAGTTCAATTGCCCCCAAGTGTCCACCAGTATTACTACAAATAATAATAAAAGTCTCTCACTCACAAAATAAAATTAAAATCTAGACTAATGCTACTACTATTCTCAGTTCCCGAGTTGGCTTTATTGCTCTCTCCTACTGGCTTAGCAAATAAGGTTACTCTCCACTCTACATGCCTACATCAGTCTCCTAAAATATTGTCCTCGCGTAGAGGGCCCTTATAACAAATTCAATAAAAGAGGTGATTAGCGCAGATAAATAATTGTTTAAAATAAATAAATACATTTAAATAATCAAATTAACAGATTATGTATACACTATCATATACAATGCTCAACGACAACAATGCCATTTCTTAACAGCAGAAATCGAGGTCACCTAACATCCGGTCATGGAAGGCCTACACTGTTCGACAAGTCGGATCTGGCAATCGATGATCGACTCCTCTCGGCACTCGTTACTCGATCAATGCAAATTAACAAACAATCAACCCATGAATAATCTATAGCAACGAAAATATGTGAGGTGAAATTTATTACATCAGACAAATATGTGTATAGTGTGCAAGAATAGGGGTCGAACCACTATGAAAAATAGAGAATAGGTATAATCATTACAAATAATAATAATTATTAATAATCATTTTTTGTTTAGTCTTTTCTTTTTTTATGGGTTTTTAATTATGTTTGATTTTTATGGATTAATTAATTTATATTTTTATATATTTTTTATTTTCCTTCTTAGTTTTGCAAATTTTTAGCTCCTTTTTTATTTTTAAAATATAATATGTATAATAATGTTATAGATTATATAAGTAATATATAAATTATATAGTATATATAGGGTTTTATATTTTCCAATATAGATAAATATACTTAAAATATATAACAGAAAATGTTTTATGTTTAAAATTTTTTATTTATTTTTGTTCATTTTTATATATTTTTTGTTCATTTTTATGTATTTCTAATGTAGTAAAAATGTACGTAAAAGTAATAAGATAATATAGATGAATTATTTTGGTATTTAAACTAGATACTCGTCTTCAAAATTCCCAAAACTATTTTTAATATATATAATATATAATAAAGAAATGTAAGATAAAAAAATATTTTGGATTTGTAGTTATTTTATGGATTTTTATAGGATTTTTACGGTTTTGTAATTTTTAAGGTTTGGGTTTTATATTTTTAGTGATATTTGGATATAGGGTAGAATATATAATAATATACCTAGTATAAATTTTTTAAATTTTTACAAATGTTTTGATAATTTTTGTATTTTAATAATAAAATAGGGAATAACAAAATTTCGTATTTTCAATAAATAGGAAAATTAATAAAAAAAATGGCATACAAAAGATATAAGTCAACTAGCACAGTAGAAGGCACTAAAATTAATTTTCCAAGAGTTTTTGGTGCAATAAAATATTTATAAAGATAAATATAAACAAAAATAAAAGCTACACCTATATGGACTTATTTGCAATTAATTAGAACATTTAAATCATTAATAACAAGTCCTAAAATAATAGAGTCCTGTTAGAATGTTTTACATTGAAATACATGCCCTACATGTGATGCGGGAAGACCTATATGCAATATCTAGAAAGTTTGGTAGTCCTTGTGCAAATATTACCAAAAAATACACTACTTATTATATTTAAAAGACTAATTAAATATTACAAAACACAGTGAGTGCATCTGATATTTACCCACTTAAGGCACTCATCATGGTTGGTAATGGGCCACGTAGAGCAATCTAAATCGTACGGTTCGAGGAGGACGTCGTTTCTCCTTGAGATTGACACACCAGATTAGATTTGGGCTGCATTTTGGATATAACGGCTCTGGCGATGGTTGGATGAACTCCCATGAACAACTCCTGGAAGTTACTCCGATCCATTGCTCCTCCACGGTTAGGCCACCATCTTCAACTCTGAAAGCTCTACACTTTCTTGGAAGTCCATCGCATCTTTATGAGGGCTCTATCAAGTCTAGTTCCCAATGATGGGGACCTATAGCGGGTTTCATAAGCGAGGCACTTGGGACAGTGCATTCAGCTTTGATTCTTCTCCCTTGTGGTGTCGCACACATTCATTCATGCAACAAAAAGGTCATGGGGCTTGAGGTGGATTCCCTCGACCCAATAGTGAAGCTGAAAGCAAGGGGAGGTAATCGAATGGAGGAGCTCTAGCGTAGGGTGTAAGATGAAGCTTGGCGGACCTGATTCTTGAGAAATGGGGTGGAAAAGATGGGTTTCTGATGGATAATATGTAGAGGATAGAGATAGTGGCTGAATGACAAGTCAAAACAGAAGGATTCGCAATGAACATGGGTTGGAACTTGCAACTCCAAGTTATGCTAAGATTAGATATTACACTAATCTAGTTGCTAATTGATTAAATTAGCAACTAAACTATGTTGAGGGAATAAATTGACATGAGAAAAGAAAAAAAAATCCGCTCATACCTACAAGGGAGGGGAGTAGAAGAAGCTTCACCAAAGGTGCTCCGGTGACGTTTGGACCGCCAAATCTCCACCCTTCTCCTCGCCAACAAATCCCACACTCGAAAGGTACCCCACATGGGTCGCCGGAGGAGCTTGAGCTATCACCATGAAGTCGACTCAAGTGATTCCTATTGAGGTTACAAGGAAGAAATGGGATCAAAACACAAAAAGAAATAGGCTTGTTTATTTATATAATAAGGTGGGTAGCTGGATTGGTCATGGGATTGCAGGAGATGGAGTGATCATTTAGACGATCAAGCATTGAGGCATGATGGATGGAGGTACGTAGGGAAAGTTTGGTGAAGGACCCAAGGCGCTTCGAGTAGTGCATCAGTGCCAGAAAAGTGGAGAAGAGGGGGGCATTTGAAGCTTTAACAGAGTTAGAGGGGGTGGGAAGGATAGTTTGTCGGGCGGTTAACAGTCCAAGGCCTTTGGTTGGTCCATGTGGACCAACCAAGAAAATATCGGGAGTAAATCTCTTATTAATTATGTTGAAGATAATAAACATGATTATAAATGAAAAGTAAAAAACATAAAAAAATATTTCTTATTTTATGTTCTTATTCAAGAAAATATTTATTTATTTTATAACCTTATTTATTCAGTGCTAATTCTTACATGAATACATATATGTATAAGTTCTTTGATTTTAGTTATTTTTTGTATTTTAAATTTTATTAGTATATGTACATATTTCATATATTTATAATATATTTAAATTCATATTTAATTTTATTTTTCTCATTTTATTACATACAAAAATAAATAGATGTATATCTAGTCTATTATACATATACATATACATACATACATACATATATGTATATATATATATTACTACATTTTTATTTATTGTGTTTTTTATTTTTTTTATTTTATGTTTATATTTTTCATATGTTTTAGATAATGTCTAACATCGTTTAAAAATGTAAGATTTTTAAAAATATAAATGATAAATAAAATGGGTATTTACACCCATAACTTGAGTAATTTCATAATTACAATCATAACTGTGCATAATTGTGAATTACACGAGAAACCCCAAATAGTCACTCTGTCTCACACCTATAACCCTCCATTAGTTTTCCTGATAACCCATCCATTTCGTTTGGGTTAATCTAACCCGTGGTCTATCTAATGACTATTAAAAAATTCAAAAAAATAAATAAAAAATCTCTAACATCCCCCCTTCCTTCTCCAACGGCTGACACTGTCCCCCTCTCTCTTGCCCCCTTTGCCTCTTCCCTCTACCCTCCTCCTCCATGTTGTCGCCTCCCACATCACCTTCTTGTTCCTCTAGCTCAACCTCCTCCCAGTCTTCCTCCTCCATCTCGACCCACCCTTGTCTATCACCTCCCCCTCCCCTTCTTCCATCTCAGCCTCGACCTCCTCCTCCTTTTGTGATGCCCCTTCCATCAAAAACACCTCCTCCTTGTTCCCCATCTCTAACAACTCCTTTGTCTCCATGTCACACCTCGCCTCCCTTTCCTCCGACTCCCCCATCTCCGATACCTCTTCTCGTCCCTCCCTACCTTCACTGATCGCCTCCTCTATTCACCCTCTCCCCGCAACTACATCCAGGTGCGCTGCCACTATCGCCTCTGTTTGGATCGAGCAATGTACGGACATGATCCTTCTGGATAAAGCAGTTAACTCTCATCTTTCACCCATCTTCCCTGAAACAAATTACACCCCATCAACCCCTCTAAATTTCACCCCTCTTTCCCTACTGATTTGTTACTCCTATTTTTGTCATATTGCAAAGACCCATCTCCCAAAATAGTGTGATTCTTTGCTAGAAAACTTGGAATGGTTGCATTTTTCCAAAACTCCACTTTTCTTCTACTCAAGACCTCTACTCGCATTTAAAGAGGAAAAAACAAATCTTCTCATCTAATTCTTCACATTTGAAGGGTATCCACCTTATCAAATTATATGATTACGCTCTAAGATCACATATTTCTTCAAATAAACAAAGCCATTGGAGAGGCAAGTGAGGATGAAGGTGAGCTAGGACATGTATGGGGCAGTGGAAATAAAGGCAGAGGTAAGAAACGAGGAGGTGGAGTTCGAGGAGGGGAGAAGGCTATGTAGAAGTTGCAAGAGGAGAAGGAGAACACGAAGGTGTAAGTTAAGATCTTGATCCTCTTCTTCTTTATGGTTGGGATGAAGGAACTCGGATCGGAGGTAATGCAGGCATGCTTCCCTCGTTCCCCCATGGATGGACGAATTATGGGTTCTTCTGAAGTTTTAATCGAATGGAAAGATCCCTGAAGAATGAGAGTTTCTTGATGGTTATGATCCATTGTATGTTGAATTTAGTGAGTTCTAGAGAGAGAAAGGTAACTTGGCAGTCGAAGGAGGAGGAGGAAGGGGATGATGAGGTGGTCGTTGGGGGGAGAGGAGGAGAAGGTCGAAAGTAGGGGAGGAGGAGGTTGGAGGGGGAAAGAGGAAATGGGTGTTGGAGGAGGAGGTGGTCGACAGGAGGGGAGAAGAAGATGGAGTAATTTATTTGTAAATAATGAGAACATGAAGGGTGAAAATGTAAAGTATTTAACAGATATTGTCATAGTAAACGAGAAATTGGATGGAAGTTAACAAGGGGTTATGGATGTAAGAGTTAAGCACTAATGAGGATCTTGGGTGTAATTCATGATTACCTAGGGTTATGATTGTAATTACAAAATTACTCAAGTTATGCATGTAAATATCCCTAAATAAAACGAATCAAATATACATGTATATACGATAATGGGACCCTAAAAAGTTGTTTCTTGCATATTAAGTCTATTTTTTATGAAATACCTTCATTAGATAGATAATTTACATTTAAGAATAATAAAGGTGAGTTTGATGAATTTTGAATCCATGTGAAGGAGATATTAATATTTGAAGTTCGATTTGCAGGTTTTCATTTATGTGTCCCAATCATATTTTGCATTATTTTTATATACAATTATTTGTGTATTTTTCGATATATTTTTTATACAAATTTTATGTTGAACAATAATTAAATTTCAGTGTGTATAATAGAAAATAAAATAGATGTGAAAAAGGCTATTTGTAGGGCATGAAATTAGGGTTTAACAAGTATCTCTGTATAATAGATGGGCACTATCTCTCGCTACTTTGCTCGTTGTCGACCCAATCAATATTTACTCAGTCTCGGTTTTTAGGACCATTTAGTATCTATGATACCTCATTTTTATTTCTTCTTTCCTTTATTCTTTTTCTTAGAATTAAATAATACATTTATACGATGTTTATAAGTTAATTATTGAGTATTATTTCAAGTGTTTTATTGTTATTTACATGCATTTAACTAATGACTTAAGACAAAAATGAAAGAATAAAGGTGATGAAATGGAGATTCATCAAGCACATGCACTACGCATGAGGGGGCATGCATTTTGCAGTCGAAACCCATTATTTCTCCCAAATCACATCCAAGTCCTAGGTGTGCATGCCTCGCGTGGCGCACTCAGGTAAATTGTGTGGTGCGCCTACCAGTTCCTGATAGTTACATTTCAGTCCCCATATGCGGTTATTTATAAGGAAGCCCCTAGCTTTACATATTAGGAAAAATGCCACTCAAGGGCCAGTTTGTTATGTTTTTGTAAAACTTTTGTGCATGTTTTCTTGCAGTTATGGCCCTAGACAATTTTTCTTGTATATTCAGCATATGGAGTAATTTTTCAATTATTTCAAATTCATTTCATATTTGATGCTCTACACAATGGCTTTATCAAATTCATGTTTAAACACTTTATTATTCAGGTAAACTTAATGCCATTTGTTGTATTATTGATGAATCTCCATCTCGTCACCTTTATCCTCTCATTTTTTTGCCTTAAATACCTAGATAGATGCATGTAAATAACATTAAAATACAAGAAATAACATTTATTATTTGTACGGTAATATTGTATAAATGCACAGATTTAACCCCAAAATAAAAGAATAAAGGAAGGGAAAAAATAAGAAATTTCAAAGACATTGACTAACCCTGGACCCCAAGACTAAGTCAAGAATTGGCTAGGTTGACAGTGAATGAAGTAAGGGGATATAGGGCAAATAATTATAAAGAAAACACCTTAGAAACCCCAATTTAATTCCATAATAAAAGGTCATTTTAGGACCTATTTTATTCTTAGTTATTGATACCTTAAATCAATAAATTTTGAACATGAAATCTATATATAATAATGTATAGACAAATACAAAATTTATTTCACAAAAAAGACAGTGCCTAGTGTGATTGGGACACACAAAACAAGAAGTCGTAAACTGGATTTCTTAGACTTCTATCTTCTCCTTGTGAATTCCAAATTGACAAAAATAGTTGTTATTGTTTCTAAAACTCAATTATCCATTCAAGGAAGTGTTTTCATTAAAATTGGAGTTAAGATGCAAAAGATGAATTTTGGGTATCTATTGTACTCTATACATGTATATAATATACAAAATATTTATTCTTTACATTTAATTCTTTCTTTCTTAAACCCGTGTACATGTTGTATATATCATAAATAAGATAAGTAATAAAATTAAAATCAAAAAACTAAATTAAATTAATAATAAATTTGTAAATACGGATAAACTCTACATATATACTTAGTACATATATTTATTGAAGCATATAAATGGAAATATAAAAATATAATAAAAATATGTAAATGTGTATTTAAATATTTTAAATATATAAATGTTTAATATTGTTTTTAATACAAAAAATTCAGTGAAAAACATAAATATATAAAATATAAATAAATAAACTTAGGTAATAGTATATAAATAATTATACTTATTAAATTAACATGTAAAAACAAATACAAATTATCATAAAATACTATATAAAATAGTAAACATTTTTTATGTTTTGAGTTTTATATATTTAAATAAGATCCCATTTTATTTTAATTTATTTATTCTTTTATTACCTATTTTGTCTACTAGTGGCTGACATGGACCATTGGGAGGCGAGTCTCAGTTGACCTCGGTCAACTCCTCACCCCAACCCCAAGGGTATCGGTTGTCAGGAGTTGGATACCTCAATTGTTGTTATTATCATACTCAAGGCTAGCACTATTTTGGTATGCTCCCTTCCTGTCTTTTGCTCCGTGTTCTATGCTCTTTGATACCCTATCGATTCCTCAAATAATGGATCGTTGAATCGAGCGGTTGCCATGGTCAAAACTTTCCCTGTGCATATACCTCCCCCCCCCCCCCCATTTTGAATTCTTGATCTACCTTCCCATGTTGAACCCCACAAATCTTCACCCAAGCGAGTAGAGGAATTTACAAAAACCTCCTCATCTTATCTCTAGTGTGATGTATGCGCATATGAGTCGATCCACTTACGGTGTCCATGCTCAATTGTTGGGTACTTCGCTCCCATGCCTCTAACCAGGTTTAAGTCCCTTTTCTTTGAGTTATAGGTAGTTATAATTCCATATTTCCTTTTTGCTCTTTTATTTTACATTTTTACTATCTTTTCTGATATAGAATCGTGGTTTCAAAGTTTGTCAGAGCACTAGGCTTCAGCCAACATTTCTTCACTAGGACTCCTTGTTCAGACTCGCTAACCACCCCACCTTCTTCTCCTTCGCATTCTCCACGTCACTATCCCCTACATTCACCTTGATCGAGCCTAGATCAGAAGGTGAGTCCTCCTTTTGTCAACCATCGTTAGAGAACTCTGTCTCGACCCGTTTCCACCTGATAAATCCTTTGTACCCATTGTTCTTCCTCACTTGAACTAACCTTGGAGGTCAGGAGACTAAAAGGTCTCATTCGAGGAGAACGGTCCCCATGTTATTGAACTCGTAATAGCTAGGCCCCCAATTGATGGGGCTCAGACACTGTTGATCATTTCTTTTGTTGTGGAGCACCTACATGCATAGATTGAGCATATTGGAAGCCTAGGAGACCACCTGGAGAAGGATATTTTGTGGATTGAAGGATGCCTAGGGTTGTGTTCTTTGGTGTTCCTCCAACCATCTCCAGAGCCGTCTGAGTAAGGATCCGCTCTAGTTTTTATCTTATCCCTTGGATCGAGCCATGCCATTGAAGTATATGGAGTAGTCCTCAAGCACATCTCGGAAGTGTATGGATCATATCGCACACGACCAAGAACGACTAGTCCTACTAGTTGTTCTACGTAGCGGAATTTAAAAAATTTTCATGCGATGAAGCCACACGATCTAAGAATGATTCTCGGATTATTTCATCTAAACCACATCAAGTATAAAGGAATACATCTTGTAGAGTAGTTGTGATCAAGTCTCTACGAAAAGAGACCTTTTGTCTCAAGTCCAACCTTCAGAGAAGATGCTTGTGAGCACAAGGATGAGTCGTGTGATCCTCTCAATCCAAGATGTTGATCCAAGCAAGGGAACTCCTGATCTCGTCACACGAGATCTAACATCTTATTTATGAGCGAAGCACATCAAAGAAGACGGAGAACTGAGAGTCATCGAAGCAGCGGCAAAACGGTGAAGCAAAGACAAAGATCTCAACTTCTCTTAAGGTGGACGGCCACCAATGGGAGAGAGGAAAAGAGGGAGTGAATGGAGAGAGGAGAGAACCCTTGGTTGAGATTCTTATTAACCCTATAGAGCATGGGGTGCCTCTCTTTATATAGGGTTTGGGGAGTCTATAGATCACAATCCATGGGAAACACAAAATCAATGGATGAGATTGATTTGTGCTTCTTTCAATGGCCAAGATGTTGTAGGTAAAAACACAAGAACAATTATTTAATAAGATTAAATATATATTGATAAATCAACATAATTAAATCCTCAAATTAAATCACCAAATATTTGAGATAATGGAGATGAAATCCCCCCTTCCATATGGAGTTAATGGACGGCCACCCTTTCCATGTAGGAAGAGGTGGTTGTCCCTACTCCTAATTGAAATGGGAGATTTCCATTGAAATCTTGGAAATCTCCAAGATCTCTTGATTCCATATACCTCCAATTACAACAACAATTGTTGTAAAATATTCTATAAAAATAATTCATAATTATTTTGAGAATATTGCAATCTTGCCATTGGAATTTTTTCATTTACACTTTCAATTGATTATACAATGTGAATCCAATTCACACCAATAATTAATCAACAAATATAAATCATAATAAGCTCTCTCTAATACAATACAAATCACATTTATAATATATTATGAATAATTTGATATTGCTATCCACATTATTCTTATCCATAATAATTATAACACATTTATTTATATTGGACAATTATTCACATGTATCCCAATAATGTGAATCAAATTCACATCATTCAAGATATTTAAATCACATTTAATTATCCATTTCTTGATGCTTAGATATAATTCAACTATGAAATTATTATTGAACCCTTTAAAGAATAATGTGCTTTCTCTACAGATACTTGGTGATAAGGACAGGGCGATTGTATTGTTCCACCAATAGTGGCTTGGATATTGAGATCACATCTCAAATCCAGATCTCACGGACCTCTCATAGATGCTTGATTATATCAAAACCGTAAATCTAATCTTCTCATTACATCTGAATCTGATTCAGATCAATGTCCAACACTTGGACCAAGATCATATTACTTCTCTACTGAGAGGAGTCACTAAAATCCGAACCTGTTTCATCACTCCCTCGGAATGGAAGCATCATGGTTATACAATCATTTATTATAACATCAGCCTTAGGTATTCCTAACACCTATACATCCTGCATATTGGAAGACCTATGAACAATCTGAAGATATAGATCAATTTTACACTATCATCTTCAGGGTTTGATCACCAAGTTTCTCAATATTGGTCATTGGGAATCGATATCAATCATATGCTTTCCCAAAGCATATATCATACCTTCAAATTCTTGTCATTCTTCCAAAGCACAACGACCATGCATAGAATTTGATCAGTCCCAATACCTCAAAAGTGAGCTCATGTCTTCTTGTTCACAAGTGAACCTGTATGATCCCTTTGAGGGATCATATTACTCATATGCCCTTACATGCACACCAGCTCGCCGGTGTAGACCTTAATTAGGTCATCAACCTATTAGTCTTCCGAATGTACACACTCAGATATTTAGTAACACATCTGTCTCTGGTCAGAAGATGTGTGCTTATGTTGTGACAGTATTCAACATAGGACTTAGATTATCTCAATCTCATTAAGTCAACCCTTTCACCTAACTAATCTCTCACCTCCGAATCACTATTCTCATGCAGAGGACCTGCATCAAGAGGTTGATCAGATATCAGCCTTAATGAGAAAGTATTGCCGTCTCCTACTTAGGCCGGAGATCATATCTTAATAACCATTTGATGGTGCTTGTTGAGTCCTCTATCTAACTCCTTAGATATTCATCCAAGCACTAGCCTCTATGATTCAATTAATGAATCTAAACCTATATGATTATCAAGATGGCCACGGTACATAACCCTAATTGTAAAGAGGGACCTTATAGTACATTCATTCATTAAATCTCAGAAAGGGAGTGAAATAATCAATATATTTTATTGATAAATCATATATTACAATAACATTTATTCTAAGAATGGTTCGCCTCAAGCTCACATGGCTAATAATCTCCCACTAGCCCTCAGAAACATTCAGGAACAATCCTTAAACCCATACTTATTACATACTGGTCGAAAACCTTCTGTGTCAGAGGTTTGGTAAGAGGATCAGCAACTTTGTCGGCAGAGGCCACCTTTGTGATGACGATATCACCATGCTTTTGAATTTCCCGAATGATGTGGTATTTCCTTTCCACGTGCTTGTTCTTTTGATGCCATCTAGGTTCCTTCGCTTGGGCAATGGCTCCCTTATTCTTGTAGAGTAACGGGATGAAAGTATCAGAGGAAACTACACCAAGCTCTAGGATGAACTTGCGCAACCACACCGTCTCCTTTGTAGCATCTAATCGTTAATATATTCGGCTTCTATTGTTGAATCTGATGTAGTGTCCTTCTTCTTGCTTCTCCATCTCACAGCACTACCATTCAACAGGAATACAAACCCTGATGTCAACTTTCGATCATCAATATGGAAGTCTGAATCTGTATATCCCAAGACTTTGAGATCATCATCTCCATAGACCAAGATGTAATCTCGTGTTTATCTTAGATATTTGAAAATGTTCTTTACTGCATTCTAGTGTTCCTCTCCATAGCAGGATTGGTAAGAACTTACCACTCCCACTGCATGGAAGATGTCTGGCCTATTATACATCATGGCATACATTAAGCTTCCTATAGCTGATGCATAGGGGCATCCAGCCATGGACTTCTTTTCCTCAACACTTTAAGGTGCCATTCCTTTAGATGGGTGGATACCATGTCTCGAGGTGAGGAATCCTTTCCTAGAACTATCCATATGAAAACGTTCAAGAATCTTCATAATGTATTCATGTTGTGACAATCTTAATTTCCTCTTTTCTCAGTTTCTGAACAACTTTAGGCCTAGATGTAAGAGGCTTCTCCAAGATCTTTCATCTTGAAGGTATGGGACACCTAAATTTTCACACTGGTCATCATCCATGTAGCATTCCCAATGATAGGATGTCATCGACATAAAGCATGATGAACACAATGGTGCTACCACTAAGCTTCTTGTACACACAAGGTTCATCAGGATTTTGCACAAAATCATAACTCTTTATGGTTTCGTTAAATCTGATGTTCCAACGACGAGAAGATTGTTTGAGCCAATAGATGGATTTCTTCAGCTTGCATACTTTTCCATCATCCTACTCGAGGTATCCATTGAGGAAAGTTGTCTTGAAGTCCATCTGCCAGATGTCGTAGTCAAGAGATGCAGCTATAGCCAGCAATGTACTGATGGACTTAAGCATAGCCACAGGAGAGAATGTCTCATTGTAATCGATGCCTTCTCTCTGTGTGTAGCCCTTGGCCACGAGTCGTACTTTGAAAGTCTATACTTTCCCATCATGTCTCCTTTTTCTCTTGAAGATCCATTTACACCTAATGGATTTACACCTTTTGGTGGATCCTCTAGGGGCCATACACCATTCTTATGCATGGAGTCAATTTCTGACTTCATTGTTAGCATCCATCTATCCATGTCATGATTCACGAGTGCTTCATCAAATGAAGCAGGATCATTGTCAATTTCACTGACACATGGAATCCATACCTTTCAAGTGGTGCAACTACCCTCGAACTCCTTCGAAGAGGTATGGGTGTTTCATATTTATTTATATCTTCGGTTTCTGGTTCAGGAATCTTAGAATCCTCAGGGGATTCAATGAGTTCCTCTACTTCACTATTGTCTTGACTTTAAGGAAATCATCCTCCAGAAATCTCATATCTCTAAGGACGAAAACCTTTTGAGTCTCAAGATCATAAAGCTGGTATCCAATACCACCTTCAACATACCCAATGAATTAACACTCGCAAGAGCAAGATTCCAGCTTACTTGCGTCTACATTCATCGCATGAACCAAGCAACCCCAAACCCTCAAGTGATTAACACTAGGTTTGTTTCCATACCAGAGATCATGAGGAGTCTTAGGTACATATTTGCTAGGAATCTTATTTAGGGTATATAATGCAGTCTCTAATGCATATCCCCAGAAACTAAGAGGTAAATATGCTTTGCACATCATTGATCGGACCATATCCATAATAGTCTTGTTTTTCAGCAACACCATGAAGTTCCAGGAGGAGTGAGATTGGAGACAATTTCATTCTCTTTAAGGTATTCCTTGAATTCATATGAGAGGTACTCACCAGCTCGGCCAGATCGAATCCGTTAAATCTTCCTGTCGGTTTGGTTCTCAACCAAAACCTTGAACTCTTTGAACTTTTCAAAGGTTTCAGATTTATGACGTAATAGGAAGATAAACCCGTATCACGAATGATCATCAATAAACATCAAATAATATCGATATCCATTTCGAGTCGCGGTACTGAAGGGACCACATACATCGGTATGTACTAGGTCAAGAGTACCTTCGCATTTATAACCTTCTTATGGAAAGGCATCCTGGTCATTTTACCTTAAATAATATGTTCACAGGCTGGCAAATATTGAACCTGTAGAATATCAGGTCCATCCTTTATCAATCTATTGATCCTATCAACAGATAAATGACCAAGCCTTTGATGCCAACTCATATTCAACTGATTTGCATTCACCCTAGATCTTTTAGGGTTATTATTATTATTATTATTAGTAGTAGTAGTAGTAGTAGTTGTTGTAGTAACTTTCATGACATGTTCATCAATGCACAATTCATATAGTCCACTAGAACTCAAAACACCATCTGCAATATGCTTATCATAATGACTTATGACCAATTTATTGTAGAAAAGGAATGAATATCCACTTCTAACAAGTTTAGATACAAATATCAAATTCCTTCTGACTTTAGGTACATAAAGACATTCTTTAAGTACTAGGTCTCTTCCACAAGATAACGATAGTCTGCAGGTCCCGACGACGACTGTTGCAACACTTGCATCTGATCCCATCTAGGTGACTATCTCCCCTTATTCCAAATTCCTAGTTTCCTGAAACAGATGCAACACATTGCATATATAAACAGAAGCACCAGAATCAAAAACCCAACTTCCTTCTTGTCCAATGAGAAATCTAGTTTCAATTATGAAAGTAGATTTCATACCTGTAGGGGCTTTACCTTTGTCAATTGACTTTAGGTGTTTCGAGCAGTTATGCCTCCAGTGCCCCAGCTTCTTGTAGTGGTGACAAACGTCGGTTTTCTTCGACGCTATCAATGTGGATCCATTGGAAAATGAGCCAACACCATGAATCTTCTTGTTTCTCTTCTGGTTGGGCCCTTCTGAGAAACTTGCTTCCGACCATGTTTTCCTTTCACCTATGCAACCATTAAACTGGAAGAGGGGCCATCCTTCCTCATTACATCTTCAGCAGACTTTAGTGCAGCTAATGGCCCAACGTTAGTAAAATCAACTTTGCTCATGTATAATGTGACAGCAACGTTGTTGAAAGACTTAGGGAGCGACAGTGAATGAAATCAACATGCATGTCAGGATCCATGAAGTCTCCCAGGGTTTCCAATTCAGAGAGGTATCTAAACATTTTGAGTACATGTTCTTTGACAGAGGTCCCTTCTTGCATCTTGCAGCGAATTATTTCTCTCATTATATTATAATGTTGTGTCTGGTTTACATGACCGAACATATCTTTCATTTTCATCATAATCTCTTGTCAATGGTTCATCTCCACATGTTGTTTCTGAGGCACATTGGATAATGAACCAAGAATGTAGTATCTTGCCATATTATGATCTTCATCATATCTCATTAAATTTGATGTCCTCCAGAGTCTTTGGGTTTGCAATCTTGTCCTTAGTAAGCACATACGAAATGTGCTTAGCAGAGAGGACAAGATCCAAATTTTGAATCCAATCCAAATAATTTGGTCTGGTCAACTGATTGACCTCCAGGAGCCTGCTCAAAGGGTTCATGGACTTCACTTTCTGAAATTAAGAATGCACTATATTAGATTGTATAAGTAAATATATATGTGTATATATATATTCATTTTAAAATATTTTATTAAGTAATTTTAAATCAAATTAGTCTTTCCTTTTTAACTTTGAAAGTTCATTCCCTTATTTACCTTCAAAGCAAGAGATATACTTACCGCTATATCTCTAGCAAGAATTGGGATCTCCTCTTTATATTTGTTACATCCAAATAATATGAGAACCTGTGACTCGAATAAAGAGAAGCGGGAACACATTACGCCTCGCAAGTCCAACTTACATTACCCATCCGATCTTTAACATCTGGTCCCACCACCCCTAATATGATGTTGACATGCTACTAATTGAACCAACCGTCAACAGGCTTAAAACTCGCTATAAGCATTCCAATATCGACCCAATAATATGAGGACCCGATATTGGGGTCACTACGTATACGACCATACTCTTTTGAGAAGCAAAGAACTCGGTCCAAATAAATTGTGTACATGAGTTTTCATTTCGGACAGGCGTCTCCTGCATACAATATCTAGTGACAGAACCCTTTGCCTTGACGGGAGACCATGGATGTCACTTATGTCATCCTACACCTCTTATTCAAATTCATTTAATTAATTATCATGAATCACATTCATATAATTAATTCTTCCAAGGGAAATACATATCTATTCACAATAGAGGGCTTCAATTGGATATAATCGATTTAATCATATTAAATCCATTATCAATCCAACTTAATCAACAAACTTGATTGTTACTTGAATGGAAGGTATAATCTTAAAGTACGTATTATTCAAATTTTAATAATTAGAAAAATACACCGTGATTTCTACAGCATTATCGAGTTCCTACCCGTTGTCATGGCCAGTACTGACGGGAGTGGGACAGACCACATACGGTGCAACCTGCTACCGCAACGCTCCCTGACTAGACACCATATCCACCTCAGTAAAGGATAATGCCAATAGATCATTTTGTACTTGAGATGTTCATAGATTTTCCAAACGAATTTATACCATATAGTAATAATCAAAACCATTTTGATTATAGGGAAATTTGCTAAATAAAAGTGTAATCCTATTTAAACAAGTTTGTTTGTTGATTGTGTAGCCAATTGTGATCTAGATAAAATCTAATCAGTTGTTGGTTGAGGTCGTGTCAATTAAGGAAAAAATTATCACTAAATATTTCTCAAATATTTTCCATAATTATTTCAGGAAATTAACAATTAATTTCACTAATTGACAATCACATGGTTCTTGATTAGGAATGTAATTTCAACAGTGACTCCTACTTACTAAAATTAACATATCTCAATTAATTTAAATCCAAATTACGCAAAATAAGTTTCCAAAGTTTGATAATTTGATTTATAACAGAACTATGTTATTAGAAAGTATTTAAATACGTTTCAAAACATTTATTAACTCATTAAATATGTTAGGATTCGCAGTCCCTGAAACTGTGGATGCATGTTCATTCAAATGATCATATCACGAGCATACGAAATACAAATTACGTAAACTCAGATCCTACGGTTTATTTATTTAATGAGGAACAAAATACAATGAATATTTTATGTTTAAACATTTTAACAGGGCCTAAATTACTCACTAAATAGAGATGCTAAAATTGAAATGCGACAAAAACTTTCGCAACCCTAACGAACCCAAGTCTCCCTAGGTTAATGGAGTGTGTCCAACACCTCCGACCTAAGGCTCTGCTAAAACTTGAAGGATGTGGAGTAATCCTCAAGTTCATCACAAAAGCGTGTGGATCATATAGCACACGATCAAGAACGAATGGTTGTACTAGTTGTTCTATTCAATGGAATTTAAAAACTTTTCATGCGATGAAACCACATGATCCATGAACAATTCTCGGATCGTTTCATCTAAACCACATCAAGGACAGAGTAATACCTCTTGTAGCATGGTTAACATCAAGTCTCCACGAAAAGAGACCTCCTGTCTCATGTTCGACCTTTGGAGAAGACGCTTGCGAGTGCGGGGACGAGCCATGTGATCCTCGCAATCCAAGATGTTGATCCAAGCAAGGGAACTCCTGATCTCGTTGCACGAGATCTAACATCTTCTTCGTGAGTGAAGCACACCAAAGAAGACGGAGAACCGAGAGTCGTCGAAGTGGCGACATAACGGTGAAGCAACGACGAAGATCTCTTCTTCTCTTAAGGTGGACGACCACCCAAGGGAGAGATGAAGAGAGGGCATGAATGGAGAGATGAGAGAGCTCTTGGTTGAGATTCTTATTAACCCTAGAAAGCATGGGGTACCTCTCTTTATATCGGGTTTTGGGAGTCCATGGATCACAATCCATGGGATTCACAAAATCATTGGATGAGACTGACTTGTGCATCTTTCAATGGCCAAGATGTTATTGGTAAAAACACAACAACAAGTAATCTAATTACATTAAATATATATTGATAAATCAACATAATTTAATCTTCAAATTAAATCACCAAATATTGGAAATAATGGAGATGAAATCTCCCCTTCCATATGGAGTTGGTGGATGGCCACCCTTTCCATGTTGGAATAGGTGGTCATCCCTACTCCTAATTGGAGTGGGAGATTTCCATTGAAATCGTGGAAATTTCCAAGATCTCTTGATTACATGTATCTCCGATTACAACAACAATTGTTGTAAAATATTCTACAAAAATAATTCCTTATTTTGAGAATATTGCAATCTTGCCATTGGAATTTTGTTAATCGCATTCACAACCCAAAATAAAATGGGATTTACACTTTCAATTAATTATCCAATGCGAATCCAATTCACATCAATAATTAATCAACAAATATAAATCATAATAAGCTCTCTCTAATTCATTATAAATCACATTTATAATATACTATGAATAATTCGATATTGCTATCCACATTATTCTTATCCATTATAATTAGATCACATTTAATTACATTCAACAATCACTCTCATGTATCCCAATAATGTGAATCAAATTCACGTCATTCAAGATAATTAGATCAGATTTAATTACCTATTTCTCAATGCTTAGACATAATTCAATAGTGGAATTATTCTTGAACCCTTCCAAGAATAATGTGCTTTGTCCGCAGATACTTTGAGATAAGGACTGGGTGATTGTATTGTTCCACGTATAGTGACTTTGATATTGAGATCACATCTCAAATCCAGATCTCACGGACCTCTCATGGATGCTTGATTTTATCAAGACCGCAAATCTAATCTTCTCATTGCATCTGAATCTGATTCAGATCAATGTCCAACACCTGGACCAAGATCATATTACTTCTCTGCTGAGAGGAGTCACTAAAATCCAAACCTATTTCATCACTCCCTCGGAATGGAAGCATCATGGTTATACAATCGTTTATGTTCACATCACCCCGAGGTATTCCTAACACATGTACATTCTGCATACTAGAAGACCTATGATCGATCTGAAGATATAGATCAATTTTACACTGTCATCTTCAAGGTTTGATCAGCAAGTTTCTCAATCTTGGTCATTGGGAATTGATATCAATCATATGCTTTCCCAAAGCATATATCATACCTTCAAATTCTTGGCAGTTTCAAAGCACACCAACCATGCATGGAATTTGATCGGTCCCAATACCTCGTATTACTCAAATGCCCTTACATGCACACGAGCTCGCCGCTGTATAGACCTTGTTTAGGTCATCAACCTATTGGTCTGCCAATGTACACACTCCGACATATAATAACATATCTGTCTCTGGTCAGCGGATGTGTGCCTATGTGGTAACAGTATTGAACATAGGACTTAGATTATCTCGATCTTGTTAAGTCAAATCTCTGACCTAACTAATCTGACACCTCCGAATCACTATTCCCGTGTAGAGGACCAACATCAAGAGGTCGGGCAGATAGCAGCCTTAATGAGAAAGGATTGCCATCTCCTACTCAGGCTGGAGATCATCTCTTAATAGCCATTTGACGGTGCTTGATGAGTCCTCTATCTAAATCCTTAGATATTCATCCAATCACCAGCCTCTTTGATTCAATTAATGAATCAATAGTTGTATGATTATCAAGACGACCATAGTACATAACCCTAATTGTATAGAGGGACCTTATAGTGCATTCATTCATTTAATATCAGAAAGGGAGTGAAATAATCAATAACTTTTATTGATAAAGCATATATTACAATAAAATTTATTGTAAGAATGGTTCTCCTCGGGCTTACATGTCTAACCACCATCACATCAAATCTTAGTGGAGATCTAATCTCCACCGCTCATCTGTGAACCATTATGCCCAATCTCAATTCATAAAAAATTACAAAAATAGAGAAAATATAAAAAAATTGCAAACTTTGAGTGTGTATAACTATATTTATAAATATAAAACCATATCTACAATAGTTATACTACATATACTTGTATAATAATTATTATTATTTATAAATACGTTAATAAGATTTTGAAACCTTTAAAAAATAAAAAATTTGTTCCTATCTGCATTTTCTAATTCTTTATATGTTTCCTATATCAGATATAGAATTTCTATTATAGATATTAAATATATATATATATATAAATACTTATTATATCTTTATAAATAAAATGAACTTAAAAATAGAAAAAAACAGAAAGAGCAAATAAAAATTATAAAAATTTAAAACAAAAAAATACGATATAAAATCTATAAAAATTAAATGTAATTAAAAACGCACAAAAAAATCACAAATAAAAAGACAAAATAAGGAAATAATCAGGAATTATAATCAATTAGTGTTTTATGCTCTAAGCAAGTACACTATACACATCTTTTGTAGAGTTAAATAAAAATAAATTTTGTCCTACCAAATTTTAATTGATTGATTTGTAGGTTAATTGTTGAATTAGTGAGGGTTTTGACTTGTCACCTCAATGACTGAGTATCTTGTTTGTCATATTCTTTAGCGACCTCAAAAATCGTGCATTTCAAATGGCGTTGTTACCGGAGAGCAACACCACATAGATTGCTTTTCTACCTCTTTGTATATTTTAGTTCCAGTATTAATTTCTCCATTTTGATTTTTATAGAACTATTTTGGCCATCTATATATTTTATTTTGTTGTGATGATAAAGGATCGATGGTGAACTTTCTATGAAGACCAGTGCACCCACGTGAAGCAGAGTCGGCTTTTCAGCACAAGCTGATAAGAGAGAGCAGCAAGAGAAGATCAAGTGATTTTTTCTAGAGCAGTAACATTTGTATTTTCTTTTTTTGTAATTTAAGAGAGAGATGTATAAACACCAAGAACACTTCGACATTTGAGGTACATTACCCAGGTGATTGTTCACATGGGGGCCTCATTGGTTTTTTCATGATTTTCTTACCTTTCTTCTTCTTTGTTTCTCGTGTTCTGAGTTTTTCGACTTTATTTCCTTATTTTGTGTGATTGAACCAAAGATTAGGATTTCTTTACTCATTAATCGAGGTCCCAAGCCCTAATTATTCCATATGCATATAGATTCCTTGCTTGGACTTAAATCAAATTAATTATTGTTTGCATAGAACTAACAACGAGTGCCGAGAGAGGTTCGGCACAATGCATACTGGATCCGATTTGTTGGACACCGATGAAACTCCAAGATAGGACCTTTTTATCTCCCATCTTAGCATTCATCACATTATTCTTCTTGTTATAGCAATTCTGATATTAGGGCGATTTCATCAACTTTGCATCTACATATAGATTGGGTTTCAATTCTATTTGGCATCTTGCATGGAGATAGCTTGGAAGAAAGGAGAGTATTTCTGACTCAGCATTCATAATTGGTCTTATGCTTGCATATCCGTTCTAATATCTCCTCTAATTTTAACCACTTAGTATTCTAAAGGAATTGAAATTCCATTAGGCATTTGCAAGAAAAATATTCAAAAAAAGTGATAACCAAAATACAATAGGGACTGCTAATTTTATTTGATTTAAAAGAAAACTTAATTGTACCCATTATTTTAGTAAGAGCAACTCCATCATTGTACGCAGGTTGTATTCTGACTAAGTAAGGCAAGTACCCTTAAGGACTATATTCCCCATCTCAGGATTTGTGCCCTAAGCATTTGGATTAGCTCTTGGGCCCTCTTACTTGTTGCAAGCACTTACCTCCCACCATAGACAAAGCATCTCGTGTTCAAGTAGGTGTGGCTCACTGACATGAGCATGTTCATTCATTAGACTATGCCAGTGAGCTT
Organism: Ottelia alismoides; assembly: GCA_037367405.1. Taxonomy (NCBI): domain Eukaryota; kingdom Viridiplantae; phylum Streptophyta; class Magnoliopsida; order Alismatales; family Hydrocharitaceae; genus Ottelia; species Ottelia alismoides. The sequence continues at coordinate 807,123 of JAZKJV010000316.1, read as the reverse complement.
GTATAACTCTTTTAAATTCACCTGATTCTAAAAACTAGAAAGATAATCGATAAATCTCTTACGATATTCACTATGTCGAGTTGTTGAATTGGAGTTTTCTTGGTGTTTGATTGTGGACTTTAGATTCAAGTGTGTTTATCTTTACTTCAAGTTATCAATCTTCGAGTCTTTTCTTCTTTTCATTTGTTGAGTCTTTTTTTTCATGTACTTTGTGATCATGGGATATCAGTATCTTTAGACAGATCTTGCAACACCCATATCATCTTCATGTCTGCATCCCTGATACGACTTAAGATGACTCTTTTCATGAGCCATAATTTTGCTTTATCCTGTTTGACCTCAATCCTCGTACAATTGGGATACTTTCTGGAATTTTGTTTCATATGTCTCACATGCCCTCTTCATTCCCTCCTATTTCACATTCTCCTACTCTTAGGCATGTTGTGTTGCATGATGAGTCCTACTTTGAGAATATTATTGATATTATTGAGTCAGGCATATTCAAGACAGAAATGAGTGTGCTCTCTTCGGTGAATGATGACACTACAAGAAAATACTTCTTTTACACGGTTACCGACTGTCCCATATGTAACGAATACCATCCCCTTTGATCAATGCAGATGGTTGTGGAAGTGTCCCCGAAGCATGCATCTCATTTAACAAAAAGGGATGTAAAATCATAATTTCCCCTATTCATATATGGCAGGGATAGTCCAAGACCATCCCTGCTATGCATATCGGAAGAGATGGTCAATAAATGTCCCTATTAAGCAATCATAGAGGGGATTGTGTCGAACCGTCCCCTTTGGCAATTGTTTGAGATGATTCAAGACTATCCCCCAAGCCTCTGAGGTTTCAGTAATGGGTACAAAAGTGCTTTAGGTACAGTTGAAATCACCCTCCTTGAACCCTCTCCTGCCAAAACTCCATCAGTGAGCATGTCTTCGGGTATCCCCAGGGTAATGGTCTACTGAGATGGAACAGAAACCAAATAGGGACAGTCGTAATTGTCCATGTTGTCCTCACGCCTCCTAAAAGTTGTCTAGTAAGCAAACCTCGATTGTAGGGGATGGGCATGATCGCCTCCTAATACATGTAAAAGGGACAATTTTGAACAACACTGCTTGATTCTGCCAAGGATTTTTTATCAAGGGGACGGGTACATAAGATTGATAGAGATGGCCTTAATCATCCCCCCAGTTCCCACGTCCCTTAAAAATGAACCAGTAATTCCATGTCAACCGTAGGGGACAGGCACAACCATCCCCTCTAAATGTAAAGGGATGATTCAGAACCATCCCCCTCAGTTCAACCTAGGGATTTTGGTTATGGGGATGGGTACATAATATTGATAGGGACGATCTTACCCATCTCCCTATTTCCATGCCACCCTTAAAAATTGAACCATTAAGTCTACCTCGACTACAGGAGACAGATGCAACTGCTTCCTATAAATGTAAAAGGGATGGTTCTGAATCATCCCCCTTGGTTATACTTAGTGTTTTGGTTTCAAGGACAGGTACAAAAGATCGGTAGGGATAGTCTTAACTGTCCCCACTATTCTCGCAACCCCAAAATAGAACCAGTAAGACACTTGGACCAAATGGGACGGGTATAAGGGACAGTCATCTAAAAAGGTATGTGCATATCATCAAACATTTATAATATCCCATCACTGGCATCTGTTTGTATTAGGTCTTCATCATTAATTACATAAATATTTGTTTTCATAGTATGTTGAAGACCTTCGCCGTAGTAAGTTCAATTTGTGTAATGTAGACCAATACCATTCAATATAAGGAGCTCGTAAAACTCCTCTACTATAATTAATGAAAGTGTTTTTGCATCTTACACATGGACATTGAATCTTATCTCCTTCTCCTCCAACAATATTGTATATCAATTCACAGCGAAAAGCCTAGTCTAAGAAATCATTGACACTTTTCCTATAAGTCACCAAATCATCAGATCTTTTGTTCATCCAACTCTTCTCTATTTTCTTGTACCATACAAATTATAGGATATATCTTAAGCACTCATTGAAGGTTATGATGATCAAGGTGATGATCATAAAAGAATATTCTTAATAATGCAAATTATAAAATAATCATTCTTGAATCTAACACATGTACAATTTATCACAAACTGAACATCTAAGTACTCAAAATTAAAAAGATTAAAAAATTACATACATAAATAATATTGTCTTTCAATTTGTAAACATTTATTTATAATTATACACTAGGTGATCTTCCTTTGTTTTTTTACAGAAGAGGATGATGATGCATCATGTAGAATTATTTTTCCATGTTCACGAATCTGAAGATGCTACACTGATAACCACCTAAGTTGGGAGCCCAAATGAACTGTGGAACATGATTGCAATTTTAACACTCTTTGGACCATAATGCTCCCCAATCCCAAGAAGTCCACAGCCACAGAAGCCACAACCAATGATAAATCCTCCAAAACTAAAATTTATGCATCCATAGTTTTAAGGGTCAGATGAATGAGTCCAAACCCTTGTAAGTAATTATCAATCAAAGGAATATTACATCCCCCATGAAATGGAAGTTTATATTTTCATAGACCCTCAACTACCCTTCCCTAGTAGGATATGGATAAGTCATGTATCCCAGTAGAATTTTGGGATGCTGAAGAGCAAGGGACTGAACAAACCAACTTGCATAATCAATGAGAAATCCGATGTGTGGTTCAATGTGGGATATCAAAACTATGCCTTTCTGATATTACCTAAAATCGAGAATACAAAATGTGGTAATACAATAAGGATTCTAAGAGCTTCTTTGTAACCAAATCCACATCTAACCACATGTAGTTTCTCCAATAATAACTTTGAGAAGATTGGATGTAACCATCAAAATCCAGTGCCACCTTTCCAGTATACAGGGATAATATTCCAAAAAGAACAACTTCAGCAACAAAGATGTTCTTGGAGATAAATGTTGCAAGCCCCCTATGAGTGCATTAACTTTTCTTGGCCTCCTCTTCATCAGACTCTCATATGAATTTCTCATAGTGGCAAGAACATTGAAGTAATCAAACATATCAAAAGACCCTTAAACATAGACCTCAATTATCTCAACGAAAGGAGAAATGATCCTCTTAAAGTGATCCTCACATAAGCATGCTCTCTCACCTAAATTCGCACAAACCAGTCCGCAGCATCATCGTTTGATAGAGTATAAAGATCCATCCTCATTTTGACCTCCAAGTGAAAGATTCATCCTTGAAATTCACTCAAGAGTCTCCTCCAAATATGGTTAATGGAGAATTGTAATGGAGCGTAGGAGTAGTGTAAGGGACCAGTGTTCACATATATATGCACACTCACATACACACCAACACACATGGGATTGTGTTTGAATTAGAGTGTTAGAAACAATAAATCTAATGGTAGTGAATCATATAGTGCATGTGTTTCAATCAAATCCTTGCATCTAACACCATATAAGATAGTCATCATTCTTGTATCTAACACAACCATATATGAAGACGAAATTAATCCATCCATTCTTGCATCCAACACAACCATATAGTGAATCAAACACCATATAAGAAAGAAAGTCAATCATGTAGCGAATCTAACACCAGATGAAATTAAACCAATCATTCTTGCATCTAAAAAAACTCAATTATATTTGGATCTAACACAACCATTTCTAAAGAAGAAATTCGTCATTCTTGCATATAACAATACAAAAAAAGTCATCAGTCTTATACCTAGCACAATATAAGATTAATTTAAGAAAAAATGATTTAGATAATGTAAGTTATCGGATATGTCTTGAAGAAGATTGTAAAGAGTTCGGAGAATAAGATGGAGGGAGATCGAAGAAGAAGATGGAGTTTGAGAGCTCGATGATGGAGGTGACATCCTTAGAGGGTGGAGGGCAGGCGAGCGACGAGCGGCGACTGTGGGGCATCGAAGGTAGGGGCCGATTTGGGTGGAGGAATGGGAAGAATGAGGAGGAAAGGTGGTCGTTTATTACTATAAGACCATCAAGGATGGTCACCTAACTGTCCCCTATGGAAATGATTGGGTAAAAGATTGTCCCTTCTGAGCTACGAAATTACATAAATTCGCACCAGCAAAAAAGGTATGCGGTGATAGGGGATGGTCACGATCGTTCCCTCCGGTTAAACTGATGGAAACGTTCACAGAGAGCAGGAGGGGATGGTCTCAACCATCACATGTATGACTCAAAGGGTATAGTCACCTAATCGTCCCCTATACTATAGGAAGGTACAGTCAATTACTTGATTGACTCCTCTAAAATTGGTGAATATGGACCTTTATTTTGAGCGTCCCCCATGGTCGTCAAGGGGGATGAGCACTGTGCAACCGACCCCATTTGTATGTTCGGGGAAAATAGCTGATAGTCCATCCTTTGTCACCGTCCACAAAGATGGGTCTATTTGTAGTGTGGATCTGATTTGTATGCAAGTATTTCCAACGTTTATGCTTTAGCACACTAGGTAGATGATCTGATCATTGAGGATACTCAGACTATTGATGATGATATTGATGTTGAGTGTTTTCATTTCCTCGTAACAGCCTTTGAGTTGGTTCTCCACATCTTGTTTTAGGAGCTTGTGGTACCACCTTTGCTAGTATTGTAGGAGACGGAGTCGGAACCCGCGTTGTGTCACCCATCCTACCAGTTGATCTATTTTTCTCTCCCTGACTTGTACATCATCATAAAGCACATAGCTAATTTTGAGCACTACCTTATCCATTCAAGTGGATATTGTTTGGTGAGGACCAACATTTTCTTATGACCTACCTTGTTAGCCTCTCCCATCAACCTTACATCCTCCCGATTGATGAGGTTGATGATTTATTTGAGGATGAGTTTTTAGATGTCATCATGACCTCACTTTTAATTGATCAGCTTCCATTGCTCCCAAGGGTTATCTCTGGGAGGATGCAACACTTTCTAGGTACTTAATCTCCCTCTTTATAGGTGCATCCAATTTGTTTGATGTCGAGACTGAGTTCTCATATTTATCTGATAATTATGAGATCTATGAGTTTTCTCTCCTCGATAAAATTTGCAAGGATGTGCCTTGTTTGAGGCATTCTTTGGTTTTTCTGATATGATGATTGTATGACCATCAGATGCATGGATTCTTAGAGAGTCTCCTGATCTTGATTTTTCATACATTTATGTTACTATGATCAATGTGGAGGATTCTATTATTGATCTATCCTTCTCCACATTTTATTTATCGACTTTGAGCACTCACTATATTCTTACGAGTCGATAATCTCTTTTACACTACCGGAATTAGTTTAGTTGTTGATTCTTTAATCCTGGTGGCATACACCCATTTGATTTCATATAGGGGTGTTCTTTTTGATTTCGTCATCATTCTTACTATTGGACGACAATATGAGTATGGCATTCGTCTGGCATATGCAGTCCTGAACCCTGATACAGTGTTGTCCTAGCACTTGTACCCAGTTGGGGGGGGGGGGGTAAAACTTAGTGCTTGTTGAGAGGCACCTCAACACTCCATATCTCTTGCATATGTGTGTTTCATCTTCTATTATTTCTATCTTCCAACTATCCTACATCTCAGATCTAATGTCAGATATTTGTGTTTAAACATAGGATGTACTTGATCTTAAGTATAGGGGTGTATAGACTGAGTTATTATCTCTTCATTTTGTTTCGCCACTCCTATTGTTGTTATACTTATGGATCTCTTACCCTAAGTATAAGGGGAGTGATGCATTCATTCCCGCATCGCATTTTTTCCTTTTATCGGTTTGATTGACCTATCACTTGTCTCCTCTCTTGTTGATATTGCTTTTATACGTAGGGATATCTTACCCTAAGTATAGGGGGAAACATGCTTAATTATTTATATGTGCGTTCCCACCCTCGATCCTCCCAGCATTTTTTCTACAGTCTGCTATACTTAGGATTAATTGATCTTACCTAAAGGGGGACGGTCAACTTCTAATTATTTTATTATTTAGTCATTGTAGGATTTTCTTTACTCAATACGAGTTATGTCCTCCTTTATCTCTTTGACCTATGATGACATAGCTCAAGCTAAGGATAGGGGGGTCGTAAATACATTGTATATACTTTATCCATAACTCGTACTTTTGTATTTTTGAATAATATAGCTAATATACTATATAAGTAAGGTTATAAAATTATGCAATTATAAAGTACACTTAAGGTTATAAAATTATGCAATTATAAAGTACACTAATAATATGTATAAAATTATTCAAAATTCGGTGTAAATACGAAATAGATCGATTTAGAAGTGTTTTGAAAAATCATTGCAAAAATGGTTGAAAAATATTTTGAAAAATCTTTCGGAGAATGTTTGGAAAACTTTTGTGAAACATTTTTCAACCTTTGTAAAAATCTTTTGTAAATATTTGCAAAAATCATTTTCATTTGTTTAAATAAATGTTTCAGCTTGCAAATGATTTGGAAAATGATTGTAAAAATAATTTTATAAAAAACTACACATACTATTTGAAAAATCTTTGCATAATGATTTTCAAACTTTTGTAAATGTTTACAAAATTAACTATTATATTATTTGCAAAATAAAGTTTTCAAAATGTTTGTTAAAATTTTTTCAAATTATTTTGAGAACCTTGTACATAATTCAGAAAAATAATAAGATAGAGACTTCTTAAATATACATAATATAATATATATGTGGGTGCATAAATAACAACTAACTTAGCATGTACAAATTCCTAGTGCAAATTCTTCAACTCATTCTTGTAAATAGTGATGCTCTCCCATGTAAATATCAACACATATCTCTTTCACTAACTTTTATTAAAAATCCACAAACTTTTTAAATTTTTCAAAACCCATAAAAATTTGCTAAATATTTTAAAAAGTGCATGTGAATTTGTAAAAAGTTTTTAAAAATATGTAAAAAGTTTAAAATTAGAAATATGTTTCTTAAAAAGATTTTCTTTTCGTTACATTGCATATGCATTTTATAAATTGATAATGACAATTGAATCAGTCAGAATAAGATCTAAAGAGTGGAGCTTCGTTGGACCTTAATCCAGTTAATTACAGGAACCATATAAGAACTGGAATTGAGGTGCTTCAGGTCTACTAGAGTTAATTCTTTAATACCACAAGTCTAAGTTCATATGTCATCTTGATTGCCTAAGTAGAATATTTTGAAACACGAAGGACTCTTGTTGATAGCGACCTAACTTGCACACATGCACCATACACTTTACTCAACTCAGTTGAAGTGGTAGAAGATTGCATTTGACAGCATGAGACACAAGTGAATGGAAATATATAAAGTCGCAATATGTGGCCATTGTGCCCAAGCTAGATCCGGTAGCAACGAGGTTCAAGGACAGAAGGTTGTGGGTTGCAATAATGCCTCAAAAGAGGGATAGTCTACTTCCTCAAGAGGAAAAAGTCCTTATGTAAATGTTGTTGTAAATAATATTCAAAATAATGTAAAATAAAAAAACTCGAAAAAATAGATGAGAAAAAATCCAAGAAAAATCAGTCCCTATCAAAGTATGTATATGTATTCAATAAGCAAGCTTCTGCTTCAAAGTCAAAGATTCAATTGAGCCTGCAGCCGGATGACTTGTCTACACTAGTAAAGCATCCTAGAATAGGTAGATACACTAACTACTGTCCATTCTCTTCTCCACCTCCTCTTCTTGACTTGGTTACGCTTGAACTTAGAAGGAAATACCTTGCTCCTCGAGGAAAGAGTAGCTGGATTGGGAAATTAGGATCACCATGTTGGAGAAGATTTTTTCTTTAACGCTTTAGTCGAGTGGAGCTACATATCACAAACATTGTACAAGATAGATTCATAATCATAAGGGATTGTATATGAAACAGACTTGTTCTAACATGGCTTTTGAGGAGACTTGTACTGGGTTTTGTTGTTCTCAAAGGTTGTTGAGTTTCAAGTCTATTTCCCATTAAGGTTTTGAACACATAAATAAACCAAAGGTCTGACCTAACGCCAAACTTTGATTTTATAAATATAAGTTTAAGAGTCAAAATTATTCAAAGTTCTTTCTTTTTCTTTTCTTTATTTTCTTTTTGTGTACTTATAGGCATAAGTTTTTTGATAGGGACTAGAGAAGTCAAGTAAAGGGGAGTGATGAATCTCCATTTCATCACCTTGATTCTTTCATTTTGGCCTTAAATTCCTAGAAAAATGAATGTAAATAGCATTAAAATACAAGAAATAGCATTCATTATTTGTATTGTAAATACTATATAAAAAATATAGTTCCAAAAAAAATTAATAAAGGAAGGAAAGGAAAAAGAAAGAAAATGTCTAAGACTATACCTAGATCCTTAGACTAAGTCAAGAAATGAATTGGTTGATCAGGAATAAAGTAGGTGAAGATAGGACAAATCATTGAACGGAATACACCTTAGAAACCCTAATTTAAATCCTCAATAAAATTTCATTTTAAGACCTATTTTATTCATAATTATTTACACCTCAAATCAATAAACTTTTAACATGAAATCTATACAAGATAATGTATAGAAAAATATGAAATTTATTTCATAGAAAAATCATGCATAGTGTGACTTGGACACACAAAACAAAAGATGTAAACTAAACTTCCTGATCTTCTCCTTATGAATTCTAAATTGACAAAACTCACTTTATTGTTCCTAAAATTCAATTATCTATCTAATAAAGTGAGTTTCATTAGAATCGAATTTAAGATGCAAAAGTTGGCTTTTTGGTCCATGTTTTATTGTTTACATGTATATAATTTAAAAAATTATTTATTCTTGAAATTTAATTATTTCTTTTAGTTTTATACCCTTGTATATTTTGTATATATCATATATAATATAAGTCATAAAAAATTAATTTAATTAATAATATGTTCTTAAAATATAGATAAATTGTAGTTATATACTTGATACAGTTATTTACTTAAGCATATAAATGAAAATATAAAAATATAATAAAAACATGTAAATGTGTATGTTTTATAAATATATCAATTATTTAATTACAGTATTTAATAAAAAAATAATTTGATAATTTATAAATATATTAAATATAAATATATGAATACTTAGGAAAAAGTATATAAATAATTCTATATATTAAATTAACTTGTAAAAGTAAATAAAAATCATAATGAAATACGATATAAAATATTAAATATTTCTATGTTTTGAGTTTTATTAATTGAATCAATTTATATTATATTTTATTTTATTTATTCTATTTTTGCCTATTTTGCTCACTAGTGACACACATGGACCAATGGAGGTGAGTCTTAGTTGACCTCAGTCATCTCCGCGCCCTCCAAGGATTTGTGAGTATCAAAAGCTGGACACCTTGACTCTCACCATTATCGTGCCCCGAGGCTTGCACTATTTTGTCATTCTCCCTTCATGATTTTACTCCTCATTCTATGCTCTTTCATACCCTATCAACTATTCGAACAATGGATCATTGAATCGAGTAATTGCCATGTCAAACCTCGCTCTATACATATACCCACCTCCACCCTATTTTGAATTTTTAATCTCTTTGGTCGTGTCAAACCCCTCAAATCTTCACTCAGGCGAGTCGTGGATGGTAATAGGAACCTTCTCGTATGATCTACAATGTGTTGTAGGTGCGAATGAGTCGATCCACCTACGTCGGCCATGCTCCACTGTGAGTTACTTCGCTCCCAGGTCCTGTCACACCCCGATCCCCTATGTGCCCAATACGGCGGGTTTTATCAGAATGTGATGAATAACCTGTTGCCCAACAATCTACCAAGGGAAAAATGCAATAGAGCAGGAAAAACCGATTCTCAACATAAAGAAAAAACACAGATACACAAAGAAAAGATCATATATATATATATATATATATATCCCATAAAACTATCATCGTAACTTCCCATGTTCTTCACATATTAGTTGCTCTTACAAGTTTGAATAAAAATAAAAGTTTGCAAGTTAGCCACTAAATCCACCTCTATGCTAAGGAGGTTAGAATTCAAAAATTTTGTTGATGGTAATAAGGGGATACAAAAAATTGCATCCCCCAATACAATCTCCAAAAACCATAAAAAGAAATCCTTTACGAAGCCAGCATCTTCAATCAATCATCATTAGGTGACGGGTGTTGGCGACGGTAGCGAATGATCATTTCCATCCTCAATGTGAGGTTGATCATAATTGTAATAGTTTCCCAAAGCATGACCAATATCCTTTCTTCCTCCTCCTGGATGTTGTACAGGGAGGTAACACTCGGCTCTCTACTCTCTTGAGGGGTCGCTGACATGATGGTCGGTGGATGAGTTGGGTGCGCCGGCGTGGAATGTGGGCGGAGTTGACGTCGTGGCGGTCGGGTAGACTTCCTTGTCGTTATGCGTGTTTTGGCCATCACCTGAGTTGGGTTGTCAACTAAGGAGATGAGCAAAGGCTTAGCGAGAACACACAAAAAATGTAATAGGTTGAAAGATAAGGTTTTATAATCTACCATTTGGTGAGAGTCTTCTTTTTCTCTTATTTTGTTTTCCTCTTTTTCCTTCTAAGGTATTTAATCAGTCTATAATCTCTTTACTTCCATTACCAAATCTTCAAAATATTGATTATGATAGTTGTCATTATTGTACATATGTAACTCATCTCTGGAATTCCCTAGAGATTAAGATAACCTATAGCAAGCAGGTATCCTAACCTACTAGCGGTCCTTTGATTTGTTAACCCTCGAGTGTATAACACATGCCCATTACTTGGACAGAGTGAGAAGTCGTCACTTCTCGAGTGATTATCCCAATAGTCACTCTTCATTTGTTTTCCAGGCCTGAAATTTTCTTATGACATACCACGGAATATATCCGGTGGGTCACCTCATCTTGAGCTACACCACGAGTTTCGATCCAAAGGATCTACCCTGGCCAGTAGGGAGTGAAGTCCCAAGTTTCTCTTATTTCATTCTTATTCCCTTCTTCTTCTTCCTGTTTTTCGTATTTTAGCATCCCAAGGCTCTATCCTAAAATCATCTACATCTCCCATGTAGATGATTCCCATGGATTTTTCCCATATGTCCTAATACTATCTTATATTTAGATATCCCCAAAAAAATATAACAACCTAATGGACATCCAACTCAGCAAGAGAATGGTAAAGGAAATATTTTAATTCAAGGAAATCCTCACCTCGAGTGCGAGTAGAGTTCTTTTAATATCTCGAACAGACCGAATCCGACTATGCTACAAGTATAACTATGTTATAATAGACCAAAACGTTGGGTAACGGAAAATTAAAGATTAAAAACTTTATGTGGTATCTTACTCCCCTTATCCTCATCCTAACAATCCTCTATTCCACTACCTTTATAAAACATATATTCTACCATAAACTCAAAGCGAATATGATCTATGTTGGGAAAAATCTTCTAGTTCACGATGATCTTCCTAAATATCCATACCAAAAGTTAAATCTACTTTTTCGTCAATATTTACATTTTTACACCTATAATTCCTGTAATCGTTACCACTTCCCGTCTAACATTTTCCCCACCTATTTCCATAAGTATACTTCGTTGATATTTCTACAACTCTCATTATATTGTTCATCACATAATTTTTTTTCTTCTTCAATCATCAACTCCTAATCCTAAAAGAACTCACATTCATACGCATATCCCCACATTTATCTCTTCCATGTGGTATATTTTTATCATACTATATCTCCCTTACATCTCCCAATCTCTCATCCAAATGGGTGATTATTCATTGTTTAAACTCTTATACTCATTAATATAACCTAACCTTATGACCATCACATAATCCATAAGAATGCAAACTTATTTCACCATCATTCCCTTACAAAATTCAAGAAAAACATTCATGTAACTTAATTTCACCTTGATGTCCACGTTCCTCTTTTAACAAAAATTTTTAATTTTTTCATCTCTTTCCATGAAAAACTAACTCACATTCTACCACTATCATTAGCATTGCCCCAACAAACAATTATTGACAACAATGGCATCAACCATACATTTGCATCCACTCTTTTATCTTAACAACACAAACCCCCTCATGGGTTTGTTGAATGCAAGGGTAAAACCTAAAGATCTTGCTCCATCATTATACTTATACTACATATTTTCTTTAAGTTCTATTTTTATCACCTATCTTCACATGTAAAGTAGATCATCACACCCACCTCATAATATCAAACCACATAAATCCGAAATGTATTTTTCTCCATTTTACACAACCTTAAAAAAATTCATATCACAAACCTAATACCCCCAAAAACAACTCAAGACAACAAAATCGGCTAGACAGTTTACTCAAAATACAAAGGGTTGTGGTTTAGATCCTTACCTTATCTCTTTTTCTCCTTCTTTTCTTCTTTTCCTCTTCTTTCTTCCTCTTTCCTTCTCTTTTCTCCTCACAGCCTGGGTGGACTGAACGAAGGGAACAAAGGGAAGTCTGGAATGGGCGTCAGACTTGCCCGAGCCCTCTTTTCAATTTAGTGGGAAAATTGCAAAGATGCCCTTACAACTTTCCCAAATCAATGCTATTTATTTTTTTAAAGGTTGTAACATTCTACCCCCCTTAAGGAATTTTGTCCTCGAAATTTGTCATACCTTTGATGCTAAACAGTGTTGGATACTTTGCATGCATCTCCTCTTCGAGTTCCCATGTAACTTCACCGCTTTTTCGATCTCTCCACAGAACCTTTACTAGTTGCAATGTCTTTTTGCGAAGTTTCTTCTCCATTCTATCTATGATCTCAACTAGTTGCTCTTTATGTGTGAGATTAGGCTCCAACTGTAATTCTTCATACTGAATCACATGGCCACTATCTGGTATATACTTTCTTAGATTTGATATGTGAAAGACATTATGCACTTCAGATAGGTGTGGTGGGAGTGAGGCATTTCCTTTGTGTAAGTGAATTCAATCAATGGTATAATGTAAGGTTTGAGCCCCTTTTCTCTGCTTTATAGGTATTTTTATTTCCGTAATTCCTTTCTGCACCTTTATTTTATGTATGTACTATCTTTTCTACTGTAGAATTGTGATTTTAATGATTGTCAGGGCACTAGGTTCCGGTCACTATTTCTTCATCATGACCCCTTGTTTTGACTCGCACACCACTCGACATTCTTCCCCTTCACGTTCTCTACATCACCAGACCCTCCATTCAACTTGATCGAGCCCAAATCAGGAGTTCGGACATCCTTCCTCCACCCACCATAAGAGAGCTTTGACACAACACATTTCCACTTTATTTCCATCTGATAAAGCATTTACACCCATCACTCTTCATCGATTGAACTAACCCCATAGGTTGTGAGGCTTAAAGGCATCATTCGTGGCGATTTTGCATTACGAGAAAGGTCCCCAGGTAATGAACTTGCACGAGCTACTTGTCCTCGATTAATGGGGCCAAGACATTGTTGAGTGCCTCTTTGGATGCTATGCACCTACATCAGTAGATTGAGCATCTTGGTTGTCGAGGAGACCATCTGGGGAAGGAGAATTTACGGATTGAAGGAGACCCATGGATATAGTATATTTTTATCATATTATATCTCCCTTAGATCTCCTCTTCGGTGTAACTCCAACCACCTCCATTGCCATCTGATTAAGAAGCTTCTCTAGTTTTGATTTAGCCCATGGATTGAGCAACGCCATCACCTTCAAATATTAGTGGAAATCTAATCTCCACCACTCATATGTCAGTCGTCTGCACTTAAATGAGGACACGTGGAGCACACATAGTCGTCGATCAGCACCTAAGGGGCATTTTGCAACTTTCACCCCTCACCTTCTTACTTTAATTATTTGGTCTTTAATCATTATTTCTAGTTCTAATATTTTTGTCATAGTCGCATAATGAACCATAGGTTTTCATAAATTACACTTAGTGTCCCTACCAAGTCACCTCATGTGTCTATAGATGTGAGGTGCCATGCATTTTTATGCATAAGCCCCTCTACTTTTGGCATTTTATTTTTTGTATTGAGTTTTGAACATTAAATGTAATATTCTATGGTACAATTGCAAGTAGGACATGTAACTTTTCTAATATTGAAAAAATACCCCTACTAGCATTGTATTTTCTTTTTGTTGTTTTTTATTTTTTTATTATCTCTAATACTCTAAAAATTTTAGAAAATATAGGGTAGATGCCTAAAATAGTGTTCTAACATGTATATTTTTATCTTGGCATCTTATTCTATATTTCTATTTTCTAAAATAAAAAAATAAATTATTTATTCCTTATTTAACTATAAAAATACAAAAAATATAAAACCTTTTTTAAAAATACCAAATGTATATATTGCTATATAATATAACGATAGACCAAAAATCACAAAAAATATAACAAAATCTTATAAATTGAAAACCCTATACCAAATTCAGTAAAAATTACAAAAATTCCAAAAAAGAGATTTATGTTTCTTATTATTTATTTATAGTATACACTATATATTAAAAATATTTTTGGGAATTTCTAAATTATTTATCCATTTCTAAAACACAAAACGATCCAACCTATTTACTTTATCAATTGTTTTTTATATTTAAATAAATTATAAATAATGAAAAATAAGCAAAATATACATAAAAATTCAGAAAAATATAGAAAAATGTAAAAAATATAAATATATTTTATTTTATAATATTTGGGTATATATCTATATTTACAAATACAAATCCATATCTAGACTATTTATACTACATATATGTGTATACTTATTATTAATATTATTCATATTTATAATTACCTAAAAAATATTTTAAAGCCTTTACAAAATAAAAAGGAATTTTCCTATCTGTATTTCTTGAATTTTTATATATTTATTATAATATATTATTTTTAATATATATTATATATAGATATATATATATACTTATTATGTCTTTAAAAAAATAAATTAAAAATCAGGAAAAAGCATAAAAAGAAAAATTATAAAAATTGAAACACAAAAAATTAAGATATAAAATCCATAAAAATTAAATATAATTAAAAACCCAAAAAAATATCACAAATAAAAAGATAAGAGAATGAAATAATCAGGAATTAAAATCGATTAGAGATGATTAATTTCGATTCCTATGTATTACCTTTGCTCCATGTGTTCGATACTCTATACACTTTCGCTACACACATCTTTTGTAGAGTTAAATAAAAATAAAAGTTAACCTACAACACTTTGATTTCTTGACTGATTCGTGGGTTAATTATTCAATCAGTGAGAGTTTTTACTAGTCTCCTCAACGACTAAGTTTCTAGTTTATCATATTCTTTAGTGAAATTGAAAATCATGCATTTAAATTATATAAATGTCGCTAAATGAAATTAGATTTATTTTTATGTGTGAACTGCTAGTGGAATTGATTCTAACTATATTGCTCACTCGGTTGATTAGTTAGGGGCATATTAATGTATATGATCTTGTTTTCATTACATATCATTTGGTAGCATTGTGTCTCTTAAGTTAACTTATATAAAATTCTACAAAAATGCATTTTGATCATGAATCATGTATTTCAATGCATTTATTTGTTTTTGACCTAGGTAAATTAATAATCACTTAATATAGATATTAAAATCTAATTAATCATCAAGGTAGCTCGTGTCTCTGAGTTCGATCCAGAACTTCCTAGGTTAAAAACATTTCAATTAAATCGAGCCCCTCCTCGTGGAGATATTTAGGGCTTGGTTTATGATGTAATATGTATTTGGTAGTGATGCAATTCAACTATATTAATGTAGTTGAATATGCATTCACCAATATTATCTAACTTTCACACATCTGACATTTAATAAAACTGATGTATGTCATCACTGCAAAAGTTTATGACACTTGAAAAGAGATTATCCAAATTATCCGAAAACCATAGAGAAGGGTAAAGACAATGCTCTGACATGTATAAAATATTCTTTCATCATTGAAACCAATTTTGTCGTAGGACGAGAAGGTGGTTAGGTTGTAGATTATAGTGCTTCAATTCATTTATGCAATCTATTTCATCTATTTCAAGAGACCAGAAATCCTGATGAATGGGATATAGTCATCCAGATGGATCTGATGCAACTATTGTAGTTATCATCGTCAAGACATACAGACTATTACTATCTCATGGGAGAATCCTATAACTTAGAGAGATTGTCTCTATGTTCTGGATGTTATAAAGAACTTAGTATATGTATGTAAGTTAGTTATAAATGGATATTTGTTCATGTTCTGTTAGAAGCTCATCACCATTCGTTATGGTAAACATATTGTAGATGGTTTTCTAACTCCCGGCAGACTCTTTGAGTTATGAATTGATGAGTATATCATGAATGTTACTGCCACTAATAAAAACTCTAAGAGATCTAGAGAGGATGGAAATCATTTAACCGTGATTTAGCATCGAAGGCTTAATCATTTACTCGTTGATATGATCAATGGATTAGTAAAAGATGGACCATTTATTTTCTACAGTTTCAAAGTTTACTAACTTACGACATTGCAATTGAGGTAAAATGACCAAAGCACCCTTTTGAAATAAGGGTACACAATGCGAGGGTATACTTGTCCTAATGCATACCGATGTATGTGGTCCCTTCAATACCATGACTCAGAATGGATATAGATATTATTTAACATTTATTGATGACCATTCATGATAGAGTTTTATCTTCCTATTTCATCATAAGTCTGGAACCTTTGAAAAGTTTAAAGAATTCATAGCTTTGGTTGAGAACCAAACCGATAGGAAGACTAAACAGATTCGATCTGACTGGAGGGGCGAGTACCTCTCAGATGAATTCAAGGAATACATTAAAGAGAGGAACTATATCAAATCTCATTCTTCCTGAAACCCCTTCAACTGAATGGTGTTGCTAAAAGATGCAATAGGACCATCGTGGATATGGTCTGATTAATGATGAGTAAAGCACATTTACCTCTTAGTTTGGGGGATATTCAGTAGAGACTACAACATATATACTTAATAAGATTCCTCGCAAATATATATTCAGATCTCCTCTTGATCTTTGTTTCGGAACAAAGCCCTCTATTAGACACTTGAGGATTTGGGGTTGCTTCGTCCATGCCAAGAATGTGGATGCAAGTAAGACGGAATCTCACATTAGAGAGTATTACTTCATTGGGTATGTAAAAGACAATATTGGATACCAACTTTATGAGCCTGAGATTCAAAAGTATTCATCTATAGGGATGTTAAATTCTTAGAGGATGACTTCCTTAAAAGTCAAGATAAAAATGAATTAAAGGAACTCACAGAATCCTTTAAGGATACTGGGGTTCCTGAGGGAGAAACCGAAGAAGTAAATGAAGGTGAAACACTTGTACCTCTTTGAAGGAGTTCGATGGTGGTTGTTCCACCTAAAAGGTATGGATTACATGTGTCAGGAGAGTTTAGCAATGATCCATGAAGCATTCACAGATCACGACATGTATAGATTGATGATAGATATGAAGTATGAAAAAGCTTCCATGCACAAGAATGGTGTGTGGACTCAAAGATCCACCAAAGAAGGTAAAACACATTCGGTGTAAATGGATCTTCAAGAGAAAGAGGGGGCCTTATGTAAAGGTAGAGATCTTCAAGGCACGACTCGTAGCCAACAGATACACACAAAGAGAATGCATTGACTACGATGAGACATTCTCCCATATGGCCATGTTTATGTCCATCAGGGCACTACTAGCTATAGTTGTACACCTTGACTACCTCATCTGGTAGATGGGCATTAAGACTGCATTCCTCAATGGATTCCTCAAGGATGATATCTCTATTGAGATGCCCTAGGGCTTCATAATTGAGGAAGGCAAAGTTTACAAGATGAAGAAATCCAAATATGGGATCAAACAAGCTTCTCATAGCCATAACATCAAATTTTATGAAATTTTAAAGAGTTATGATTTTATTCTAAATCATAAAGAACCTTGTGTGTACAAGATTCTCAATGGGAGCGCCATTTGTGTTTATCGTGCTTTACGTAGATAACATCCTTATCATTGGGAATGATACAGATGACTAGTGTTAAGGTATGGTCCTCCCGTACATTGAGATGAAATATCTCAGAGAGGCCTCTTATATCTTGGTCCTGAAGCTGTTCAGAAACATAACAGAATTTGATTTTGAGATTGTCTCAACATGGATACATTAAGAGGACCTCGGAATGATTCCATGAGAAAAATTCCTAGAAAGACTTCCTTTTCTTAAGATACGGTATACACTTATCTAAAGGGATGCCTCCTCAAAGTTTTGAGGAAAAGAAGGCCATGGATGGATGTCTTTACGCATCAATTGTGGGAAGCCTAATGTATGTCATGATGCTCGCACTGCCAAAAGTCTGTCATGCTGTGGGAGTGGTAAGCTGTTACCAACCCTACTATGGCGAGAAATACTGGATTACAATGAAGAAAAAAATCACGAATCTAAGAAGGATGCAAGATTACATCTTTATCTATGGATATAGTGATCTCCAAGTCATAAGAGACACATATTTGGAATTCTAATCGAACATTAATTACCACAAGTCAACTTCAGGGTCTGCATTCTTGATGAGCAGTGAAACTGTGAGTTGGATAAGCAAGAAGTAGGACACCATGGTTGTTTCGATGATATAAGTTGAATACATTACCGCATCAAATGGTGTAAAGGAGGCAGTGCAGTTGCGCAAGTTCATCCTAGAACTTGGCGTAGTCTCCTCTAATACTCCCATCCTACTGCTCTGCAATAACACGGGAGCCATAGTTGGGGCAAAGGAGCCCAGGTGGCATCAAAATAGTAAACATATGGGAAGGAAATATCACATCAATCATGATACATAAAAGCATGGTGAAATCATAATCATAAAGGTGGCCTCTATCAAAAACAGTGTTAATACCCTTACCAACCATTATCCCAAAATGCTCTTGACTAGCATGTAATGAGTATGGGTTTATACTCAAATTGTTTTGAGGGCTAGTGGGAGCCTCGGGTGAACGATTTCTGCAATAAATGTTATTATAATCATTTTTATATATCAATAAAAATTATTGATGATCTTATTTGATATTAATGAATGCATGCATATATAAAGTCCCTTAGTAAATCTAGCCTTATGCACCATGGTCATCTTGATAATCATATAGTTGTTGATCTAATGATTCAATCATAAAGGTTGATGCTTGGATGATATCTAAACAGTTAGACTAACGACTCATCTACCATCATCAAATGATTGATGAGAAATGAACTCCATCCTAAGAAGGAGATGGAAATCCTTACTCTAAAAGGATGATATCCGACCAACCTCTTGATGCAGGTCCTCTACATAGAAATAGAGATTCGAAGGAGTCGGATAAGTTAGGTCAAAAGTTGAATTAACAAGATCGAGATAACCAAAGCCTATATCGTAAGTTGTCATGATACATGCACGCATCCTCTGACAAGAAACAAATTTGTTACTTTATGTCCGAGTGTGTACATTAGGTGGATCAATAGGTTGATGGCCTAATCAAAGTCTATATACCGACAAGTTGTTGGGGATACGAGGACAAATAAGCAAATACGCTCTTGTTAAACATGGGAATCTATGGGCTTTAATTTAATGTGGATTAATGCAATGTCCTTGCAACCCTAAAAATCCCTTAACAAAAAGTATCGATGAACTCTCCAGACAAAATAAATTCAATGAAATGTAGCAAGAGAATTATTTTGCTATTTTATTTACTTATGCGCATAGGATTGAACTCAAGGAGGCTACAAAAATATCGAGGGATATTTAAATCAAAGATAAACAATGAAATAAAAGAGAAAAATCTAGAAGTACATTCTTGGTTTTGTGAATTTTTGTCTTTTTAGTTTTTATGAATTTTAAATTTTTATATTTATTACACTATTTCTGATTTTATAATTTTTACGAATTTTTATATTTTGCAAATGTTTTTAATTTTTGAAAATAAAAGGAAATAAAAATAAGAAAAATATAAAAAATAAAAGAAAGAAAAGGCCACTTTTGTATTTTCAAATATATTTAAAATATGCAGAAAAATAAAATAAATTTATTTTTGTGTTTTTAAAGTTTTCTGATGTTTTTTATTTTTATAGAATTTTTAAATTTTTTTAAGATTTTCAAATAAATGAAAAACATGAATAATAAGAAACACGAATTTTTTTAATTTTTTATGAAGAAGTTGTGAATGAAAATGGGTCATATAATAAAAAATAAAATAAGCAAACATGGATTTTTTGGAATTTTTCAAAAAGTTTTTAATTTTTATTGATTTCCACAGTAGGCAAGGGATATTTTTGGAGCTTTTGATTTATTAAAAATGAGAAAAATGATTAAAGTGTGCAATAAAATACTATGGATAAAAGAGATCATCATTGGGTTAAGGTATATTTTATGGATTTTTTTAATGATGTTTTTTTAAGCTAAATTAACATGCAATTTAAAATGCAGACTCACAAGTACTAAAATGCAAATAAAAATATTTATGGGACCAAATGATTGACACTATGAGAAACGTGGCGTCCAATAATGCAAATTTCCTAAAAAAGCACGTGTCGGTGCACATAGGATGTGCTCACACGGGTATAAATGCAATTATTTTAGTTCTAGAGGCCAATCAATAATAACTAATATATGGATTATTATTGCAAAATACCTAAAAAATCATGCACGAAGCACATGCTTATGTTCAAGCAAGACTAAAAAGTAAATAAAATAAACTAGAAGGTGAAAAATGCAAATAACAACGCACAGTCTTACAGGTGTCCAATTAAGGACTTATTTGCGAAATTAAAAACAACATAGGGCTGGAGTGTAATTCGTATATCGTTCCACATAGCAGAAGGGATGGCTGGATCAGGTTGAAACTCTAATCGATCAGTTGAGATTAATGCGTGTGTGGATGGCATGGATCTGCTCTAGGGATTCGATCCACAACGCAACTTTAGGGTTTTTACGATCGAGATTCAATCTGGGAGTTGTGTTCTTGATCTGACGTAACTGGGTTGATTTGGAAGAACTGCTATGAAGGACTACTCCTACGATGTTCAATCGAGTAGAACTCTCTCAAACCCAGTCCGAATCACCTTTGGAATGGTGCTTTGTCTTTCTACGGAGTTCCTCTATCTTCTTGATGTGATTCTAAGGTTCGATGCTTGAATCTCTGATCTAGAGGTTGAGGTTTCTTTAGCTCTAGGTGGACCACCAAATCACCATCCTTGGTCTCTTCTGCTTTCCAAGACCCTGCAAATGAGTCAGTACTCTGAGGTGGATTCTCAAGCCAACTTATCAGCGGATAAAATAAAGAGAATGACCATGGATGAATGTCTCTGGTGACGGCAAACAGAATGGAGACCAAATCCAAATCTGGAAAGGATCTAGGGGTTTAGTTTGTGGGGAGATGTACGAAGAAGGTTGTGAGAGTTTGGTCAAAGGTTTAGATAGGATGAAGGTAGTCAAAGCACCTCCGATCGAGCATATTGGAGGGAAATGAAGGTGAGTTGATTTAAACTAAAACAAGAATTAAAATGCAAAATTGGAAATGCAAAAGCATAAGAAGGCTACCTATTGTTACCTATGGTCAAGGAATGAATGAGAATAGCCTCGATCAGCTATGTGAGATGGAGAGTTAGAACATTCCGAAGGAGGTCCAGTCATGTGATTAGATTCAAATATCGAGAGCTCTTACGCACTCCCAGCTATGGAGATGGGTCTCTTTCTCCTTGTCATCATCCAATTATAAACTTCCGGTGTAAAATTGCAAGAGAACGGATCAGTTAGAGAAGATGAAGATCTGAATGTATAAACAGGCAACATGTTGACAATGTTTTGAAATTCAAAAGGCGAGCGATCTGAGGTGAGAAAAAAGGAGATAATGAATTGACAATTGAGAGGGTGATTCGGGAAAATGAAATTGAGAAGAAAGTGGGTGGAGTTAGTGAGCGAGACGTTTGGAAAAAATTCGAGAAGGAAGGGAGGCACGCGAGGAATGCAGAAGCGGGACGTTGAATAGGGAGTTGACCCAGGTCAATAGACCTAGGATCAACTAATCACGACGCACATAGAATAAGATAAAAGATGTTAGATGACAAAAAATGTGAAAAGAAGAAATAGATGGAAATAATATAGAAAATGAATTTAAATAAAAAATAATGTAAAGAGAAAATGGTAGTATGTTAATTACCTTACTTTTATGATTTTTAATTAATTAAATAAAATATATACAAGGGTGAAAATAAATAAAGTGTGTTATTTATAGGTATATGTACATATAATTACAACACCTTGTTGTTAATATATTATTTTACATATAGACATATAATTTAATAATGTATAAATTTACAGATTTAGATGGATTTAAAAAATATTTTTGTTAGATTTTTAGTAGTTCATTTATTATGTAAAATAAATAGAGATGTGTTGCAATATACGTGGTAATATATATACAGTATATAGATGATTTTTTTTATATTTTTTATTTTGTGATTTTTGAGTTTATATTATATAAGTCAAATACAGCATATACAATTAGTAAAAATACAATATATACAAAAATATAAAGAAAATAAATATACATATAGTATACATAAGTATAATATACAATGGCACCCCAAAAAACACATTTCACACCTTGGCTCAGATTTTTATGAAACCACATCTATTTTAAAGATTATTTAATATGGAGTACAATGAAAGCGAGTTTGGTTAAAAGATATTGATCTGATTAGTTGAGCTTTGCGGCTTTTGTATATTTACACAATGTACATCGATTGCTCTTGCAGGTATTTTTATTATTTACAAATTATTATGTACAAATTTCAAAAAGAAAACATTTTTATTTGGAGTGAGTTTAGTGATAAATAAAATATTATAAGTAATGTGTATTATATATAGTAGTGTACAAGTGATAAATATATTTACTTGGAAATTGATTTTCTCGATTTTAGTCATTATCTTCCCTACTTTATTCATGATCAATTAGGTCAAGTCTTGACATTCTCTTAAGGTCAATGTCAACGTGAATCTATTACATATATACAGTATTTGATTTCCTTTATTTATCCTTTATTTCTTATTTATTTATTTTAGGGTAAAATAGTGATAAATATACAATATCTACACAAGAATGAGGGTTAGTGAAAGAAGACATTTATTTATATTTACAAGTATTTTAAGCAAAAATAAATTAATAGTGATGATGAAATGCATATTCATGATATTTCTCAAATGGATCATACATGTTCACTACAAAACCGGAAGACATGGGCTCACCCATGAGATATTGGAACTAACAAAATTCCATCAGTGGATGTATTTCTTTGGAAGCATGATCAGATTTGTAGGTATGATAAATGCTTTTACAAAGCAAATGATTGATACCAATTCCTAGTGATCAAATAAGAAAATTGATGATAAAACCCTGAAGAAGGCAATTCAAAAGTGACCAAAAATTCCCAGTTTATTCTAGGTTTTCTAGTATACAAGATGTATGGTTACTAGGAATACTTGAAGGTGACATGATCCTAAACATATTTATAATTGTGATGCTTCCTTTTCGAGGGAGTGATGAAACACGTTTGGATTTTAGTGACTATACTAAGTATATTGATTATCCAATATTGGTCCAAATGTCGGACACTGATCTGAATATGATTCAGATTCGATGAGAAGATTAGATATTCTATCTGATTTGATCAGATATATATGAGCATTCTTCTTGTTATGGATATGAGAATAGATCTCAGTATCCAAGTCACTATATATGCGATATGCAATCGTGTTGTACTTATATCCAAGTATCCACGAAGAAAGCACATTATTCTTGAAAGAGTTCAAGAATAATTCTTTTTTTGAGAAAATCTGAGCATTGGAATAATGATGATTAAATATTATCTATATCATTAATATTGTGGATATGATTCACATCATTTGTACACATGTAGAGAGATATCTAAGATAATTAAATCGGATTTAACTATCATAGATATGATTAATATGGATAGCACATTCCACGATAATTATATTTAATTGTGAATATGCTTCATAATGTCATAGAGTTTAATTAGAAATATGATTTAAAATTTATTAAGTTAATGTGAAGTGGATTCATATTATACAATAAAATGTCTATAGAATTCACATTGTACAAATAAATGTAAATATGATTGACATTTATTATTGGATGTATGAATATGATTCATAATTATCATGGCATGATTAAAACTGTCACTAAATAAACTGGAATTATTTTGAAGAAAATTCAAGCAACAAATGTTATGAAGAGATTTTAGGATCTCATCCATAAGGAAAGAAGAGAGCTCCATGCCTTATATGGAGTGGACGATCACAAGGAAAGGACTCCATGGTGGTTGTCCACCCTAACGAGGAAGGAGGATCTCCTCCTTTTCTATTGTTTCACATTTTAATTGACTTAATGAGAATTAATATTATTGGAGAATTTCTTCAAATTTCTTCAATTTATTTATTTCTTTTAATCTAATTAATTGTTGTTGCAAATTAATAAAATCTAAACCAATGATTTCAATTATGAGTGCATCATAGCCATCCAAAATTGTATAAAAGAAAACACAACCATAGGCTTTTCTACACACAAATTGATTCAACAAATCTCTTGATGAACCACGAAATTCGTCTCTTTAATAGTCGATTATTATAGTACAGGACATGAATTTCGATTCAGCAAAAACCACAATCTTTGAATATTGTGGAGATTTTTACTTGGTAAGTCTACAAAGGTCCAACATAGGGACACGAGCCTCTTCATCTATTTATCAAAAATTATTGACTAAATTTGAGTGATTAAATTCTTGAATCTTGGTCTTCATATGCAGAGATAAGGCACAACAAAAAATGCACAAATACATAATGCACACAAAATGGCATATAAATTACGCATGCATTTGTTTATTTTATTTATTGTATGCAAAATAAATGAGTTACAAAATGCAAGGAAATGGGTGATGCATGAAAGTGTGATTAATATGTAATGCAATGAATGATGAGACATGCCATCTTTTCATCTGCCATTTTTTTCTTTTGATTTTTAGCAATGCTTCAAAATGATATAAAGATGCAGGTACAAATGTGCCCTAAAAAAGATGTAAAGATGTAGGTAGAAATGTGCCCTAAAAACTATCAGATAAATGAGCAAGAAAAGTTAGGTTAATTTCATGTACAAATTATGCAGTAAAATGAATTGATAGCATTAAAGAAGATAGAGTAATTATCACAATATACGTCATATTTTAGCGTATCTACTTAAGTATCAAAATAGATAATAATTGATGACATTAGACTGATAATGAAATATGCAACAAAATGAAACTAAAATATATTGAAACAGAGATAGTATGCTCAAGGTATGATCAATAGAATCTAGGGGCATCATAGAGATAAAACATGCAAAATAAAATAGATAACTATGCAAAATATTCCCTTCACAGACATAAGTGTTATTAGGAGAAACTAGTGAGGCCTCCATGGAATTTGCCTAGGGGTGACATGTAAGGTGTGTGTGCCTAGATGGGACCTCTTTACAAATGTTAAAAGATGTAGAAGGAGAAACACAATTTCCCCAGCCTTCATGCATTCTGCATGTGCACGGGTTAGGCTCTGGATTGGGTGGAGGCTCGGGCAGGTGTCTCGGGGTAGCGAGGCTACATGTGGTGCGATGTAGTGGAGCAGAGGCTCGAGTGATTGGATCCAATGGCAGTGGATCCTTCACCATCTCAGAATCGAACGGTGATGGTTCCTCTGATGCAGATACCATTGGATCAAAATCCAAGGTTATATGCTTCTCCTTCCTCCTCCGTGGGCGGCAGTGATGTGCCTTGGCTCCAAAAAATTATTCGAGCTCCATTAATGTGTTGCTCGATGGTAAAAGTTTGTCGATGCTCAGGGGAACACTAGTAAAGGTCTGACTAGTGTTGTGAGATGTCTATGATGGTATAGAAGGTGAGGCCAGGTCGGGTCAGTGGAGGCAGTGAAGGAGATCTGATCTAGAGCGCAATGTGTGATCATTGACGAGAGAAGTGCCATGAAAGGGTTAGATAAGCCGAATCATGTTTGCATGTGATGAAGTGAGCAAAATGGAGGTAAATTTGGAGCAGAGGAGCTGAAGCCTTTCACTGGCGAGTCGAAGAAGGAAAGAGGTAGTGGGGGGACAAGGTTCTGGAGAAGGTATGGTGATGAATGGAAGGTGTTGTGAGGATGGCGAGGGTGTAGTGAAGCTTGAAGGATGGTAAGGTGAAGGTGGAAAGAATTGTGTACAGTGAGAAAAATAAGAGAATGTCAAAAAAATAAAGGGGAAGGGATATCTGATCTAAGTAGGAAATTGGCAAGGGAGGAGTTGGGGTCAAGATTCTTGAGAAGCTCGGGTCATTGCTCAACATGCTCAGTTATAGAATGAAGCTTAATAACTACCTAAGGCTGCCATGACTTCACCAGTGGGCCAAGGGTCGACATCGGCCTGGAGGGCCCATGATCATCGATCAACTCCCTCCTCCTTTATTACTGGAGGGGGGGATGGATAGGGATCAATCATTGATTCGTGGATAGGATTTGACGGTGATAGAGGAGGTGGTTTTAAAGGATGAAGTCCCAGTTGTTACAAGGGTGGAGGGGTTAGTTGTAACGGCTTAGGGGAGGAATGAAGGTGAGGGTTAAATGGCATTGATGAGTCTACAAGGTAGATGGATCTTAGGTCTATGTGGGTGAGGTGACAAAACGTGGGTAGGGTGATTGGGTCCACGTCAAAAAATAGAAGGGGAGAAGAAGGGTGGCGTGGAAATCATGGGAGAGAGGATGAGAACCAAAGGTAGAAGAGGAGCAGTGATCGTCGGAACTTACGATCGTACGGTCAAATGGTGGAGCAACAGAGTGTTTTGGATTAGAGCAAAGGATCTAATCCAGTAGTGAGTAATGAGGCGAGAGGAAATGATTGCGATGGAGAAGGGGTAATAACTTGTGGTGGGGAAAAAGAAGGTGACGTGGAGGCAGCTTAATCGTCGGATACGTAGTCTTCTAAATGCTGAGAGTAAGATAGGAATGGGTGGCTCTGATGAGATCTGATGATCTCATCAGATAGCTGGAAGAAGAGAGGGTATGTGGTTGCAATGAAGGTGGGGGGAAGGAGATGGATGGCCATGAGAGAGGTCAGGTGTCATAAGTAGGAGTGGCCACATAGGCAGCCCAAAGGGCTCCACATGGCCCAATCCCATTATTTAGAAATGAGAAACGGATGAGAAAATAAAAAAGAAACATAAGGAAAATTAGAAAAAATTCAAAACATGAAAATTGTAGATCTCGAGGATATGTATAAGTTTCATGTTGTATAAAAACCAAAAGGATAAAAAATAAACAAAGAGATTTTTTGGGGAAGTATTTATATTAGATAAAAACATTGCTTTTTATTGGATTTGTTTTTTGTATTTTAACTTCTTTTAAATCCCAAAACAAATAAACACAGTAATTACTCTAATTTTTAGGGGGGTTCATCCGGAATAAAATAAAGAAAATAAAGGATCTAAATCTTATACGAAAATTAGGGTTAATTATTGATAAAGATGTAAAATTAATGAAGAGTTGCAATGAAGTTCTTTTACTTCGAGGATAATAAGGGAGTATTAGAAATGATAAATCAAAGATTCATCATCCCTCTATACTTCATCTATGCTCGTCCTCGATCATCTAAAGAATGATGGAGTCGGAATAATTCCTAACATTGCATGTGATTTTTCAAGGCTCAATTCACCAAAGACCCTTAATTTTTGTGATCCTAAAATTTTGGGTTCAACCAAGCTCTAGTCAAAAGGAATCCAACTTCTCTAATTATAAGTCTCTCTACTTTGTACATATGATATAACATTTAGTGTACTGCAGTCATGATAGTAGAGTCGAGATGTCATCCAAGGTTCCAGTCCAGGAGATTCTCCTTTAGATCTAATCGTCAACACTAGGGAATAAGTATTTTCTTGCATTCAATCCACCGTCTCATTAGTTTGTAAGACTTGAAAGTGTCCATGGAAGGCTAGATAATGGAGGGCATATGATTGTGTATATTCTTCTCTCCCCCAGATTAGAACAAGGATCCTCTCGAGTGCCTTATTACACAACACATATTTTGGTTTGTTGATTAATGTGCTCTTCAAGATTTGTCAAGTCATCTATAATTGTTTTACTGGGAGTACATCGGGGTGTGTCTACTTAGTATCTAATATACCTACATCCAAATTTTTATTGCTTACTATGCAGAGTCCTTTTTGACGTACTAGCCCGACTCAGTTGGCCTAATTAGCTTTGATCCAAGTCGACACTTTCAAATGGTAGGAGTGATCGCCTTTGATGTAAGCTATTTTATAGTTGACTTTGAATTGAGAGAGCTTTTCTTTTAATACTTATTTTATTTGTTTTTGTCTAGTCCAACTACTTTAATCAAGAGTTGGTGCACACTGATCAATAATTACTTAATTTCATCACCCTAGCACATAGGTAAATATCAAACGATAGCATGATAACTTGTTCATATAGTAGATACTATTTTGATGACACTCTAGTTTCTTGAACCCTTCATTGACTTTATCCCATCCTCAAGCATCATTAGATCGAGTCTAGACTCAAATCCCCAGTCCTAATCCCTCAAGTGATAATGTAACTCATCTCATCAATTATGTAGTTGTGAAAGTGATGTGTTGATCGTATTCTTTAGAAGGTAGAGATGAAGAGTGCAATATAGAGCTCCATCTTTCAAACTAGGGAAGTGTGGATTATTAAGTTTTAAACCCTAATGAGTAAGGTGATTAACTCTAATTCTCAAGATCTCAAAAAGCAAGAGCCCTTAAATCCTCAAGCCTTGAGTGATAGTGGATGTGTCAGGAATACACCAACTCAAGAGTTAGTGATTTTTGGTTTTGCAATTTTTATCAGAGTTTTTTTAATCTTAAGAGAAATAATGATTGGACCATGCTCATATGAATAGTTGCATCCATTTCCAAATCAGTATGGGTGTAAGTATGGACCATTAGATGACTACACGTATTACTTCAAGATGATGCCATTTGCATTGTATTTTAACCACCCACTCTACTAAGGGAGACCATAGTTCCCTCAGTGAGAAATGGCTATCATTTTTAAGCTCAGTAGGCAGAATTGTTGCTCAAGAAAAGCTTTGATTTTTCAGACTTCTAAGAGATTTTTTAATAGGGTTAATAAAACAAAATAAATTAGTCCCTAAATTTTGGAAAGATTGTGAAAACATTTTCCAAAGCATGTCACATAATATATATTTTCAAACATTTTCTAAAATAGTGTCACATGGTTAGAATTTTTTCAAAGCATTTTACAAACATTTTTGCGAGAATAAATTCAATAATACGTATGCCCTAGACCCAAAAAGTTTGAAAATGTTCTAAGTATGAGTTATGTCAAAAGTATATATACAATATATACGGTATAACCCATATACCTAACTTTTTCTATGTCTTTCACAGCACAAAGTGATATAGCAGAATTGACTCAGATGCACACCCTATACTTAGGCCAAAGTAACGTAAGTATAAGGAGAAGAAGAAGGAAAGATGCTTTTGACTCGGGTCCCCCTATACTTAGGCTGAAGAGTAGCCTAAGCATTTTGATGTGGAATTAAGGATGGAGAACCGGTGATTAGGAGTGGATTTATAATGATGATTGGATGTGCAGAGATTGGGTGGATCATATTGGGTTATGGGACGATTGGGAAGAATAGTCGTCCAATGCTCAATCATTCAAGCAATGCCCTTGATTCACCAAATCATATGTGAATATCAACAAGGGTCGGTCATTTATATTGTCCATTTTATAGGTGATAATCAAATATTCAAGTCCATTACGCATGTTTAATGACTGGGTTTTGGGCACTATTCTAGGAATACATTCTTACATCTCAACATTCAAAACAAAAGCTGTAGACAACGCAGTTGTTGCTCTCCCACAATCCAAGAGTGATTTTTATTCCATTTTATTTTATAAACATGCATCATAGTACCAATTTTAACTTAAGGTTATCACTGTATTGATATGGGAGCACAAATCAAGCAATCATCATCTAATCGGCCATTCCTAATTTCATTTACTTTCCTAAGTGATTAATCTGGGGAAGATCGAGAAAAGCGAGTGCATTCGTGAAAAACCATGATGCATGCTTGAGAGAGAAAGCTACCGTGCCTCCAGCATTTTCCATGCATTTGCAATATTGTATTAAAGATTTTACACTACATGGATTCGGGTCGAGGAGATTGCACCCTAAACATGGTACTATTAGTAGGAAGAATTGGTTTTGGACTTCACTAGATAGATCGATCTTTACGTGTGTCCTAGTGAATCAAGGAGAAAGAGTGAATTCTCCTCTATCCTTACAGTGTGTCCTAATATGAGAAATAAGCACAAGTGATAGTAAAATAAAGAAGCTCAGAGAGCAGTGTGTCGAGTCCTAGGTTCGAATACTCAAGCAGAGCCCCACCCAGACTGGGGTGAAACAAGATTCACATATATAAATAAAAGTTCAAGTCCAAGCTACACACACGAGCCCTTGAACGAGGTCTGCTAGAAATGTAGTGATAATTATATACAACATGAAAATGAAATAATTTGCAGAATTAAAATCTTCAAAATCTCCCGAGTTTCCTCTACGGCTCCTCATAGTAGGAGAACCCAACTCCACACCTCCATGTAGATCGAGAGTCATCCATCTTCACAGGACCTACCACAAAAGAAGATCATCAGAAAATTATCGAAAAAATTAAGCAAAAAATGATGCAATGACTAACAACAAACACAATTTGAAGATCTAAAATATTGAAAATAATCAATTTAGAAATACCACAATAAAACCTAATAAATAAGTAAGGATGAGTTGAGTCCCTAGCAACGACACCATATGATGAACCGCAAAATTTCTCTCTTTAATAGTGGTTTGTTATCGTATAGAAGACGGATTTTGATTTAGCGAAAATCGCAATATTTGAATGTTGTGGAGAGTTTTTACTCGGTAAGTACACAAAGTCAAAGACAGAGACACGAGCCTTCTCATCTATTTATCGAAAAATATTGACTAAAGTTGAGTGATTAAATTCTCGAATCTTGGTCTTCGTATGCAGACACAAGGTACAACTAAAAATGCACTACACAGAATGGCACATGGATGATGCATGTATTTGTTTATTTTATAGATTGCATGCAAAGTAAATGTGTTACAAAATGCAAGGAATGATGCATGAAAATGTGATTAATATGTAATGCAATGAATGATGAGACATATGCCATTTTTTTATTTT
This sequence comes from Ottelia alismoides, assembly GCA_037367405.1. Classification (NCBI taxonomy): domain Eukaryota; kingdom Viridiplantae; phylum Streptophyta; class Magnoliopsida; order Alismatales; family Hydrocharitaceae; genus Ottelia; species Ottelia alismoides. The sequence continues at coordinate 775,766 of JAZKJV010000316.1, read as the reverse complement.
GATTTTTATTAATGTTATAAAATGATATAAAGATGTGGGTAAAAATATGCCCTAAAACTATCAGATAAATGAGTAATAAATGATAGGTTAATTTCATGGACAAATTATGCAGCAAAATACATTAATAGAATTAAATAAGAAGGAGTAATTGACACAATATATCTCAAAATTTAGCATATCTAATTATGTATCAAAATAGATAATAATTGATGCCATTAGACAAGTAATGAAATATGCAATAAAATGAAACTAAAATCAACTAAAACAAAGATGGTATGCTCAAGATATTATCAATAGAATCTAGGGGCAAAGACGAAATAAAAACATGCAAAAAAATGGATAACTATGCAAAAAGGTCCCTTCATGGGCATAAGTATAATTAGGCAAAATCGACAGGGCCTCCGTGCAATTTTCCCAAGCACGACACATGATACATACATTCTTAAGTGGGATCTCTTTACATATTTTGAAAGCAATAGGGGATGAAATGCAATTTCCCCAACCAGCACGCTATCTGCACGCGTGTAGGCTAGGCTTGGGAGTGGACAGAGGTTCGGGTGTGTGGCTCAGGGTAGCGACGATACATGTGGCGTGATGTAGTGGTGCAAGTCTACCTGAGGGAGTCTCTAGTGGTTGGATCCAGCAGTAGTGAATCCTTCTCTATCTCAGATCAAACGGTGATGGTTCCTCCGATGTAGATACCATTGGATCAACATCCAATGGTATCTACTTATCCTTCCTCCTTTATGCACAGCAATGAGGAGCCTTGGTTCCGACGAACATCCCCCCCAGCTCCACCGTGCTCGACGGTGAAGGGTTGTGGACAATCAGGGGAACACCGACGAAGGTCTGGATGGTGTTATGGGGCAGATATAGTAGTGGAGAAGGTGAGGCGAGGTTAGGTTATCGGAGGTGATGAAGGAGATTGGAGTTAGAGTGCAATGTCAGATTATTGATGGTAGGAGGACCTTACAAGGGATAGATAAACCTAAGCGTGTTTGCATGTGATGGAGTGAGAGAAATGGAGGTCCATTTGGAGTAGAGGACATGAAGCATTTCTCTAGCGAGCTGAAGAAGGAAAGAGGTGGTGGGGGATGGGGTTCTAGAGAAGGGATGGTGATGAATGGGAGGTGTTGCAATGATGGCGAAGGTGTGGAGAAGCTCAAAATATGTTCATGTGAAGGTGTAGAGCGTCGTGTGTGGTAAGAAAAATAAGAGAACATCAAAAAAAATAAAGGGGGAATGGATACCTGATCTGAGTAGGAAATTGGCAGAGGAGGATCTTAGGTTGAGCTTCTTGCAAAGCACGGGTCATCGCTCAACATGCCCAGCTATGGCATGGAGGTTAATAGACTGCCTAGGGCTTACGTGACTTGGTCGGTGGGCCAAGTTTTGACACAATCTTGGAGGGCCCATGATCATCAATCAACTCCCTACTCCTCTGTCACAGGAGGAGGGGGACGACTAGGGGTCAAACCTTGAATGGTGGATGGGGGTTGACGGTGGTGGAGGGGGTGGTTAAAGGATAAAGTCCTGACTATTACAAGGGTAGAGGGGAGATTTATTACGGTTGAGGGGAGGAATGAAGGCGAGGGCTAAATGGCATTGATAGGCTTTCGAGGGAGATGGATCCTAGTTCTATGTGGGTGAGGTGCCAAAAAAATTGGTAGAGTGCTTGGGTTGGCAGAAAAGAATATAAGGTAGAAGATGGTTGGTGAGGAAATCATCGGAGAGAGGATGAGAGAGTTAAAATTTATGGAGTTAAAATTTATTATAACTCTACAATAAATCTGTATAGGTGTATGTATGCGTAGAGGCTCAACATATGGAGTAGACTTAATAGACTGGGAAATTAAATCCAAAATTTGTCTTTTTCTCTTGTATATCTATTATATTTTTGGGTGGTTTTTAATTTTATATTTTTTATGGTTTAAATTTTTATACTTTTTTAATTTTTTTAATTTATATTTTTATATTTTCTTTTTGTATTTCTATTTTTATTTTCTTTTTCTTATAATATCTAATATAGGCTTATATATAAATAAAAATATATATTACAAGATAATATAAATATAGATATATTTAAAACTATCCAAGATAAACAAAATAAAATGTTTGGGTACTCTTTAGATTTTTATACTATTTTTGTGATTCTTTAGATATTTTGCTAATTTTTTGGTATTTTAAAGTAGAAAATATCCCAAATTAGGGATTAAATAACAAGACTTAATTGATTTGAATATTAAAAATAGCAAACAGAGTCTAAATTTCTCCAAATTAATTTTAATAAATAATATATAATATAAAGAAAAATTAGAGACTAAAGTAAATATTTTTGAGATTTTTGGTGATTTTTATATTTTTATAAAGGATTTCAGAGATTTTTAATTTTTAGTATTTTTCCCATTTTTAAGCACTTTTGGTTTTGAGGGTTATGAAAGAATATAAAAAATAAAATATATATTTTTTGGATTTTTGAAATATTATTTTATGATTTTTTGGAATTTTTTTTAAATAGGGACAAAATGTGCTCTTTTTTATTTTTAATAAATAGGTAAAATGCATAAAATACAAACCTAAAAGCATAGCATGAAAGTGTATGCAAGCAGGCACCTAACCCTATTTTTTCCGAACTTTTGGAGCATGTTCTATATTTATTAAAATTCAAGAACAAGCACAAAAATAAATGAACTAACAAGGGTATATTTCCAATTAGAAATAAAGTTAGGGGTACAATGCAAACTACCCAAAAGTTTGTAACTAGTGTTTAAAGTTTAAATACTAAACATAAATAAAAAAAGCCACAATGGCTTTTCTGCAAAATGGCTAACTTACGTGGGATGGCATGTGAGGTGACATGGCTAGGACCCAAATGCAATACATGATAAATACAAGGGGTTCCTTGCAATTTTTACATAATGTTTTAAACTAAATGAAATAATTATAAGACCAAAAAAATGCAATAAAAATGGGGTGAGATATGCACTTTACCCCCTAAAGACACTCCATTGTGTGATTGGGGATTGCCATTTAAACACATGGCACGAATAGGTTGTGCAATGATGGTCCGCAACTAGGGTCTGGATTAGAACCCAAATGGGTATCCAACGATCAAAGCTTCTCTGATATGAAAGTAGCTGCTTCATCTGGTAGCATCCCTTGATTTAACAGCTCACAAGTGTCTAGAACAACTGGCAAAGAACACTTTATGGGCGAGCTTCGATCTGATGATGTTCATGATGTTGCTCTACTCCTCCCCGAACCTCCAAGTAGGTCTAGAGCTCACAGAATGAGCCTTGGAGGTCGAAATCTCCAGCAAGGCTCCTGGAAGGTATCCTTGACAAAATCAACCCTCGAATAGGGCCCTTCATCTCCTGAGATCCAGATAAAAAGATGGTTAGTTTGGGGATAAACTACCTCGACCTATTAGCGAGTGGAATCAATACAGAATGGAGTGTAGCGGAGGTGCTCCGGAAGTGGTCGAGGTGGAGCACCCAATTCCTGATTTGGTGAGAATCAGGTGGAGTGGATGGAGGGGCATAGATGAAGCATAGGGAAAGAAAGTGGAGGTGTTAGGCAAGTCAGCACAAGGCGGAGTCACGGTGGAACATTTACCGAAGTGGAGCTCTGGCAAACTACGAAGTATCGATTCTACACTACAATAGTTACTGAAATGCTAAACTAGAGGTAGGAATGAAATGCGGAATGAAAATACTACCTAGAAAGAATAGAAAACAAACCTCAAGCAGTAGTTAGCCACGACATGGACCTCACGGCGGAGGATCGCCAAAGATGTGGAATCGTTCTCTACAACGCCTCCACTATCCTGCAAGATGTTGGGCAAACTCCCGGTCAAGAAGCTCAAGCCATGGAGAACAAAAGGAGAGAATGCAGAAAAAAAGTTCAAAAATCAATGAAGGAGGCAGCTCGAGTTATGTACATGTGATGAATAGGAGGTGAAGATCGAGGTGGAGCACTCGATGCAGTGATGCAAAGCTCAATGCAATAATATGACATGGTAGGCGGATGATTAAGGCAAAAAGTCGAAGAAGGAATCAACCAAAAAGGATGAAGGAATCCATGGGGAAAAATCTATGAAGGCAAGGTCAAACCGAGGTCTGAAGCCTACAACTCAGGTCAGAGAATTTGACGTGAGTCAACTGGGGGTGTTCCCTGATTAGGCCATGTTACCCATAAAAGGAGAAGATTAGATTCAAATTCAAAAATAATAAAAATAAATTAGTTAATGATTTTATCTTTTCTTAATTAATACATAAATTTTTTTAATAATTTATGTCGTATTTTATTGTAATTTTTATTTATTTTTACCACTTTATTAATTACAAGTTACTTTTTGGAGGTCCATTTATAGATATTTTTACATGTATTATGGGTATTTTATTTTGTATTTTTTATTTTACTATTTTATATAAATATTTGATAGATTTTTAAATTATTTAAATATTAATAAATATATTTCTATTATATTTGTCTAATGTATTTTGTAAACTTAAATAAATATGTACACTTATTATATAGGTAAAAGTATAGTATATTCATCTATATATTTATAGACTTATTTAATTTTAGTTTATTTTAATGGTTTTATTGTATTTAAGATATTTACATAGACTACAAATAATTTTTATAATTATAAAAATATAAAAGTATAAAATCTATAATATATAAATAAAATAAATATTTTATTCAGGTGTATTGTACAATACGGGTCTAGAACCTAACTTTTGCATTTTAACGCGAAATTAAGCGAAATCACTTCACTAAATTTATTTGGTACATTTTGAGTTCATATGAAGAATATATGGGTCTGAGAAGTTTAGGTTTTGGATTTTTATTCTGAGTAAAATATACACTATATATTTCTTTGTATGAATTCAATTTTATATTTTTCGATATATTTTTATGAACAATTTTAATGTATAAGGTTTCTTTGTTTGATGTAAAGAAAAATAAATAATAAAATAGACCCCAAAAATGAATTATTGGAGGATGGTTTTTATTGAATTTTGACCCTTATCTCCCTACTTTATTCCTTGTCGACACAGTCAAGATGCCTAAATCTCAAGGGTTAGGGTTATAAAATACCTTTGTCATTTTATTTCTTTTTTTTCTTTTCTTTATTCTTTTATTTTGGCTTTAAACAATGTATTTTATACAATATTTATATAATAAATAATGAATGTTAATTTATGCAAAATAATAGTATTTACTTGCATTTAACTAGGGTTTAAAGGTCAAAATGAAAGAATAAATGTGATGAAATGGAGATTATCACCCCCATGTACTTTCCTTTGCCAGTCCCTAGCAAACACTTGTGACTAAAGTGCAGAAAAGAAAAAGAAAGAAACTTAGATTGATTTCAATTCTTAATGTTGTCTTCGTAGAATCAAAGTTTGGAGCTTGAGTCAGACCCTTGGATTTTAGGTGCGGTCAGAACTTTATTGGGAAATAGTTTTGAAACACAACAGCCTCTAAGAATCACAAAATTCTACTCAGTTCTTCTTAATAACTAGGTCAGAATAAGTCAACTCATGTGCAAACCCTTACGACTATGGATATATCTTGGACAGTGTGTGAAATGTAGCTCTCCTTAATTGAAGGGGTAAAAGTTAGTCTTCTCCATCATGGTAACCATAATTCCCCAATCCAACTTTTTCCTCGAGAAGCGAGGTATTCCCTTTTAAGTTCAAGTACAACCAACCCAAGAAGAGGAGGTGGAGAGAAGAATGGACGGTAGCCAGTGTAGCTACCTATCCTAGGATGCTTGACCAGTGTAGCCAAGTCACCCTGCTGTAGGCTCACAAATATCTGACATTGAAGCTCAAGCTTGCTTATTGACTATACAAATATGTACATACTCTGACAAACATTTTATTTTCATTTAGGCATGTCCATTTTTTGGAGTTTTTTATTTTACATTTTTTAAATACTATATACAACAGTATTTACATTTTGGAGTTTTTTCCTCCTGAGCTAGCAGCCTATACCTCTTTTGAAGCTTTATTAAAAACCACAACTTATGTGTTTAGACCTTATGGCTTCTGGATTGGATTGGGGTACAATGGCCATAAATGAGTGACTTCTAATGTTTCCATTATCTTGTGTCTCATGTCGGCAAATCCAACCCCCTATCAATTCAACTAAGGTTAGCAAAGTGTAAGGTGCATGTGTGCAAGCTATGTCATTATAAACAGGAGTTATATGTGTGCTTTGAGATATTCTACTTAGGCAGTAAAGGCGATACTGAACCAAGTCTCGGGATCTCAAAGAATAAAGTCTAGCAAACCTGAAGTATCTCAATTCCTGTTCCTATAAAGTTCATGTGATTACGTAGATTTTAAGGTCCAACCAAGGTCCAATCTTCATATTTTATTTAAACTTGTTCAATCATTAATATCAATTTGAAAAATGCAAATGCTATGTACAAAGCTTTGAAAATATTTTTGTGATGCCATTTTCTTGTTTTGATTTTGTTATGGAATTTTGATAAAGGTTTTGCAAGTTTGTGCAACTTTTGAAAAGATTTTTGTAAATATTTTTGGGATTTTTAATTTTGTAAATTTATTGGGATTTTTCAAAACTAAATGTTTTAGAAAAAGGAAATTTCTATAGATTTTGCACAGGACTGATTTGTATTATTTACAAGAATTAGGGTAAATGATTTACGCTAAGTATATATAGGTTTGTAAAGAACGTTTGTTTGCTTGAATTATATGCATAGTTATCAAAATAATTTTAAAAGTTTTTTGCAAACATTTTGAAAACTTTAACTTATTTGACAAATAATTTTTACGAAAATTTATAAAATTTGAAAACCATTTTTCAAATGTTTGTATAGATTTTTCAAACTATTTTTGCAAACATTTTTCAAACCATTTGCAAATAGATTTTCAAACTTTTATTTAAAATAAATAAAAAGAATTATTACTAATAAAACATTTTTACAAAGGTTCAAGATATTTAAAAAACATTTTCCAAAGGGTTTTCAAAAGATTTTTCAAAAGGATTTTCAAACTATTTTTCAAACATTTTACAAAAAAACATTTTTATTTTGACTTATTAATTAGTATATATAAATAATTTATTTAATTTTATACAAGTATGTAATTGTATTTTAACGATATTTATTGAAAATACAAAAGTACGAGTTACGGCTAAAGTGTATACATAGTATATACGACCCCCATATACATAGCTTTGGCTATGTCTTCATGAATCAGAGAGAAAAAGAGAAGACATAACTCGTACTGGGTATAGAAAAGCATATACTATAATGACGAAATAAAGAATGAAGAAATAAACGATTGGGAAGTCAACCGTCCCCCCTATACTTAGGATGAAATAATCATAAGTATAGCAGAAAGTGTTCTACATCCAGGGAGGGTCAAGGGTGGTAATGAACAAATCACAACTCAGTATGTCTCCCCCTGTACTTTGGGTAAGATATCTCTGCGTATAGATAGAGATATCAACAGTAGAGGAGATAGTGGAGGGGATCGATAAAAAAGAAACCAATAAATATAAAAGAAAATACATAAGGAGAGCGTACGCATCACTCCCCTATACTTAGGGTAAAAGAGCCCTAAGTAAAGGAAATAACATAAGTGATGAAAAGAATGACGATGAAAGAAAACTCAACTCATCCAACCCCATACTTAGGACAAAGTGTGTCCTAAGCAAGGTAAACACACAGAATTAGGTAGATGAGCAAAAACAATAGATGGAAGGAAATAAAACGAAAGCAGATTGTTGAGCAAGAAATCTTCGGGGGTTGATGATTATTAATGATAAATGTCGTTACTATCCCCAAAAATCCCGTGACAAATAAACATTTTTTTATTTTTTTCTTCTTATTAACCTGTATAGCGGACAGGATCGAACTCAGTGAGGCTATAATTCCCGATGGTTATTCAATTAATCGACAAAAAATCAATTAAACGAAAAAGGAAATCTCAAAGGAAAACTATCCTTGGTTTTTGTGGAATTTTTTGTGATTTTTTAATTATTTTTAGTGGTTTTCGATTTTTTGGATTTTATAAATAGTTTATGCACAAAATTTCATCAGAAATCAAAAGACAATCAATTAAAACTACTCTAATTTTTTTGAAATTTTTGGAGCTATTTTCAAATTTTTATGAATTTTTGAATTTCTGGAAGATAAAAAGATGTTGTTTTTTATTTTTTAATAATATCAAATGATGAAAAAATGTAATGAAAAATTTATGCTAAAAAAATAAGCATTTTAGGAGCATATCATGATTTTTGAAGAATTTATTAAGTAAGAATGATATTTATTTTATGCAAATCAATGTAGAATATTAAATCTGGAAATGGAGGAGTAGATTGTAGTTTATGCAAAAGTTCAGGTCAATGAATAACTCAGAAATACAGCAAGCAAATATATGCAATTTTCACAAAATAAGCACGTGCAGATCACATGACCTTGTAGTTCAAGATTGTTTTGCAAATAGAGATAAAGTTGGGAAAGTTTAAGCAATTTACCCAGAAATAAGCACGTGCAGAACGCGATGTTCTGGCTGGCAGGGGCTTCCTTGCAATTTTTGAAAGTTCCAAAGGCTCCTTTGTAGTTTTTCCAATTTTTTTTAAAAAACATACCCTAGGTTTCTGTCTCTGTTCATGTTCGTTCTCAAAAGAGGGGCAAAAAGGGACGCCGCCTCTTCCTGCAGATCGCGGAGGCGTGGTGCAGCGTCAGGTGGCTTATAAAGGTGCGCCTTCGACAGGACGGAGGCGAGGGTGGTAGCCACCGCAGATCGAGGTGGGCGGCACAGGTCGTCCTGTGACGAAGATGGTGGAGTGGATCGGGGCTCCGCCAGGCGGAGGCACGGTTCGTGCTGGCGGTGCAGCTTGTGGAGGAGTGCTCGCGCGGTGGACCGCCTCACGGGGCACGCGCGAAGGGGGGATGGAGATCGGCGGCAAGGCACCATGTGGAGGACGCGCAGGAGGGCGGTGTTGTGGGAGCGTGGGCGGTGAAAACTGAAGAGGGCTCTTCCCAGGCGAAAGTGGGGCTCGCGCTGGCGACATAGACGAGGGGGCGTGCATGGGCGGCCGTGCGTCTCGGCGGCACTGTTTGACGGGCGTGGGCGCAGCCCGGCAGACTGGTGGACGTGGAGCGTGCCGCTTCGAGCGTTGATATGCGAGCACGACAGAGATCCGGAGGCATGCTCGAGCAGTTGTGCTGATGAAGATGGACGGGCGTGGGCTGGTGAGGCAGAGGAGCGACGGTTACGGTCGTCGGCGAGGCTGACGAGGCGCGAGCTTCATGCGGATGAAGGGTGAACGGAGGAGGCTCGCGCAGGAGGTTATTGATGGCAACTGCTCCTGGCTCTGGCTAGGAGATGATGAAGAAGAAGAAGGTGGTCACCGAGGGGACGATGGTGCTACGACCGAAGATGGAGATGGCCGGGGACAGTGGTGGTGGCAGGGGGTGGCAGCCTTGCCGTCGTTCTTCTTCTCTTTTTTTATTTTTTGTTTTTTGTAACTTTTTTATATGTAAACAGTCATAATAAAAGAACACTCTTTTTAGTTTTTTTTGTAAATCCGAAAGATAGGAACACAAAATAAGTAATGTTTTTTTATTTTATTATTATTTTTTGTTTTCTTTTTAATGATCATGCAAAACAAACATTAGAGAAAACAAATATATATGTTTTTGTATAATTTGTTATTTATTTACAAATCGGAAAATGAACGAGGATCTGACGAAAATGAAAGGATCGAATCCGATTCTCTGACCACCATGCATGGTCGGAGTTAATAGATCCTGGAAGATAGAAAAGAACGCGTGGAGATCGAGAAAGTGAGATGAAAATTCGGAATCGAAGACAAATCAAATCGTTAGGATTTTTTTTTAAGATCTAGAAAGACAAAATGACTACGAAGAACAACTACGAGAAAATAAAAATACGATTAATCTAGGATAAAATAAGAAGAAAAATGACAGATCTCACCTTAGGAGCGTAAAAGACCTTGATCGCCTCGACGAAGGTCGACTCACTGTGACCGGACGACTCGGAGGCTAGGCAACTTTCTCGACAAGAAGACTCTCGGAGATTGGGCTGCTCTCACCAAAGATTGATCTAGTTGGAATAATGGAGAAGGACCATATAAATAGAAGAGATAATGGAGATAAAATTTGAATTTTTGACTATTTGGATAAAGAGATAAGAGCGATGAAAATTGAAATAAGATAAAGAGAGATAAAACTATTTACAAAATTATCTTTTTTTTTAATTTTCGTCATTTTATTTATTTTAATAAAAAATGTTAATTATTTTTTTTATTTTTTATGGTGGTTAATTAAGAATAGCAACTATATGCATGTACTATATACATATATGACATTATATAATGGGTAAATGAGGCAATTAGCTTCTTTTTTTAAAATTTTTTATTTTTTATTATATTTTTATTTTAATTGATTAGTAAAAATATTTACAAATATATACAAATACAGTATGTACAATTACATGGTAAAATTGCACAAACCACCTCAGAAAACCAACTTTTACTCGTAACTCCAAAAATTATGAAAATACAATTATTTTAAAGATAATTTAATTTAGAATCCAATGGAAGTGAGATTAATTAATTTGAGTTCATATGGAGCCGGAATTGGTCTTTCAATTAGTTCTTAGTGTCTTTTTCCAAGTGTGGTTGCTTTTATTCTGTACATGATTTAATTGTGCAATTATTTTTATTAATCAGAACACATTTTTATTTACAACTTTGGTTTTGAAAGTTATTTGATTTGAGGTCAATTAACGTACAAATAAAATAGTGTAGTATACAAATATACACAACACATATTTTTTTTGGATTTTCTAATTGAGGACCCTTCACCCCCTACTTTATTCCTGATTGATAAGGTCAAGTTTTGACCTTCTCTCGGGGTTCGAGTCAGCATGTATCTATTACATATATACCATCTTCCTTTTTTATTTTATTTTCTTGATTTTTCCTTTCTTTCTTTATTTATTTATTTTAGGTTAAAATAGTATACAAATATACAATATTTACACGCAAATGCAAGTTAGTAAGTATATGGAGTTAGTATTATATACATGTGTTTTATAAGGGATTTTAAGCTAAAATTAATGAATAAAGATGTCGAAACATAGATTCATAATCCCCCTATGCTTTACCTTTGCTAGTCTCTTAGCAAACACTTATTTGAAAGAATAAGTGAAGAAAAAGAAAAAGAAATGGAAAATAAAGAAAGTAGGAAAATATTGAGTATTAAACTTATCTTCATAAAATTGTAGTTTGGAGCTCTGTCGGACCTTTGGATTATTAGTGTGTCGGAACCTTAATGGGAGACGGATTTAAACCTAACAGCCTCTAAGTTCCACAGGACTCCTATTCAGGTCACCTCTACAGTCAGGTCAGAACAAGTCTACATACATAAATTCTTGTGACTATGATTCTTTACTTGTACGGTATAAGTGAGATATAGCTCCACATCTCAAAAGTAGCAAAGAAACAACCTCCCTCAACAAGGTAACTCTAGTTCCCCAATCTTGCAACTCTTTCCTCGAGGAGCGGAGATATTCCCTTCTAAGTTCAAGTACAACCAGCTCAAGAAGAGGGGATGGAGAAAAGAATGGACAATAACCAGTGTAGCCACCTATCCTTGGATGCATGACCAGTATAGCCAAGTCATCTGTGCTAGCTTACAAAGATTTGTCTTTGAAGCTCTTACTGTATATTATTATTACTTTTCAATCCTTGTTTATACACTCCGGTAGGCATTTTACTTTTTAATCAGGCCTGTCCACTTTTGGAGATTCTGCATTTTTCCATACTTTTTTTTGAAAGCATATACAAGGTGCAACATGTACATAAGGAGTTTTTCCTCTTGAACCAGTAGACTATCCCTCTTTTGAAGCATTATTGCAACCCCACAACTCCTGTCCTTAAACCACAACATCGCTAGACCAGGTTGAGACGCAGTTCCTTCCCTAGAGGAAGACGAGAGGTTCCACCTATATGTACTACTCTTGTATGCTACCCCAAGCCAAAAGATTATGCCTCCTCACTACCTCATCCATGAAGAGCTACGTGCAGAGGGCTTTGTCCAAGATAAGTCACAGTCTTAAAGAATCATGCTTGTGTTGTTAAATATTCTACTTAGACTACTCAAGATGACATGTGAACATAGTCTTATGAACTCAAAGAATAAAGTCAGTAGGACCTGAAAAATCTTAACACCATTTCTTATAAGGTTCCTCTAGAATTAAGTGGATTAAGGCCGAACTAAGCTCCATTCTTCAATTTTATTCCAGACATAGTATAAATGTCAATACTATCCTGAAAAATGAACATGCAAATGCAAGAGAATATGTTCAATACACAGAAAGCATTCTTTGAGAAAATGATGCACATGTGAAAAGAACATTTTTTAAAAACAATTTTCTAATTTTGAACTTTTTATGGATTTTTTTTTCCGATATCTTTTTTTATGGAAAAATAGTTAGTATAATGTACACAAGTATATACAAGAAGTTTTTGTGTTTTTTGTGTTTTTTTGTTTTTTGTTTTTTTACATATGTGAATTTTACAAAATTATATGGATACCCCCCAAATAAATATATTTAAAAGTACGAGTTATGTCTAAAGTATATATACAATATATATGACACCCCCTTATACTTAGCTCGAACTATGTCCTCATAGTTATCAGAGTGCGACAAAGGAAGACATAACTCGTGCTAAGTATAGAAAGATGAAAAGAATCCTATGCTACAACGACTCAAAGAAAAGATAAAAAGAAGAGAAGTTGGTGATCCCCCCTTATACTTAGGATCAAGTAATCCTAATTATAGTAGAGTGTACAGAAGGGAAAACTGATGAAGAGAATGTACAAACTCAAAATAAAAAAGACACAATATGAACAACAGCACCCCCATATACTTAGGGTTGAGTATCCCTAACTATAGGCAACAACAAGAGTGATGAACATGATGAATATGAACAACACAAATCCTTCACCCCCTCCATACTTAGTATAAAACACATCCTAATATAGCATATATATACACCCAAACACACACGGAAAAGGGGTGAATGATAGAACGAGAGAAGAAAGAGTGAAATGAAAGGATATACAAAAGGAGTGGATGATCATGTATGAGACGCAGAAGATTGATCAAAAGGTCATCATCTGATACCATAGATATCGAATCCAGGACGGACAGGAATGTATCATGATCCAGATATGGCTTCAGCAACTGTCCGTTCACAACAAATGGATGTGCGTCAGATGACAACCCAGATATGACAATACTCCCATTGTCACGCACAGCTCTCGCGATGAACGGTCCTGACCACATGCTTTTCAATATTCCAGGAAACAACTTTAACTTAACATCAAATAATCAAAATTTTTGATAAGGGGAAAAATTCTTTCTTTGAATATGTTTATCATGCCAGCGCTTGACTTTCTCCTTATACATAAGTGAGTTATCATATGCAAAGTCTCAGAATTCCAGTAATTTGTTCAAATCCAACTTCCTGTTCTTTCCTGCCTTCTCATAATCTAAATTGCATATGAATTAATTCCACTGGCAGGTGGCAAGGCTTTCCATACACCAATATGTAGGGAGACATACCCAAAGGAGACGAGTACGCCGTTCGATAAGTCTATAGAACTGAATCAACCATCTGGGACCAGTTCTTCCTATCTGGACGTACAAGTTTTTGCAATATCGTCTTGATCTCCCTATTTGAAATTTCTGCCAAGCCATTAGGCTGAGGGTGGTAAGGAGACGCAACTCTGTGCTCAATGGCGTACTCCTTCACAAGCTTCTTTACTTCTCTATTAATGAAATGGCTTCCCCCATATGAAATCAGTATTTTGGGAATATCGAACCGCACAATAATATGGTCCTTGAGAAAGGAACACGCCATACGACTATCTGCAGCTCGGGTGGGGATAACCTCTACCCATCGACTAACATAATCCATGGCGAGCAGGATGTAGTGAAATCCCTGACTGATAGGAAATGGGCCCATGAAGTCTATGCCCCAAGCATCAAAAACCTTAGAAATCTGTATATATCTTAGGGGCATAGTATCTTTGGAACCAACAGTTCCTCACATTTTCTGACAATTAGTACAACCTCAAATATACTCTGTAGCATCCTTAAATAATGTGGGCCACCATAGGCCACTCTGTAAAACCTTTGTTGCCGTGCATTTCCCCGAATGATGCCCACCAGATTCTAGTTTGTGATAGTGCTCAAGTACACTGGTGTGTTCCTCCTGAGGAATGCACCTTCTCCAGATACAATCCGCACCCTCGCGAAATAGATACGGATCCTCCCACTGGTAATAATGAATCTATGACAGAAAGTTGTCTACCTTGCACTTCGGTCAATCTTGTGGAACTTTCCTGGAGACAATATAGTTCAAAATATCATGATACCATGGGAGTGAGTCCAGAGACAAAATGGCCTCATCTAGAAAGGTTTTGGAAATAGGAATCATGTTCTTCTCAAAGGTCTTTGTATCTGTGAAACGGGAAAGGTGATCTGCCACAACATTATTCACTCTAGGTTTATCTCGTATATCTAAATAAAATTCCTAGAGAAGAAGGATCCATCTGATAAGGCGTGGTTTGGCATCCTTCTTTTCATGCAAGTATCGTATGGCAGTGTGATCCATGTACACAATAACGTGTGAACCGATGAGGTAAGATCTGATCTTTTCTAGCCCAAACACAACTTCCAACATATCCCTCTCTGTAACTGTATAATTCTGGTGTGCTTCATCCAGAGTCTTGCTAGCATAGTGTGCGAATGGTATCCCATCCCTTCTCTGTCCTAAAATACCTCAACTATGAAATCTGATGCGTTTGTCATGATCTCGAAAGGAAGAGACCAATCAGGTGGTTGTAAGATAGGAGCACTAGTAACCATCTCTTCTATTTGATTGAATGCAAGGAGGACTTTCTCATCGACAACAAAATCAGTATCCTTACACAGAAGTTCAGTCAAAGGTCTGGTGATTTTGCTGAAGTCCTTTATGAATCGCCTATAGAATCCTACATATCTCAAAAATGACCTCAACTACTTCAAACTCTACAGTGGCTCTAACTTGGAGATCGCATCAATCTTAGCCGGGTCAATCTCCATACCATGTTTGGAGATGGCATGGCCCAATACAATCCCATTAGTCACCATAGAGTGACTCCTTCCACGAGTGCACTAGGTTTACCTCACAGCAACATTGAAGAACTCAGTCTAAATGAGCAAGACATGTGTTAAAGCAATCCCTGTAGACTGAGAAATCGTCCCTGAAGACATCAAGAAAATTACCCACCATGTTGGCAAAAACGACGAATATACACCTTTGAAATATAGTGGGGGCATTACACAATCCAAAGGGCATCCGTCTAAGGCGTAGGTTCCAAACAAACAAGTGAAAGTAGTTTTCTCCTAATCCTCATGAGTGATAGCAACTTGGTTGTATCTCGAGTACCCATCCAAGAAGCAAAAGAACTATTTTCCTGCCAACCTCTCAATAATCTGATCAATAAATGGTAGTGTAAAGTGATCCTTCTTGGTAGCTGTGTCCGGGCGTCGATAATCTTAACAGACATGCCATAAAGTAGGTACCCGAGTCGGAATCTCCTCACCATGGTCATTCTTTACGATCGTAATCCCGGATTTCTTCGGGACCACATGTAAAGGGTTTACCCACTTGGATATAAAGCCAGCATCACACCATTTCTTGATCTCCTTCATGACAACCTCCCTTAGATTTAGATTTAGATGGCGCTGACATTCACGGGAGGGTTTACAGTCATCCTCTAGGTAGATATGATGCGAGCATAATGATGAATCCCAATTTATAACTCTTTATTCCTTTATTTTAGCTAGAAACTTGAGCAAAACACCATGTAAATATGTGTAAATATCATAAATTGCCAAAATACATGCATCATGTAAATATGCATATTTAGCATGTTTTTTACCAAAATAAAGGAATAAAGAAATACAAGAAAAAGAGGGAAATATTTAGAATAAATATTGAATGACCTAATCCCAAGGGAGGGTTCAACATGGGCCTGACCGCAAAAGAACCCAAGTAGAGAGAGATAAGGTCATTCATACATGTATATATACCTATGTATATAAATAAATTGATTTTCCTCAAAATAAAAATAAATAAGTGTTTCTTATATTTTGTACATTTTTATAAATATAAAACCAACATAAAAATGGGAAAAAATAAAAATAAACAAAACCCTCTCATCATTGTATATATAGACCATGTACATAGAATAACATAACTATTTATTCTCTCCTTGTAAATAAATAATTAAAATCCAATAAAAATATTTCTATATTCCATATTTCATGATGTAAATAAATAAAATAAAAATCAAAAAAATAAAAATAAAATAAAAAGAAAAAGAATAAAAATCAATTTCCCACATTGTATATATACCATGTAAATATGTATATATCCCTATTTATTTAATTAATGTAAATACATCATACAAAGAAAATAAAAATACTTTATTATTCAAAATTTTATGTTATAAATAAATAAAATTTAAAATTGGAGTAATTGTATAAAAATAAATAATTAAAAATAATAATCAAAATTCCTTTTATGTATATACCTACATATAATAATAATATAAAATAAATACCTTATTTATTTTTCAACAAAATAAATAAAAATCACTAAAAAATAATTTGAAAATAAATAAACATTTTTCATGTTTTAACTTTTTCGAAATTAAGTCATTTATTATTTTTAAATGAATTTCCAAATAATTACTAAACGGGGGCTTCTGATTGGTCCACGGGGGATGTTGACCCCCAGTCAACTCCCCCCTGGACCTTCCGCCCGCGGATCTCGCTCAAGACCCGACTTCGCCTAATTACCTAAGCCAGATCCGACCTCCGTTTACCCAAACCCCAGATCCTAATCACTCTTGCTACATCCGAGATGCACGCCCGCCTCCTTGCTTAGGGGTTCGTGCTTCACCAAGCCGGACCCGACTCCTTCTTCTCGGACCTGCACCAGTATATAGCATCACCTCCTCCGCACCTTTTCACGCATCCTTGGCTATGCCTCTTCATCCCAGTACCTCCATTGTCTTCCCCAAAGCGACAGCTGAGTGAGGAGAGTGTCGAAAAGAGGAGGAGGAGCCTCCAACCATCGATCCGGCAACCCTCGTCGCCGTGCGCCGCCGCGAGGTGCGCTGAGCCTCGGACGTCGACGTTCCTTGAGGCCAAGACACCCCAGAGCTCCGCGATCTCATCCCCAGTCGATATCCTTCATCAGGTAGACCCGTTAGCTCGTCTTTCATCTTTCATTTTCGATCTTCGCTTCTCAGCTCCGCCTTAGTGGCCGGAGCTCCGCCAGCCCATCCTACCCGTACCGATACCCTTGCCGACTCATCGCCACCCTTCCTTCACGATCTGATCATCTCGACCTTGGCCACCAAAGCCAGGATCGAGCTGGGCTCCATCCGCCGCCTTCTCCGGAGCCTTCATCCGCTCACCCACGTTGCTTCTTTTCCTCTTTTTGCGAATAACCCCCGCTGGAGTACTCCTCCGAGCGAGCCCTTTGCTCTGCAGGTGAATAAATAGCAGGTACCCCCCTTGACCGCGCTTTCACCCCTTCGCCGGAGCTCCTCCAGGTCGCTCGTCCCTCACCGAACGATCCGACCGTTGGAACGATCCGACCGTTGCCACCAGATGCGGAGAGTCGCCGCGAGGAAGACCCTCCACCCCGATCGTTCATCGGCCTGCTGGATCGTCTCCGGTGAGCCGGGGAACCTCACTTGGGAGGTGTTCTTCCTCATCCATCGCCAGCCGTCGGATCTCCCCGTCGCTCCAGATCGCATCTCCATTGTCCGCTCTCTGCGATGTCAGACCGTCAGATCATGGTCTGACGGGCACGCGCCACCCACGTTCGCCATGCTCCTTCACTGTTGGATCGTCCAGGCGGCTGCACCAGGACCGCTCATCAACAGCTAACCGCGCCTCGACACCTGGCACTTCACGTGCGCCATCACGCGCCCTGGCTGGGTAATTGCACCCATACCCCTACAGCTTTCAGTTGTCATAGTTTAGTTTAATAAATAAATTTTCTGTCTTGGACATTTTATACTTAGGACCTTGATGTTTATGTTATTTGCATTTTCGTCCCTTCCTGTGTGAGACACGTGCTTTGTCACGTGATATTTGGACAAATTGCATGTTTAGGGCTTAGGTTTATGCAGTGTTATGAAATCAAAATTACTTTCTGATATTTGCATTTATACCCCTGTGCGTGGATTTTATTCAACATGTGCTGAATATTTGGATATTTTACACTTTTTCTCCTAAAGTTTTTGTGCGTGTTACGATTTAGCCCCTGGAAATAGTTTTCGTTGCATTTAGGTCCCTATGCACTGTGGCCTTTGTTTTGATTGAATAAAATAGCAAATTAAATCCAACTTAGGTGAAATTTGGATTCATGGCTTCTGCCACAGTGTAAAAATTTCCTTAAATTTTTGGTACATTTTTGAGGTTTTTTGATATTTTTAATAATTCAAAAACAGTGGTTTTTGTGACTGTCTTACTTAGAAAATCAAAGAAAAATATTAGAACCCTTTTAAAAATTCTAAAAAATTAGAGTTAGTTAGTTTCAGTGTCTTTTAAGTTTTGTCCAAGTTTTGTGCGTTTTGGATTTATAAAAAACCTAAAAATTGAAAAACTCTAAAAACCTTATAAAAATTCTAAAAAAATCTAAAAAATTTAAAAAATATAAACTCTTTTTCTGAATTTTAGTTTTTGTTTTTATTTTCATAAAAAATTGCTTCCAGGCTGTTACAGATCCATTTGATATTTTTCATGGGTATTTTAAGTCAGGCTGTACAGTAACACACTATTTTGGTCTTTCTTGATTTTTAGAAAATCACATAAAAATTATAAAAATCTGAAAAATTCACTAAAAGCATTAAAAAATCTAAAAAATATAAAAACATTTTTGTTTAAATTTTTGGAGCCTATTTGAGTGATTAAATAATTAGTTGTATTGGCTTGATTTTACATTTCTTTAAAAAATCAAAAATACAAAAACATTAAAGAAATTATAAAACCCATCAAAAAATTTTTCCTTTTTATTTTCGACTTCTGACTACTTCGTAGGCCGCAAGGCCATCTCGTGCTCCCTGAGTCCGACCTTGGGTGCTATACCAGGTTAATCCTTTAGCGAGGACCGCTTTCCTTACTCCGATTGTTTTATCTCCTTTGATTGGTGGTTTTGAAATAATTTTTCTTGATTGGCCGATTCTGCTCGATTCAGGTCGCAATGACCCGAGTGAGATTATCTCTACCTAGCCTGAATCGAGTAGTTGTATATGATTTTTCGGCTCATCAGAATGGCGTCGTTGCCGGGGAGCACGGCTTAGTAGTCTTTAGATTTTTCACGGTTTTTCGCAGCCTTTTGTGCCTAGCTTTGTAGATATTTTTATCTGATATTATCTGCATAATTTTTCGAATAATTATGTCTTATACATTTCTGTTTGCTTTCTTGCGAGGGCCCGAGGATCGAGGCAGCTTTTTCGGAAGCTGAAGCAACCGCGGGAGTCGGAGGAGGCTATTTTCTGCATAGAGCCGCATGAGGACGCGAGGAACCGAGTAGGAGTGCAGGAGCTACGGAATAGCCGCGTAGATAGCCGAAGATTTGGTTTAGTTTAGATTTATTTTTCTGCAGAACTTCTATTTGTAATAATATAGGGACCTGGACAGAGTTGGACACTTGTGACATTTTGGGGTCTGTTTCGCCGAGCACCGGTGTGCTCGGGGGACCCCACCGAGTTTTTCGGGGTTTTCGCAAATTTTGACCGTTTATTTACTGCTTTGTGATTTACGCGGTTTTCAGCCTTAGCTTAGGATTTTCCTTGATTGTGACGTAATTAATTAGGATCCAAACACCTAATTATTTGCATGTACCTATAGTTCGAATAATTGGACCTAATTAATTAATTCACAAGAAAAAGCCGGCTTATTAGAGATCTGATCCACGTGCCTTGAGGATTGACATACAGCGCATGCAGGATCTGTTGTGGCAGACACCGAGTGGCTCCCAAGATAGGACTCCTGACCTAGGCTCGAGTACCCGACTACTGTTCTTTCGTGTAGAAATTGCTTTGCTAGGGACGGTTTTCCGCGTGCATCATATAGGTAGTTTATATTCAGTCTTTTATTTTATGCACGGATGATGAATACCCATTCATCACTTTTTATTCTTATATTTTAGCTACAAAAACCTTTGCAAATACATGTATATTCATGTAAATACAAATAATTACCAAAAACATGCATTGTGTAAAAACTAATAATTAGCATGTTTTTGTGCAAAAATAAAAGAATAAAGAGACAAAAGAAAACGAGGGAGATATTTAGAATAAATATTGAGCGACCTAATTCCAAGGGAGGGCTCAGCATGGGCTTGACCGCATAAAAGCCAAAGTAGAGAGAGATAGGGAGCTCATGTGTGTAAACATTCTTGTAAATAAAATAAAAATATTTTCCTCCAAAATTAGAATAAAATGGGCTTGTATATATTTGTATAGATTTATAAATACAAAAATCAAGATAAAAATAGAAAAAATTTAAAAAGAAAATAAAAATAACTCCCTTGTACATATCCACCTTGTACATACAACCTTTATTTAACCTTGTAAATAAATAAATTTAGATCCCTAAAAATGTGTATATATTTTATCTTTTATGCTGTAAATAAATAAAATAAAAACCACAAAAACAAAAACCAAAATAAAAAGAACAACATTAAAAACCAAAAATAACATTGTACATATACCATGTATATAGATGTATATATCTATTTATTTCACCCTTGTATATAAATAATAAAAATAAAATAAAAATACTTTTTTAATCCTAATTTTATGCTATAAATAAATAAAATATAAAATAGGAATAAAAATGCACAAAAATAACTAATTAAAAATAAAAAATTAAAAATCAATGTTATATATATACCTATATAGTGTACTATATTGTAAATACCCTATTTTTGTTTCAAAAATTTAATTAAAAATCACAAGAAAATAGTTTATAAATAAATAAACAGATCTAATGTTTAAAGTTTTCTTAATTCGGCCTTTTTCTATTTTATTTTGAATTTCTAAATAATTATAACCTGGAAAATTTTGATTGGTCCACGGGAGACGTTGACCTCCGGTCAACTGCCCCCCGCGGACCTCTTTCTCGCGGGTTTGGATTTTTTGCCCGACTTCTCTATCTTCTCCTCTCCAGATCCGATCACCTCACACCCAAACCCAGGGTACAACTCGTTCTTGCCAGATCCGACACCCTTGTCGGCATGCCCGCCTCGGGGTCCGCGCTCTGAGCTGCCCTACCCGATCGATTTTAGCCGGACCCCTGACTGTATAAATTCCGGGCTCCGCCTCCTCTTCCTGGTATCTTTGGCTCCCCATCCTCCATCCTAGGGCCTCCATTGCCATCCTCGAGGTGACAGCTCGCCGTTGGCCGTGTCACAGAGAGGAGAGGGTGCCCGGACCTCAGATCCGGCGTCTTCGCGCCGCCGTGCTCCGCCTGAAGGTAGAGCTCGAGCCTCGGGCCTCGACGACCCGTGAGGCGACGACCATAGATCCCTGATCTCAAGCCCAGTCGACCCATCTGCCCAGGTAGACGTAGTTTTCTTTCCTTGTCTTTAATTTCGATTTTCGCCCAAATCAGGTTGTCGCCGACGACCTTTGATTCCGACCACCCTAGTCTTCATCCCGACCATCGGAATCACCCATCACGATTGCCTTCCCCTCGCGCATCTTCTCCGCCCATCCATTTCAACCCAGCTCGCACAGGAGCTGGGTTTTCAAGCTCCTCCGCCGTCGCATCGCCGGAGCTCGACCATCTCGCCGCACCGATCTCCTCCATCACCGCTAACGGGGTTGAGGCACTTTGCCCTCAACCCAGGAGTCTTCTGGTGCCATTTTGCAGGTACGACGAGGACTGTCTGAGGTCCTCCAACTCGAGCCCAGGAGCTTCTCCTCCTCCGGAGTCGACCGAGCTCTCCGGAGCTCCGTTGTTCCATCGGAGGCGTCCTACAGACGCGGGAGGCCAAGGCGAAGCTCCTCCGATATTCAGCAGCCCGCAAGGAGGCCGGGAGCGCACGCAGCGAGCCGACGAAGGTCGCCGGCCATCAGTTCTTCCTCGACCTCCAAATACCGTTGGATCGTCCTCCAGCTCCAGATTCAATCCGAGCCATCCATTCTAGGAGCGCCAGCACCACACGATCGTGAGGAGGGTCGATCCAGACCGTTCGATCTGGATGAAGAAGCACCACCTTTCCCCGACCGTTGGATCACGCACGTGGCAGCTTCCCAGCCGTCGGATCACGCCAAGGGTTTCAGTAGCGAGGCGTCCCCTATTCTGGACCGTTGGATCTCCACGTGGCGCGCGCTCAGCCCTTGGATCATTAATAAAGGGTAATTTGCTTCTTAGTCCCTTATTTTCTTAGCTGTTCTGCTGTAGTCCTGTAAATATTTTAGATATTTTATTTCCGTTGGGTAATTTGCATAGTGGACCCTGTAGTGTTTGGTAATTGCTTAGATACCCCTGACTATAGTGTAACACGTGCGTCAACATGTGCTTTCTTGGGTTAATTGCATGTATGACCTTTATGTTTCAAGGTGTTAATGAATGACTTAAAGTTTTTATTAATTGCAGATATACCCCTGTGAATGGTTTTAATGTGCATGTGCGTTATTTAGTGGGTATTTTACAATAAGGCCCCCAGACTTTTAGTAATTGTTACTAATTAGTCCAGGAACCTTATTTTCTTTGTAATTAGGTCCCTGAGTGCCCAGGACACGCGCCTCGTGCATGTTTTCTTGGAGAAATTGCACCGGACCCCTTGAAACTTGTGCTATTTGCATACAGGTCCTTGTGCATTGTACCCTTCTTTTCATTTTTAATAAAATAGCAAATCAACTCCAAATGTGATGAAAATTGGATACATGGCTCCTGCCATAGTGTAAAATTTTCTCCTATTTTTGGAGACATTTTTTATTTCACTTGATATTTTTAAAAAATAAAAAATAGGCATTTTTGTTACTTTCTAACTTTAAAATTCACAAAAAATATTAAAACACCTCTAAAAATTACAAATATATTAGGTAGTGTTTATTTTACATTGTTTGATTTTTTGACCAATTTTGGTCATTTTTAACTATATAAAACCCATAAAAATTACAAAACACTAAAAACACTATAAAAATTCTAATAATTAATTTAAAAACCCAAAAATAATAATTCCAGTGGCTAAATTTTCCTTGAATTTTCTTCTTTACAGGAAAATTACCTCCAGGGTTAATAGGGCTATTTTGCATTTTAAATTGGCCCTTGACACCTGGCTGGATAGTACCCTTATTTTCTTGCCTTGTTTGATTTTTATAAAATCCAATAAACATCAGAAAAATACCAAAAATTAACCAAAAACAGTAAAAAATATAAAAAAACATAAAAACATTTTTATTTGAATTTTTGAGTGATTTTTGAGTAATTAAATAATTAGTTGTGTTGGCTTGTTTATTTGTTTCCTTTATTTTCTTCTTTAATTAAAAATACAAAAAAATTATAAAAATTAAAAACCCACCAAAAAGGCCTTTATTTTATTTTATTCCCTTTTTAGACTACTTCGTAGGTCGCAAGGCCATCACGTGCTCCCTGAGTCCGACCCTGGTCGCTATACCAGGCTAATCCAATAGCCAGGACCGCTATCGTATTTTCTTTGATTTTTATCTAATTTTGGTGGTCTGCACTTGATTTTCTTGATTGATCCGACTGATTGCTCGAGCGACTGAGGTCATAACGACCTGAGTTCTATTTTTTTACCTACCCTTAGTTGTTCGAGTGGTTTTTTTACGGGTCATCAGCGGATCACCCTGCATGTAGACTGCTGAAGTCAGGTACGCATCTCTTTCTCTGCATGCATCATTGATTTCCGCGCATCAGCTTTTTCGTCTTCTCCCCCTGTTTTGGACTTAAAATAACAGGAGAATCGAAAAATTCGTTAGGCGTTGTTTGCTTTGAAAAATACTTTAAAAAAAAGAGAAAAACTATAAAATTGGGACTGCTAAACAAACTCAACCCTAAAAGACACTTCACTTAACAAATCTGTCTTGGGGAGAGCAACCCCCTCATTGTCTGATTTGATTGCGCGAGAGAATGACCCGCACACTAGATTAGAGCCACATCCGAGCCCTGATCAGACTACCGGCTTTTATACGGGACATTCTGGTTGGCAGATTGGAATCCTATCAGGTCACGTAACCGCTCTGATATCCTGACATGATCACCTAAATAAAATTGACAAGATAATTGACCGAACTCTTACGGTCTTCAGCTCAGCGTGGAGTAGGTGAATTCAGGGTTTGTTTGCTAATCTTGTTTGTTTCCAGATCTCATCCGCCAGACTCGCTAGATCGAGATGATGGGCAGGAGGTCCCTTAGGCAGCCTCTGGCTGCACCGCTTTTTAGCACTCCAGCCCATTCATCTAGGTTGGTTCGCGAGATCTCAGACCCACTCTCCGAACCCGAGTTCGATTCCGCCCTGTTCCCCCTTGACCACCCTTCTTCTTTACCTGAGATGCCAGTGCCAGATGCGAGACAATAGACTGATGATATTACGGCACCTGAGTTTGGGTCTTTTGCCTTTGCAGAGACCATGGCCAGCAACGAGGATCGCACCGAGGGTCAGAGGTTAGAGACGGCCACCTATGTTCTGGATCAGGGTGCAATCAACACCACCATGCTAGCCTCCCATGAGACGATACAGAGACATATACGAGAACAGGGGGCTTTCATGGTGGAGATGAGGAGAGAGATGGAGCGGCTCCGAGAGCAGAGAGATCAGCCATGAGACGAGGGACGGAGAGATCCTGAGCAGCCAGCAGCAGCAGAGCCACCAAGACCGATGTGGGAGTTGCACAACCCCGGATCGACTCAGACACACAGCTGGGTGGTACTACCGACGATCGTGGGGGACTTCAAGTTCCCCCCGAACATACTTCAGCTTCTCCCCCGCTTCCACGGGCTCGCCACTGAGGAGCCACATCTTCACCTCCAGGAGTTTCTGATGATCTCCAGCACCGTCCACGACAGACAGGTGGACGAGGACACCATCCGTATGATTGCCTTCCCCTTTTCACTAGCAGATAAAGCAGCCACCTAGCTGAAGCATTTGGGGAAGTTTGTGTACACCTGGGAGTAGCTCCGCACCGAGTACTTGCACAAGTACTATCCACTCGGGCGGACGAATGCAGTGAGGGCCCTGATCAGCAACTTCTCCATGCTCCCCAACGAGCAGTTCCACGAGGCATGGGAGAGGTTCAGAGAGCCGACCGACAGATGCCCGCACCATGATATCACAAAGCCGAACCTTGTTCAGAGCTTCTTTTGCGGGTTGACACCAGAGCTGCAGGTCCTGGTGAACGCTTCTTGTGGCGGTTCCTACTTCGCCAAGGACGAGGATCAGGTCTGGGCCATCTACGAGGAGATGGTCGAGAACTACACTGTGATGTCCTAGACCTGACTCTACACCCAGGGACGCCCTCAGCCACAGACCGTGCAGTTTCAGAGGATAGCACGGGTCAACGTTGATCCTTCTACTTCGTCAGCAGTAGCCGCACAGGGCGAGTCCACAACCACCGACATGGGCATCATCAGTGAGAAGTTGGATCGGATGGAGCTGATCGAGAAGAAGAAGTGCCAGAGCATATCGCAGATAGAGCAGATGGCACAGTTACTGAGTGGCCTGAAGACACAAGTCATGTGTCTCCAGGAGGCACAGACGGCTTCTCAGCCCCATCTTCAGGCACGAGGGGATCCGAGTAGCAGCGACAGTTCGTCCCAGCGCTCCACCCAGCCTAGACAGGTTCACCTTGTACAGGCAGAGCCGTACCAGTAGCCACAACAGTACTACCACCCACCACCATCTCTAGACACTCAGATGGTGGTCTACCAACCGGATCAACCTCTGGTAGTACTCCTGCCACCCCCTTACGAGCCGAAGCCATTGATGGATGTCAACGGGATTTGGTACGACCGACCCCAGCCCGGTATCCGATGAGACCATCCCGGATTCCATTGGTCGGCCGGAGGTGCCAGCTCCCAACAGCAGCCTCCAGTTCAGGGTGGCCAGTACGACCATCAGCAAGAGCACCAGCAGCCCCAACCCCCAGTACAATAGCAGTCATCCCAGCCCCAGCAGCAGTATGGTCCTCGTCCCTATCAGTGGGGACATTCTTGGAGGCGTTATCGGCCTCACCAGTCGCAGCATCATCCACAGCAGTACCCCTCTCAGCCGCATCAGCCACAACAGCAGCCTCACTACCAGCGAGGCCACTCGTCAGGTTCTCATGGGTCCGCCTATGAGAACCCCGCCCTAGACGACTTAGCCCGCCTCATGACTGAGCAACAGGCTACATTCAGACGGGAGATGGATGATTTCCACCAGGAGATGTGGGAGATAGTGAGAGGAAAGGCCGTCATTCCTACACAGATAGAGCCGAACCCGAACAACCTGAAGAGGAAGTCTGAGCATGTAGAGTTTATAGAGATTACCACTCCTAGCGATTCTTTTGGTGATTTGTCTGCATACATGTTTGATGCTGATTTTGTCACACTTAGAAGCGGTAGGATGCCAGCAGGCGGTGCCTCATCTGAGCGACGATCCCATGCCACACCAGGAGCGCTAGACGAGGAGGAGCGCGGTACTGACGCCGCGAGATATGATGACAGTGGTACTGATGCCACCATGGACGTTGATCCAGCCGACGGTACTGAGGCCGTCACTTCACCAGTTCGAGGAGGTGGTACTGACGCCACCATAGCTGCTGAGCCAGAGCACGGTATTGATGCCGTGAGACATGCCGAGAGTGGTACTGAGGCCACCACTTTCACTTCTGCTAGTCCGGTTATTTTTCCATCTATACATGTATCTCAGGACATTTCTGGAAATAAAGGAAAGGGTTTGTTGTTTTCGGATCCACATGTGTTGATTGATGATGATTGTGTGGATTATGTTGTTCATGAGCATGCCAGGCCCTTTCCTAGTCCTTCATCTGAGAAGGACCATGTGATCCCATTTTCACGAGCACTTCACATGGGAAAGGGGAAGAAATTAGAAAATCCCAAAAAGAGTCATCAAATAGAGTTCAACCAGCAGATGATAGATCGATTCCATATTCAGCTGACTCTACAGGAGGCCTTGGAGCACATCCCTCTACTCCAGAGATCACTCAGTGATAGGACCATAGTTAGGAGGAAGAGGAGGAACCATTAGTCTGAGATCCATGTGCTGACTAGAGCCACTTGTTTCGCAATACAGAACCGTCTGCCAGCCAAGAGGCTAGATGCAGGAGCCCCGTATGTAAGATGCCATATTCATGAGCAGAGGTTCGACCACACTCTATTAGACAACGGTTCTTCAATCAACCTACTTCCGGCAGCCCTTCTCGACCACTTAGAGTTGGGCACTCTCCGGCAGAGCAGGACGATCCTTTAGTTTGCTGATCGATCAGTCAAGAGGCCGAAGGGGTTGCTGAAGGACGTTGTTGTGACGATTCAAGTCATGAAATTCCCTGTGGACTTCGGTGTGTTGGACATGGAGATGCCTGAGTCAGTGACTGATGCCCCCATCATTTTAGGACGCCCGTTCTTGGCCACAACCAAGGCAATATCTGACCATGATAGCGGGAAGGTGTACTTTCACGTCGAGGGCGAAAGTATACAAATAGAGACGGTCGAGGAGACTAGAGTTAGAGATTCAGATTGCTCGGAGTGGACCACAGATACAGAGCAAATGACAGAGGCAGGGCGAGACATCCACCAGGACTATGACTTTGTGATTACAGATAATGAGGCAGTTTGGGCAGATCCAGTCGCACAGGCCATCCTCTCACCTTCAGAGTTCGCTGATGCAGAGACACCAGCAGAGGAGAGCTTGGAGAGCGAATTCCTGGTCCAGGATACTTTTTCGGTAGCAGATTCGGTCCTTGATCGCAATACAGATTTCTGTGAGTATGATCCCTCGAAGTCAGATACTGATCGGGCAGAGATTGATGATTTTACACCGTGTCTGACTTCTACTGAGCCTACAACTGAGGAGGTTGATTCTGAGCATAGCAGAGACATACCAGTTGAGCAGCCCTTTCCAGATCCAGATGTGAGCGAGAGTTCTCATTCTCCCGTGCAGATTTGGCCGCATACACTCGGATTCTTCAGAAGCCAGATTTGCCATCACCGACTTGTCTAGAGCTAAAGCCGCTACCAGCATCGCTGAAGTATAGGTTCCTTACGGGTGAGCATGAGATGTATCCAATCATTATCTCCGCTGATTTGACTGGAGAGCAAGAATCCCGTCTGATGGGGGTTCTTGAAAATAACCGCAAGGCGATAGGATGGAGTGTAGCAGATCTCTAGGGGATCAGTCCGGCTCTGTGCTCTCACCACATGTATCTCGAGGATGAGAAAAAGCCGTCGCGTGAGTTCCAGCGACGGTTGAACCCGAATCTGAGAGAGGTTGCCATGAAGGAGATCTCGAAGTGATGGAGAGCCGATTTTATCTACCCCATCTCCGACTCCAACTGGGTTAGTCCGTTGCATGTGGTGCGCAAGAAGACGGGAATCACTACAGTTGTCACGGAGTCAGGAGAGGAGATCGTTACCCGGGTACCCACTTCTTGGCGGGTCTGCGTGGATTACAGACGACTCAACCAGGCCACCAAGAAGGATCATTTCCCCCTGCCCTTTATTGATCATATCATTGAGAGACTGGTAGGGAAGAGCCATTACTACTTTCTGGATGGGTACTCTGGCTACAATCAGGTGGCCATCACGCCCGAAGACCAGGACAAGACCACCTTCACCTGTCCCTTTAGGACATATGCCTTCAGACACATGCCATTTGGGCTATGCAACGCCCCTATGAAATTTCAGAGATGCATGTTGTCTATCTTTTTTGACATGGTAGGGGAGTGCTTGGAGGTCTTTATGAATGATTTCTCGGTCTACGATGACGGATTCGATTCTTGTCTTGACTGCCTAGATCGAGTCCTTCAGCGATGCATAGAGGTTCGCCTAGTGTTGTCTTGGGAGAAGAGTCACTTCATGGTGACTCAAGGGACGGTGCTTGGCCACATCATCTCCAACAGGGGCATGAAGGTTGATCCGGCCAAGGTGGTTGTCATTAGAAAACTCGATCCACCGTCCAACTTGCGGCAGTTACGGTCTTTTCTGGGGCACGTCGGTAAGATAAAAGAGCGAACCTTCATGGTTTTTATAGTATTGAGTTGGTGTTCTGAGGGGTTTGATTTGTGTTTGTTTTATGTGTGTTTGATCATTTTGCGCATTGACACCTTTTTCTATTCATATCTTGACTTGACTATCATGATCTCCCTAAACCCTGCCTCTTAAAAGTCGAGATGACTGATTTGAGAAATTTTTATCTGGACTTCGCGGATCTTTCGCACTCTACTCTAGTCAGTGCATATCCATTTTGTCATGAGGACTATGTTTCAGAATTTTCTTTTTGTACATATTCGCTAATAAACCTACCTATTGAGATGGTACCTCCCCTCGAATGGCCACATTGATAGCCTACACATTCACAGTTTCAGCAGTTAGGTCTTGAGTACCAACCCCACCATTACCCTAACCCGATGCTATGATGTTGGATTTCCTTCACATGGATCCCACTCTTGACTCCGTGACCTGGTTAGTGGAGCGAATGCAGAAGAGGATAGACCTCAACAAACATAATAAGAATCACATTAGAGATTCACCTTCTAGCGACTCAGTGTCACAATAGGCTACCCAGAGGAGAAACTCGTCACCTAAAATATAAAAAATGAACAAAATATAAAATTCCCAAAAAACAATAATAGGAGACACCCAACTAGGATCGATTATGAGGATGGGGCACATATGCCACAACCTTTGCCTACACATGCACACACCACAATTTCCACCACTCTACCTATCATGGATGACCATGTACAACCTTCTTCTAGTCACCCTTGTGTATATGTTGATTCCAACCTCTTCCTTGATCGGGAAGAAACAACACATTTAAAAAAATTATCCGATCTCGGAGTGGTGGTTTCTATTCAAGTTATCATTGATGTCGTAGTACTTCATAAAGCCAAGGACTTTTTGTTTGTCTCTAAGAGAAAGAAGAGATGTCACAGGGCTGAGCGCTACATTCTCATCATGGCCACTTCCCACGCTATCACATATCGTATACCTAATAAGAAAAGGGACTCGGGTACACCCTTCGTTAGATGTACGGTCTCTGACCATTATTTTGATCCTACTTTCCTTGACAGTGGCATACTGATGAATATACTATTGTCCACACTTGTCAAGACACTCAATCTTGAGCCTTTGAAGAAAATCGGGATGATTTGTTAATTCATTGACCGATCAAGGAAGAGGACAAAGAGTATCCTGGAAAACATTGTCATTCATATCTAAGGCATGAGATAGACTTTGTTGTATTGACCATGGAGACCTCCACCCCTGTGGAGCGCACTCCAATCATCTTGGGTCAACCATTCCTTGCTATTGCAAAGGATGTTATTAATTATGGATATGGAGAGATACACTTTCATTCCCACAACAAGAGCGTTGTTATTCAGACAATCACTACACCTATTACCACCTAGAAATCCATCCCATATTAGACTATACCTATGTTAGTCGATTCAAAGGACTATGACCTAGCTGCTATGATTAGATATGTTTGTTACCCCATGGGCGATACTGAGGCCCTAGAATTCCTCTTCAAGGGGAAGACTCTAAAGCATAGACCTATGTTCCTTCTTCTTGTGTGTGGAGATGAGTTGATGAGATCTGTGGCACTTACTCTATTGATACTTTACCGTGGAGGGCAGAGGAATGAGAGACTTCCCAGGCCGGACCTGACCTTGCTTCTTCCATTGATGAGTTTGTGCCTTTCCATTTTGACACCATTGAGGATTCCCATTACATCGAAGGATTTGTTAGTAGTTGACCCTGTTATCACCTTGCATCTTATCAGATCTATTCCTCAACAATTATATAGGAAGGTAAAGCTTCCATCATCTTGATAATTGTATATTGCTATCGCCTTGTATATATTCCTTTCATTCTTTTCATTCTAACTCCCATTTCTCTCATCCACCTCGATCTGTGTATTTGCCTTGCTTAGGATGTGTCTTCTCCTATGAGTAGGGGAGGTAGATGAGTTGAATGTTCACATTCATTCTGTTTCATTACTCTTGTCATTGCTTCCACTAAGGGGCCCTTTACTATAAGTATGGTGAAGTGATGTGTTCATTCTTTCTTAGTTGTTTTAATTT
Organism: Ottelia alismoides; assembly: GCA_037367405.1. Lineage (NCBI taxonomy): Eukaryota > Viridiplantae > Streptophyta > Magnoliopsida > Alismatales > Hydrocharitaceae > Ottelia > Ottelia alismoides. The sequence goes on along the minus strand of JAZKJV010000316.1, from coordinate 744,328 downwards.
TAGGTTCATTTATTCTCTCACTTGACTTCTAACTTGTTGATAATTCTTTTCTATACTTAGATATATTTTACCCTAAGTGTACAGGACACAAGACTAATCATTGATTTTTTGTAACTTCTAATCGTCTCATCCCCACTTTGTATGCGGTCGGCTAAACATAGGATTAGTTGATCCCAGCTTGAAGCCAATCCCAATAACTTTTATCACAATAATGATCGGGTAGACTGCCAAAATCCTTCTCTCACAAGACATGTATGACTTGTGATTTTCGTTTTATCTAATATTGTTACTCTTAGGAGTGTAGGTGCTTACAACCACCTAAACCACAAGATTAGAAAATAAAGCTACTGATAGAGCTTCTTCTTTTTCAAGTGAGCGTAGATCAAGTTTATAGTCAATGGATGATCGGCATCATAAAAATACCAAGAAAATGTGAGCAAAAAAATCCCAAAAACACACTAATGGGAGATGCAAAGCTCAGTCAGAAGTGGAGGAGAGCACATCCGTTGTGGATCAGTAACCTTAAGAAATAGACAAAGAAACCCATTCTTTTCTTTCTTTTCTTGGTATGGATGAATATGTAGCATTAATAGAAGTGTTGATTCATATTATGTTCTTTTCCTTGATGCTTGAAATAAATAAACATTGGTAAAAATTTAAAAATAATGCTATTTGATCCTGGAGTGGTGGAAATTCCTCAGAACATTTTCCTTGAGATGCCACTCCTAAAACTCAAGGTGTATATACAAGTAGTGAAGAAAGGGATGAAAGAATGTTGTACCCATAAATGTCAACCGAAGAAGAGAGGATGCAGTAGGACAAACATTACATCATAATCGTGGCCACTGTTAATGCAATAAGACATCAACTCCCGTATAACAAGAAAGATAGGGGAGCATCACTTGTTAGATGAGAGATATCCAATCAACACTTTGATCATACTCTATTAGATAGTAGATCTTCGATGAATTCACTACCCTTCTCACTAGTTGAGTCACTTAAACTAGGACCTCTTGTAGATGATAAGTGTCTATCATCATTTGAGACTCTCAAGAGCTGTGTCATAGAGGCTCCTGTTCTCCAGCCACCTGATTGGTCTATCCCATTCGAGATCATGACAGATGCCTCTGATTTTACCGTAGGGGTCGTGCTGGGACAGAGGAGGAATGGTGTCACATTTGCCATTCACTACGCTAGCCGTACATTGGATGTCGCGCAGCGGAACTATACCGTCACTGAGAAGGAGATGCTAGTCGTAGTTTTCGCCCAAGATAAGTTCAGATCTTACATCATTGGATCTAGAGTGACCATTTACACTAATCATACCGCCATCCGGTACCTCATGACAAAGAAGGATGCCAAAGATAGATTGACCAGATGGATCCTTCTACTCCAGGAGTTTGACATAGAGATTAAGGATAAGCCTGGAGTCAAGAATGTGGTGGCGGATCATTTCTCCCGATTGGAGTATCTTGAGGATTCTAAGCAGATTGACCCTATTTGTGAGACCTTCCCAGATGAGGTGATCCTTGCTATCGCCTCACTGCCATGGTATGCTGATATTGTGAACTATCTTGTCGCCAAGAAAGTTCCACAAGATTGGCCCAGGAAGAAACTTGAGACCTTCCTCGCGAAGGCCAAGTTTTACCATTGAGAGGATCCCATCCTTTACCACGAGGGAGGGGATAGTATCTGGCGTAGGTGCATTCCTCAGGAGGAGCACCACAGCGTCCTTACTTACTACCACAAGATCGAGGCAGGAGGACATCACTCAGGGAGGAGAACGGCACAGAAAGTGCTCCAATCCTGCCTATGGTGGCCTACTCTCTTCAAGGACTCTGATGAGTTTGTGAAGAGGTGTACTAACTGTCAGAGGATGGGCACTTGTGGACATCGTGATATGATGTCGATGCAGCCCATACACTTCTGTGAGCTTTTTGACGCATGGGGCATCGATTTCATGGGTCCATTCCCTAGGAGTCAGGGATTTGAGTACATTCTGTTGGCCGTGGATTATGTGAGTCGTTGGTTTGAGGCCATCCTTGCCCAAACCGTAGATGCTAGGACTGTTTGCAGATTGTTGAGGAAGAACATCATTTCACGGTTCGGGGTACCTCGAGTGTTGATATCTGACGAGGGGTCTCATTTCGTTAATGACAAGGTAAAGGCCCTTGCTAGCGAGTTCAGCATAGACCATCGAGTTGACACTCCATACCATCCTCAGACGAATGTTCTTGCTGAAGTGTCGAACACGGAGATCAAAACTATATTGCAGAAAGTCGTCCACCCTGACCGAAAGGATTGGTCACAGCTTTTGGACTCGGTCTTGTGGGCATATCGGATGTCTTTCAAGACTCCTTTGGGTACATCTCCCTTTCGCCTCGTTTATGGCAAGACGTGCCATTTACCTGTTGAGCTGAGATATAGGTCACTTTGGGCAGTCACTGATATACTTTTGGATCCAGAGAGTGTAGGAGATCAGAGGAGGGCAGAGTTAGCAGCCCTGGAGGAGCTTCGTGATACCACCTTTTCAAACAACCTACATTATTAGGGGAGAGTGAAGGAGTGGCATGATTCTCATATCAGCCACAAGCAGTTTGAGCCAGGACAGAGAGTATGGTTGTTTGATGCTAGGCTTCGTTTATTTCCAGGGAAGCTGCAGAGCAAATGGAAGGGACCTTATTTGGTTAGAAAGGTGCATGACAATGGGAGTATTGATATATCTGAGTTATCTTCTGATGCTACCTTTCGAGTGAACGGCCAATGGCTCAAGCCATATCTAGATCATGAGCCGCGGGTCGTTGATGTTGCCCCTATTTACTTTGCGTGAGATGTGGTCTCTTGACTCACATCTATTGCATCTCACGCTTGATTATCATTGTTCTTCGGACTTGTATAGATCCAGTTGTCCATATCACTCTATTCTTTAGTCCGACATCCCTTTTCTCATCTTATGATTATGCTATACTTAGGGTGTACTTTACCCTAAGTATAGGGGGGATATAAGACTCTCGGGTATTCTTTGGTTCTTTTTACCCCTGTTTTCCTGCCTATACTTAGGGACATTTCACGCTAAGTATAGGGGGGTAGACTCTGTACATCATTTTACTCGAATTTCCCTTCATGTACAGCTTACTATACTTAGGATTACTTGATCCTAAGTATAGGGGGAAACACCGAGTCCTCTTCATTCTATTCGTTGATTCGTCTTTGTATATAGCCATTCCTTTTCACTTCCCTATACTAAGCACGAGTTATGTCATCTTCATCGCTCTTGATCACTCTGAGAACATCGTTCGAGATAAGAATAGGGGGTGTGTATATATTTCATATATACTTTAGCCATAACACGTACTTTGTGTGAGTGTGTTAATAAATAAAAAATGGCTAAAAATCCATAAAAATTAAAAAATTTTCCCTTGTATATAAAATTCTTCTTGCACATACCTATTTATTTATCAAATTATTTTTGTACAAATGATTGTAAAATCTTTTTGTTTAAATAGATTGTAAATATCTTTCATATCAAAAATTATGTATATAGTACAAAATTTTTGTAAAATGTTTTGAAAAACAAAAAGTTTGCAAAAGCCTTGTGTAAACTTTTGTAAATATTTTGCAAAAATTCGCATTCATGCATACATCCATGTTTTTAAGCATTTTTAAAAAAAATTACACATTTGTAAATATTTGTAAATTGCATATTTGTAAAATAACATCTTTGTAAATACTTGCACAGTTTTTCCAAATCATAGCTGACATTTAAACTGGCCTGGAATTAAATTGACAAATGGAGCTTGGTTAAGACCTTAATCCACCTAATAATAAGAGGAACCTCATAGGGCTTAGGATTGAGACTTTTCAGGTCCATTGGGACTTAATTCATTGACTCCACTAGGCTATGAGCATATATCATCTTGATGAGCCTAAGTAGAGCACTTAACAACACACGCATGACTCTCAGAGACAATGGCTTTACTTGCACCAGCACCTTACACATAGCTCTCCACGGATGAGGTAGTGAGGAGGCAGTTTCCTTTGGCTTGGGGTAGCATATGAGGGTAGTACTTATAGGGGGAACCTCTCTTCTTCTTATAGTGACGGGAAGTGCGTCTCAACTTGGTCTAGTGGTTATGAAGTCTAAAGACAGAAGCCGTGGGTTGCAATAGAGCTTCAAAAGAGGGATAGTCTACTGGCTCAAGAGGAAAAACTCCTTGTATATATGTTGCACCATGTAGATATGTTGTACAGATGCACATGAAAAAAATATGCAAAAAGAAAAGAACTCCAAAAAAGTGGTGTGTCGGATTGAAAATTTAATAACCCCACCGTAGTGTATATAGTCAAATAAAGCAAAAGCTTATGGTATACATGTTCCAATCTCATGAAGCTTGCAGCGGAGACTCAGCTACACTGTTTAGAGCTCCCAAGGATACTTTCCATTCTCTTCTTCCCCCTCTTCTTGAGTCGGTTGCACTTGAACTTAGAAGGGAATACCCCGCTTCTCGAGGAAAGAGTTGCTAAACCGAGGTATTAGAGTTACCAGGTTGGGGGAGGTTGTTTCTTTGTTACTTCTGAGGTGGGGAGCTACATATCACTTACACTGTACAAGGAAAGATTCATGGTCATTAGAGTTTGTGTATGTAGACTTGTTCTGATTTGGTTTATCGAGGAGTCTTGACCATAGATTGGTGGAACTTAGAGGCTGTTAAGTTTTAAGCTCAAGTCCAATTAAGGTTCCGACAAATTAATAATCCAAAGGTCTGACCGAGCTCCATATTTCAACTTAATGAAGGAAAGTTTAATAATCAACCTTGATTTCTCCTCTTTTTCTTTTTCTTTCTCTTTTGGACTTCTTTTTCAAATAAGTGTTTGCTAAGGGACTAGAAAAAGTAAAGTATAGGGGGGTGATGAATTCCAATTCATCACTCTTTATTCCTTTATTTATGCTAGAAACTTGAGCAAAACACCATGTAAATATGTGTAAATATCATAAATTGCCAAAATACATGCATCATGTAAATATGTATATTTAGCATGTTTTTGTGCCAAAATAAAGGAATAAAGAAACACAAGAAAAAGAGAGAAATATTTAGAATAAATATTGAGTGACCTAATCCCAAGGGAGGGCTCAACATGGGCCTGACCGCAAAAGAACCCAAGTAGAGAGAGATAAGGTCATTCATACATGTATATATACGTATGTATATAAATAAATTGATTTTCCTCAAAATAAAAATAAAATAAGTGTTTCTTATATTTTGTACATATTTATAAATATAAAACCAACATGAAAATGGGAAAAACAAAATAAAAATAAACAAAACCCTCTCATCATTGTATATATAGACCGTGTACATAAAATAACATAACTAATTATTCTCTCCATGTAAATAAATAATTAAAATCCAATAAAAATATTTCTATATTCCATATTTCATGGTGTAAATAAATAAAATAAAAATCAGAAAAATAAAATAAAAAGAAAAAGAATAAAAATCAATTTCCCACATCGTACATATAACATGTAAATATGTATATATCCTTATTTATTTAATTAATGTAAATACATCATAAAAATAAAATAAAAATACTTTATTATTCCAAATTTTATTTTATACTAAAATAAAATTTCAAATTGGAATATAAATAATTAAAAAAATCAAAATTCCTTTTATGTATATACCTACATATAATAATAATATAATGCAAATACCTTATTTATTTTTCAAAAAAATAAATAAAAATCACTAAAAATTAATTTGAAAATAAATAAACATTTTTCATGTTTTAACTTTTTTCGAAATTAAGTCATTTATTATTTTTAATTGAATTTCCAAATAATTACTAAACGGGGGCTTCTGATTGGTCCACGGGGGATGTTGATCCTCGGTCACCTCGTGATTGTTCAGTTTGTAGACAAATCAGTCAAGAGGCCGAAGGGTATACTTGAGAATGTTGTCATCACAGTAAATGGCATGAGCTTTCCCATGGGCATTATTGTTTTAGCCATGGACTCTATAGTGTCGTTGCATCATGGCCCTATCATATTAGTTTGGCCTTTTCTACACATAACCGAGGCCTTTATTGATTATGGAAATGAGTAGATAACATTTTGTTCTCACAATGAAAATACAATAGTTGAGATGATCCAAGAGTCGATAGGCATTGAATGCAAAAACGAAGGCATCAAATGTTCGATCTTGGAAGGCCTATGGTGTCTGACAAGTCGGATTCAGCAATCGATGTGTTGGTCGCTATCTTGGCTCTTGGTACCCGATCGATGCGAAGAACCAAACAATTAACCCACAATAGTATATATATATGCAAAAGAAAAATAAATGTGTGTTAAAATTTATTATAGCTCCACAATAAATGTGTATAGGGCAAGTAAGGTGGAATGTCGAACCACTGAGAACAACAAAGGATAAGTATAATTATTAATATTTATTAATAATTGTTTTTGTAATTTTTAGTTTTTTTTCTAATTTTTAATTGGTTCTTTAATTATATGTGATTTTTTATGAATTTTTAAGTGTTTATATTTTTGTTTTTCATTTTCTTTTAATTTTGTAAAATTTAGTTTTTTTATTTTTTAAAATATAATATATATTTATATAAAATAATAATGTTAAAGTTAATATAAGTAATATATAAAGTATAACATATATAATTTTAAATATAAATAAATATAGTCAAATATAATCAATAAGATTTTTTATGATTTATATTTTTCTCTATTTTTGGTAATTTATAGAATTTTAGCTATTTTTAAGTATTTTTAAGGAATTAAAATATATAAAACATTAAATATTTTAAATATCCAAGCTTGTTTTAGGTTTTAAAAAATAGACAATAGACTCAAAAATCCTAAAACTATTTTTAATAGTATATACACTAAAGAAAAAAATAAGATAGAACACAACATTTTTAGGTTTTTATGGAATTTTCTCATTTTTATGATATTTTTAGGATTTTGGTTTGTATTTTCAATGATTTTTAGCTATAAGTTAGAATATATAATAGTATAGGTACTCTTTTTTTTGGAATTTTAAAGTTATTTTATAATTATTTGGATTTTAATAAGTTGACAGTAGAAAAATGCATATTTTTGTATTTTTAGAAATAAACCCAATTAAAAAATGTGTGAAAAATATATGCCATCCAATACAGTAGTAAGCACTTAAACTAATTTCCTATAATTTTTGGAGCAATAAAAATATTTATAAATATGAACATTTACACAAATAAATACCACATTTCACAAGGGCATGCTCGCAATATTGAGAAACGTTAAATGTTTTTGATAACATGCCCTGTAAACTATAGGGGCATTAATATATTTTTCCCAAAAGGTGCCTCACGTGGTACAACACGTGAGGTGACATAGAAAAAGGACTAAAATGTAAATGTCAGAAGTTTCAAGGGTCTAGATGAAATTTACCCACAAAATATTACACTACAGTAAATATTTACAATTTTCAATACAAAAACAAAAAATGACATGAGTTCCTTGAAATTTACCCATTAAAGGGTGCTCATCAACGGCATATTGCGCACTACGTAGGTACACTTATGTGGACCAGATGGCTAAGGTGAGGCACCGGTTTGCTTTGTAATCAACGACCTATATTAGATATGGGTCATACTTTTAATCTGACGGTGCTGAAGGGGAACGGAAAATGCTTAAGAATAGCATCTCCCCCAACCTTTGATCTATGATTTCTCTGAGATTCTACCACCTTCTTCATCGTCAATTGTCCCAACAATTTCTTAGGACTCTTCCGCAACTGTAGTGAGGCTCTATGAGGTCCAGGTCCCATCTATGGGGATCTAGAAGCTTCGGTTTCAATGGCTACCTGGAGTATAAACTCCTTGTTCCCTTCCAGGTGCTCATTAAAAAATTACTACATGTACAAAAGGCTTAGGGGGCTTGAGGGGGACTCCATCGACCGAAGGATGAAGTTGTATAGAAAAAGAAAGTGGATGGATGGAGCAACTCTGATGAATGACAAGGGTGGAGATTGTCAGACCTGGATCTTTCAAAACCAAGGGGGATTTGATGGGGGTTCGATGGAGAACACGATGGGTATGGGGATGGTGATGGGAACGGATTGAAACGAAGAAGTTTCACGGTGATACATGAGTTGGAGCTTGGAGCTCCAAATTACACTAATATTGGAATTAAACCTAAACTATGGATAAAATAACTGAAGTAAATGCTAAACTAATTTCAGGAATGAAAATGCGATTAAGAAAACCTAAACTATCAACTCATACTTATAGAAGAGGGAGCAGAGGGAGCTCCACCAGACAACTTCGATGAGGCTAGATCGCACTATTATCGCCTTATCCACATCGCAAATAAAAAATCCACTCCTTCCTGTCACTAAGGGGATTTAATCCTTGGGGATTTTTGGGGTTGCAGAGGATAATGGAGGATCAAAATCAAAAAATGGAAATGGAGTTTTATTTAAACACAGGTGGAAGGCATGGGAAGATCACAGGTTTGCATTCTATTCGCCAAAGATTTGGATCATCAGAGAGCATGGCAAGGTGCCCGATCATGTTGCGCATGTTTTCGACGAATGGAGGATGTCGTCTCGAGCAACGAATCATCGATAAAAAAATGGAGAAAGGGTGAGGGGCAAATGCTCTGACAGATGTCATTGTGGGGAGCAGACATTTGACCTGCAGGTCAACAGTCCAAGGCCCATGATTCGTCCAGGTAGACCAATCAGGAAAATCTAGGATTTTTTCCCTTAATAATAAGTTAAAAATTTAAAACATGGAAAAACATTATTTTATTTAATATTTTTGGTTATTTATTTATTTTTACAACCTTATTTACTAGGTGTTAATTTTTACAAGTCTATACATAGGTGTATTTACTTATATTTTAGGTATTTTACTTTTAGTTTCTATTCTAAATTTTATTATATATATTTATACATGGGTTTTTATCACTTGTGACCCTATGAGATATCACAATTTCAGTTATGCCCCTATATTTTTGGTAATATCAGTTGTGACCGTCACTTCTTTCTCCGTCGTCACTTGTGCCCTTCCGTCAGACTGACCGACAATGAGTTGATTTAACCGTGGTTTTTTCAAACCTTGGTGCAATTAAGAGGGGTATTATTGTCCAGACTCCTCTTCTTCCTCCTCTTCCCCCATCCTCTTCTTCCTCCTCCAACCTCCTCCTCCTCCCTCTCCGCCTGGAACTCCTCCCTCGGCCCCCTGCCCCGAGCTTTGCCCTAGTCTCCCTCCGCCCCGACCTCCCCCGGCCCCTTGCCCCAAGCTCTGCCCCAACCTCCCTCCGCCCCGACCTCCCCCCGCCCCCTCTTTCAGCTCCGCTCCAACCTCCCTCTGCCCTGACCTCCCCCCACCCCCAAATTTGCAGGACGTGAGCAGCATTCGGGATGTCCCCGAACACCAAGTTCGGATTGTTACGAAATTTATATCTGTTTCATTTTTAACACGTGTTTCTGATGCGTGCATCGCCACAGGAGGTGTTTGCAAATCCAAGCCAAGACGAGAGTGTCGTGTTCGAGCTCCTTGACCTGAAGGGGGAGGTCTAGGATGAGGGCAACACAGCATGATCGAATAAACGAACTCAATTGGACTTTGATCCCCTGCAACACAATCAACGTGCTTTTGTTAGCTAATCAATGTCATGAATCAATCGTGGAGACGGTGGTTAAATCTGCGTGCATGATTTCGAGTAATGTCGCGTCGTGAATATCGGATGAGAAAAAGACGGACCTGTGAAGAATATCAATTGAATGCATGATGCATATCACATCTTTGAAAGCAGTACCATTTTTCGATAGGTGCAGTGTACCTGAGAATTTAGAGTCGCCGTCCAATTTGGCAAAGATGCCTACGAGAGGGGCGGTGCCCGCGATGGAGGGGGGAGGGAGGCTGGGGCGGAGGAGGGGGCAGGCTGGGGCGGAGGAAGAGGGAAGGCCGGGGGTGGGGGAGGAGTTCCGGGCGGAGAGGGAGGAGGAGGAGGTTGGAGGAGGAGGAAGAGGATGGGGGAAGAAGAAGAGATGAGGAAGAGGGTGTAAAATGACCATTAAACCCTTTTTCTAAAATTAATTCCGCTTTGTCCTCAAAGTTAACGTCCGTTTCCACTGTGGATGGATGGTCACTAATCCGAGGGGCACAAGTGATAAATTAGCAAGAAGTGAGGGGCACAACTGATATTACCAAAAAGATAGGGGCATAACTGAAATTACGATATCTCGGAGGGGCACAAGTCATGAAAACCCTTTATATATTATATATATTAATAAAGTATTTAAATAAATATGTGCACATTTTTTCTTGTTTTATTTATACACTGAAATAAATATGTGTATATGCATTATATGTATAATATACTTATATTTTTTAATACATTATATATTTTAATGTAATTTTATTGATTTTATTTTGTGTTTATATTTTTATATATTTAAAATAATATTTACAGGTTTTTTAGAAATATAAGCAAAGTAAATATTAAAAATAAATTAAATGAATAAAATATGCATGTATGTTGTACAATGGAATCCCGTAAAGCTGACTTCTGCATGTTAACTCTATTTTTAATTAAATAACCTTCATTAGATAGATAATTTGGTTTTAAGAATAATAAATGTGAGTTTAATGAATTTTGAGCTTGTATGGAGAAGATATCGATATGTGAACTTCGGTTTATGGTTTTTTTCATATGTATATTCCAGTTGCATTCTGCATTATTTTTCTTGGAAATTATTTTTAAAATTTTCTATGTATTTTTATGTACAATTTGCGTAGAGAATATTTTATTATTTGAGGTGTATAAAATGAATAATAAATATCAAATAATGGCTTTTTTATTGAATTGAATTAGGGTTTTGTGTGTCATTTCTATGCATTTATTAGCCTTATCTTCCCCTACTTTATTCCCGTATACCAAGTCAATATTGACTTGGTCTCAAGGTTTAGGGTCGTTCATTATTTGCAATACTTCATTCTTTTTTTATTTTTATTACTCTTTCTTCTTTTATTTTGAGTTTAAATACATGCATTTATAAAATATTTACAGGTTAAATGATGAGTGTTATTTTATGCAAATTAATTCTATTTACATGTATTTTTATAAGGATTTAAGGCCAAAATAAATGAGTAAAGATGATGAAATGGGAATTCATCGCCCCCTTATAATTTCCTTTGTTAGTCTCTAGCAAACACTTATGATAATGAGTACATAAAAAGAAAATAATGGAAAGAAAAAGAAATAAATTGGAATGATTTTTATTCTTAAACTTATCTTCATAAAATCAAATTTGGAGCTCAAACAGACCTTTGGAATGTTAGTGTGTTCAAAACCTTATTGGGAATTGGACTTGAAAATCAACATCCCTCAAGAACCATAAAACTCTGTCCAAGTCTCCTCAAAAGTTAGATCGGAGCAAGTCTACATCATACACGAAACCTTATGACTATGAGGCGTACTTGTACAATGTCAGTGAAATGTAGCTCGACTTAACTGAAGTGATAAAGATACAGTCTTCTCCAACATGTGACCCTAATTTCCCAATCCAGCAACTCTTTCCTTGAGGAGCGGGGTATTCCCTTCTAAGTTCGAGTACAATCGGCCAAAGAAGAGGGGATGGAGAAGAGAATGGATGGAGACTAGTGTAGTCACACATCCTAGGATGCTTGATCAGTGTAGTTAAATCATCCTGCTGCACGCATACATGATATCTTTGACTTTGAAGAACAAACTTGCTTATTGATACATGACTCCGACGGGAATTGAATTTTTGTTTTATATGTGCCTGTTTAACTTTTTTGGAGTATTTATTTCATACTCTTCTTTTGAAGTTATATGTACAAGAACATTTACGTAGGGAATTTGTCATCTTGAGTCAGTAGAATATCCCTCTTTTGAAGATTTATTGCAACCCATAACATCCTGTCTTTAGACATCATCACAACTAGATATGGTTGGGGGGGCACTGACCACATAAAAGTGACTACGTATGTTTCCATTATTGTGCATCTCATGCTAGCAAATCCAGTCCTCCGTTACCACACGAGAGTTAAGATAAGTGTAAAGTGTAGGTGTCCAAGTTAGGTCAATGTTGACAAGAATAAAGTGTATGTCTCAAAATATTCTACTTTGGCAATCAACGTGTATGAACCTAGTCTTGTGGACTCGAAGAAATAAGTCTAGATGACCTGAAGAATCTCAATTCCAGTTCTTATAGGGTTCACATGAAACTAAGTAGATTAAGGTCCAACCAAGCTCCAATATTCACATTTTATTCAAACTAGTTCAATTGTCATTATCATTATGAAAAAATACAAATGCAAATATTTTTACGAAGTATATTTTCTGGTTTTGATTTTTTTTGTTTTTTTGAAAAAAATTTGAAAATTTTAATGCAATTGTTGAAAAACATTTTGTAAATTTTTATGGGGTTTAGAAAATTTTGAAAATTTTAGGGGTTTTGATAAAGATTAGTGAAATTGTATGTACAATCATTCACAGTAATTTACAAAGCTTTTTTGTGTATTTTACAAAGAGACTTTGTACACCAACACACACAAGTAAAGTATAGGGTGTTATTCACAAGTTATCAATATAGGGATTATACAAGGGTTAGAAAGAATTTTAGTTGAGTTGTTATTTACATAATTATGTATAAGCTTCTCAAAATAATTTGGAAGCGATTTTACAAACATTTTGAAAACTTTATTTTGCAAATAATTTTTACAAATAATATATAAATATTTACAAAATTTGAAGTTCATTATGTAAGGATATTTCAGATCTATGAAAAGATTTTTCAAAGTATTTTTGCAACCATTTTCCAAATCATTTGCAAACTAATTTTCTAAATATTTTATTCAAACAAATGAAATAAAATTTTGCAAATATTTAAAAAATATTTTACAAAGGTTTGTAAACAAAATGTTTTCTAAATGGTTTCAAAAGATTTTTCAAGATATTTTACAACCGTTTTTCAAACCATTGTGAAAAATATATTACAAACTAATTTATTAAACATATTTATAAAGAATTTTTAAAACAAAAATTATACATATTTATAATGTATTCTTTATAGTTGACTTATTATATACCCTTACCCAATGTAGTATATATTAGCCATGCTATTAAAAATATGAAAGTATGAATTATGCCTAAAGTATATACATTGTATATACGACATCCTATACTTAGCGTGAATTATGTACTCATAGTGATCAAAGAGCATAAAGGAAGACATAACTCGTACTGAGTATACAAAATCCTATACTATAATGATCAAATAAAATAATAACTAGTCGATCACCCCCTATACTTAGGACCAACTAATCCTAAGTATAGCAGACTGTATACAAGGAAGGGATGATCGAGGGCTAGAATGGACAAATTAGCAACTCGACATGTTTCCCCATATACTTAGGATGAAGGATTCCTAAGTACAGTAAATCGACATGTGGGGAGACAAGAGAAAAAAAATGAAAATGAGCATATACAGAACCACCCCCCTTATACTTAGGGTAAGAGATCCCTAAGTATAATCAATGCGGGAGTGAATAATTGGAACGAAAAAAGAACACTCAAGTCATACACATCCCCTTATACTTAGGATAAAGAACATCCCACGCAAGGCAAACACAAGATCGAGGTGGATGGGAGAAATGTGATATGGAATGAAAGAAATGAGAGGAATAAATACAAGGCAATGGGAATATACATTGATCAAGAAGGTAGAAACTTACCTTCTTGTGCAACCATTGAGGAATAGATCTAACAAGGTGTAAGTCGATATTGCGATCAGGATCAACGCAATGGAGATCCTTTGTAGTCACAAAACAAAAAGGCATGAACTCTAAGCGAAAGAAGTAAGGTCAAGTATGGCATGGGAGCTCTCAGCTTTATCTTCTTTAGTGGTAAAATAGCAATAGTATAAATGATGCGGATCTCATCAACACATCACCACACACAAGAAGAAGTAAACAGAGGTCTATTCTTTCTGTGTCTTCCCCTTGAAGAGGAATTCTCGGGTTTTGGTGTCGTCAATGGTAGAACAAACCTCTCTGATCTCAACAGATGGATCATAGTCCTCGGAGTTGGATTACACATGTACACTCTCATCAGGGGTGGGTTTCTGAATTGCAGTAGGTGCAGTGATCATCTCAATCACAATACTCTCGTTGTGGGAATGAAAGCATATCTCTCCATATCCATAATCAATAACAACCTTCACAGTAGAGAGAAAAGGTCGACCCAAGAAGATTGGAGTGCACTTCATGGGGTTTGAGGTCTTCGTGGGCAATCCAGAAAAGTCTACAATGTATCTCATGTCCTGTATTTGAATAACAACATCTTCAATAATGCCCTTTAGTCTCTTTATTGATCGGTCAATGAATTGACAAATCATCCTGGTTTCTTGAGAGTCCTGATATTGAGTGTCTTGACAAGTGAGGAGGGTACTATATTAATCGATGTGTCACTGTCAAGGAGAGTGTGATCAAAATGATGGTTAGAAATGGCACAATGAATAAAGGATGCACCAGTGTCCCCATTCTGGTTAGGTAGGAGATGGGTGATAGCATGGGTCATGGCCAAGGTCAAAATGTAGTGCTCAGTCCTACGATGTCTCTTCTTTCTCTTGGGTGCAGGTGAAAAGTCCACGGCTTGTCGAAGTGGGCTTCAATGATAGACTAAATTGCAACCACCACTTCGAGGCCAAATGATATTTTTTTAATTTTTTATTTCTTCCCAATCTGGGAAGAGGTCAGAGTCATTGTGTACACAAGGGTGACTAGAAGCATGTACAAAGTAATCCATGATAGGTAGGGTGGTGCGAGCTATGGTGTGTTCATGTATGGGCAAGGTGGGTGTCTTAGGTGCCCCCTCCTCACAATCTATCCTAGACAGGTGTCTTCCATTATTTTCTTTTTGGAGTTTTACATTTTGATCATTTTTTTGAATTTTTAGCTATGGGGATCTCCTGTGGGTGCCCTTTCATGATTCTAATATGCTAGAAGGAGAAGCTCCAATGTGGGTCTTATTCCATTCAGTAAGGGTCTCTATCCTCTTCTACATGTTCTCCACTAACCAGTTCATGTAGTCAAGAGTGGGGTCCAAGGGAGAAAACTCCTATGGTGTAGCACCGAGTAGGGATGATGGTGGGAAATGTGAATATAGTGGTGGGATTGGTAGAGGAGAGTACTCCAAATTCGGTTGTTCATACTGTGGGTGTGCATGATTCCTTAATGAATATGGAAAATCAAAGTGTGTAGGCTGCCCATGCGACCATTCGATAGGAGGGTCCATTTCAAAAGGCATGTTTATTGCCGGATATGTACAAAAAGAAAAATTTGGATAGTACTCCTCCTGAAAAAATGGAGGTGCACTAACTGGAGTGGAATGAGAGAAATCCACGGAGTTCGGATAAAAGTTTCTCAAGTCTACGATCTTAGTTTTCAAGAGTCAGTGATCAGGGAAATCGTGATAGTCAAGTTAAGATATGAATGGAGGTACAAATGTGCAAAGTGATCAAACAAACACAAAACAGACAACAAATCACACCCCTCAATTCACAAACTAACCATTTTGAAGACCATGAAGGTTCGATCTTTTATCTTTTCTGTTTAATTTAGGTGATAATACAAAAATTTACACGTTCACAAATAGTGGTTGTCTTTGAGTCAGCATAGCACACCTATTAGAACACAAAACCACATTGTCTAAGGTCAGAGGCAATTGTTTTCAACAATAATAGGGCCCAAAAGCCGACCCAAGCACTTAAGGCACAAGTCCAAGGTTGGGGGCTCTATTCCTTATATGTCTGTAACTCACTCATTCATGAGTGTACCTGCAACAGTGAGGGGGTTACTCTCCCCAAAATAATGATATTTGTCATAATGTTTAGTTTTATGGTAGAGTTCAGTTACCAGTCCCAATTTTATTGGTCCTCACTCTTTTAGTCTTTTTTTTAAATAAAACATCTAATAAATTTTCTAATTTTGTTTATTGCTCAGAAAAGTTGATGCATGAAATTCAATGGATGCGAATGCTAGAGATAAGGATGCGTACCTGACTCCAACAATCTACATGAAGAATGATATGTGCATAAAATAAAATCTAAACTATATGTGTGTAAGAGAGAACCATCCTAGCTGGAACTTCTACTCGGGAAGCACAGATTTATTGATTTGAACAAATCCAACTATCTATAGGTACACGATTCTTAATTAGGGTTTAGACCTAGTACTACCTAGCTCAAACAAATAAAAACCTAGGACTAGGGACTTCAAGAACACAAAACAAAGAAAAAGAAAGAAAAAAACTCAAATCACGAGAAACAAAACAAAATAAAATAAAGAGAAAAATAAGAATAATGAAAAGTAGAAGCTATAAAAATATGAAAAAAATTGAACAGACCATGCAGGTGAACATACACTTGATGAAATAGGTTTGTGAGTATCCGAGTGTCCAAAAAGTTAATTATTATAATGATTTTACAAATATCACTCTCTCTCATAAAATAAACTAAAAGTTATGCTAATGCTACTCTGCTCTGCCCGGTTCCTCGTTCAACTTTGTTGCTCTATCGGCTCAGCTAAGAAAGATGATCTCTGCTTTGCTTGGCTATCTTGGTCCCCTTGAAGAGCGGCCTCACTTAGAAGGCCATCACAACAATGATATTAGAAGAGGATGATTAGAATAGACAAATAATTATTTAAAACGGAATAAAGAAAGATATGTAAGAAAATAAATAGAGTATATGCGCATTATTCTACACAAAAAGGCATCTAACTCCCTATCTTGGAGAGCTTGTGGTGTCCAACAAGTCAGATCCGACAATCGTTGTGCATGTTGCTCTCTCGGTTCTCGATAGCCGAATGATGCGAATCAACAAACAATTTACCCTCAATAGTATATATATGAAAATGAAAATATGCGAGTTAAAATTTATTATAAGTCCACAATAAAAGGGAATAGAGAAAGTAAGGTGGAGTGTTGAACTACTGAGAACAATGAAGGATATGTATAATTATTAATAATTATTATTAACTATTTTTTGTAATTTTTAGACTTTTTCTAATTTTTATGTGGGTTTTTAAATATATGTGAATTTTTATGGATTTTAAGTGTTTCGTATTTTTTATATTTTCGATTTTAATTTTTTTAATTTCTTTTAAATTTTGCAATTTAATAGTTTCTTCCTTATTTATAAAATACAATAGATATTTTTATAATAATATGTTATAATTAATATAAGTAATAAATAGAGTATAATATATATATATAGGATTTTATTATTTTAAATATTAATAAATATAGTTAAAATATAGTAAATTAATTGTTTTTGTGTTTTTTATATTTTTCTCTATTTTGGAAAGATTATAGAATTTTGCTATTTTTTATGTATTTTTAAAGAATTAAGTTTGACATAAGTTTAGTGATTTTTATGTCTTTTTTAGTGATTTTTGGACATAAGTTTGAATATATAATTATATAGGTACCCTATTTTTTGGAATTTTTAAAAGTGATTTTTGGAATTTTTGGATTTTAATAAGTTGATAGTAGAAAAATGCATGCTTTGTAATTTTATAAATAGGAAAATCAATTAAAATGTCATGCGGGAAATATACATCATCTAACACAATAGTGGGGACTTAAATTAATTTTCCTATAGCTTTTGGAGCAACAAAAATATTTATAAAGATGAATATTCATAAAAATAAATGCCACAATTCACAAAGACCCACTTACTATATTGAGAAACCTTAAATGTTTTAAATAACATGTCATTTAAACTACATGGGTATTAATATGATTTTCCCAAAAGGTACCTTACGTGGGACGATACATGAAGTGACATGGATAATGAATAAAATATAAATATAAGAAGTTCCAGGGGTCCAGATGTAATTTACCCACAAAATATTACACTACACTAAATAATTACAACATTAAATGCAAGTACAAAAAATGACAAGAGGTCCTTGATATTTACCCATTAAAGGGTGCACATCAATGGCTGACACTATGCCACGTAGTCGCACTTAAGTGGATCAGACAACTGAGGTGAGACACTGGTTCTCTTCGAGATCAATGGCCCAAATTAGATCTGGGTCACACTTGTAATTCGATGGTGCTGAAAGGAGGTGGATGAACGTTAAAAAACGTCTCTCCCAACCTTCGATATGTTATTTCTTTTAGCTCCGGCCACCTTATTCACCACTGATCATCCTAGCACCATCCTTGTACAATTTCACAATTTTAGGGAGGCTCAATGAAGTCTAGGTCCCATCAATGTGGACCTAGAAGCTTCGCTTTCAGGGGCCACCTAGAGCGTCAACTCCTTATTCAATTCCCCTTCCATGTGCTCCTTCAAGGCCAGCTACCTGCACAAAATGCTTAGGGGGATGAGGAGGACTCCCTCGACCTAAGAATGAAGGTGTATAGTAAAGGGAAGTGGATGGACAGAGCATCTCTGATGAACGATGGAGGATGGAGCTCATTGAACTAGGATCTTGCAGAACCAGGGTGGATTTGATGGGGGCTTAGATGGAGAATACAATGGGGATGGAGATGACGATGGGAACGCGTCTAAACGGAGAGGTTTCACGGTGATATAGGAGATGGAGCTTGAAGCTCCTTTTTACATTAATGTTGGAATTAAACCTAAACTACATATTAAATGGCTAAAATAAACATTGTACTAATTCAGGAATGAAAACGTGATTAAGAAAACCTCAAACTACCTGCTCAAATATGTAGAATATAGAGCAGAGGAAGATCCATCAGATGACTCTGACGAGGTTGGATTGCACCTTTACTACCTTATCCACGCCATTAATCGGAGATCCATGCCTTCCTATGACTATGGGGATTAAATCCTTGGTGATTTTTGTGGTTATGGAGGAGGATAAAGGAGGATCAAAATCAAAAAATGGAAATAGAGTTTTATTTATACGCAGGAGCAAGACATGGGAGTTATGTGTTTGCGTTCGATTTGCCAAAGATTTGGATCATCAGAGAGCATGGAAAGATGCTCGATCATGCTGTGTGTGTTTCGAATAAAGGGAGGATGTCATCTCGAGCAACGGGTCATCGATTAAAAAATGGATAAAGGATGGGTAGCGCATGCTATGACAAAGGTCGAAGTGGGGTCTAGACATTTGACCCATAGGTCAATAGTTTAGGGCCGCCCTAATTGGTCCACATGGACCAATCAAGAAAATTCAAGGATTGTTTCCCTTATTAAATCAGTTAAAAATAATAAATTATTTTATCAATTAAAAGTACAAAATGAACATTTTTAATTTTTTTTACTATTTGATGTGTATTTTTATTTATTTTTACAACCTTATTTATTTAGGCATTTTTTATACCTATACATAGGTATATTTACTTGTATTTTATGTATTTTATTTTTATTTTGGATTTTTCATTTTATTATTATCTATACATATTTATATATTTATCATATATTTAAATAAATATGTACACAATTTTATTTTATTTTTTTGATTTTATTTATATACTAAAATAAACATCTGTAAATACATTATAGGTATAATATACCTATATTTTAATACATCATTTATTTTTATGTATTTTTAATGATTTTATTTGTTTATATTTGTAGTATATTTCAAATAATATTTACAAGTATTTAAAAATATGAACAAGGTAAAATTGTAAAGAGTAAATTAAATGAATAAAATATGCAGGTATATAGTATAATGGGATCCCCGAAAACTAACTATTGCATCTTAACTCTATATTTTATGAAACCACCTTCAATAGATAGATAAATTAAAATTAAGAATAATAGAGATGAGTTTGTTGAATTTTGATATGTGAAGTTCAGTTTACGGTTTTTTTATCTGTGTGTCGTAGTTGCATTGTGCAATATTTTTCCTGAGTATTATTTTTATAATTTTCTATATATTTTTATGTACAAGTATCATGTAAAACATTTTATTATTTGAAGGGTATAAAATTAATAATAAAATAGGAGAAATAATGGTTATTTTTGATGAATTGAATTAGGGTTTTGTGTCATTTATGTTATTTATTGGACTTGTCTCTCCGTACTTTATTCAGGATCAGCCAAGTCAATATTGACTTGGTCTTGGCGTTTAGGGTCATTATTTGCAGTACTTCATTCTTTTTCTTTTCTTTTTCTTTATTCTTTTATTTTGGGACTAAAAATATGCATTTATACAATATTTACAAGGTAAATAATGAGTGTTATTTTATGCAAATTAATGATATTTAAATTATTTTACTAGGGAATTAAGGCCAAATAATATGAATAAAGGTAATGAAATGGGGATTCATCAACAGGGAAGCCTACATAAGTGAGAGTGTTGCTGCATTATATGTGATAAAGTATTGTGATTTTGTAGTCGAGATAAGATATTTGCCATTGGATGATATGTAGACCCGAGAATTCCTCTCCAAGGAGGAAAACATGGAAAGAAAAGTGGTATGAGCAAAAGGGGAGTTTAGTTGATGAGCTTACACTGATTTTTGGATTAGATTCTTTTGCACCTGAAAGCGTCAACAAGCAGTAGATGGCATATTGATTTGATATGGTAGAGGCCAGACCATATTTCTTTTCATCTTTTTAGTTCAGACACGATTATTTTAACAATGTTGAGTTACCTTAACACATGGATTCTGATCAGGGATTTTCTGACTCGGACATGGGTACATCTGAAGATGACCCTAATATCGACCTACATCTTATTAGCTTAATAACTCAACGATTGCAAAAGAATGTCAATCTTCTACCTTCTTGAGCATTATATATTCATTTCCATGTATATTCCTTTATTTTTATTCCTTCTAAATCCCAATGTTGACCATTCACCTATTTTTATGCGCGTGTTGTACTTAGGATAACTAGATCCTAAGTATAGGGGAGGTTAGCAACCCAAGTTGTTCTATATTCATTCTGTTTCATTACTCCTATTGTTTCTTATACTTCATGTGACTTTACCCCAAGTATAGGGAGAGTAATGCCGTTCATACCATCTTGATTATTTTCTTTTTTTGATCCTCTTTATTGTCTCTGAACTTGTTGATTTTCTTCTCTATACTCAAGGATCCTTAACCCTAAGTATAGAAGGACAAGCTGAGTGGTTTATTCCGTACTTTTATCTACCTCGATCATTATTATCATCTTTGATTCTTCTATACCTAAAATCACTTGACACTAAGTATAAGAGAATGGATGGCTTATATTTATTTCATTCTTTCTGCAGGCCATTATAGTATAGGAATCTTTCCAACAATTTATACTTAGCATGAGTTATGTCTTCCTTTGTCACTTCTTGGTCACTATGGGGACATAGCTCTTTCTAAATATAGGGGATATCATGTGTATGTGTGTGTACACATATACTATATATACTTTAGAAGCCATAACTTGAACTTTACTGTATTTTTAATAAAATTGCTCCAAAAATTATGGGTTTATATTTTTTATTTTTCTAAAAGTCGAAAGAAAACTGTAAATACGGTTATAAAAATTGTTAAAAGTATATAAAATGTGTTGTAAAATTCTTGCATCTAAAAGCCGTAATTGTATATAAAACTTATAAATAAAAGTACAATTTGTATAGCACTTGTATATAATATTGTATAGAATTCATTGAAAGTATGTATATAATCCTTGTGAATACATGGAAATTGATTCAATCCACTAACTCTTTCAAAAATACATAAAAGTTGAATCCTTTTAAAAGCTCACATGCAAAGTTCAAAATTCTAAAAATAAACTTCATAAAAATTGTTGCATTGCATTCACATTTTTCAGAACAAGATTGATTCTTGAACCACATAATCTAAGTCTGAAGGATGGAGTTTGATTAAGGCCTTAATCCACTTTATTTCATAGGAATCGTTTAGGAACTAGAACTGCGACTTTTCATATCGATGTGACTTTTATATTTGAATTACATAGACTATGTTCATGTGTAAACTTGATTATTCTAAGTAGAATATTTCATATCATATGTACCACTCTTTAACAATGGTTTGACTTGCGACCTTGCACACTTCACATAGCTTGACTTAGATGAGGTATTATAATACCTTGTCAAACTAAGGCTGGGATGGAACTAGGTTGCTTCAGTAAAGGTGGTGTTTGGACCATTCTTGGAGACCGACGAAATTAGTGCTTCCATCCAACTTATTCTCTAAAGCATAGAAATCTAACAACTAGAGTAGTGGGCTGAATAAAGCTTTGGAAGAGGAATATTATACTATCTCAAGAAGAAAAACTTCTTTTGTAATGTTGTAACTTTAAACAATGAAATATAGTCTTCACAAAAGTTAGAGGCTAAAAAAAGCTTTCACGTCGGAGTATCTTTTCAATAATGCAATATATGTTCTCAAAAGAATAATACAAGAGGTATGCAACTGGAGATTAGACTACATTGACCAAGCTCCAAGGGAGGGGCTACAGTGGCCACACTACATTCTCTTCTCTCCCACACTTCTTTGGTCCAGTTGAACTTGAACTCAGAAGGAAATACCTGACTCTCCAAGGATGAGTTGTTATAGGAGTAGATTGCTTGGTAGTTCAACATTTCATTTGGGAAGCACTAGCACCCTTCACGTACGATACAAGTAATTTCAAGATTACAAGAGTGTGTTATACGAAGAAGTGGTTCTATTCGGATGGCTGAGGTGAACTTGAATAGAGATTCATGGAACTAGAGGACTGCCAAGTCTTAAATTCTAATCCTAGCGATGTTCACCAAACTATTAATCCAAAGGTCTTATCTAGGCTCTTGAATTTGAAGTAAATGAAGTGTGTTTTAATCGAATCCTCCCTTGATTTATACTTTCTCGAATCCTCCCTTGATTTATACCTTAGGAATTTTAAAAGGAAACAGGACTGGCAGTAGACGATGGTTTATGTGTTAAGATCATCAATCAAGTGATAACCTAAAGCTCTAAATAGGGTTGTTAATGCAACTTGACTAAATGAAAATGGAGATAAATTAATCTTGTATTGGAAGAGAAAAATCCACATTATTAACATGTTCTTTGTTTTATCTGAGAGGTGAGGACGTATCCATAAAATAGTACCCAAATCCTACTTAATCCTACTTGTAATGAACTCAAATTTTGTATTATCAACAATGAAAAAGACAAGATAATTAGACCATATTTTTTGTTTTCATTATGTGTTGGTGAATATATCGAGTTTGGTTTGTATTTGTTTGACTCTTCTTTAGCCTCTTAAAACTGTAAGATCCATTTTATCTCCTCATATTCACCCATCTAGAGATTCAGCTAACTCCCAGTCCCTCCCACCCTTAGTTTCATATTTTGTATACTTAGACTTATTTTAATCCTAAATATAGGGGGAACTATATTGTGTCTGATTGTTTACCTTGAGTTCCCTATTTTCATATAATATCTCTTTACTTATGATATTTCTCTGCTTAAGTATAAGGGACCCAAGTCCTTTTCACTCTTTTATACACCCGCTATTCTTGATCTCAGTTATGTACATTTCTTTATATTTAGTATGAGTTATGGCTTCACATCACTTTGTGTTATGAGGACATAGTATTAGCTAAGTATAGAGGGTTTACCGTATATATCTCATATAAACCTCGATCATAGCTCATATTTAAATTTTTCAAATATTTTTGGGCAACGGGTTCCATATTATTGGAATTCATTTTTGTTAAAAAAAGTAATTTGCAAAATTATTTTGAAAACTTTATATATTATTAGACATGGTTTTCAAAAATGTTTGTACATGGTTTTGTAAAAATATGGTTTTCCTTATTTTGAAAAAAAACTATGTGATATGGTTTAAAAAATGGGTTTTAAAATTGTTATGAAAAATCTTTGTAAAATTCTTGGAAAAATTATAATTATGTGATAAGGTTTGTAAAATTGTTTTCAAAATCTTTTTCAGAAATTAAGGGTGTAAATTGAGACTGACATTTGTTTTTTTTAAATAAGCCTAACTCTCTAACTTAATTAAAAGAATTTAAAAATGGAAAAAATAAAAAATTTCACAAAAATACTAACTATTCAATGGTATTTCCCTGACAGTTACGCCTTGAACTCAAGGTTTGTTGAGATCTTTAAGACTTAGTTTATGAGGTCTTGAGACTTAGAGTTAGTCTATCTTAATCATTACAATCTTAGACTTAATAATTCACACTTTCCTAGATAGAAAGATTTGTCTGCCATATTGCATGCTTAATATTATCCTTTAAGAATATGACCAACACTCACATGTACGACTGCATTCATGATGAGATGAGATGAGATGAGATGAGATGATGTTTCACTTGAGGGACTGGGATTTGAGATTTAAGTTTGGACCTGATTTTATGATTATCAAGGATGGGATAAAATTAATGAAGGGTTCAAGAAACCTGAGTATCAACAACTTTAAGCCAGTATGAGAACATGGTTCTTATACTAATCTCTTGACATTGACTTAAGTTCCAGGGTGTTATGAAATTAAACTAAACTATTGGTCAGTGTGTGCCAATTCTTAGTAAATGCAGTGGAGCTAGCCCAAAAGAAAAGGAAAAAAGAGCTCATGCATTACAAAGTTAAATGAAAGATCTTATACCAGCGGCGAGTGCTGCCAACCTCTTAAATATCCATTTCGGCCAAACTCTTGGGCTTTTTATGAGTTGGCTAGTACCCAAAAAGGGATCTGCATTGTATGGTGATGCAAGTCTGGGTGTAGAAGGTATCTTAGATACTCAAAAGAGATACATCTCAGTGCATTCCCAAAAAGACAAGTACAAACGACTCAACATTTTTTAATGGACACACTGATTAGCAACAAACAAATATATGCGTTGAGTTAATAAGGCACTTGAGAGAAACCTTATTCCAATGAGAGGGAGAGAAGAATCGACATAATCCCATACCCTCCATCATCTGTCCATCCTTAAGTCTGACAAACTAATGAGATGATCAATTGAAGCAATAATAGATCTCATCCCTAGTGTTTAGGATTAACATTTTAGGAGAATCTCTTGTATTGAAACTTTAGGGGACATCTTGACTTTACTCTTGTGAATGCAGTCAACACATTAAGTCATACTTCTTATTATATTTGTATACATTGAGAGTCTGATTATTAGAGGAGTTGAATTCATTTTGATTAAGACCCAGTTCAGCTTAGAGTCTTAAGATCTCTAAAACTAAGTGTTCTAGATTGATCAAGCCTCGTCTTATCACTTGCACGTGTCAAAGGATTCACTATTTCACTAGCTCTCTAATTCATAATTTTTTTATTAGCTTGAGGACGAGCTTAGATTAAGTATAAGAAGTCATAAATCCCATATTTATCCACTTTATTCATTTATATTATGTCTCTAGATTAAGAAAACCAATAAATTCATTAACAATTAATATTTATTAATAATCATTGTGTTGCAAATAACTAACCCTATTTATTTATATTAATAAGCTTATTATTAAGCATGTATTTTATATGTTCATTAATTATTAAAAATCAAAAAATTTACTTTAATAATATATGTATTTAATCTAATATTAAATATTAAAATAAAAATAATAAAATAATAAAAGAAATAAAATTGAATGATTTAGTTACTTTAAATTACTTGTAAAAATATTTTTTATGTATAGATGACACTTTCTCTCTTTGTGTTCTGCATGAAAGTTGTAGATGTAGAAAACTTTTCCAATTCATCCTCTGACTATTTCTTATTTATTTTGCATTTATTTATTGATTTTCTAATTTATTGATTGGGCCACATGGACTAATCTCCTCTCGCCACGTAGTTGTCTCCTTTATCTTACTTGTGCACAATCACAGTTGCTCGATTATTCTGATTAGATATCACACTTTTGATCAGGGGTGTCTATCATGCAGCACACTTTTGATTAGGGGTAACACAATCCTAGATGTCTTATCTCATTCCATCAAAATGGTCATCCCCGTTTGTGCGCATCTCTTTGGCAGCCTTGGATCGCATGATCCAACAACTACTATGTGTTGTCTACCTTACAAGTTCCCATCTGAGCCAACGCAACCCTCCATACCTCACTGCTTTCACCTAATTTCTCTAATGACTTTAGCCACCATTTATGTCAACCACTATCTATATCTTCTTTGTCTAACCACCCATATTCACCTTAGCCTCCTAGTACCCTCTACCCTAAACTCCCTTGATAATTGGCGGTGGTTTAAACCACTTCCTGAGGCATAACCTCCACTGTCTTTCTTCTTCAAATACTTCCCAACTTACCGATGTTAATGGCCGTCCACCTTTATCTGAGCAAAGAAGTGGTGTCTCTCAACCCTTAGGTGACAATTATAGAGTCAATTGATGATGCATAGACGACCTTCTTCCTTGGTGAAACCCATGGCAAAGTGCCATGCTACAACGCTATTTTAGCGGTTGTTCAAGCTTTCCATCATGGCTAGAATGGAGGAAGCAATGACCATAGGTCTTAAATTCCTCAAGCCCAATACAATACCCTTCCCAGTGCTCTTCTTCATGTACATGTAACTTAGATTTTATCCCACCTTCATTACTAGAAATTTTTACTGTCGTTGTAGTTGGTTTGACTATCAGTGGAACCCTCCTTGACCGCCACCTTTGACTATTGACCCATGTGTGATGTCCTGTTCTTGATCATCTTGGCTACCAACTCGACTCCTTTCTCTTCTAGTAATGGCAGAGGACCCACCCAAGGTTTACATCTTCTCCGTTACACGAACCTCCATTTCGCATCACAACCATACGCACAACTCTTATTACTACAACTATTATTTTTCTGACTTATGCAGGTCCCAATACCTTCAATAGTTGGAGATTGGACGGAGCTTCGATCAGGAGCTCCACCTCCTATGATCAGATTTCGACATCCATCCCCAGAGCATCCACTTTCTTATCTTGTGGTAGCAATCTTGGGGCCCTTGCGAAAGATATCAATCGGGCCTCGGCTTTGCCAATTTCCCGATTTGCTTTCTCATAGGTCGACTTAAGCCTTATAGCTTCGTCTTGCTATCTATCTTTCCATCCTGCCTGTTTCACCTGGGATCTGATCTGAGGTTTTGGTCCGCTAGCCTTCTATTGTTTTCCATTGACCTTCAATATGAGTGGAGCACCATGGAGAAGTACAATAAGGTTCACCAGAGCCTAATCCAAGACGTCGTAGACAAAGAAAGCGGTGGAGCAGGATCATATAGATACTGTTGCATTACGCCCAACTGGGTGTAATCCAACGGCTTAGAATTAGCCACGTCTACACCTCTAGACCTGCAAATTTGGTATCCGACACCTCCAATCGAAGCGCTAGACACTTCCACGTGGCCCGAGCCACAACCAGCCATCTGCGTCTAGATTACACAATCACTGTGAACTTATCAAAATTACAAAAATACCCCTATGTATGGCGTATTCAATAAAATCAGTAGTGGGTTGAATAATTTTTGCATATGTACTCCAATCGAGATCATTTCAATTGAATTGTGTTCCTTATTGAATTATCTTTTATTTGGCAAACTTGATTCTTTGATTGGACATGCAATTTAATCTTCTTTATCATAGATAATTTATGTTCTATTTGCCATCTTAAATGAACACTTGCCTTGAATAATTTCATAATTGGACTTTGATTCTAGTTCCATTTATTGCTTAAGTTTAATATATAATTTAAAGGCTTAATCCTATACTTATTTGCATGTGTCTATTTAATATCCTTTTGTTCATTTTGTGACTATTTAACATATATTAAAAATCTACTAAAAATGCATCACGTTCATATGTCGCTTGTTGCATTGTCTTGTCTTGCTTGCATTTGACCATGATATATGCATCACTTAACATAGATATTAAATTTTGATTAATTGTATTAATAGTTTGTGTCCTTGTGTTTGACCCTGTACTTGCCCATGTATAAATTAAAGTCGAGACACTCTTTGCAGATATTTCTCTAAGTTCTGTATCATTGTTATTTTCCCATATTGCAAATTGTGATAATTATAATTACCATTTAGCAGTTTATCAGTGTTATACTAGATCAATCACTTGGTTAAGGTGGTGATGACTTGGGAAGAACTCGAATCAGACTTTCTGCATGAATATTGTCCCCTAGGTTGCATGGACCATATGTGAGTGTTGATCTCTAACTTCTCCTAGATGTCCCATGAACCAGTTGATGAGGCAAGGGAAAGATTCAAAGATCTCATGGAGAAGTGCCCCCGTCATGGTTTGCTGAAGACTAGCTTAATACAGAATTTCAAATGGGAGCTTGCACTAAGAAAGTAAACGACTTGTGGATGTCATGTGCGGTGGATCACACTTTAATAAAGATGACGATGTTGTATGGTAGATCTTTGAAGATATGGTTGAAGGCTCGACAACTCTATCTTTGTCTCGGGTATTTCAGAAAGTCTCGTCGATCATGCACAAGCTTGTGAATGTGTCATCATATAATGAATAAGAGAGAGATGCGAGTTCCAACCTAAGCATCATCAAGAACAATCTCTCTAAAGTTGATATAATTGAAAAAGCAATCACAAGACCAAGAGATACTAAATATCATTGAACAAAGAACCAAGTTGATAGACAAGCTCGATCAAATTTCGAAGCAGCTTGAACTTCTGGTGAGCACCATCCATGCCTTCTAGTCTTTGAAGGAACCAGCCGAGATGTCTGCAGAACCAAAGGAGCAACCCCAACCATAGAATCAAGGGCCAACCTAGTTAGTTCAGCACGTGTACTACATGCAGACACCTGACCAAGGATCGTCACCACAATGGCAAATGGTTGTGTACCATCCAAAACCCTGATCTTATGTCGAGTCATTCTATCCACCACCTCCGCATATTCAATAGATTAATGATGCAGGGGGTAACGAACAAATACTGACCTATCCTGGAGGACAACCTCAAGTCAGAATACAGGTGCCCAACCATTCAACTTATAGTAAGGTAGACGGAATTTCCAGCCACACTAAGCCCACCAGTATCCACACCAAAGCCAAACATGAAGACCACAGTATTATCAACAGTAGTCGGCACATCAACAACAGTATTATCAGTAACAGTCAGCTACTCCAAATCAGTTTCAATTCCCTCCCCGATATTAGCACCAGTAGTATCTTCCTCATCACTACTAGTGTTATCAGCAACAGCAGCATTGCAAGCATCCTCAACTCCCACCGACTGTCGAATCTTCAAAGATGGCTTTAGTGAATCCAACTCTTGATTTCCTGGCTCAGCTGATCAAGAAAATGAATGAGACGAGCCAGAAGGTGGATGACCTCATAGATGCGAAAATAGTCATACCTGCACAAGTTGAGGTAAACACCAACCATTTCTATCGTAAGGAGAAGGTAGTTTGTAGTTTCATACAACTTCCAAGTAAGGTAGAAATTCTTTTAAGTTATCTAATGTTGTTAATCTCAAGAGTGGTAGGACACTACAACTGATTGCTACAACTAAGGGGAAAAATAAAGCTTCCTTGGGAAAATCCTCGTCAGCATCATCTAATCTTGTATAGATCTTTGGGACATATGAGGAAGGAGGAGCATCACCATCATAGAAAAAACAAAAAAATGAAGAAAATAAAAAAGAATTCAACAAAAACAACCAAGTTCGAGTCGATGTAGCCAAGGGGACGCCATCAGCCAATCTCGTACAAGCTGACACGACTGAATTTTATATTTTACTTCCCTATCTGTATTGGATGATTGCATCATTTCTAATTATCCAATTGTACAAGATGAAATTTTTGATATGAAAATGTTGTTTTGATGACACTCGCATTCCATTTCTCAATGCAATGAAATCAGAAACAATAAAAACATTAAAAACAGCCTTGTCTGATCTGACATTGTGGTGATCTTATAGAATATTATACTCAAGATACGACTTTTAAAAGTCATGGAATACATGCCAAATGTTAAGAAAGTTCTGAAAGAGGCATGTACTTTAAATTGTCACCCCTGTAAAAACAGACACTGAGAAACACATTCTAACCATGGTGATTGTCAATGCTATCAGCAACCTCCTGAGAAAGGACACAGGAGCACCTCTTATCGGATGTGAGATGTTCAACCAAGAGTTTGAATTAACACTTCTTAATAGAGGATCATCAATCAATCTGATGCATATGTCATTGTTAAAATAATTTGGGTTAGGACTGTTGGAGTCAACAAGAATGATTATGTAATTTGCAGACACGTCAGTGAAGCAGCCAAGAAGCATTTTGGAGGATGTCATTGGGACAATTCAAGGTATGAAGTTCCTTGTGGACTTCATTATTCTAGATTTGGACACCTCAACGCTAACTTTATACCTCGATAATATTGTGATGATTGTTCCTTCGAACAACCAAAGCAGTGGTTGCCTATGGCACTGGAAAGATCACCTTTAACTCAAGTAACGATAAGGTTCTAATTGAGACAATCCAACTACCAAAGCTCATAGAGTCCATATCAGATTAGAGTGAGCATATGCAGAAACAGGCATAAGACTTTGATTTTCTAGTATAAATCAGAGACCAATCATTATCTTTAGATGTCATAGAAACCCAGGAACTCTTGTCGAAGGAGGAGTGCTGGGAAAGCACAGTCGAATTTCCCCCAGTCCTTGAAGATGAGTCGTTGTTGATGATTTAACTGATCTTTTAGAAAATAATCCATCCCCGTCATAGCAAGACAAATTCATTTTCAATCTTTCTGATGTCTTGTATTCGGAGCCTGATATAAATAAGGTGGACAACATACAGTCGATAGAGCTTACACCAACCCCAGTCGTTGAAGTCGCCATAGAGCTGATTCAGATCCCAAAGCTCAAACAATTGCCCTCATCGTTTAAGTATGCCTTCCTTACAGGTGAGTTAAATATGTTCTTAATCATTATCAACTCACAACTGATTAAGGACTAGGAATCTCGCTTGCTTGAGGTTCTAGAAAGGAACTACAAGGCGATAGGCTGGAAGATTACGGATCTCGATGGGATATACCCATCATTGTGATCATACCACATATACTTGGAAGAAGATAACAGACCTTCCCGTGAATTTTAGCATAGGCTGAACCCTAAACTCCAAGAGGTTGTGATGAAATAAATCATGAAGTGGTGCGATGTAGGCTTTATCCATCCCATCTCGGACTCAAAATGGGTAAATTTGTTACATGTGGTCCCTAAGAAATCTAGAATCACTATTGTAATGAACGGCAAAGGAGAGGAGACTCCGACATTAGTACCCACATCTTGATGTGTAGATTACTGATTCCTGAACTCGACCACCAAGAAGGATCATTTCCCTTTGCCTTTTATTGATCAAATTGTTGAAAGAGATGTTGCAAATGAATTTTTCTATTTCTTTGATGTGTACTCTAGTAACAATCAGGTTGCAATAGCCCCTAAAGACCAAGAGAACGCCACCTTCACCTAGCTATTCAGGTCATATGCTTTCAGACAGATGACGTTTGGATTGTGTAATGCCCCTGCTACATTTCAGAGATGTATGCTAGTTGTATTTGTTGAGATGATGGGCAGTTTTCTTGAAGTGTTCATGGATGATTTATCGGTCTACAGAGCCAACTCAGATCAATAATTGACATATCTAGACCAGGTACTCCTGTGTTGTTGTGAAGTAAACTTGGAGCTCTCATGGGAGAAGAGTCCCTTTAAGGTGACTAAGGGAATCATCTTGGGTCACATCATCTCTAAGTGAGGCAAGGAGGTCAATCAACCAAGGTAAAGTAATTTCGAAACTTGAGCCACATACTATATTGAAGCAAATCAGGTCATTTTTTGGGTATGTCGGTTTTTATCGAAGGTTCGTCAAAGATTTTAGCAAAATTACCCAATCGTTGACTGAGTTCCTCAGCAAGTGAAAAATCGCCCGGTCCAATGTTCTAAGAAGATAGAATAAATAATAGTCGTTGTATCGACGATACGTATTTTACCAGAAAGATTTGTTTTTTACTATTTAAACTCGTAAACCCAAAGGTATAGCGATAAGTACAAGAGTGTCGAACTCAGAGAGGAAAACGATGTAAACAAAGGAATAAAAGGTAGAGTGACTAAGGTTTGAAGGTTTCCCGATTTCTATTTATTTTTACAGAATTTTTGTGAATTTTATTTTATATTATGAGTTTTATATAGTGTTTATATTTTTCATACACATACATAAATAAAAAATATATGTATTGTGCTTTTTTTAGTTTTTATATTGTTATTTTTATGTTTTGAATTTTATTTATTTTTTTATGTATTTTTAGTGGTTTTTAGAATGTTTATGGCTTTTGGATTATTTTTAAAGTGAAAAACTATTTTTTATTGAAAACAAGAACTTATTTTTTACTTTTAAAATAATAAACAAGAGCAAAATATTTTTATTTTATTTTTACAAGAAAGTAGGTGAAAATGTCTTTCCGATGAGTTATTGTTTATATTTTTATGATTTTCTTGAATTAGTTCTGAATTTGTATAGTTTTGTATATTCTTAATTTCGTCATTGATTTTATTGTTCAATTTTTATTTTTTTATTTTATTATTTTTCTATTTTTATGTATTTTGAATATTTGCATTTTTTAGTATTTTATTTGATTGAAAATAGAAAATATTTTTATTTTTCAAAACTGATTTAATACTATATATAGTATAATACCATCTATTTTAATGTATTTTTATTATATTTTATATCATGTATTTTATTTAATATGAATATAATATGTATATTAGTTATATACAGTCAGAGGGATATATATGTAATATGTTGGAAATAAAAGGCATGCGTGCTGATAATGGAAACTACGAGGACTCGTATGCAAAACAACAACGAATCATGTGATTATTCACATGCAATTGTAGCTCAGGGGATTTGTTTAGAATTAACAAAATTGTTTGGGGCTTTTATTAAAATTGGCAAAAAATATCGACAATGCACGTGCAAAGCACATGCGACGCTTAAGAGGTGGTAACGGTGTGGTCAAGACGATGGCGACGCATGGCTGTTTTATACCATTTGAATAATTTGGATCTTGCGTCTTCAATTAAATCTTGAAGAAGGGTTGATCTTCACCAAATTGCCTAGAGAACACATGCGGTGGTTTCTCGAACTGTAATGGTGTTTCGGACTTCAGGAGGCAAAACTTCAATGGGTTATGTGGTGGTGCTTCATCCTCGGTTTCTTGTGCTTGTCTCAAGGCAATATTTGAGATTCAAATTTGCATATTCTTCCGCATGGAGAATCAGGGGATTATAGTGTTCTTCCCCAAAAGCAGTCCAACAATGATTGTTTTGTGGTGCCTGGCTCTGTTGCTGAATGTTCCTTATGCGTCGATGGGGGTGCTCAAGGTTGATGTTGCACGTGAATCACGGCTCGGGGTATGTATGCTTCTTCATCTTGTACAATGGAATAGGCTTCCAGTATTGAATCTCTATCAAATTTAAGATGGACATTTCTCGATTCATGATGATCGACGGTGCTCTTCTTTTGATTTTGATTACAGGTGTTTGCTTCGTTGAAACTCTGAGGGATTTACAGGTGCTTCACAACAACGATTGAATCAGATGTGACGTCAATGCTTCAGATTGGTGATGCTCCAGATATCAGAGACCTGCAAGTAATTCACTGACTCAAGGTCAATGCCTCGATCCAAATGCAAATAAAGAAGGTGAATGGAAAGCTTCGTTGGTGGTGTTGCAATTAAGCTTGAGATCTCCAGTCATTGTGCATAGCTGGACGAGTTCAATTGCGTGTGGGATGGAGCGAGAAATAATGAGATTTGGAGACGAGATGGCGACCGACGGATGAAATCAATATGGGATTTGATCGATTCTTAGATTAAACAAAGGAGAACAAAGAAATTTGAGAGGATATAAGAATAGAAAAATGAAGGAATCGGAGAAGGATTCTGACCTGGAATGGATCTAAGGATGAATGAGTTAAAGGAATAGATGCTTGGGGAACTAGAGCTCGACACTCTAGATGGTCATTGCCTACAACTCACGGTAGACGAGGAGGATCGATCATGCTGCTTCTCTCTCTCTCGCTCAATAGACGCGATAAGTCCCTATCACAGATTCTCTCCAGAGCTTAGAAGAAAATAGGAGCCAATGGCAGATGTTCAGCTCGGAGAGGGAGCCAAGGGTTTATATAGGAGAGGAAGGAGTGTTGATCAAGAAGGACATGGAGAAATGACGCCAAGCCATTAGGAGGTTGAAGGAGGGAAGGAGAGGATACGAAGTGGTCCCAAACAGACGGGAAGAAGGAAGGAGATGGGCATCGGGGAAGAAGGAGAACGGGCAGAGGAAGATTGGAGGGAGGAGAGAGGAATAAAAAATAATTAATAAAATAATTAATTAATAATTAAACTAAATAAATAAATAAAATAATAATATTAATTATTACATTATTAAATTATTAAAAATTTAATAAATAATTTTGAATTACATAAATTATTTATTTATTTATTCAAATAAATACATATAAATAATATAGGTTCATTATACATATATAAATAATTTATTTAATTAATTTAAAATTTTTACTAAATTTTATTTTTATTTTTTATTTATAATATATTATTAATAAATTATTAATAAATTATAAAAATACAAGAAATAGTATAAATTAAATAAATAAGATTAAGATACATTGTAAAGTTTATACCAATAGGGTCCCAAAACACACTTCTTCACATTAACTCTGATATTAGTGAAATCACATTTATTTGATAGATAATTTTATAAAATGAAATTTAAAAGTGAGTACGCCCAATTGGGAGTTCATGTGGCCAAGTTATGTGGTTCGGAAGTTCGGTTATACTGCTTTTTAATTTTTGGATTTATTAGTATTTATTAATAATTAATTTTAAGTTATATTTTTATATTTTTATACTGATTTGTATAAGAAGTTTAGAAAAGAATAAAGTTATATGAGATTAGAAATAATTAAATAAAAAATAAAGAAGTTCTATATTGTACATATAAACAAAGGGGCCCAAATGCCAAAACTCACATGTTTTATTCTAATATTTTTTAGATATTTTAATAAATAGTATTCGTTACAAAATGAAGTTTAAAAGTGAGTTTGGTCGATTTGATGTTTTTAATAAATAATTATGAACTTGAGAAGTTGGTTTTTATGTCTTTTCGGTTCAATGTAAATATTTCTTTATACATTTAATATTGTTTCTCATATTTTTATAATTAATATTTTTTATTATAAAAAGCATTAGTGAATAAAATATTTTGATTTGAAATTTTCAAAATGATAGATAAAATAGGTAAACATATGTACAAGGTGAAAAATGTGTATATGTACATTGATGATGTTTATTTTATGATATTTTTGCATACTAGGATCTTTATCTCTCCCTAATTATTTATTTTTTCGGCCAAGTCAATATTGACCTGATCTCAGGGTTAGGATCAGTCTGTACATATTTCATATATACATCTTTCTTCTTTATTATTTTATTTTAGATAAAATAAATGTTAAATATATAATATTAACAAATGAGGTTAGAATGTTAATTAGTGAGAATTAGTTAATATATACATGTATTTTACCAAATACTTTAGCCATAATGAAAGAATAAAGGAGATGAATCATGGAATTAGCATTCCCCTATATCTACCTTTACTAGTACCTAGGAAAACACTTATTCTAAAATTTAGTGAAAAAATTAAAAAGAAAAAGAAAAGAACTTAGAATATGATTGTTTCTTTAAACTGAATTTCACTTCACCTAAAATTAAGAACTTCTAATAGATCTTTGGAATAACAGTTTATCAGGACCACATTAGAATTAGGATTTAAGTCTCAACAATCTTCAAGTTCCACAAATCTTTATCCAGCCAACTCAGATCCACCCATCCATCATGCAAACTATTTAACCATGAAGTCAATTTGTATTGTATGTAAAAGTTGTTAACTCTTCCTTCTTAAAAAAGCAAAAAAACCACCCACCCAAGTAATACACTCCCATTGATTCCTCATCTAGCTACTCGAGCCTCGAGGAGTGGTGTATTTCCTTCTAAGGTCAATTCGTGTTGTATCCACAATCGAAGAGGGAAGGAAGTACAAGAATGAGAAGGGAATTGGAGTGTTACCGGTGTAGTCACATCTCCTTGTGAATCTTGGACAGTTTAGCCAAGTCTCCACAAAGATTGGACCATTATGGTCATGTATGTATTCGGTATAGGGTTCGTTTTAGTAGAAAGTGATTATTGCACTGCCTTGATCTTCTGTGACATGATAGATATAGCATCTTTTCTTCCACCCGTTTTTTGGGGTCTTAGAAAATTATGCCAGCAGATCCTTCCCTCATCTGAAGATTTATTTCTACCACACACTTCTATCTTTAGATGTCAATGCCACTAGACAAGGATGAAAATGCACCACCAAAATAGATTGCCCTTCGCAACACCATGAAATCGAGCTAAGTGTAGAGTGCATGAGTTCAAAATTGAATCAAATGATGAAGAGTTAAACGGATGGCATAAGATGTCTTACCTAGGCAAGTTTAAGTTGAATTTTGAATACGGTATTATGGAACTCAAAATATTAAGTCAAAGACCTGAAGAGTCTTAATTCCAAATCTTAATAAAGTCCCTTTTTGCATTAAGTGGATTAAGGCCTAAATCAAGATCCATCCTTCATATTTAGATCCATTAGATTCAAGAATCAAACTTATTCTGAAAAATGCTAATGAATGCAACATTTTTTACGAAGTATTTTTTCAATTTAAAGTTTTTATGTAATTTTTTGAAGAATTTTATAATTTTTATTGAATTTAAAAGTTTTATTTTTTTTTGAAATTTTATAGGAGTTAGTGAATTGAATCATTTACAAGAATTCACAAGAATTATGTACATTTTAAAATGAACTTTATACATATTTATATAAATAAATATACAAATTTTATACAAGATATGCAAAAGAATTTTATTCACAAATTTTAAGTAATAAGAATTTTATATACCAGTATTCTAAAACATATTTTATATATACTTTTAAAGCTCTTTTTATAAATCAGATTTATAGTTTTCTATTGAATTTTAAAAACCCAAAAATACACCCATACTTTTAGAACCATATTATTAAAAATACAATAAAGACGAGTTATGGCTTCTAAAGTGTATATATATATAGAATATATATGCACAACACCCCCATACGTAACGTGAACTATGTCCTCATAGTGACAAAGAAGAAACAAATGAAGACATAACTCCAACTAAGTATAAACTAGTGAAAAGAATACTATATTATAATGACTCAAAAACTAACGAATAGAAGTCAATCATCCCCTCTATACTTAGAATAAACTAATCCTAAGTATAGGAGACTTAAAAACAAAGATGATCGAGGTTAAGAGAATGTACACAATCAACGACTCAGCTTGTCCCCCTATACTTAAGGTAAAATATCGCTAAGCATAGAGATGAATATCAACAGTTGATGGACAAGCGAGAGAACAAAAGATACAAACAATAGAAAATAATCAAAGAAAAAATGAGCAATATTACCCCCCCCCCCCAATACTTAGGGTTTTACAACTAAGTATAAGTAACAAATGAATGATATGAGATAATCCTTAAGCGCATCACGGAAGCGTGAGGATCGCATCATATACGATCAAGAGAGAGTAGCCATACTAGTTACTCGGTGCAACGGAATTTAAAAATTTTAAATGATGAAACCACAATATCTAAGAACACTTCTTGGATCGTTTCATCTAACCACATAATAGATATAGGAATACCTCTTGTAGCATGGTTGCGATCTATCCTCTAAGATAAGAGACCTACTCTCTCAAGTCTGATCCGTTGGAGGAGACACTTGCGAGGGTGGAGATGAGTCACGTGCTTCTTGCAATCCAAGTCGATGATCCAAGCAATGGAACTTATGATCTCGTCTCATGAGATCGAACGCCTTCTTCACGAGTAAGATACATCGAAGAAGATGGAGACCCAAGAGTCGTCGAAGCGGCAGCACAATGGCGAAGCAACGACGTAGGCAACCTTCTCTCTTTGAGAAGAGTGGGAGACCACTCTTAGAGAGGGATAAGGGGTGGCTGTTAGCAATGTGAGCCCCGGGCGAACCATTTCTACAATAAATGTTATTGTAATGAATAAATTATCAATAAAAGTTATTGTTTATTTTTCACTCCCCTTCTGAGATTAATGAATGAATGCACTATAGGGTCCCTCTGTACAATAAGGGTTATGTACCATGGCCAACTTGATGATCATACAGCTGTTGATTCATTGGATGGATCATAGAGGCTGATGCTTGGATGAATATCTAAGGAGTTAGATAGAGGACTCATCAAGCATCATCAAATGATCATTAAGTGATGATCTCCAGTCTGAGTGGGAGATGGCAATCCTATCTCATATGACTGATATCTGACTGACCTCTAGATGCAGGTCCTCTGCATGGGAATAATGATTCAGAGGTGTCAGGTTAGTTAAGTCAATGGGTTGACTTGACGAGATCGAGATAACCAAAGACCTACGTTGAACACTGTCACAACATAGGCATGCATCCTCTGACTAGAGACAGATGTATTGCTATATGTCTGAGTATGTACATTTGGCAGACCAATAGGTTGATGACCTAATCAAGGTCTATATACCGGCGAGCTGGTGTGCATGTAAGGACATATGAGTAATACGATCTCTCAAAGGGATCATACAGGTTCGCTTGTGAACCGGGAGACATGAGCTCACTCATGAGGTATTGGGACTGAACAAATTCCATGCATGGTCGTCATGCTTTGGAAGCATGACATGAATTTGAAGGTAAGATATATGCTTTGTGAAAGCATATGATCTATACCAAATCCCGATGACCAAGATTGAGAAACTTAATGATCTAACCCTGAAGATGACAGTATAAAAGTGATCTTTATCTTCAGGATGATCATGAGTCTTCCAGTATGTAGGATGTGCAGGTATTAGGAATACCTGAAGGGTGATTTGATCATATACGATTGTATAACCATGACGCTTCCATTCCGAGGGAGTGATGAAACAGGATTGGATTTTAGTGACTCCTCTCACTAGAGAAGTGACCTGATCTTAGTCCATGAACTGGACATTGATCTGAATGAGATTCAGATGCAATGAGAAGATTAAGTCTACGGTCTTGATTTGATCAAGCATCAGTGGGAGGTCCATAGGATCTGGAGTTGAGATATGATCTCAACATCCAAGTCACTATACGTGGAACAATACAATCGCCCTGTCCTTATCTCCAAGTATCTGAGGAGAAATAGCATTGTTCTTAAATGGTTTAAGAACAATTCCATAAGATCTAAGCAAAGAGAATTTGATAATTAAAAGTGTTTTAATTATCATGATGTATGAGAAATTATCCAATATGATTAAATGTGATTTAATTAGTTTGGATAAGAATAATGTGGATAGAGATATCCAATTATTCATGATATATTATAAATGTGATTTATAATGTATTAGAGAGAGTTAATTATAATTTATATGTGTTGATTAATTATGATGTGTATTGCATACACATTGTGTAATTGATTAACAATATGAATTACATGTTGTTTTGGGTTGTGGATATGATTCACAATTATTCCATGGCTAGATTGCAATTTTCTCAAAGATAATTATGAATTATTTTGAGAAATAAAACCCAAATTATTTTGTTGCAAATAAATAAGAGAGATCACATGGAGATTTGCAATCTCATGGAGATTGAAATCTCCATGCCATCCATGGTGGACGGCACACCACTCCTAATTGGAGTGGGTGTGCGCCCACATGGAAGGCACATGGAGATGAGATCTCCATGTGTCTTCTCTCCTTATTTGTTGGGTTAATTTTAGGAGCAAATTATATTTGATTTTATCAAATATATTTTGACCTAAATTTGTTGCTTTTGACAACAACAATCTCAGCCATTGGATGAACATAAATCAATCTCATCCATTGATTTTATGTGTCCCATGGATTGAGATCCATGGATCCCAAAACCCTATAAATAGAGAGGCATTCTTGGCTCTCTCTTTACACATGCTATTGTAGCAAAACTCTCTCTCTCTCTCTCATATACACGACAGCCCTCTCTCCCTCTCTTCTTGGTGGCCGTCCACCTTGGTGGAGAGAAACGTCGTCGCCCGCGCCATCGTGCTGCCGCTTCGACTCTCTGCGGTTCTTTGTCTTCTTGGAGTGCTTCACTCACGAAGGAGACGTTTGATCTCGTGTGACGAGATCAGGAGCAACCGCGCTTGGATCATCTTGGATTGCGAGGACGCCGCGACTCATCTCCGCGCTCGCAAGCCGTTACTCCGACGATCGGACTTGAGACAGGAGGTCTCTTTTCGTAGAGACTCGATCAACCACGCTTCAAGAGGTATTGCATTATACTTGATGTGGTTATAGATGAAACGATTTGAGAATGGTTCTCGGATCATGTGGTTTCATCGGTTAAAAAATTTTTTAAAATTCCGCTGCTCCGAACAACTAGTACGACTAGTCGTTCTTCGTCGTATTCGATACGACGATCACGCTTCCGTGATGCGCTTGAGGATTTCCCCAATATCCTTCAAGTGGTATCAGAGCCTTAGGTCGACGGTTTCGAATATGATTCGAAAAACCGAGGACGACTTGGGTTCGTTTAGGTCGCGAAAGTTTTCATCGCATTTGATTTCGCAGATCTGTTTAGTAAATAAATTCGGTACTGTTTAAATTGTTTAAACACGAATTTAATACTTGTATTTTGTTCCCCATTAAATAAGGAAACCATAGGAACTGAGTTTGCGTAAATCGGATTTCGTATGCTCTAATTATGGTTGTTTTAATGGACATGTATGCACTGTTGCGGGAACAATAGATTTTAACATGATTAAAGAGTTAATTACTGTTATCATCTGCCTCGAAATGCGTGCAAATCCACTTAGGTTCTGTTGTAAATCAAGTTAGCAATCTATGAAAATTGAGTTTGCTTAATTTGGATTTAAATTGATTGAGATATGCCAATTTTAGTGAATAGGGGTCATTACTGAAATTGCATTCCTAATCTAGAACCAAGTGATTGTCAATTAGTGAAATTAATTGTTAATTTCGTGAAATAATCTTGAATAATATTTGTAAAATATTGAGACATGATTATTTGCCTAATTGACATGGCCCCAACCAATTAATTGATTAAGATGTGATCTAAATCATAAATTGGAAACAACAATCTTCAAACTTGATGCTTGAATAGGGTTTGGGAATTTGTCTAGCAAATTTCCTTATAATCAAAAATGTTTTGATTATTACTATATGGTACAATTTCGGTTGAAAAACCGATGATCATCTCAAGTACAAATTAATCAATTTGGCATTATCCTTTCCCGAGGCGGATATGGTGCCTAGTCGGAGAGCATTGGGGTTGCGGGTTGCAACGTATGTGGTCCGTCCCACTCTCGTCGGTACTGGCCATGACAGCGGGTAGGGCCGGGATAATGTCCGAGGGATTAAGATGTATTTTTCTAATTATTAAAATTCGAATTAATACGTATTTTGAGATATTACCATATATGTATTCAAGTAAAATAATCAAGTTTGATTGATTGAATTGGATTGATAATTAATTTAATATGATTAAATTGATTATGTCCAATTGAAATACTCTAATATGATTAGAGTTATTAATTCCCTTGGAAGAATTAATTATGTGAATGTGATTCACGATAATTAATTAAAATTTGAATATGAAGATGGAGGATCACATAAGTGACATCCATGGTCTCCCGTCAAGGCGAAGAGTTCCGTCGCCAGACATCGTATGAAGGAGACGCCTGTACGAAGTGACAGCTCCTGCATACGATCCGTTTGGATCGGGCTCGTCGCTTCTCGAAAGAGTAAGGACGTATGCGTAGTGACCCCAATATCGGGTCCTCATATTATTGGGGCGATATTGGATTGCGCATAGCGAGTTGTATTCCTGTTGACGGTTGGTTCAATTAATAACGGGTCAACATCGCCTTAGGGGTGGTGGGCCCGGGTATTAAAGACCGAATTGGGAAATGCAAGTTGGACTTGCAATGCGGAATGTGTTCCCGCTTCTCTTTATTGGAGTCATAGGTTCTCATATTATTGGGATATGACAAAGATAAGGAGGAGATCCCAGTTCTTGCTTGAGATATATTGGTAAGTATATCTCTTACTTTGAAAGTGAATAAGGGAATAAACTTTCAAGGTTGACATAGCAAGAACAATTTGATTTAAAATGCCTTAATCAAATATTATAAATTTGAATATATAATTTTTATATTCTAATATAGTGCATTCTTAATTTCAGAAAAATGAAGTCTTTGAACCCACTTAGTAGGCTTCTTGAGGTCAACCAATTGACCGGCCCAAATTACTCGGATTGGATCCGAAATTTGGAGCTTGTTCTCTCTGCTGAGCGCATAAGTTATGTGCTATCCGAGGACAAGATTGAGAACCCTAAGTCCAAGGAAGAAAAAGCATTTAATGACAAGTATGATGAAGATCATGTCTTGGCTAGGTGCTATATCCTAGGTTCTCTCTCCAATGTGCTGCAGAAGCAACATGAGGAGATGAATACCTGTCAGGAAATAATGCAGAATCTTAAAGATATGTTTGGTGACATTAACCGCACTCAGCGGTACAATGTTATGAAAGACCTCATTCGTTGTAGAATGCAGGAAGGGACTTCGGTCCGTGAACATGTACTCAAAATGTTTGGGTACTTGTCGGAGCTGGAGACTCTTGGGGCAACGATGGATGCAGACATGCAAGCTGACTTCATTCTGCTGTCATTGCCCAAGTCTTTTAATAACTTTGTAGTGTCATTCCACATGAACAAGTTGGAATTGACAAATGCTGCTCTCCTTGCTTCATTAAAATCCGCAGAGGACGTAATGAAGAAGGATGGTCCCAGTGGCAGTGCAATGGTTGCACAGGTCAAAGGGAAGCGCGGTCGGAAGCATGGTTCTCGGAAGGGCCCGGCCCAGAAGAGAAAGAAGAAGGGACAAAGTGTTGCCTCTTCTTCCAATGCATCCACTCTCATGGCGTCGAAGAAAACCGACGTCTGTCACCACTGCAAAAAGCCGGGGAACTGGAAGCGTAACTGCCCAGATTACCTGAAGTCCTCAGACAAAGGTAAAGCTCCAGCAGGTATAAAATCTACTTTCATCATTGAAACTAGCTTTCTCGTCGGACGAGAAGGAAGTTGGGTTGTAGATTCTGGTGCTTCTGTTCATGTATGCAATTTGTTGCATTTGTTTCAGGAAACTAGAAGTCTTGAGGAAGGGGAGATAGTCATCCAGATGGGATCTGATGCAAGTGTTGCAGCAGTCGCCGTCGGGACATGCAGACTATCATTATCTAGTGGAAGAGTCCTAGTACTTAAAGAGTGTCTTTATGTACCTGAAGTTAGAAGGAATCTGATATCTGTATCTAAGCTAGTTAGAAGTGGATATTCGTTCCTGTTCTGTAATAAATTAGTCATAAATCATTATGATAAATATATTGCAGAAGGTGTTTTAACTTCTGGAGGACTCTATGAATTGTGCATTAATGAGAATGTCATGAATGTTACAACCACTAATAAAAACCCTAAGAGATCCAGGGAGAATAAAAATCATTCAAATATGATTTGGCATCAAAGGCTTGGTCATTTGTCTGTTGATAGGATCAACAGATTGATAAAGGATGGACCTTTAGATTTCCTGCAGGTCCAATCTTTGCCTACCTGCGAACATTGCATTCGAGGTAAAATGACTAGGATGCCTTTCCGTAACAAGGTTACAAGATGCGAAGGTATTATTGACCTAATACATACCGATGTATGTGGTCCCTTCAGTACCGCGACTCGAAATGGATACCGATATTATTTGACGTTTATCGATGACCATTCGCGATACAGGTTTATCTTCCTATTACGTCACAAGTCTGAAACCTTTGAAAAGTTCAAAGAATTCAAGGCTTTGGTTGAGAACCAAACCGATAGGAAGATTAAACGAATTCGATCTGATCGAGGTGGCGAGTACCTATCAGATGAATTCAAGGAATACCTTAAGGAGAATGGAATTGTTTCAAATCTCACT
The DNA here is from genome assembly GCA_037367405.1 of Ottelia alismoides. NCBI lineage: Eukaryota > Viridiplantae > Streptophyta > Magnoliopsida > Alismatales > Hydrocharitaceae > Ottelia > Ottelia alismoides. The sequence goes on along the minus strand of JAZKJV010000316.1, from coordinate 700,219 downwards.
CCTCCTGGAACTCCCCAACTTAATGGTGTTGCTGAAAGACGCAACAGGACCATCATGGACATGGTCCGTTCAATGATGAGCAAAGCACATTTACCTCTTAGTTTCTGGGGATATGCAGTAGAGACTGCAATATATATCCTGAATAAGATTCCTAGCAAATCTGTACCTAAGACTCCTCATGAGCTATGGTATGGAACCAAACCTAGTGTCAATCACTTAAGGGTTTGGGGTTGCTTGGTCCATGCGAAGAACGTGGACGCAAGTAAGCTGGAATCTCGCACTCGTGAGTGTTACTTCATTGGGTATGTTAAAGATGGTATTGGATACCAGCTTTATGACCCTGAGACCCAAAAGGTTTTTGTCTCTAGAGATGTAAAGTTTCTGGAGGATGATTTCCTTAAAGGTCAAGATAAAAGTGAAGTAGAGGAGCTCATTGAATCCCAAGAGGATTCTGAGCTCCCCAGACCAGAAACTGAAGAAGTAAATAAAGATGAAACACCCATACCTCTTCGAAGGAGTTCGAGGGTGGTTGCACCACCTGAAAGGTATGGATTCCATGTGTCAGGTGAAACTGACATTGATCCTACTTCATTTGATGAAGCACTCGCGGATCAAGACATGGATAGATGGATGCTAGCAATGAAGTCAGAAATTGACTCCATGCATAAAAATGGTGTATGGACCCTAGAGGATCCACCTAAAGGGGTAAAACCCATTGGGTGTAAATGGATCTTCAAGAGAAAAAGGGGACCTGATGGGAAAGTAGAGACTTTCAAGGCACGGCTCGTAGCCAAGGGCTACACACAGAGAGAAGGCATCGACTACGATGAGACATTCTCTCCTGTGGCTATGCTTAAATCCATCCGGGCATTGCTAGCTATAGCTGCATATCTTGACTACGACATCTGGCAGATGGACGTCAAGACGGCTTTCCTCAATGGATACCTCGAGGAGGATATCTACATGGAGCAGCCCCAAGGCTTCATGACTGAGGATGGTAAAGTATGCAAGCTGAAGAAATCCATCTATGGGCTCAAGCAAGCTTCTCGTAGTTGGAACATCAGATTTGATGAAACCATAAAGAGTTATGATTTTGTGCAGAATCCTGATGAACCTTGTGTATACAAGAAGCTTAGTGGGAGCGCCGTTGTGTTCATCGTGCTTTATGTAGATGACATCCTTATCATTGGGAATGATACAGGGATGATGACCAGTGTAAAGATTTGGCTGTCCCATACCTTTGAGATGAAAGATCTTGGAGAAGCCTCTTACATCTTAGGCCTGAAGCTGTTCAGAAACCGAGAAAAGAGGATTTTGGGATTGTCACAACATGGATATATTAAGAAGATTCTTGAACGATTCCGTATGGATAGTTCTAAGAAAGGATTCCTACCCTTAAGACATGGTATCCACCTGTCTAAAGGAATGGCTCCTCAAACTGTTGAGGAAAAGAAGGCCATGGCTGGATGTCCTTATGCATCAGCCGTAGGAAGCTTAATGTATGCCATGATGTGCACTAGGCCAGATATCTGCCATGCAGTGGGAGTGGTAAGTCGTTACCAATCCTGCTATGGAGAACAACACTGGAATGCAGTGAAGAACATATTCAAATATCTAAGACGGACGCAAGATTACATCTTGGTCTATGGAGATGGTGATCTCCAAGTCTTGGGATATACAGATTCTGACTTCCAATCGGACGTGGATGATCGAAAGTCGACATCGGGGTTCGTGTTCTTGTTGAATGGTGGTGCTGTGAGCTGGAGAAGCAAGAAGCAGGACACTACTGCAGATTCAACAACGGAAGCCGAATACATTGCCGCATCGGATGCTGCAAAGGAGGCGGTGTGGTTACGCAAGTTCGTGCTGGAGCTTGGCGTAGTTTCCTCTGATACTCCCATCCCGTTACTCTGCGATAACACGGGAGCCATTGCCCAGGCAAAGGAACCCAGATGGCATCAAAAGAGCAAGCACGTGGAAAGGAAATACCACATCATTCGGGAGATACAAAAGCGTGGTGACATCATCATCACCAAGGTGGCCTCTGCCGACAACGTTGCTGATCCTCTTACCAAACCTCTGACACAGAAGGTTTTCGACCAGCATGTAATGAGTATGGGTTTAAAGATTGTACCTGAATGGTTCTGAGGGCTAGTGGGAGATTGTTAGCAATGTGAGCCCCGGGCGAACCATTTCTACAATAAATGTTATTGTAATGAATAAATTATCAATAAAAGTTATTGTTTATTTTTCACTCCCCTTCTGAGATTAATGAATGAATGCACTATAGGGTCCCTCTGTACAATAAGGGTTATGTACCATGGCCAACTTGATGATCATACAGCTGTTGATTCATTGGATGGATCATAGAGGCTGATGCTTGGATGAATATCTAAGGAGTTAGATAGAGGACTCATCAAGCATCATCAAATGATCATTAAGTGATGATCTCCAGTCTGAGTGGGAGATGGCAATCCTATCTCATATGACTGATATCTGACTGACCTCTAGATGCAGGTCCTCTGCATGGGAATAATGATTCAGAGGTGTCAGGTTAGTTAAGTCAATGGGTTGACTTGACGAGATCGAGATAACCAAAGACCTACGTTGAACACTGTCACAACATAGGCATGCATCCTCTGACTAGAGACAGATGTATTGCTATATGTCTGAGTATGTACATTTGGCAGACCAATAGGTTGATGACCTAATCAAGGTCTATATACCGGCGAGCTGGTGTGCATGTAAGGACATATGAGTAATACGATCTCTCAAAGGGATCATACAGGTTCGCTTGTGAACCGGGAGACATGAGCTCACTCATGAGGTATTGGGACTGAACAAATTCCATGCATGGTCGTCATGCTTTGGAAGCATGACATGAATTTGAAGGTAAGATATATGCTTTGTGAAAGCATATGATCTATACCAAATCCCGATGACCAAGATTGAGAAACTTAATGATCTAACCCTGAAGATGACAGTATAAAAGTGATCTTTATCTTCAGGATGATCATGAGTCTTCCAGTATGTAGGATGTGCAGGTATTAGGAATACCTGAAGGGTGATTTGATCATATACGATTGTATAACCATGACGCTTCCATTCCGAGGGAGTGATGAAACAGGATTGGATTTTAGTGACTCCTCTCACTAGAGAAGTGACCTGATCTTAGTCCATGAACTGGACATTGATCTGAATGAGATTCAGATGCAATGAGAAGATTAAGTCTACGGTCTTGATTTGATCAAGCATCAGTGGGAGGTCCATAGGATCTGGAGTTGAGATATGATCTCAACATCCAAGTCACTATACGTGGAACAATACAATCGCCCTGTCCTTATCTCCAAGTATCTGAGGAGAAATAGCATTGTTCTTAAATGGTTTAAGAACAATTCCATAAGATCTAAGCAAAGAGAATTTGATAATTAAAAGTGTTTTAATTATCATGATGTATGAGAAATTATCCAATATGATTAAATGTGATTTAATTAGTTTGGATAAGAATAATGTGGATAGAGATATCCAATTATTCATGATATATTATAAATGTGATTTATAATGTATTAGAGAGAGTTAATTATAATTTATATGTGTTGATTAATTATGATGTGTATTGCATACACATTGTGTAATTGATTAACAATATGAATTACATGTTGTTTTGGGTTGTGGATATGATTCACAATTATTCCATGGCTAGATTGCAATTTTCTCAAAGATAATTATGAATTATTTTGAGAAATAAAACCCAAATTATTTTGTTGCAAATAAATAAGAGAGATCACATGGAGATTTGCAATCTCATGGAGATTGAAATCTCCATGCCATCCATGGTGGACGGCACACCACTCCTAATTGGAGTGGGTGTGCGCCCACATGGAAGGCACATGGAGATGAGATCTCCATGTGTCTTCTCTCCTTATTTGTTGGGTTAATTTAGGAGCAAATTATATTTGATTTTATCAAATATATTTTGACCTAAATTTGTTGCTTTTGACAACAACAATCTCAGCCATTGGATGAACATAAATCAATCTCATCCATTGATTTTATGTGTCCCATGGATTGAGATCCATGGATCCCAAAACCCTATAAATAGAGAGGCATTCTTGGCTCTCTCTTTACACATGCTATTGTAGCAAAACTCTCTCTCTCTCTCTCATATACACGACAGCCCTCTCTCCCTCTCTTCTTGGTGGCCGTCCACCTTGGTGGAGAGAAACGTCGTCGCCCGCGCCATCGTGCTGCCGCTTCGACTCTCTGCGGTTCTTTGTCTTCTTGGAGTGCTTCACTCACGAAGGAGACGTTTGATCTCGTGTGACGAGATCAGGAGCAACCGCGCTTGGATCATCTTGGATTGCGAGGACGCCGCGACTCATCTCCGCGCTCGCAAGCCGTTACTCCGACGATCGGACTTGAGACAGGAGGTCTCTTTTCGTAGAGACTCGATCAACCACGCTTCAAGAGGTATTGCATTATACTTGATGAAATTATAGATGAAACGATTTGAGAATGGTTCTCGGATCATGTGGTTTCATCGGTTTAAAAATTTTTTAAAATTCCGCTGCTCCGAACAACTAGTACGACTAGTCGTTCTTCGTCGTATTCGATACGACGATCACGCTTCCGTGATGCGCTTGAGGATTTCCCCAATATCCTTCAGTGGCATGAGAATGAGAGAGAGGGAGAGAGAGACATTTCCAAAATCATTATACGAAGAGCAAGGGGTGCCTCTTCTTATATATGATTTTGGGAGTCCATGGATCCCAATCCATGGACAACACACAATCAATGGGTGAGATTGACTTGTGTTTATTTCAATGGCCATGATGTTGTTGTAAAAACACAACAATAATTAATTTAATTTAAATCAATTTATATTGATAAATAAATGTAATTAATTTCAAAATTAAATCATTTGACTAGTCTTAGAGATAATGAGGAGATTAACCTCATACCCTAAAAAGGGGGGACAGCTACCCTTCTCCTAAGGGAGATTAGTGACCGTCCACCCTCTTGGGGTGGAATGAGTCCACCTCCTCAATTTCTCATGAGATCTCATTATCTCATGACATCTCCAAGATTCACAACAACACTTGTTGTAAATAATTTCACAAAAAATAATTAATAATTATCTTGTGAATATTGCATCATGCCATTGGAATTATGTGAATCACATTCACAAACCAAAATAAAATGTAATTATATTTCCAATTAATCATTCAATGTGTATCCAATTCTCATCAATAATTAATCAACAAATATAAATTACAATTGGTCTCTCTCTAATATATTATAAATCACATTTATAATATACATGAATAATTGGATAGTGCTATCCACATTATCCATATCTATAATAATTAAATCACATTTAATTATATTGGATAATCATCCTTATGCGTTAAAATAATATGAATCAAATTCACATTATTCATGATAATTAAATCACATTTAACTATCCATTTCTCAATGCTTAGATATAATTCAACTATGGAATTATTCTTGAATTCTTTCAAGAATAATGCGCTTTCTCTACAGATACTTGGAGATAAAGATAGGGTGATTGTATGTTCCACATATAGTGACTTGGATATTGAGATCATATCTCAAATTTAGATCCCACGGACTTCTCATAGATGCTTGGTTAAATCAAGGCCCTAAACCTAATCTTCTCATTGCATCTGAATCTCATTCACATAAATGTCAAACACTTGGACTAAGATCAGGTTACTTCTCTACTGAGAGGAGTCACTAAAATCCAAACCTATTTCATCACTCCCTCGGAATGGAAGCATCATGGTTATACAAACGTTTATGATCACATCACCCTCAAGTATTCCTAATACATGTACATCATGCATACTGGAAGACTTGTGATGAACCCAAATACATAAATCATTTTCATATTGTCATATTTAGGGTTTCATCATCAAGTTTCTCAATCTGGTCATTGGGAGTTGGTATCGATCATATGCTTTCCAAAAGCATATATCATACCTTTAAATTCTTGCCATGCTTCCAAAGCATGATGACCATGCATGGAATTTGATTGGTCCCGATACATCATGAGTGAGCTCATGTCTTCTGATTCACAGGTGACCCTATATGATCCTTTTGAGAGATCGTATTACCTATATGCCTTCATATGCACAACAGCTCATTGTTGTATAAACCTTGGTTAGGTCATCAATCTATTGATCTGCCAAATGTACATACTCTGACATATAGCAACACATCTGTCTTTGGTCCGAGGATGCTTGCCTATGTCGTGATAGTATACGACATAGGACTTTGGTTGTCGAGATCTCATTAAGTCAACTCTTTAAACTAATGAATCTAACACCTCTGAATCTATATTCCTATATAGAGGACCACCATCAAGAGGTCGGTTAGATAAAAGGATTACCATCTCCTACTCAGGTTTGAGATCAATACTTAATAATCATTTGACGGTGCTTGATGAGTCCTCAATCTAACTCCTTAGATATTTATCCAAGCACTAGCCTCTATGATTCAATTATTGAATCAACAGTTGTATGATCATTAAGGTGGCCATGGTACGTAACCCTAAATGTAGAGAGGGACCTTATAATGAATTCATTCATTTAATCTCAGAAAGGGAGTGAAAGAATCAATAACTTTTATTGATAGATCAAATATTACAATAACATTTATTGTAAAAATGGTTTGTGTCAGGCTCACATGGCTAACAACAACAAGGTAATAGAACAGAACGATATGAACAACACAATGTCAACACCACCCCTATACTCAGGATAAAGTACATCATAAGTATAATAAAAATCCTAAGCAAGACCTAGCATGTAAGAAAAACGAAAGAATGAATGAATAAAATCAAAAACATATATGTACAAGGTGAAAAAAATGAAAAAACAATGAGAACTGTACAAGTTCAAGAAAGCAGAAGAGTGGCCTTCTTGTGCACCCGAGGAACAATGGATTGTACAAGAGAGAGGCTGGCATCATGATCATCCTCAGAGATAACTATATCCAAAATAGAGGATCCCTAACCTATGTTATTGGTAAGGAATGGCCCAGATGGCCGAAACAATGGCCAAAACTGATCTCTGAAAAATTGCACCACGATCTCTGAATCATTATCATCATTGTCACTCTAGAATAAAAAGATGAAGAATCATCCTCTACCGTTGTATCCTCAACTCTCTATGATTGAAGAGACATCGATGCCTTATCTGAAGTAGATGTAAGAAAGAGGTCAATGTATGCTGCAATTTAATCGATATCCTTATCAAAGCCCTAATCTGAATCTGCGTAAAAAGAGGGCTCAACATTCTCGCTACTAGAAGGATCGACCAAAGGATCTACAACTGAAATGGGTTTGACCTTCAAAGTATGTTCCACTAGAGGTTTTGTCTCAATGACATATATACTACGAATCTCATCAATACATCTCTAGACATGTGTACGTGGATCACAAAAGGCTATGCTATCCAAGTTTTCCTCTTTGGAGATAAAATCTCGGGTCTCGGTAGAATCAGAAAGGATAGGATCGTGGCTAATCTCAGTTGTATGGTTGCATGCTCCTATATCTGATGGGATAGTAGCACACTCGTCCAATGCACGACTCTCTAATGGATCAGATATCAACACTATGCTTTTGGGAGGAAAAGTGATACTATTCGTCTCATAATCAATAATGACCTTGACTGCATGTAGAAAAGGCCGACCAAGAATAATGGTAGCATCCTATGATGGTACTGAAAAGTCAGAATCTAAGACAACAAAATTCACAATGAATTCTGTGCCTTGTACCATCACTACAACGTCCTAAAGTATACCCTTCGGCCTCTTGACTGATCTATCTGGAAATTGAGGGATCATTCTAGCTCTCTTGATAGGCCCTAATGAAGTTTCTCAATAAGATGGAAGGGTAAAATGTTCACTTGAAGAACCACTGTCCAACAAGGTATGCGCAAACTCATGATCTAAAATCTAGCAACTAACAAATGGTATTCCCATATCTTTCTTCTTTTTTCTTAGGAGATGTATACTAGATCGCATAACATGTGGCAATGGTCAACACTTGTTTTTCTAAGCAATGATTTCTCATCTTCTTTTTTCTAGGTATGGTATGTTGCTTCATACATTTCTATAGAAGAGGAATGTATGTCAATGCCTCCTAAAGAGTGGGCTTGATCTGAATTGTATCCATTATCTCTTTCGTGAACTTCGACTCTTGGCTCTTCTTCAGATTTTCTAATTTCTTTCCCTTCCCTAGGTTCAAAGGATTTGAGAAGGTTATATGTACATCCTCCTCAGCCATATGTACACCGAGAGGATAAGAAGAAGAAGAAGCAAAAGAATTTTGCAAATTGGGGACTCGCTCCATGTAGAATAGCAGATAGATATATATCAGGAGAATCTGAAGTCATGTCTTTATTCTTTTTTATTCTTTTCCCTATTTTTTTGTTATTTTGTGCCTTCACTACATGGAGAATCATGAAGAATCCATAACTCTGTGTCATTGTCTACTATATGCTCATCACTCCTAAATGTCTCAACAATTGGAGACTATTTTTGAACATCATGAGAACTGGGAGTACAAATACTCAACAACTCAGAAGTCGCCTGAAAAGTAGAATTCGATCCTCTCTCTATGACAATGTTTGCTATAAAATCTCTGAATGTATCCATCTACCCTCTACGATATGCAATCTGTTGATGAATCAGATGGACAAAATGATCGAATGTGGACCCATCTATATCTAGAATCTCAAAGTGATGTCCCATATCCGTCTCATGCTACTGAAGATGCTTGAAATGATCAAGTGAATCCGAGGTGAAATGCTCCTGAGGTGACTGCTCATAAATTGGTAGTGATATGGAAACTCAATCGACTAATAAGATGTAAAAAACAACATGCTCTCTCTCTCTCTTTCTTGGTATCTTGAAAAACCTAAGGAATATGTATCCAAGGCTCCTAAACTGTAAAGTAAGGAACCAACTCACACTCTAGCTGAACACTTAATGGAAGAAGTATCGGTCTCTGAGGACAAGAACTCTCTACAACTATCTCAATGTCCATCCTTTCTGTTGCCTCAATATCTACATCAATTGCCTGATGTGTGATCCATAAATTAGCGAGAGGTGGATTGCATCTAGGTGGTATTGTAACTCTCTCATGTGTTGTCTCAATGTCAGAAATCATTCCAAAGAGAGTCCAAAGTGAATCCTCATCATGACTACGATGTGAACTGCCACATCAGGAATCAACCAATGCATGTTGGCATGCGGACATCCCCTGACAGAAGATCTGAACTAACTCAGCTTGGGAGATCCCATGATCTGGGAGTCTCCTCAAAAGAATATGAAATCTGAGCCACATATCATGTAATGGCTCAAGGAGATCATGTGCAAAATATATGATAACCAACCTCATGAAATATGCTTAGCTAATGGGGTAAAATCTCCTAAGGCAACTCGAAGCATACCCCAACTAGCTCGCTTCTCTCCCATACTTCGGAACCATCTTGCGACTTCGTCCTTGAGTGTCAAGGGAAAGGTCTTCATCATAGCATCCTCAGGTGTAATATCTGAATCTAATAAAGTACCACAAATCTCCTTAAACTCAAAAAGATTCTATCTGGACTCCTCGTGCGGTGTTCCATGAAATCTCGACAGCAATGACACGAAGTCTGAATCAATTAGAAAAGTTGGTTAGCTCGATGTAGAAACTGACTCATCTCCCGAATAAGATGCAAGCTGCACAATTCGCATTCTAGTTTCAACAACTCCTGGATACTAATCTCTCATCTGATATGTAACAAGCTCACGGGTCCCACACATCTACTCAACTATCATTGGTGTAACCAGAGGGTGACTCTAAATAACAGAAGGTGAAGGAGTAGGTAGAAACAGATACAATAAAGAAATACGATAAATGAAAGGATAAGACTCTCTGAGGTTGGAGTCATACTTGGATAAGTAGACAGAACAAGAATGTGGTTCGAGAAGAGGGTCCCTAACCGGTCTAGATGAATAGGTAGGTGCGCATGGAAGCGGTGCCATAAGAGTCATCCTAGGTGATTACCTACCCATCATCGTGACTCAATAAAATGGAAAATGAAAAATGAAAAGTGAAAAGTGAAACAATTGAAACTGACAAGACTCGGATGATGAGTGACTGTTAGAACTCATGACAAAGATGAACGGACTCACTCCAAGCACAAGAAATACACAAAGCAAACCCAGATTCACCTACTCAACTCGGTGATGACCGTAAAAGCTCGACCATTAATCTTTTCAATTTTAAATTTAGGTTATCAATCAGCAATCTCACAAGTGTAGTCTCCTAGAGTAGACCATGAATAATTCGATGAATCCCCCAAGTAGGGATCTATCCACATAAGAGTTGAAGACTAGTTCTAAGGAAATCCACCTCCCTACTCGTGTGACTACTTCTGCGAGGCAAGTGCTTGCAACAATAACAGGACTCGAGAGTCAAAGTCCAAGTTCTTAGGACACGAGTCAAGGGCTTTGTGCTCTACTCCTTATGTGTGCATGCGTCACTCTGTCTAGAGTACCTACAAATAAGGAGGGGATTGCTATCCTAAATCAATGAATGACCTCTGTTGTGTTTAATTTTAAGGGTCAAAGTAGATTAGCAGTCTCAAATTTAATCTTCAATTATCACTTTTTTAATCTTTTTGATTTGAGAAAACAAATGTCTAATGTATTTTTGGTATTTTTCCATTTAATCTTAAGTGAAGGAAAATAGGAGAGAAGGTGAAAATGTAATGCACGATAATCAATGATGTATGCAAAGATAGAGATGTATACCTTAGTCCAACACTCTACATACAGGATGATCTGCGCGGAAATATAAATCTATCTTAAATGCATGAAAAGCAAAAAATAAAATGTGTCTCCTAGAAAGAGAAAATAACATATTAGGAAAGAACTAATTTTAATGACTAGGTTATGCAACCTTAAGTCTAATTAACCTACGATGCATAAACAATGGAATAAAAATCTAATCAAGCACCCAACCACACATAGAAAATCACAAAAAACAAAGAAAAAGGTGACGGAAACCAAAACCATGGTGAGGTCCTGCAAGTGCATCGACACTTAGCGAAATAGACCTCGAAAAAGAGTAAAGGTCGGGTTCAAGATATGATGCCCTTAAGGGACCCCATCTACAAAGATAAAAATGGGAAATGCACGTTCTTCTCACACCAAAGAAAAAAAACAAAAAAGTAAAAAAATATGTGGCTCCTCGTATCCGTCTCGTACTGCTCCGCAGCAACTGGCTCGCTAAGAACACTGGCTTTTATGTTTGTTTGGCTCTCAAAGAATCTGACCTCGATACTTAGGCCCCGCAACACAATGCAAACACAAAAATCTATAAAAAGGATACAAGCAATAAAAGAGAGAGAAAGAAAAAATGCAACGAAAAATGAGATGACAAAAAAGAGAGAAAAGGAAATTCTAAAACCTAAGGCTCTAATCTCTATATAAGCGTTACCTCACAGGCAATGGTGCCATCTAAAAAATCACTCGATCTAATGTTCTAAAAAGATAGAATAAATAATGGTCATTGTATCGACCATGTAGATTTTATCAGAAAAATATTTATTTTTTATTATTTATAATCCTAAACTCAAAGGTATAGCAATAAGTATGGGAGTATCAAACTTAGGGGGAAAACTATGTAAACTAAGGTACACTAGGTAGAGTGACTAAGGTATAAAGGTTTCTAGATTTTTATTTATTTTTATGGAATTTTTGTGAATTTTTATTTGACTTTATGAATTTTTAATTGTTTTTATTTTTATGTACCTATAAGTAAAGAAATATAGGTATTGTGTTTTAAATATTTTTATTTGGTTTTTATTTTTTATTTTTATGTTTTGAATTGTATCTATTGTTTTGTGTATTTTTAGTGGTTTTTAGAATTTTTATGGGTTTCAGTTTATTTTTAAAGTGAAAACTATGTTTTTATTAAAAAAATAGAAATTTTTATTTTAAAATAGTAAATAGGAGAAAATACTTTTATTTTTACTGAAAAGTACGTGAAAATATCTTTCGAACGGGTTATTTTGATTTTTCTTGAATTAGTTATGAATTTTTGAAGTATTGTATATTTTTTATTTTTATTGATTTTAATATTTAATATTTTTTGTTTTTGTTTATGTGTAAAATATAGTAAAATATATTGTAGGTAATTTTTATAGATTTTGTAGAGTTACTTTTCTATTTTTATGTATTTTTGAATATATGTATTTTTTGATATTTGGTTTGAATTATTAAAATTAGAAAATATTTTTATCTTTCAAAACTGATTTAATATTGTATATAGTATAATACGATATATTTTTATTATTTTTTCATATTATGTATTTTATTTTTGTGAATATAATATGTATATTAGTTATATACAGTCACATGGGTATTTATGTAATATACTGGAAATAAAAGGCGCACGTGCAAATGATGGAAATTGTGGGGGGTCAAACCAAGGAATCACATGACTATTCACGTGCAGCTACAACTCAGGGGATTTGTTCAGAATTAACAAACTGTCAGGGGCTTTTATGCAAACTGACCAAAAATATCGTTGACGCACGTGCAAAGCATGTGCAATGCTTAAGCGGTGGGAACGACATGGTCAATATGGTGACGACACGTGGTTGTTTTGAACTATATGATTAATTCGGATCTGGTGTCTCCGATTAAATTTGGAAGTAGGGGTTGATCTTCCCCAATATTCCTGGAGAACATAGGTGATGATTTCTCAAGCATCAATGGTGTTTCAGACTCTAGGCGAGGAAACTTCAACGGATTATGTGGTGGTCCTTTATCCTCAGTTGCTCATGAATGTCTTAAGAGGATATTTGATCTTCAAATTCACATATGCTTTTGGATAGAGAATTGGGGATTATAGTGTTCTTCCCCAAATGTGGTCTGGTGACGATTGTTTTGTGGTATCCGATCATTCGATGGTTGAATATCCCTTAATGCTCAGATAGGGGTGCTCAAGGATGATGTTAGATGAGAATCAAAGCTCGAGGCACGGATGCTTCTTAGTCTCGTGCAATGGAATCGACTTCCAGTATTGAAGCTTGATCAAATTTCAGGTGGACATTTCTCAATTCACAATGATTGTCGGTGCTCTTCCTTTGATTTTGGGTGAAGGTGTTTGGCTTCGTTGAACTTTGAGGGATTTACAGGTGATGCACTTCATTGATTGAATCATATGCAGTGCCGATACTTTAGATCTGTGGTTATGCTCCAGATTAATGGATATGGAAAAATCCTTAAGCGCATCACAGAAGCGTGATGATTGCATCGTATGAGATCAGAGCGACTAGTCACACTAGTTGCTTACTGCAGTGGAATTTAAACTTTTTTAAATAATGAAACCGTATGATCAATAATACTTCTTGGATCGTTTCATCTAACCACAAGTAAGATGTAGGATTACCTCTTGAAGCGTGGCTGCAAACAAGTCTCTAAAGCAAGAGACCTCCTTTCTCAAGACTAGTCCGACGGAGGAGATGCTTGCGAGCGTGTTGATGAGCGTGTATTCCTCGCAATCCAAGTTGATGATCCAAGCACTGAATCTCCTGATATCATCACATGAGATCTGATTTATTCTTCACAATCTAGGTGCACCGAAGGATACGGAGATCCACGAGCGGTTGAAGCATATGCATGACGGCATGGCGACGACGGTGATTCTCTCTAGGGCATAAGGAGGAGGACAACTATTAGAGATATGGAGCGTGAAGTATGAGAATTAGAGAGACATATTACTCGATTATTGTGTTTCCTTGAAGATATATGGTTGCCTCTTCTTTTATAGTATTTTGGGAGTCTATGGATTCCAATCCAAGTGAAACACAAAATTTTGATGAGACTAATTTGTGTTTGTATTCAATGTCCATGATTTTATTGTAAAAATACAAAAAACTAATTTAGATTAAATTAAATATATAATCAACATAATTTAATTTGAACTAAATTAATTATCATAGAAGGACTAGGAGGGAAGACATCCACCCTCCTAAAAAGGGGGGGATGACCATCCTTCTGACCAAGTCAAAGGGTGTCCAACATCCATTAAAGGATGGTGTGGCTCCTCCAGTCCTTTACATATTTACAACAACTTTTGTTGTAAATTAATTCACAAAAATAATTCCAAATTAATTAAGTGAATATTGAAATCATGCCATTAATAATTGTAAACCACATTCACAACCCAAAATAAAATACAAATTATATTTCCAACTAATTTCCAATGTGAATCCAATTCACATCAACAATTAATTTGAATAGATCATTTATAATAAGCTCTCTCTAATATATTATAAATCAAATTTATAATATATAATAAGGATTATACTATTCATATAATTCATACCCTAGATAATTAAATCTTATTTAATTATCTCGCATCACCATTCTCATGTATTTAAATAATATGAATCATATTCACATTATTCATGATAATTAAATCACATTTAATTATTAATATCTCAATGCACAGATACATAGTTCATCAATGGAATTATTCTTGAACTCTTTCAAGAACAATGTGCTTTCTCCACAAATACTTGGAGATAAAGACATGGAGACTGTATGTTCCACATATGATGACTTGGATATTGAGATCATGTCTTAATTCCAGGTCTCGTTGACTTCACATAGATGCTTGATTAAATCAAGACTGTAGATCTAATCTTCTCAATGCATCCGAATCACACTCATATCAATGTCCAATACTTAGATTAATATCATATCATTTCTCTAATAAGAGGAGTCACTAAAATCCAGACCTGATTCATCACTCCTTTGGAATGGAAGCATCATGGTTATACAATCGTTAATGATCACATCACCTTCAGGTATTCCAAACACCTATACATATTGCATATTGGAAGACCTAGAACAAACCCAAAGATATAGATCAGTTTACACTATCATCTTTACGATTTTACCATTAAGTTTCTCATTCAATCGTTGGGAGTTGGTATTAATCATATGATTTTCAAAAGCATATATCATACCTAGAAATTCATGTCATGCTTCCAAAGCAAGATGACCATGCATTGAATTTGATCCGTCCCAATGCCTCATGAGTGAGCTCATGTCTTTCGGTTCACAAGTGAACCTGTATGATCCCTTTTGAGAGATCATATTACTCATATGTCCTTGTATGCATACCAGCTCGTCAGTGTATAGACCTTGATTAGGTCATCAACCTATCGGTATGTAAAATATACATACTTAGATATAACAATACATCTATCTCCAGACAGAGGATGAATGCCTATATCGTGACAGCATATGACATCAGACTTGGTTATCTCGATCTCGTTAAGTCAACTCTTTTTCATAACTAATCTGACACCTCCTAAATTCCATTCCTATGAAGAGGACCTGCATAAAGAGGCCAGTCAGATATAAGCCAAAAGAGAAAACATTGTCGTCTCCTACTTAGGTTGGAGATAATCTATTAATAATTATTTGATGGTGCTTGCTGAGTCATCAATCTAACTCTTTAGATATTCATCCAAGCACCAGCCTCTATGATTCAATAATTGAATCAACAGATGTATGATCATCAAGATGGCCATGATACATAACCCAAATTGTACTAAGGGGCCTTATAGTGTATTCATTCATTTAATCTCAAATAGGGAGCGAAAATAAATCAATAACTTTTATTGATATATCAAACATTACAATAAAATTTATTGTAGGAATGGTTCACCTCGGACTTACATTTCTAACACAGATATCAGAAACCTGTAAGTTATTCACCGACTCGAGGTTGATACCTCACTCCAAATGCAAATAGAGAAGGTGAATGGAAAGCTTCTTTGATGGTGTTGAAATGAAGCTCTGGATCTTTGATAACCATGAGTTGCCGAAGGAGTTCAGTTGTGTGTGGGATAGAATGAGAAATGGTGAGATTTAGAGATGAGATGGAGATTAGTGTTTCAATATGCGATCCGATCAATTATGAGATTAAACTAAGGAGAACAGAAGAATATGAAAGGATAATATAAGAGGAAAATGAAGGAATTAGAGAATGATTCTGACATGGAATGGATCTACGGATGAATGAGTTGAAGGAATAGATACATGGCGATCTAGAGCTCAATGTTCCAGATGGTCATTACCTACAACACACGTGGACGAGGAGGATCGACGTAGCGGAGTTGTGCTTCTGCCATTGTGCGATCATGCTGCTCCTGTCTCCCTCGATGGAGGCGGGAAATTCCTGTCACAAAGTTTTCCGATGCTTGGAATATAATGGGAGCTAATGTTGAATGTTCATCTCGGAGAGGGGATCAGGGGTTTATATAGGACTGGAGGGAGGGTTGACGGAGAAGGAGATGAAAGAATGACCTAAAGACAAGGTCGTTAGGTGGTTGAAGGAGGAATGAGAAGAGGAGAGGAGGTGGTCCCTGACCAACGGGAAGAAGGAAGGAGACATGCGTCGGGGAAGAATGAGAAAGTGTGGAAGAAGAAAGGAGGGGGGAGACAGAATAAAAATAAATCAATTAATAATTAAATTCATAAATAAAATTAATTATTTATTTAAATTAATAAATTAGAAATAATTTAACAAATAATTTTAAATTAAATAGATAATATTATTTAAGTAGTTGAATAAATACATATATAAATAATATAGGTATATTATACATATACAATTAATTAATAAAATTATTTAAACAAATTGATTTTGTAATAAACTTTATTTTTATTTTTTATTAATAATATAATATTAAAAATATAAAAATACAATAAATAACCTAAATTAAATAAAATAAGATTAAGATACATTGTATGATTTATACCAATAGGGTACCAAAACTCAGTTTTTGCATATTAGCTTTGATTTTAGTGAAATCACTTTGATTTGATTAATAATTGTATAAAACAAACTTTAAAAGTGAGTACGGCCAATTCGGATTATATATGCCCGAGTTATGAAGTTTAGAAGTTTGGCTTTACAGTTTTTTAGTTTTGGGATTTATTGATATTTAATAATAATTTATTTTAAGTTATATTTTATTATTTTTCTATTTATTTTTATAAAATCTTTAGGAGAAGAAATAAGTTAAATGGGATTTGCAATAATTAAATAAAAAAGGAAGAAGATTTATATATGTATTGTACATATATACAAAGGGGTCCAAATGTTAAAACTGGAATGTTTTGTTCTAATAGTTTTTGGTATTTTTAATAAATAGTATTAGTTATAAATTAAGTTTAAAAGCGGGTTTGGTTGTTTTAGAGTTTTCTATAAATATTTGTGAACCTGAGAAGTCAGCTTTTTGGCTCAATGTAATTATTTCTTTATAATTAGGTAATTTTTCTAATATTTTTATAAATTAATACTTATTATTATAAACAACTTTCGTGAAGAAAATATTTGATTTGAATTTTTTTTGAATGATAAATAAAATAGGTGAACATGTGTACAAGGTGAAAAATGTGTAGATGTACATCGATGATGTTTATTTTCTGATATTTTTATAGATTAGGACCTTATCTCCCCCTGCTTATTTATTTCATCGACCAAGTCAATATTGACATCGTCTCGGGGTTATGATCAGTCCGTACATACTTCATATATGCATCCTTCTTCTTTTATTTTTTATTTTTTCTTTATTATTTATTTTAGATAAAATAAGTGGTAAATAATATGGTACTAACAAATGAGGTTGGAAAGTTATTAGTGAGAATTTGTGGATATTTACATGTATTTTACCAAGGATTTTAGCCAAAATGAAAGAATAAAGGAGTTAAATCATGGATTAATCTACAAGTACATTGATTTTATTGTAGATGATAAAGTGCTCCATGCCTTCAATCAGCTTAAAGAAATATTTGTTCAAGCTTCTGTCCTACAGCCATCAGATTGGTCTCTTCCATTCGAGATCATGATAAATGCTTCTGATAATGCCATTAGGGATGTTTGGGACAAAAACAAGATGAATGGCCATGTACAAGTCATTATGCTAGCTAAACACTGGATGAATCCCAAAGAAATTACATAGTTACAAAGAAAGAGTTGTTAGCAGTTGTATTTACATTGGGGAAGTTGAGATCACATCTCGTACTGACCACTCTGATATCTGATACTTAGAAAGAAAGAAGGATGCTAAATCACGATTACTTCTTTGGATCCTTCTACTCCAAGAGTTTGCCTTAGAAATACGTGATAAGTCTGGAGTAAAAAATGTGGAGACAAATCACCTTTCAAGAATTATATAAACAAACACTCCTGAGTAGGACATTTTTCCCATCGTTAAAACTTTCCCGGGCAACGCTATTCTCTCTATTACCTCTCTTCCAAGTTATGCCAGTATTATGAACTATCTTGTCTCCAAGAAAGTCCTGCAAGACTGGCCGAAGCTGAAAGTAGAAAAGTTCTTGTACGAGATAAATTTCTACCAATGGGGGATTCGTACATATTTCATGAGGATACAGATTATATCTGGAGAAGGTGCATTCCTGAGGAGGAGTACATAGGTGACTTGGAGCATTGTCACAAGCTAGAATCTGGTGGACACTATTCTGGGAAGCGCACGGTAGTAAAAGTGCTTTAATGTAGCCATTGGTGGTCTAACTCTTTTCAAGGATGCTATTATTTACGTCAATGATTATACTAACTGTCAGAAGATGGGCGACACTATCAGCTCTAGAGATACAATGCCTCACAAGTACATTCAGTTCTAATACCTCACGTTGATTTTACTTTGACACTAAGATACTGGTCAAGTATATTCATATATTGGTTGTTTTTGATGCTTGGGACATTGATTTCATGGGATCGTTTCCTAATAGTCAACAACAGAAGTCGAATGACCTAGACTTGCACTAATGGGTTGTTCCCTGGGGGGGCATCCAACGGGGAGCATAATCATTTAGCCTATATATATATATAGGAAAAAATGAGGTTGCCCCTAGGGGTGACCAACATGGTTGTCCCCACCTATTTTCTGCGATTTGTTTATTTTTCTGAAAAATATCATCGTTTATATTCATCTCTATATCCCTCATGCATGTCATTCGAATTTCGTTAGAAACAGAGACTCCTATGCCCTTCATCTAGAACGGGTAATTTTAACGGTCTTAAAACTATTGTAATCGTACATGTTCTAGATGGAGAGCGTAGAAGTCTTTGTTTCTAACAAAAATCGAATGACATGTAACAGGGATATAGATAGAATATACATGAAAATATTTTAAAAAAATTGATAAAAAATGAGACGGGGAGAGTCTCATACAGCCAATACATACATATATAGAGAGAGGGGGGAGAGAGTTTAATGAGGCCGCCCCTGCGTCATTTTTCAACTTTTTTTATTTTTTGAGAAATATCACCATGTATATTCATCCCTATATCCCTCATATATGTCATTCGAATTTCATCAAAAACAAAGACTCCTATGCCCTCCATCTAGAACATGTATGATTACAGCAGTTCTAAGACCGTTAAGATTACATGGTCTAAATGGAGGTCATAGGAGCCTCTGTTTTTGACGAAATTTGAAGACATATAGGAGGGATATAGGGTTGAATATGCAGGGCAAAAAATTTTAAAAAATAAGAAAACGTTGAAATAGGGGACGGGACTGCCATGGGGGCAGCCCCATTAAATCCATATTATATGTATGTATGTATGTATGTATGTATGTATGTATGTATGTATGTATGTATGTATGTATGTATGTATGTATGTATGTATGTATGTATGTATGTATGTATGTATGTATGTATGTATGTATGTATGTATGTATGTATGTATGTATGTATGTATGTATGTATGTATGTATGTATGTATGTATGTATGTATGAATGAATGTATGTATGTATGCATGGATGCATGCATGCATGTATATGCATGTATGCATGGATGCATGCATGTATGCATGGATGCATGTATGCATGTATTTATGCATGCATGCATGCATGCATGCATGGATGTATGTATGTATGTATGTATGTATGTATGTATGTATGTATGTATGTATGTATGTATGTATGTATGTATGTATGTATGTATGTATGTATGTATGTATGTATGTATGTATGTATGTATGTATGTATGTATGTATGTATGTATGTATGTATGTATGTATGTATGTATGTATGTATGTATGTATGTATGTATGTATGTATGTATGTATGTATGTATGTATGTATGTATGTATGTATGTATGTATGTATGTATCTATGTATGTATGTATGTATGTATGTATGTATGTATCTATGTATGTATTTATGCATGCATGTATGCATGTTTGTATGTATATATGTATGTATGTATGTATGTATGTATGTATGTATGTATGTATGTATGTATGTATGTATGTATGTATGTATGTATGTATGTATGTATGTATGTATGTATGTATGTATGTATGTATGTATGTATAGAGAGAGAGAGAGAGAGTTTACTGGAGTTGCCCCGGTTAGGGATGAGCCCAAAGAAGCCTGAAGAAGCCCGGTCCAGGCCCGAAGAAGCCCAGTCCAAGCCCGAGCCCGAGCAATAAATAGGCGGGCTTGGGCTTAAATTTAGGCCCAATTCCGATTTTGGATCGGGTCCTAGCTACAGCGGGCCCAAGCCTAAAGCTCGTGGGCCAACCCAAATAGCGGTCCACAATTGCCTATTTTGTTATTTATAGGTATATGTTATGATAAATTGCATCTTTAATTAAGTTTTTTATATATTTATTTAAGATTTAAGGTAAGGGAATGTGCCTTTATTTAATAAACTGTAGGTTTGGGATTATATAAGACCAATCTAGTATTTTTCATTTGTTTCCCGGTAATAGAATAATAAAATAAAATATCTTGATGGATATAGAACGTTAGATAGTGGGTCGGCCCAGCCTAGGCTCGATCCAAGAACTTGTGGTTTGGGCTTGGGCTTCGGCTGGATTTGTAACAAAAACCTAGGATGGAGCTCGGCCCGAAGGCCCGCTAATTGGAATCGGGCTCGGGTTGGGCTAGGTTGGGCCTGGCTCGGCCTGATGCTCATCCCCAGCCCCCGCGCCATTTTCAACATTTTTTTATTTTTTTATGAAAATATCATTATGTATATTCGTCCCTATATCCCTCCTATATGTCATTCAAATTTCGTCAGAAACCAAGACTCATATTCCCTCCATCTAGAATAGGTATGATTACATCAGTTCTAAGACCGCTAAAATTATATGTTCTAGATAGAGGGCATAGGAGTCTCTGTTTCTGACAAAATTCGAATGACATATAGGAGGGATATAGGGATGAATATATATGGTGATATTTTCCAAAAAAATAAAAAATGTCGAAATAGGGGGTAGGGTAGCCATGTTGGCTGCCCCTAGAGGGCAGTCCTATTATATATATATATATATATATATATATATATATATATATATATATATATATATATATATATATATATATATATGGGGCTGGGGAAGCTGCACCCGGGGGTGTAGCTAACTAGCTGCACCCGGGCATTTTTTTCATTGATTTTTTGTGTTTTTGAAATGAAACCTAGGGGGATTTAAATCACTATATATCACCATGATATCATACCAATTTCAACTAAATTCAACATTTCTATCATCTCCATCATGGCTATGACGTTTTACCGATTTCTGAATTATTGAAATTGACCATATCAAGATGGGCATGTTAGGAGTGTTTGTTTTGCATGAAATTCAAAACACATATTCCACACAATAAATCAAGTAAATCTCTCATAAGTTTCCTTCATAAAAATCAAAAATCAATGAGAAAAATACCCGGGTGTAGCTAGCTGGCTGCATCCCCCAGTGTAGCTTCCCTTTTCCCTATACATATATATATATACGTATATATATATAGGATCGATCCTATGAGATGAGATTTTGGTGAGATGGGAGATTCTGGACCACTAGTTTCAACTAGGAGAGAGAGACAGAAACTAGTGGTCCAGAATCTCTCATCTCACCATCTCACAAAATCCCATCTCATAGCATCACTCATATAATATATATATATATATATATATATATATATATATATATGTATGTATATATATATAGGGCTTGGCTTATCCAGTGAGCCTTGTGCCCATTTGAGTTGCGGTGAGCACCAAACGTGTGCTCGCCACGTGTATTTCCATTTGAATAATTGCCTATTTCAAAGGAGCATGGTTTTGAAAGGATTTAATACGTTTGAGCCTTTTATATTTTCAATTATATCAAATCCTTAAAAAAGGAAGACGGTTTTGGAAAGATACATTCGAAATTGTGTACCGAAGAAATAATCATTGTACCTTTGATCAGTAATGTACATAATGTGCTTAAGTAATTATATGTTGCCAGATCAGTAATACTAAAATAATTGTCAGTATTTTACACTTGTAATATTACATTGTACAGAGATCAGTAATTCATTCATGTTACACAAGTAATACATATTCAATTCTTCAGTAATTATTGTTGTGAGATCAGTAATTACTTGTAAATTACTAGTATCCATACAATAAGTATTGATTACAAAAGTCCATGTTACTGAAGTCATTTTGATTATTACTAATGTAATAGTTACTTAATACTTTGGGTCTTACTGAAGCACATTTTATTTACTTATATAACCTTTTTAATTACTATAATGCATCGAGTGTTACTGATAGCAATACATAAGTTATTGGTCACGTGTTCCAACTTACAACTTATTCCATTATCTTCTTTTTCCTTACATGTTACTGATGCTTCAATATATCTTAGTTTTTTTATTCTTTGTTTTTAATTACTGTCGAATCGCACCTTCTTTACTTATGTAGCCTATTTAATTACTTGTAATACGTCAAATGTTACTGAAAGCCACACATAAATTACTTAATTATTGTTATATGATGAACATCCAAATTTCAATTGTTGTCTTATAGTCCATTTAGATGATGTTATTTTGTTCTCGCTCGTCAACATAACATCAGCTTCTTCAAGACACCAAATTGTTGCATTGTTCTGTAAAAAACAATAAGTTAATTGACCATTTAAAAATATTAAAATATCAAGAAATTGGAAAAGAATACATATTACTTACAAAATTTCAGTAATGTTTCAGGAAGATACTTGTTTCAGTACTATTTTATATCCATGAATAGTAAGAATTGTAAAAAGAAAAGTAACTTAGCAATATACTCGCTTCAGTAAGAATCATTCAACGACAAGTAACTTGTAATGAATTGTTAGTAACGTTTGTTATATGGCAAGTAACTTGTAATGAATTATATTTATAGTACTAATTCAATGTGAAGCATAGGTAACTTAATGAGTTACTTAAGTAACTTACTGAATTGAGATCAGTAAGATAAACTTCGAAATTCATATCAATAAGAATTCACTATTTTGAAAGTAAGTAGATTCATTTTTGCTCAAAAAATCAGAACTAATTGCAAAGTACAAGTAAATATTTAAGTTACTTATGTAACTTGTAGAATTTGTATCAGTGATAATAAATGTAATAGCAGTGACTCGGTAAAGTAACACATTAAAAGTAACAATTCTGTTAGTAATAGTAACATAAAATATCTTATAAGTAAATTAAGTAAATATATCAGTAATTCAGTATATCTTCAAAGTAACACATAAAAGTAACAATTGTATTAGCATTAGTAACATAAAATATCTCATAAGTAAATTACTTAAATAATCAGTAACTCAATATATTTTCAAAGTAACGCATGAAAAATAATAATTGTATTTATTGTAACTTTTTATTATATGAAATCAAAATTCCTTCGATTAAAAATCAATTAGGACTACAAATCATGTATCAAAATGAATAAAAACGATATTATGAATATCACTTTCTCATATTTCAATCATACTTCTCGAATAAATATTACTTACGATAAAAAATATGCAATATTTGTAATTGCTTCTGAAATATGCCGATCACAATCCATTGACGAATTATCCATGGACGAAATCTAATGAAAAAATATTAGAAAAGAAAAAACAGATAAACATAAAAAAATCTATCAAAATACCTTTGATTCTGAAAAGGCTATCGTAGAAATAATAAAAAAAACAATGATTCCATGTGAACGATCGATCGCTCCCCTCTCGAAATGTGATAAATTGAGTTTATTCTCAATACAATAGCAAACGTTACCAAAAAGGTGTATTACTATTTAGAGAATTTTTCAAAATTAAAAGCATTCTCATTACCATTATCGCTCCTAAAATCATGGGATTAAAACATTTGATCTTATGGTGGATATGATGGGCTCATTTTAACGTAAATGGGCGCAGGGTTCTGGATAAAAATCTTGTGTGTGTGTGTGTGTGTGTGTGTGGACTTGTCCAATGGACCCTGTGCCTATTAGAGTTGTAATAAACACACTTATTTTTTAGTAATATTTTCTATCATTTTGATTTCAACGCTTATTTGTTTACAAGTATTATATCATATTCTTACTATTAGTAACCATTTTCACAAGAAGAAAACCTTAAATTCATACGAAATAACCATTAGATCATGTACGATCACAATAGTTCTAAGACCGTTAAAATTACCTGTTATAGATGGAGGGCATATGAGTGTCTGTTTCTGACGAAATTCAAATGACATGTAGGAGGAATATTGGGATGAATATACATGATGATATTTTTCAAAAAAATAAAAAAATTACGGAAAATGAAGTGGGGGCAGCCATGTTAGATACCCCAAGGAGCAGTCCCATTTTTTCCATATATATATAGGAGAAACTTCAAATGAGGCGGGGTCTCACCGATATTGTGGTGAGCCCCTCCATCTCATCCATTTAATTTAAATCCCACAGCTGTGATTATTTCACATTAATTAAATTATTTTAATGGTAAAAACCCCATTTTGGTCATTTGTCAAATTCTAAATATAGAATGTGACAACTAAATTTCCCAATCTCTCTCTCTCTTAATTAATCCCAGCCCAGCCGCCTCCTCTGCCTCGTCTCCCCGCCGCACGTCCTCCCCCCGCCGCATGTCCTCCATCTCTCCAGCAACTTTTGTCGGCGGCCTTCCTCCGTGCACCGCCCGCCTTCCTCCGCGCACCGATCTTCAAGCGGAGCCACAGCCCCGCGCGTCATCCTCTTCGACGACCTCTGCCTCACGCGAGGCGGCATCGTCCGCCATCCTCCGTGCACCGATCTTCAGGCGGAGTCGCAGTCCCGTGCGCCGTCCTCTTCGTCGACCTCTGCTTCACACGAGGCAGCACCGTCCGCCTTCCTCCATGCACCGACCTTCAAGCGGAGCTGTAGCCCCGCGCATCGTCCTCTTCGGCGAGGCGGTAGCCTTCCGCTCGTGCCCCTACCGCCCGCCTCGGCCTCGCTCTCTGTCAGGTCGCGCTCCGCCTGTGCGTCATCCAATGCGGCACCTCGTCGTCGACGCCGAAGCGTCGAGATGTGCGCGGAGGAGGGGCCTCTTAGTTTTTACCAATCAAGATTTTTTACAAAAATGGGATTTTTTTGTGCAAATATTGAATTGTTTTTACAATATCATGTCAATTTTTTACATTTTCAATATCTAACAGTGTACCTATTTGTCGCAGAACTCTACAGATATATTACAAAGTGATCAGTTCATTTTACAAAAGAGCGCCTAAAATTTACAAAGTGATCAGACATGCTTACAAAGGAGCGAGATTCTGTTACATTATCATATAATATTTTTACTTAACTGATATTCAGATTTACATATTTATTTACCTTTTTTACAAATCTCAATATTTTTTCTCTATTTTGCAGGACTCGAAAAGATGTATGGCAATTGAACTTTAACGCAATGGAAAACATGTGTGAATTTTACAAAGAAGAGAGATTCAGTTACAAAGATTCATAGATTTTTTACAAAACAATCATACACAATTACAAAAAAATTGAAGCTTACAAAAAGGAAAAATACTCTTACAAAAAACTCACTGAAAATACAAAATGAATGTACACATTTACAAAACTTATACAACCATTTACAAAATGAAACTACAGTAATAAAATGAAATCATTAATGAAATTTTACAAAGCTATAATATATTTTACAAAAACTCACAGTAATTTACAAAACTGTTGTTGATTTCACATCATTTGGAACAAAATCGGAAATTAATCAATAAAGGCATTTGTGAAAATACCAAATCGAGAAAAGCTTAGAATGGAAATTTGAAATCAATAAATGAAACTCGAAATTAATGAAATCAATTTGATGAAAATACCCTTTTGGATGAGGTTTTTGATTCAACCGTCAGATTGAGATCTGTCGAATCTGGTCGATGGCTCACCACAATTTCGGTGAGACTCCACCTCATTTGAAGCCCCCCCCCTATATATATATATATATATATATATATATATATATATATATATAGTGAGAGAGAGAGAGAGAGTTTAATGGGGCTGTCTCCTTGGGGCAGCCAACATGGCATTTTTTTTTAAAATATCGCCATGTATATTCATCCCTATATCCCTCCTATATACCATTCGAATTTCGTCAGAAATAGAGACTCCTACGGCCCCCATCCAGACAGTTATTTTTTAACGGTAATAGGATTTTTTAAATTGACACCATCTCGATGGAGGCCGTAGGAGTCTCTGTTTCTGACGAAGTTCGCATGGTATATAGGAGGATATAGAGATGAATATACATGGTGATATTTTTCAAAAAAAATAAAAAAACGCCGAAATTAGCGCGGGGGCAGCCTGGCTGCCCCAAGGGGGCAGCCCCATTATTCTCATATGTGTGTGTGTGTCTGTGTGTGTATGTATATATATATAGGGATTGGGGAGCTGAAAAGCGAGAGAGCGAGAGCCGCTAAATAGCGGTCTGACAAGTCAGACTCACTGTCGCTGGTGCGACTGCTCAAACTTCCTCGGTCTTCAACAATTAACCCACACAATCAATCAGAGAAAGAATAGCAAGGATTAAAATTTATTATACCCTACTAATGATGTACAATGGCAAGCAAGTAGGGGTCGAACACAAGGAGCAAAGGTGTAGAGCGCGGATAAAAATCCAAACCTGAATCTAACAAGCAACTTAGCTAATCTAGAATTTTTGTGTTTTTTTTTTTATTTTTATATTTTTATTTAATTTTTAATTTTATATTTTTGTATTTTGGTTTTTAATTTACTGATTTTTATATTTTATATTTTAGATTTTTTTCTTTTTTTTTTCAATATTGGAAAGTAAGGACAATATAAAGAAAGACAAGTTAAAATATTAATAAAAGGGCACCAAAATACTCAAAAATGCAGAAATAAAATGTTTTTGGTCTTTTTAATATTTTTTACTGTTTTTGTGATTTTTGGGGATTTTTCAAGATGTTTTTGGTATTTTTAAAGTCTGAAATAAGGCAAACAGTGGAAATACGGGCTGGCTGTGACAAAAATGCAAGTTAAAAATAGCAACCAGTAGCAAAATTGTTTCACACTATTTTTCTAATAAAGAGAACAAAATTAAGAGTAAACAGAAGCTGAGTTTGCTATTTTTGGGTTTTTCTATTATTTTATATAATTTTTTGAAGTTTTTAAGAGTTTTTAATTTTTTTGTGTTTTTGTTTTGAAATTTTTAATGATTTTTGGACTGACACTAAAAGATAATAAAATAGACACTAAGTAAATTTTTGGGAATTTTTGGAGGTGTTTTGATATTTTTTTTGGTATTTTCTAAGGTAGACAGTACACAAAAAGGCTGTTTTTGATTTTTTATAAATAGGAAAATAAAATAAAATCAAAAACTAAATATGTGCCGTGAAAGTACACGTGTCCAGTAGCCGAAGTCTATTTTTGTGGAATTTTTGGAGTTAAAATGATCTATGAAATAAATACAACAAGCATCCAATTCAAAATCAGGCCTGGCAGGGGTATATGTGCAATATGTCAAACATCCAGGGGCATTCATGCAATTTTCACCAAGAAATCACGCGCAACTCACGTTACTCACCACTCACAGGGGCATAAATGCAATTAAAGAAAACCGGCAGGGCGTACATGCAATAGTTCCAAAAATATATTATATATCCTACGCACAGGGACGAAATCGCAAATACTGAAAAGTCCGGGGCCTATCTTGCAAAATGCCCAAAAGTCACATGCCAACGTCACGTGAGGTGACGTGGCGTGGATTGGAGTGCAAATAGTGATAATGTGAGGGTTCGAGTGCAAATATTACAACACTTTTTAAACTACAAATAAAAGTTACTGGACTAAAAAGTAAATACAAAAAGCGTGGGTTAAAAGTGCAAAATACCCACGGGGCTTGATCCAGCGGTCGATGGAGATCCACTTATCCACGTGGCGCGCATCCAACGGCGCGTGCCCCTTCGTCGCAGACGGCTGTGATTAGATCTTCAAGGCTTGATCGGACGGCGAGGAGGTGACGGAGATCGAACGGCTGGTGGCGTATCTGGAGTGGACCTCTGATCCAACGGCAGGGGAAGGCTCACGAAGAACACTTCCCCGGCGAACCTCGGCTGGGAAATGTGGCCGACACACGGCCTCTCCGACCCCAGGATCAAGGGCAAAACGATCCTGGGGCACGTCCGCGTCTGTAGGTGGTCTCAGGCGAGCCTGAGATGGCTTGAAGCGGCCGGACGGTGGAGGTGACCTAGGGAGCTGCTCCTGAAGTCCTCGAGAGTCGATGGAGCCTTCTCCTTGGCTCGGACCTGCGTGGTTAGTTGCGCAAAATCCAGGCGAAGCCGCAGGTGGGTCCCGATGGTTCCGATGAGGCGAAAGAGGGTGCGGGCGAAGAACTCCGGCGAGCGGCGGAGGAGGGAGTTCGGTCGGCTCGATCTGAGCGAGATCGAGGGGGAATGAAGGGTGATGCGGCGTGACGGAGCGACGAGGAAGAAGATGGAGGTGGTCGAAGCGGCTGAAGGTGACGGGAGTGATCGGAAAATGGAGGCGGAGCTCAGCTCCGCCGTGGACTTTGATCGATGATTCACGGCGAATGGGTGATCTAGGATAAAAACTGCTATAGGTCTACGCTAATCTACGCTAAAGCTACAAGAGAACGAAGAGAAAGGAGGAGGAGACTCACCAGAGACGTCGGGCGATGAAGCGCGGCGGAGCTCCGACGAGGGTCGGATCGACTTCGATTCGACGCCAACTGACGCAAACCCAAGGTCAAATCGACTCCTGCTGTCACCAGGAGGACAACGGGCTAGGGGTTTTCGAGTGGTTTTGGCGGAAGAAGGATCAAAACTTGAATCAAAGTCGGGGGGTGTCTTTTAAAGGGTTGACGGCGAGGCGAGGAAGACGAGGCTTTTGCGCCTCGGTCAGTGATCCACAGCCCAAGGAATCACTTGGGCGTGAATCACCATTGACCGAGGAAAAGATTCCAAGAAGGAACCATCACCAAATGGTGATCGAGGCTCCCTCGAAAAAGGGGTGAACATAGGGTCAAACTTGACTCTGACAAGGGACAGACCTCGGTCAGAGAGTTGACCGAGGTCAACCAATGGAGCGTTCTGGTTGGTCCACGTGGACCAACCAGAAAATTCCTTGGCTAAAAAAACCTTGTAAAATGGTTTAAAAATATCAGACGAATTAATTAAATTTTGGGTATAAAATAAAAAATGTTTGTAATTTTATGAAGTATTTTATGGTGATTTTTATTTATTTTTATGAAGTATATTTTTACAAGTTTGCATTTATACCCCTATAGGTATCTATATCTATATATTTAAGTATTTTATTTTTATTTAGGTATTTTTAATTTATTTTATTTTGGTTTTTATTTTCTAAAATTACAAAATACTTTTATATACACAAATAGATTTTAATTTTATTTTATTGATGTATTATGTACAATAAATAAAATATAAGTATAAAAAGTATATGTATGTGTATAGGTAAAATACCTATGTATATGATATCTACAAGTATTTTTATCTGAGTTTTAGTGATGTTTTTATTCTGATTTTAATATACATAATTGTTATAAGTATTATTGACAACATTATAAAAATATAAAATTATAAAAATAATAAATAAATAATAAATTGAATATTTTCATATGTACAAGTATACAATGTGGGTCCAAAAGTCAACTTTCAAACCGTAGCTCCGCCAAATGCGAAACCACCACCATTAATTAGAGTATTTTCTTCTATATACAATTAAAGGTGAGTACGCTGCATTTGGAGTTTTTATTTGTGAGATACGGGTCTGGGAAGTTGGCATTCTGGATTTTTATTCAGACCATAACTTTTTATCTGTACATTATTTTTCTGTGAAATCAATTTTGTATTTTTCTTTATTAATTTATCTACAACTTTCATGTACAAAGTTTCTTTATTTGATGAATAAAAAGTGGAACCACAAATAGGTCCCAAAATGAATAAAGAATGAATAAAATGTATAGGTATTTATCTATATTTTGGCCCTTATCTCCCCCTACTTTATTCCTTGTCGACCTATTCATCAAGATGCCTAGGTCTCGGGGTTTCGGGTCATAAAATATTTACAATATTTTATTCTTTTTCTTTTCTTTTCTTTATTCTATAATTTTGGCTTTAAAAACCGCATTTTATACAATATTTACACACAGATGCATGAATGCTAAAATGCCTGAATTATGCCTATTTACACGCATTTACTAGGGTTTTTAAGGCCAAACTGATAGAATAAAGATGATGAAACGTGGATTCATCAGGAGCCTACACCCATGTGTAGGTAACTTTCCTACACCCACCTCTTGTTCCCTATTTTTGATTTTTTTTGCAATGGGTCTTTAGGGGATTTACTTAGAATATTAAATGAAATATATGTTTCAAATTTCATATAAAACAAACATTCCTAACAGCTCCATCGGAAGGGGTCGATTTCAGCGAATCTCAGATCGTTTAAATTTTACGGTCATGATGGATAAGTTAGAAGTCTTGAAATAAGTTGAAATTTGAATGACTACATGGTATTATATTGTGATCTTAATTCCCCAAGAAATTATCTGAAAAAAATAAAAAAAATGAAGGAACGAGAGGTGGGTGTAGGAAAGTTACCTACACATGGGTGTAGGCTCCCTTTTCCCATATATATATATATATATATATATATATATATAGAGAGAGAGAGAGAGGTAAATGGGGCTGCCCCCAGGGAGTAGCCAACTTGGCTACTCCCACCCCTATTTTTCCCTCATTTTTTTATTTTTTTGGAAAATAAAAATTTGTATATTCATCATTATATCCCTCTCACATTCTATTAAAATTTCGTCAGAAACAAAGACTCGTACGGTCTCCACCCAAACATGGTCGATTTAAAAAATCTTGCGACCGTTAAAAAAATGACGTCTGGATGGAGGGCTTAGGAGTCTCTGTTTCTGACGAAATTTTAATAGAATGTGAGAGGGATATAGTGATGAATATACAAATTTTTATTTTCCAAAAAAATAAAAAAACGACGGAAAAATAGGGGTGGGAGTAGCCAAGTTGGCTACTCCCTGGGGGCAGCCCCATTTTACCCATATATATATATATATATATATACAGGGAAATTATCCGATGAGCCCTATGTCCATTAGATTTGTAATGAGCGCACTCATTTTTTACTAATAGTTTTTATCTTTTTGAGCTTAATACTTATTGATTTATAAATGGTATATCATATTCTTACTATTAGTAACCATTTTCACAGAAAAAACACAAATTTTTACGAAATGATTGTATCGTTATTTGTATTAATGATGTATTTTCTATTCTTACTAATAGTGATTTTTCCAAAAAAATGACGAAAAATGGGGCGGGGCAGCCATGCTTGCTGCTCCTGGGGGTAGCCCCATATAACTATATATATATATATATATATATATATATATGATATTAGTGGGCTGCCCCCATATCATTTTCAATGATTTTTTTTATTTTTTTTAAAAAGATCGTCATGTATATTCATCCCTATATCCTTCCTACATGTCATTCGAATTTCATCAAAAACAGACTCATATGCCCTCCATCTAGAACATGTATGATTAGAGCAGATCTAAGACCGTTAAAATTACCTATTCTACATGGAGGGCATAGGTATCTCTGTTTCTGATAAAATTCAAATGACATGTAGGAGGGATATAGGGATGAATATACAAGAGAATATTTTTTGGAAGAAAAAAGCCGAAAATAG
This sequence comes from Ottelia alismoides, assembly GCA_037367405.1. Taxonomy (NCBI): domain Eukaryota; kingdom Viridiplantae; phylum Streptophyta; class Magnoliopsida; order Alismatales; family Hydrocharitaceae; genus Ottelia; species Ottelia alismoides. The sequence goes on along the minus strand of JAZKJV010000316.1, from coordinate 668,067 downwards.
CATGGGGGCAGCCACGTGGAGCAGCCTCATAAATCCTATATATAGGGAAAAAGAAACCTACATTGGGTGATGTAGATAACTTACCTACATTGGGTCGTTCTCTCATTACTTTTTATTCTTTTGAAATGAAATCTTGAGGAATTTTAATCACAATACACCACCATTGTGTCATTTCAAATTCAACTTAATTCGAGACTTCTATCCCATCCATCAAGATGGTCGAATTTTAACGGTCTCAAAATTCCTGAAATTAACCCCTTTCAAATGGGCATGTTGGAAATATTTTTTTCCCATGAATTATATTTGTGTGTACACACACAGAGAGAGAGAGAGAGAGAAGGGAGGATGTTCCATGTAACAACCAAGTTGGTTGTTACACTGAGCAATTTCCCCCTATTTTTTATGTTTTTTTCAAAAATTCCACCATGTATATTCATCTGTATATCCTTCCTACATGTCATTCGAATTTCGTGAGAAATAGAGACTACTATGCCCTCCATCTGGAACATGCAATTTTAATGGTCTAAAATTTGTTGTAATCGACCTGTTCTAGATGGAGGGTTTAGGAGTCTTTGTTTCTCATGAAATTTGAATGACATGTAGGAGGGATATATGGATGAATATACATGGTGGAATTTTTGGAAAAAATAAAAAAATAAGGGAAACATACACACACACACGCACGTACACACGCACGCACGCACACACAACAAAAACTCATAAGCCCTCTATCTAGAACAGGTCGATTACACACAAATACGCAAACACACACACACATACAGACCATACATATAAACATACATGGGTCTAAAATTTGTTGTAATCGACCTGTTCTAGATAGAGGGCTTATGAGTCTTTGTTTCTCATGAAATTTGAATGACAGGTAGAAGGGATTTATGGATGAATATACATAGTGAAATTTTTAGAAAAAAATAAAAATGGGGGGAAATTGTTGCGCATGCGCGTGTGTGTGCGTGCATGTGTGTGAGAGAAACATGGGGTTGCCCATTGGCTGTCCTTGCTGCATTTTTTGGAGATTTTTTTATTTTTTCCCAACAACACTATCATGTATTTTCGTCACTATCTCTATTATGTCAATCCAATTTTGTCAGAAACAGAGATTCATATACTCTCCATCTAAAACATGTAATTTTAGCGGTCTACGAATTGATAGAATCGACATGTTTTAAACGTTATGGCATAGGAGTCTTTATTCTAACAAAATCAGAATAACATAATGGTGAAAATACATGGCAGTATTTAAAAAATATCGATGGAAACCGTTGGCTCCTCCAAGAGCTTGCCCCATATATTGATAATGGGTTAAATATTTACTTTTACATGTTATTAAGGGATTTTTACCACACGAACCCTATAAGCATTGTAAATTACCTTCTCGACCTTTGAAACAACATAATTCCCCCATCGATCCCATAAACTAGCTAACTTTTACCCCATGAACCTTGTGGTTAATCTATTTGAAGCTTGCGAGGGTTTTTGGGGTAATTTACAGGATCGATGTGGTAATTACGTTGTGCAAAAGGTCGTAGAGGAATTTTAGCAAGTTTATAAGGTTCTTGGGGTAAAAATCCCTACTATTAAAGTGTGTATGATATATAATATAAGAGTTCAATGGGGCTGCCTCTTGGGGAGCTAACTTGGCTCCTCCCGCCACATTTCGCTCCATTTTTTATTTTATTTTTTTGAAATTTTCTTCCGTGAAATTCCATCACTATATCCCTATATTATGTCATTAAAATTTCGTGCGAAACAGAGACTCCTACGGCCTCTATCCAGACAGTCATTTTTTAACGGTAACAGAATTGCTAAAATCGACCCCATCTGGATGATGGCCGTAGGAGTCTCTGTTTCATACAGAATTTTTATGACATGATATAAGGATACATTGATGAAAATCCACAAAAGAAATTTTAAAAAAAATAAAAATAAAATCGAGCAAAATGGGGCAAGGGGAGCTAAGTTACCTCCCCCCATGGGGGCATCTCCATTTTACCCATAATATAATGTATGTATGCATATATATATAGAGAGAGAGAGAGAGAGGATGGGGAGTATGCACCCTGGTGCATGTAATTTTATATGCATCGGGACCTATATATTCCACATTTTTAACTTTTTTGGAAAATATCATCATGTATATTCATCTATATATCCCTTCAATATGCCATTCAAATTTCGTCAGAAACAGAGACTCATATGTCCTCTATCTAGAATAGGTCAATTACAACAATTCTAAGACCGTTAAAATTACCTATTCTAGATGGAGTTCATAGGAGTCTCTGTTTCTGACGAAATTCGAATGGCCTATTGGAGGGATATATAGATGAATATATATGGTGATATTTTTCAAAAAATAAAAAATATGGAAGATACAGGCTCCGATGCATGTAAAATTACATGCACCTTGGTGCAAGCTCCCCATATATATATATATATATGGGGAGAGAGGGGGGAGGAGTGATCCTATGAGAGCCAAAATTTGTGAGAGCATGAGAGCATGCATTCCGGACCACATGATTCAACCATGAGAGAGAAGACAGGATCATGTGGTTCAGAATGCATGCTCTCATGCTCTCACATTTTTTTGCTCTCATAGGATCACTCCTATATATATATATATATATATATATATATATATATATTACACAAATGAGGCGGGGTCTCACCATATATATGGTGAGCCACCCTCAATTTAGGCATCTTTCCAATATATTTTGCAATTTCTTGTTTCATACATATAACAATAAATATTAACACAACATGTATAGTGAAATAAAATTATGAAAATATTATTATATTGGATAGAAATGTTAATTTAAATTTGGATGCTATATTTTACAAAATTCATATTTTATACTTTTACAAAATGGTTACAGAGTTTTTACTAAATTCATAGTGACCTTTACAATTTCAGAAAAACTCTGTAACCATTTTATAAAAGTATAAACTGCAAAATTTAAAAAAATGAATTTTATAAAATATAGCATCCAAATTTAAATTAACATTTCCATCAAATACAATAATAATTTCATAATTTTATTTCACTATACATGTTGTGTTATTATTTATTGTTATATGTATGAAACAAGAAATTGTAAAATATATTAGAAATATGCCTAAATGGAGAGTGGCTCACCATATATATGGTGAGACCCCGTCTCATTCGAAGTTTCTTCTATATGTATGTATGTATGTATGTATGTATGTATGTATGTATGTATATGAGGAGTGATCCTATGAGAGCAAAAAGTTGTAAGAGCATGAGAGGATTGATTCTTGACCACATTATTCTGTTTTCTCTCTCTTGGTCTTCTCTCTCCTGGGTGAATCATGTGATCCAGAATCACCTCTCTCATGCTCTCACAACTTTTTGCTCTCATAGGATCACTCCTCATATATGTGTGTGTGTGTGTGTGTGTGTGTGTGTGTGTGTGTGTGTGTGTGTGTGTGTGTGTGTGTGTGTGTGTGTGTGTGTGTGTGTGAGGAAATGGAAGCTGTTTTGAGTAACAGCCAACATGGCTGTTACATAAGGCAGTCCCCCCCCCTCCATTTATTTTAAAAAAAAATTCATGTATATTCATCTATATATCTCTCCTACATGGCATTCAAATTTCGTGAGAAACAGAGACTCCTAAACCCTCCATCTAGAACATGTAAAATTTAACGGTCTGAATTTTGTTGTAATCGACATGTTCTAGATGGAGGGCTTAGGAGTCTTTGTTTCTCACAAAATTTGAATGACATGTAGGAGGGATATATAGATGAATATACACGAAAAAATTTTGAAAAAAAATAAATAAGGGGGGGAACTGCCTTGTGTAACAGCCATGTTGGTTGTTACTCAAAACAACATCCCCGGCCTCTCTCTCTCTCTATAATATATATATATATATATATATATATAGAGAGAGAGAGAGAGAGAGAGAGGTAAATGGGGCTGCCCCCAGGGAGTAGCCAACTTGGCTACTCCCACTCCTATTTTTCCCTTATTTTTTATTTTTTGGAAAATAAAAATTTGTATATTCATAATTATATCCCTCTCACATTCTGTTAAAATTTCATCAGAAACAGAGACTCCTACGGCCTCCATCCAAACATGGCCGATTTAAAAAATCCTACGACCGTTAAAAAAATGACGTCTGGATGGAGGGCTTAGGAGTCTCTGTTTCTGACGAAATTTTAATAGAATGTGAGAGGGATATAATGATGAATATACAAATTTTTATTTTCTAAAAAAATAAAAAAAATGAGGGAAAAATAGGGGTGGGAGTAGCCAAGTTGGCTACTCCCTGGGGGCAGCCCCATTTTACCCATATATATATGGGTCATATGTGGCTGCCCCCTAGGGGCAGCCAACATGGCTGCCCCCGCCTTATTTGGGCAAAATTTTTTATTTTTTTTGAAAAATAACACCATGTACATTCATCCCTATATCCCTCCTATATACCATTCGAATTTCGTCAGAAACAGAGACTCCTACGGCCTCCATCCGGACAGTAATTTTTTAACGGTAACAGGATTTTTTTTAAATCGATACCATCGAGATGGAGGCCTTAGGAGCTCTGTTTCTGACGAAATTCGAATGGCATATAGGAGGGATATACGGGTGAATATACATGATTTTATTTTTCAAAAAAAATAAAAAAAACACGGAAAAATGGGGTGGGGGCAGCCCCATTTTTTCCTATATATATATATATATATATATATATATATATATATATATGAGGAGTGATCCTATGAGAGCAAAAAATTGTGAGAGCATGAGAGGAATGATTCTGGACCACATGATTCTGTTTTCGCTCTCCCGATCTTCTCTCTCCTAGGTGAATCATATGGTTCAAAATCATCTCTCTCATGCTCTCAAACTTTTTACTCTCATAGGATCACTTATATATATATATATATATATATATATATATATATATATGAAAAGGGATCCTACTCCATGGAGTAGATAACTTACCTACTCCATTTTCTTCTTTTTCAAAATTTTTTATTTTTTTTGAAAAATGCTTCCATTGATTTTTATAAACATAAAATCCTCTAATATGTCATTCAAATTTCGTCAGAAACAGAGACTCCTACGGCGTCCATCCAGACAGTCATTTTTTAACGGTCACATATTTGTTGTATTTTTCATGTTCTAGATGGGGGCCGTAGGAGTCTCTGTTTCTGGCGAAATTTTAATGACATATTAGAGGGAAATAATTATGAAAATCCATGGAAGTATTTTTTCAAAAAAATAAAAAAAATTGAAAAAAAGAAAGTGGAGTAGGTAAGTTACCTATTCCATGGAGTAGGTAAGTTACCTACTCCATGGATTGTATCCCTTTCCTCTCTCTCTCTCTCTCTCTCTCTCTCTCTATATATATATATATATATATATATGTGTGAGGTTAATGGGGCTGTCGTCGCGCCATTTTCGACGTTTTTTTATTTTTTTCAAAAAATGTATATTCCTCCTACATGTCATTCGAATTTCGTCAGAAATAGAGACTCCTACGGCCTCCATCCAGACAGTCATTTTTAATGGTAACAGGATTTTTAAATCGACTCCATCTCGATGGAGGCCGTATGAGTCTCTGTTTCAGACGAAATTCGAATGGCATGTAGGAGGGATATATGGATGAATATACATGGTTTTATTTTTCAAAAAAAATAAAAAATGCCTCGAAATAGGGGACGGGGCAGCCATGTTGGCTACCCCCAGGGGGCAGCCCCATTAAATCATATATATATATATATATATATATATATATATATATATATATATGAGGTTAATGGGGCTGCCCCAGGGAGTAGCCAACTTGGCTACTCCCACCCTTATTTTTCCCTCATTTTTTATTTTTTTGGAAAATAAAAATTTGTATATTCATCATTATATCCCTCTCACATTCTATTAATCGTCAGAAACAGAGACTCCTACGGCCTCCATCCAAACATGGTCAATTTAAAAAATCCTGCGACCGTTAAAAAAATTACGTCTGGATGGAGGGCTTAGGAGTCTCTGTTTCTGACGAAATTTTAATAGAATGTGAGAGGGATATAATGATGAATATACAAATTTTTATTTTTCAAAAAAAATAAAAAAATGAGGGAAAAATAGGGGTGGGAGTATAGCCAAGTTGGCTACTCCCTGGGGGCAGCCCCATTTACCCTATATATATATATATATATATATATATATATATATATATGGGTCATATGTGGCTGCCCCCTAGGGGCAGCCAACATGACTGCCCCCGCCTTATTTGGGCAAATTTTTTATTTTTTTTGAAAAATAATACCATGTACATTCATCCCTATATCCCTCCTATATACCATTCGAATTTCGTCAGAAACAGAGACTCCTATGGCCTCCATCCGGACAGTAATTTTTTAACGGTAACAGGATTTTTTTAAATCGATACCATCGAGATGGAGGCCGTAGGAGTCTCTGTTTCTGACGAAATTCGAATGGCATATAGGAGGGATATATGGATGAATATACATGGTTTTATTTTTCAAAAAAAATAAAAAAACGCCGAAAAATGGGGTGGGAGCAGCCATGTTGGCTGCCCCCAGGGGGCAGCCCCATTTTTTCCTATATATATATATATATATATATATATATATATATATATATATATTTGTGTAAGTCATGTATCCATCTTCATTCATATTGATTATGTTTACAAGCATTTTATACATTCTTATTAAATCTACTTTATTAATCGGTTCAACCACGTTTTGCCCATTGGTTCGCTTTACTCCAATTTAAAAGATCGATAATGTCATCATCCAATTGGCCATTTTGATTCGATGATCCAATCCGATTCGACTTTTCGGTAAGATTTCAATGCAATCTATCGATTTCATTAACATTGCTCAGAACGACAGCTAAAATAAAGGCTAAACCTGATTTGTCCATATCCCTCCTTACGCCAAGAATGTTGGCAGTCATTTCGACAGACCCCAATCAGGATTCAAGGGAAACATCATTATCAGCAAAAAAAATCACAAATACAGAAGCGGTAATCAGATGAGCTTAGAAGATTTCATGGAATCTTCCCTACCATGGAAGTGTGGTACCCAGATTGTACTCACCGACTAACACACAGTTCCTAATCTCCGAAGAACATAGTATATAAAGTCACAATGTTCGTCGACTACAGAAGCCGAATGACCTTACTTGCACTAAGATATGGCTTAGACCATGCTATTGTAATGCCAACAAACTTATAATAGTCACGGTTCTCGGATAGCATAATAAGCATCGAGAAAAGCCGGCCCATATGTTCCTTAATCTCCCCTTGATAAAAAGCACGCAGGGCTGGGAGACGAACCATATCTTTCTTAGTTTTCTGTTGTATAAAGTGCACGCACTTGAAGGCATGCTTTTATAGTTATTAACATGAAGAAATTCCAGAATCTGGAAAGCATTTTACATCAACGAATGCCATATTACTTGACAAGAATTTTTTTCCTTTCAACTGAGAAGCTGCTCATGAAGAGAAAAAAGAAACACTATGAATACTATACCACTCGCAGTTTTCTCTACAACCCGAAATAATTAGCCACAACCATAAAAAATCAACAGAATTTTTTTTGGAGATTCTAAGAGATGATTATTGCACCAAGCTACAGTATTCCACACTTGCACACCTGCTCAAGGTTCGAAGGTGAAAACGCTGACCTCTTTCTGGAAGAACACGCTTTTTTATTGGAATTCATTCTGTGTAGTGGTATTAAAAGAACAAAAATCGAGATCCACTTCCAGAAGCAAACAGACTGTATTCTTCGACGACAGTTTCTTTCTCAGGAAAGTTCTGGTTAAGCCCTGCATCCAGAACAGTTTTGTTTTTTGACGGCGTTGAATCTACACCATTCCCAGAGGCAACTGCCACAGGGCCATTGAAATGAAACAATGAGAACGATGAAATATCATCATGTAATTCATCCTGGTTCCCCGTATTATGGCTTTCCTTCCTTGACTGTTTCTCATGAGGTGATCTGTCTGGAGCAGGCATGAAACTTGGTTTATTAACCGAAACGTTGACATGGCTTCCAGCTCCGGTAATGTTCTCTGTTTTTCTATTGAAATTTAGGGTACTCATTTTACTAACATTCTGAAATAATGGAGCCTGGCTCACCTGAAGCACTGAATTCATTAACGGATGAAGACCATTGTAACGCAGATAGAAATCTGGAGGCAGGCATGCTGGGATGCTGTACCCAAACGAGCTTGGAAACAAGTAATGATGTGGCTGAGAAAAAGATAGTATCTCACTGTTAGGGGCTGCAGCCCAGGAAGTTGGATGTTGATTGTGATAACCCATTGTGGGAAGATAAGCAGAATGTATGCCATTATTGGGTGTAGGTAACATTTGTTGCTGCCTCTGTGGCACTTCATAACCAACATGAGTATTGTTGTCCTTGGGGGATTCGGCTAACGGGTCATCCCTGGAAATTTTAGAACCACTAAATCTGTCAAATTTCAAGTCTGCAGCTGCACTTCCCGAGAAAGAGTCCCCCTTATCTTTCTTTTTGGTATCTTGGAATGTACAGAACTCATTATTGGTACATACTGGCATCTCCCTCCCGTCAAACTGCTGATTAACATCTTCTGAATCTGAAGTTGATGAAGATTCCGCATTTCTTGCACTGGAAGAGCTGGTGCTGCAATCAGCTTCACTAATACATGGTGAGCAATTGTCAGAACTAGAAGAACTGGTCATTGAATCGCAGCCATTGTTTAGTGTAGGGGTAGAACTGGCCGAGAATGAGCCTACATCATCCTCATCGGCCTTGGAAAAGCAAGGCTCAGTTACTAAATCAAAGGCATCGGGGCAGCACCTGAGAATCCCTTCTGCTTTTAGGCTATTGGTTTCCCCTGTGCAATCGTTGGCATTTGCAGGTTCTACAGACTCAACTGAAAGGCAACTCTCATCAGGAGTCCGAAGATTACAAGGATCTTCACACTCATTTTGCACATCCTTCTCATTATTATTGAGTGAATCAATTGCCATGACTGAGATAGTAGTCGCCACTTCCTCTCCTTGTTTTTTCTTCCGTGAATCTGTAGGCTCCCAAACTTGTTTTCTGTATAGAAGATCTCTGCTTGTGTTACTTCTGCTTGACACTTGCTTCTCTTTAGAAACAAGTGAGGCTTCAATTGTGCATATCATGTGACTCTGTCTGTCATTGTGGTGTGAAGCCCTAAATGAAGTGTCCACAGTGTTGATAGCTTTAACCCCAAGGCTTGACCTAACAATAGGTGCGAATTGGATGTCTTTTCCTCTGTAACCTGAAGGCTGCTTACAGTTGCAGGAATGGTAATCATTTCTGCCATGAGTCCTATTCTTTGAACTGTGGACAATGAGCTTCTCATTGAACCTGGAAGTAGGATTTCTTGCACTTGTCTTGACAACATTTTCTCTAGAAAATCTATGTCCACTATTGGTGCATCTGGAAGATGCATCGTTACAGCCATTTGATTTAGATTCTGACACACCAGCTCGGACATTGTTGTCGCCATCTTCAACAGATCGGACTTTTGCAGACCACTCAAAAACACGTTCCTGAAACGGATCATGATGGAATCTCAATCTACGTCTCGAAGACCTTGACTGCTCAAGTATAAAGGAATCATTTATCTCCCTGTCATGGAATTCCACATCAATAATATGCGTATTTGATTTTGGAGTTCTCGTGTCGGGAAACCCATGCAGGATTTGATCGGTAGGCGTTTCACGTGAAGTGGATGTAGCTATCATAGGTTCTCCTACCTCACAGCCTGGACCTCCCTCATCCAGGATCCCAGGTGCCTCGTCCTGAGGAATAGCAGGTACCACTTCTAATATGCCGCTGGGGGAAAAAGTGTCCGATTCCACATCTTTCATTTCCCTTTCACGTTCTTTTCCTCTCAGCCTTTCCTTTCGTCTGAGTTTCTTCTCTCTTTCTTTTGCTCGCCGTCTCTCCCTTCGCTCTTCTTCTTCGCGTTTTTCTTTTTCCTCCTCTTCCAGAAGCTTGACCTGCACAGAAAGAAAGACAAATAAGATATACTGGGTATTTTAATATAATATAGAAATTGGGGGAAGTGAGGTCAAAACCTGCTTCTCCAATGTGATAATTTCTTTGCAAGCAACATGAAGCCGTTCTTCCAACAACTTCAAGGCAAGGCATACAAATAAACTGTGTGCATTTTGGCGGGCGGTGCCTTCTCTGAAAGCCTTTTCAACCTGGAAGTTCCATAAAAAGTTTGGTTAATACGAACATGTAAGAGCTGAGACCAAACCAGGACAATGTGGTCTAATACAGCTACTATACGACAGTATAAATAACAACAACAAAGCCTTTTCCCACAATTAAGTAGGGTCAGCCACATGGATTCTTCGCCTCCATTCAAATTTATCTTGGGTCAATCTTGAGCTTATATCCTAAAAATTAAGATCCCTTCATATATTCTCTTTCCAATACTTCTTGGGCCGTCCTCGCCCTCTCTTAGCCGGCTCAACATCATAACACTCGCATCTCCTAACTGGTGCATCAGCTGATCTTCTTTGCAAATGACCAAACCATCTTAAGCGGTTTACTCGCATCTTATCCTCGATCGGAGCCAAATCAACGTTCTTTCTGATTGCATCATTCCGAATCCGATCTTTATGTGTGTGTCCACGCATCCACCTTAGCATTTTCATTTCTGCTACAGCCATTCTATGCACATGTCTATGGTTTACATGCCAACATTCAGATCTATAAAGCATAGCAGGTCTCACAGCTGCTTTGTAAAATTTTCCTTTAATTTATAAAGGAATTTGCTTATCACAGAGAATAGCAGAGACTCATCTCCACTTTAGCCAGACTGCATTTATTTTATTAATAACATCTCCATCAATTTCCCCATCATGTTGCAAAAGAGATCCTAGATATCTAAAAGAATCTCTCTTCTGAATGTTATCGTCACCAATCTTCACCTCAATTCCTTCACCGTTGCTTCTATCAAAAGTGCACTCCATATATTTCGCCTTAGCCCTACTTATACGAAATCCTTTAGTCTCCAATGCATGTCTCCAGACCTCATGCTTCTCATTTACTTCATCTCTAGTCTCGTCAATCAACACAATATCATCAGCATACGACAGTACAAGAGAGTAGGGAGAAGTAATATATTACACTTTCCGAGGTTTAGTTTTTTCATTCAAGCTATTTTACGACAATATAAATAGCTTGAATGAAAAAAACTAAACCTTGGAAAAGTGTGATATATTACTTCTCTCTACTCTCTTAGTCTCCTCAACAATTGTAAAAGGATGCCCAAAAAATAAGGTTCATAATGCAAGTTGCCATTATGTAAGCAATAGCCAATAAATTCTACCATGGCAGAAAAAAACAGCAACCAACTTGAATCCTTTTGTTCCAAGTATATATATTTTTTATCATACCCAATTGAACATCCAACTGTTCTATGGTTTTCCGATCCCCTTCTTACAAGATCCTTCTAACATGTTGCACTATCAAAATGAAGAACTACATTGCTTTTTTTGAACAATGTCAGGACCACCTAGCCCTCATTGTATCTTTTATTGATACACGATACCCCGTTGACCAATACTCTCATTTGAATCCCATTAATTTTTGTGGTTGTGCTCAACTAATAGTGCTGTCTGATTTGAGAAAGCGGCAGTTGAGTGAGATTTCAGATGAGAATGCAACCCAAATATGGATGGGGATGCCGAGAGAAGCACACTCAAATGTGTACCATAACGGAAAAATTTAAGATGAGGGTGGGGAGGGTAAGAAAGCAAGAATTTTAGGGGATGAACCTTACAAAAATACTTCATTCCATAAGGTAACACAAATTAGTGGGTGGCTTTTTATAGAGAACCCATCTCAGTCAATAATGTTACCTCTTGGGATTTCATTGAAAAAAATGTTGCCTCTTGGGATCAAAAGAAATATCCTTAAATAAATGAACATGCCCAAAAAGTTGCATGACTTTATTTTTTTTAAAACAAAAGGGGAAAACACGGAAAGGTGTCCGTCCCAGGATTTTAAACCTGATTTTTTAGGTGGTAAACATAGTGCACTACCATCAGACCATTAAGTGAGTTCCAGTTACAGGCCTTTAGTGGGGAAGCCTCGATCTCTTAATTGAAAAAACCTACAAAAGATTGTAAAAGTGACAAAATATGTTGACTTTTAACTTGAGTTGCGTCAAGTAAAGGTGTCCTATACAAGTGTTTATAATTCATAGTTAATTGACCAAGGTCCCATCACTCCATACCTTACAGCATTACGGATCCCATTGCAGTTTTATTTTTTTATCGTAAAATGGGTGAACCCCCCTTGCGGGAGTCACCATCAAAAATTTTCATTAAAAAGGTTAAAGAATACATTACCGTGAACTCCGAAAACTATAGAGCATGTTACAGTGAGACGCTACATTTTCAAAATAAAGACTCTGATTGTTGAAAATAAAATCATTTCGTCCCATCCAAATGGCCCATAGAACAGCAAAGGGCTTGGAGCAGTCATTCGTTGAGTTGGTGCCGACCGTCCGTAAAGTCTGCCGCCCCCTTGCTTCTGACCCAAGGAACGTCTGCCTCCCTCCAGACTCGTTCAGACTCCATGCACTTGAAGAACAAGTGCTCCGAGTCATCTTCCATCTTGTCGCACCTGTCGCACGTCGTGTCCTCCAGTCGTAATAACCGCCCCATCCTTGTCTTATCACATAAGCATCCCCTTCTCATGCACCAAAGGAATATTTTGACCTAGCAAGGTATCTTTGATGCCCAAATGATTTTCACGTCCTGGCAAAGCTACGTATTACGTTCATCTGCCCCTCTTATCAGTTCTTTGTAAGCTTTCTTCACGGAGAATCTTGCACCAACCCAACAAAAGTGATCGACGTCCGGTGAGAAGACCCTGGCATTAGTAGTTCAGCCTGTAGCCTGAGATATTCTTCCATGCGTTGGAGTCAGATAGGTCTGACAAAAACTGCAGCGACCACGTTCTGTCAACAGCCATCTGCAACATCGTTCCCTCCTTCGATGCAGCCAAAGAAAAATGGCACGGAAATCTGCCCTCCAGCATGCCGCCTCCAGCCCAATCGTCACGCCAGAACCTGAACAGGTGGCCATCCCCCACTTTAGGCCGGAGCTTATGCACCACCAGTAGCAAGACCTGATGAATCCCATCCCACAGTGGTGACTCAAATCGACATCTTCTAGCCACAAGCTCACCCTTAACCCCATAAATAGTCCTTACCATCCTAACCACCAGAGAGGTTGATGGACCCCATAAGCGAGTCACCTATTATGCGATAAGCACCTTGTTCATGCGGTCCACATCACACACTCCAAGACCACCGTCATTGCACCCCTTTATAACCTCGTCCCACTTTACCAAGAGTATCCCAGTCCCTTGTTGCTTCCCATCTACAAGAAGAATCTCCTCATCAAAGTCTCTATCCTCCTAACCCCAACCGACATCAGTCTTGCGGAGTAGAAGAAGATCAGTATAGTCGAGAGCGTGTGCTTTAACAGAACCAACTTTCCTCCCTTAGACAAAGTGACCGCCTTCCACCCTACCAATCTCTACTCTATCTTCTGTACCACCCATCTCAATATGCCTTCTTTAGTTTCCCAGCCACCAACGACAACCCCAGATATGTGATAGGAAGGTCACCCAACGATAATCTGTAATCCCTGCAATGACATAATGTTCTGCCGCATTCATCCCAAAAGAAATAACCGTCGACTTGTGCTTGTTGATTACAAGACCCGAGAAGCTGCCAAAAATATCAACCAGCTGTACCGCATTCGAATTACGGGCCTTTGTTCCCCCAGGAAGAGAATCGTATCATCAGCATACTGCAAAAGAGGGATTGAGATGTCCTCCATTCTGAACCCCTCACATCACCCAAACTCTATCATCTGCCTGAGAAGCACACCCAGAGCATCCGCTACAAGGACAAACAGCATAAGTGACAATGGACACCCATGTCTCACACCCCGTTGTGGTTGGAAAAAACCCCCTCGGGTTTATCATTCACCAAGATCGAGTAGAAAGAGGTGATTACACATCTCTTTATCCAGTTTACCCATGTCTTCAGGAAGCCTCTGTTTCGCAAAGATACCCAAAGGAATCTCCGGTCGACACAGTCATAAGCCTTTGCATAGTCTATCTTCCACATAGCCCCCTTCATCTTTGATCGCTTCCATTCAAGACAAATCTCTGAGGCCATGACCATGGCTTTAAAAAGCGCCGCCTCGAGGCGAGACGCACCAAATTCGCCCTGAGGTGCACGCCTCGGGTTCTCTAGGTGGGACGTGCGCCTTGACTTGGCGTGAGGCGCTCGAAGTCAGGCTGAGGTGTAAGCCTCAAATCACGAGGCTTTTTTTACATTTTTTGTTGCATATGACCCTATTTTTCCGTTACCATTATATTTTTTTATTTTTTTTATTTTTTTATTTTTGTTTGCATATTTCTATATATAGCTCCATGCAAAGAGAAGAGATCACTTGAAACAAGCAAAGTTCCATGATCTTCTTTACATCATATTTCAATTTATCATACATCTATACATACTAGTTCTATTACACACATATTTTTGTTTGAATTGTAATAAAAATTTTATATTAGTTACAAGTTTGCAACTTGATGTTGTTGTTTAGTTGTATAATTGGTGAATCTTAGAATAGTTATCACATATATGATATATGAAGAAGCAATGTTGAAAAATAAACACATGAAGTAAAATAATTATTACATTTTATTGTGAGTAGCTGAAAAAATATAATATCATTTAATAAAAAAATCACCGGGGACGTTGCCCCACACCCCCGCAGGGGAAGCGCACTTGCTCCATGCAAAGAGAAGAGATCACTTGAAACAAGCAAAGTTCAATGATCTTCTTTACATCATATTTCAATTTATCATACATCTACACATACTAGTTCTATTACACACATATTTTTGTTTGAATTGTAATAAAAATTTTATATTAGTTGCAAGTTTGCAACTTGATGTTGTTGTTTAGTTGTATAATTGGTGAATCTTAGAATAGTTATCACATATATGATATATGAAGAAGCAATGTTGAAAAATAAACACATGAAGTAAAATAATTATTACGTTTTATTGTGAGTAGCTGAAAAAATATAATATCATCTAGTTAAAAAATCGTCGGGGGCGCTACCCCAATCCCCCGCAGGGGGAGCGCACTTGCTCCCCCCTAGACCCCCCCATAGGCTCGCTGACCGGGCAGCGAGGGGTCTTGTTGGGGTATGATATGGCAGGAGGGGATGCATATGATGGTTCTCCAACTATGTCCAATAAGACAAATGGTTGGGATTCAAGGCATATTAATATTATTTACTTAGCACTAAGGATTATGATTTCTATTTTATTTAGTATTAAGAATAGACTTTAGTTTAATACTCATGTAGAATCATTGAGGTTAGAATTGGAACTTGATATTCTGTATATTAATGGCTTAGTATTAGTTTTTTTTAATTTTAATGGCTTCATCGCTTATGTATTGTATCTTTTACTAGTTTTAAATTATTCTTGAATGTGTTTTTGACAAAATTTATGTTATTATATACTTTTTAAAATGTATTTTGCTTTAATTTTAATTTTTTTTGCCAAAAATTGAGGCTTACGCCTCACCTCAATTTCGGAAAAAACACCTCGGATCGCCTCACGCTTTTTTAAGCCTTGGCCACGACCAAGTCGTCTGCCATCTGTCTCCCTGGAATGAACGCTGACTGACCCTTGAGCACCACCGAGTCCAGTACCCCCTTAAGCATGTTTGTCAAAATCTTAGCCACGATGAGATAGATTGCTTTGGAGAGCGCGATGGGCCTAAAATCCTCGACCCTCACGAGAGTATCCCTTTTTGGGAACAGCAATGCCATGTTGATCTTCTCGAAACCACTGTTTCCTTCCCTGAATTCGTTCAGCACCTCCAAAATTTCCTCCTTCAAAAGATCCCAGAACTCACGGTAGAAAAACACTGAAAACCGTCCGGGCCCGAGCACCATCCGCATTCAAGTCCCAAACCACTCTTCCCACCTCCTCCGTCGAGAAAGGAACCAACAAACCTTACGTCTGCTCTACTGGCAAGGTTTCCACTCCTCTCCCCAACCACCCCCTCTTTTTCTCCACGTCGCATGTACGAAGCGACCCCGTAGTGCACCCCCAATCACCGACTCACCAGACACCTGAACCCCTCCGACCTCAATCTCATGAATGTAGTTCTCTGTCGACCTGAGGCCATAAAGTGAAAAAATCTCGTGTTAGTGTCCCTTTCTTTTAGCCACTTCTGTCTGGATCTTTGCCACCACTCTACCTCTTCCTTTTGTCCTCCAACAACAACTCCTCCAGCAAACCCTGCCTCTCCGAGAACTCCTCCTGATCTAGCCCTCTGTCATCATCTAAACCGTCCAGTTATATGATTTGCCTTTTATTTTATAATATATAACAAAGTGTTACAAGCTTTAATCATGACATGCCCCTACCTTTCCAGACATTAAACATCATTCCATATATTTTCTTAGTTCTACTTGGATGAAAAAGTTTAAACCCAATTTAGATTGCTAGTTAAGAGAGAAGTTAACCCATCTAAGAGGGCTAAATACTTGTGTAACTGAACGAATAACTCATAGTTTTTTTGTAGAAAATATCAAAGAAGTTCAATTATGGGAGACCTACCTCCTTATATAGAAGGAGATGGTGGTCAAAGTAGAACATAAGTTTTATGGGACTAAACAATGAGGGAAAAAAAGAGTCAAATAATAAGCCTTCTTAACACTCGCTTTGTTAAGCTAGAGCATAAATATCATATGCATGTTCAACTTTGATATACATATAGGGGTGTAAATGAATATAACTATAATATCAGCATCTGCATTCAACAGATAGAGAATATGGATGCCAAATTCTTATATCTGGGAAATGTGAGTGCTCTACTTTATTTTACCGCAATTGGTGCATTGGTTTTTGCAGCGTTAATGCTTTTTGCTGGTTGAACAGATATCAAAAGTCAGCATTTGGTGAATAAGAATGCGAATACAAATTTAATATCCATAATTTTAATGAATATTCAAATTTTGATGAATATGAAAATAAATATACATTTAACTCAGACATGGTCGGTCCCAAGCCCGGGTAAATGAGGGCTGTGTTAGGTAGCCGACAGCCAGCGTAAAACAATCAGAGACAACTTCCTAAATAGTACTTTCTCTAAAAAATTACTATTTAAAAAGTTACCTCATAACAACCGGATCTTTCAACATGGATTTAAGCAAACATACATATTTCGTTGGGGCGTTCCCTACTTGCGACATGTTGCATCGCCCGAATGCAATGAAAAATTGGCAAGGGCCGCTACATCACAGCCGAGATGTAGTTCAAAATTTGCAAGGGTTCTCGCATGAGGAACACATGCTGGTAATTAAGCTAGTTCTATTGCATCATCGCCCGGATGCAGTCCAAAATTTACAAGGGTTCTCGCATAATGGACGTATGCGAGTAAAGAAGTTAGTCTAAAAGAGATTGCAATGGAAGTTGCGAATTGGTAGTTGGAATATTGGCACTTTAACTGGAAAGTTGATGGAGATAGTGGATACGATAGAAAGAAGGAAGATTCATATACTGTCTTCAAAAGACTAAATGGGTTGGAGAGAAAGCAAGGGAGATTGAGAAGACAGGCTTTAGACTTTCGTATTCAGGTAAAGATAAGGGTAGAATCGGTGTTAGAGTGATGGTTCATAAGGATTTGAAGGATTGTGTGGTTGAGGTGAAAAGATTCAGGGATCGAATTATTTTGCTAAAATTGGTGCTTGAAAAAGAAATTCTGAATATCATCTCAGTTTATGCACCGCAAAATGGTTTAGATGAAAGAACTAAACAAGCTTTTTGGTAGGATTTGGATAAGAGTATACAAGAAATCCCACAAAGAGAGATGATTTGCATCGGTGGAGATCTTAATGGACATGTGGGAAAAGATGCTTCAGGGTATGCTAATGTTCATAGAGGACATGATTTTGAGGATAGAAATGAAGAGGGAAGAATCATCCTGGATTTTGTAACGGCATATGATCTTTTTATAGCAAACACTCTCTTCAAGAAGAGGGCGGAACATTTAATTACTTATAAGAGTGGGTCAACTAGAACACAGATAGATTACTTTGCGTTGAGAAGAAGAGATCGGTTGTGTTGTAAAGACTGCAAATTAATCATAGGAGAGAGTTTAACAACCCAACATCGCTTGTTAGTTTTGGATGTACAAATGAAAGAGTTGGTAATGAAAATGAGGGTTTCTAAGATAACTAGAAATAGATGGTGGAATCTTCCACTGAAGCAAGCGAGCTTCCGGGAGAAGGTTTTAGAAAACTTATCGTGGGATTGTAGCGGTAGTGCAAACGAGATGTGGGAGACAGTAGCATCTTGTATCTGAAAGGTAGCCAAAGAGATGCTAGGCAAGTCAAAGGGAGGAGCTCCAGGTCAAAAGCAAGCTTGGTGGTGGAGTGAAGGAGTGCAAGAGAAGCTAAAAATAAAAAGAGCTTGCTTTAAAGCTATGTCTAAGGATAAGAGGAAACTATCACAAACTACAAAATAGCGAAAAAGGAAGCAAAGAAGGCTGTAAGCGAAGCTAAGTCAAAAGCTTATGAAGTTTTGTATAAAAATCTCGACTCTAAGGAGGGACAGAAGGATATATTCAGGGTGGTCAAAGCAAGAGAAAGAAAGACCAAATACCTTTCTCAAGTGAGATGCATTAAGGACGAAGAAGGACATGTGCTTGTTACTTAGAAGGATATAAAGACTAGATGGGAGCAGTACTTCCATAAACTTTTCATTGAGGAAGGAAATAGAGAGATCACTTTGGGTGATCTAGCTAGTAATGAATGTTACTTGAATCGTGCACGATATAGGCGGATACAAAGAAAGGAAGTAGAGGAGACTTTGAAGGTTATGAGACCTGGGAAAGATGTAGGACCGGATGACATTCCTGTAGAAGTATGGAGAGTTTTAGGTGAGCATGGTTTGACTTGGCTTACGAATCTATTCAATGTTATTTGGCGAAGCAAAAAATGCCTGAAGATTGGAGGAGTATCATGGTGCCTCTTTATAAGAATAAAGGAGACATTCAAAATTGTTCGAAATTATATAGGTATCAAGCTGATGAGTCACACTATGAAAATTTGGGAACGTGTGTTGAGGCAAGTTTCCAATGTAAAAGAAAACCAATTCGAATTAATGCCATGTCGCTCAACGATTGAAGCCATCCATTTGCTGAGGAGAACAATGGATATTTATAGAGCTAAAAGGAAGAACCTCCATATGATCTTTATTGATTAGGAAAAGGCTTATGATTCTGTCCCACGAGAGATATTGTGGAGAGTTTTGGAGAAGAGACAAGTGCATGTCATATACATTACCTCATAAAGGACATGTATGATAGGGCTTTATCTTGTGTAAAGACCCTGTATGGGAAGACTGGATATTTTGACATCAACATTGGTTTACATCAAGGTTCTGCTTTGAGTTCATTTCTTTCTACTTTGATTATGAACGAGTTGACAAGTCACACTCAGGATGAGTTACCTTGGTGTATGCTATTTGTTGATGATATTGTGTTAAATAACGAGATTAGAGATGGAGTAAATGAGAAGCTTGAGGTCTGGAGACATGAATTGGAGACTAAAGGATTTCGTATAAGTAGGGCTAAGACAAAATATATGGAATGAACCTTTGATGGAAGCAATGGTGAAGGAATCGAGGTGAAGATTGGTGACAATAACATTCAGAAGAGGGATTCCTTTAGATATCTGGGATCTGTTCCGCAACATGATGGGGAAATTGATGGAGATGTTAGTAATAGAATAAATGCAGGCTGGCTAAAGTGGAGAGGAGCCTCTGTTGTTTTCTGTGATAAGAAAATTCCTTTAAAAATTAAGGGAAAGTTTTACAAAGCAGCCATGAGACCTGCTATGCTTTATGAATCTAAATGTTGGCATTTGAACCATAGACATGTACAGAGAATGAATGTAACAGAAATGAAAATGCTAAGGTAGATGTGTGGACACACATGTAAAGATCGAATTCGGAATGATGCAATCAAACAAAAAGTTCGTGTAGCTCTGATCGAGGATAAGATGCGAGAAAACCGCTTAAGATGGTTTGGACATTTGTAAAGAAGATCAGTTGATGCACCAGTTAGGAGATGCGAGTGTTGGGATGTTGAGCCGGCTAAGAGAGGGCGAGGACGGCCCAAGAAGTGTTGGAAAGAGACCATGCGAAGGGATCTTAGTTTTGGGGATATAAGCCCAGGATTGACCAAAGATAGATCTGAATGGAGGCGAAGAATCCATGTAGACGACCCTACTTAATTGTGGGAAAAGGCTTTTTTGTTGTTGTATGAATATAAATATTCATTTGTTGAATAAAAATATTCATTTTTTAGAGGATATGGATACGAATATAAATAAAAAGTACAAATGTTCAAATTTTCGAAGATACCAACATGAATACGGTAAGAGTGTAAATAAGTATCGCAAGCTTTCTTTTGTTATTTAGGTATTTTTTAAGTCCATTATAATTATTAGAATATTAATGTACTTGTTATTGATACTTGTTGGGAGCCTAAAACGTTTGTCAAACATCTGTAATCTGATGTGGTGATATCTGATTTGCATTCATAATCGTATTTTAATGATATATTCTCCATTTTACAAATTCATACGATATTCATATTCATATCCAAATTTAACAAGTATAAGGATATGATAATACCAATATTTGTATATGTATCTGATGGTTTTCATCCATATATGCATCGATCAAATAGAAGTTGTGCTGGGGGTTTGATGAAAATATATGCAAGTTGTTCAATGGAAGGTACGTGTGGAGTCTTAAGGAGTCCCTCTAGATCAAATCTCGAGTGTAGTGAAAGTCAATCTCCAAATGTTACGTTCTCTCATGGAAGACAAAATTGTTTCGAATGAAGATGGTTGTTTGGTTGGCGCATCGTATTTCCATGGGTCATATGATCTCAATACACATGCTATGCAAAACATATATGACCTATACCATTTCAGCCGCGGTGTGGATTGCAGCTATGTACTCGAATTTTACACTATTTATTAGAACGAGAAACTATGTTATATTTCTTGCAATGGCTTGCAACAAGATTGTCTACAACAAAGGTACACAGTCTATATAAAATTTCCTATCATTTCTGTCACCAACGTTATCCGCATCAAAATATCCAACTATCTGTAAGGGAGTAAGGGAGCCATTCCTAAGTAAGAACCCTTTTCCGTATGCGTCCTTGAGATGTCTCAACAAGTGCATCTGCACGTCAAGATGTACCCTCTAGGACAACTCATAAACTGATTGAGACATCTCATGGCGAAGGATATATTTAGTCAGTTTACAATGACAATGTATATCTAACTAGCACGGTAGACAGTACATGTGGAATCTGAAGGAGATTTTTCTATATCAAATCTCGAATATAGTGAAGTCAATCTTTACATACTTGGTTTTCTCATGAAAGACAAGACTCTTTGCAATAAAGATGGTTACTTGGTTTTCACATCGTATTTCCATGGGTCACGTGAACTCAGTACTCATGTAATGCAGAACATGTCTAATATACATTGCTTCAGCTGAAATCTAGACTTAAGCTTGATCGATGTAGAACATATCTAACCTATACCATTTTCACCAAACCCCTGGCATGGTGTTTTTTTATCGATGTATAACCAAGTTCCTCGGTAAAAGGTACATGTTGACTCCGACGGACTCCTCTCTAGATCAAATCTCAAGTATAGTGACAGTCAATATCCACATGTTTGGTTCTTTCATAGAAGACAAGTTTGTTTGCAATGAAGATGGTTGCCACATCGTATTCATGGGTCATATGTGGAGTCTAAAGGAGTTCTCTCTAGATCAAATCTCAAATGTAGAGAAGTCAATCTCTACAAGTTTGGTTCTCTCATGGAAGATAAGATTGTTTGCAATGAAGACGGTTGCATTGCTGTCACAACGAATTTCCTTGTGGGATCTGACGAAGTCCTCTCTATGGTGTCTGGAGGTTTCTCCTATGAGCCATCCTCATACAACTGGGCATCCACGTCTATGGATGTTGAAGCAATCTTGGAGCCTCCCATTCTTATTAAGAAAGTCAAGAACAAACTTTCATTGTTAAAAAACAAGCTACTTGCACCTAGAAGTCAACTCCATACCAAGAACATAACGTAGATTATAAAGGTACGTGATGACAAAGTGCGTGTACGGTACTTCTATTACAACAGACACCTTGAGAATCCCTACCAAAGGCAATAATATCATTCAATAGACAACTGGCACCACAATCTTATTGGAGGAGTTCCACACAAATAAAGAGTTCCGCATTGGGCCTAATGAACTTCATTTTTTTACCACCTGGAACAAGCTCTGTGACTGTGTTTGAGCCCATATATTGCTTTATGAAGTCAACATATCCTACAAGACTCCTGGTTAGCTACAAAATCGTGTGGCTTCTCCACATACACCACCTTGTGAAAGTCTGTATAGAAAATCATTCTTTATATCAAACTGATGAACATAATTCTTCGAAACTGTGATGAATATTAGCATTCCTATAGTGGTCAGACAAGTCAAGGGAGATGCGTTAAAGTAATCAACATTAATTGTCTAAGCATAGCCTTTGGCCATGAGACAAGCCCGGTATCGCTGTACTTGTCCGTCAGCATGGTGATTAATAGTGAAAACCCATTTCCAGTCAACAATAGCTGCATAGGTAAGAGCACCGACCGGAGTCCATATAACTCTAGAAGCAAAGCATCCATTTATGCATGTATAGCCTCACGCCATTCAGTGACATCTAAGGCTTCCTATAATATCCATGGAACAATGATGATAGAAAGGCAATAGCATACTATCTATATGATGGGGATAGATGCTAAAGTGCGGCAAATCCTGCAATAGGATGCAGAGCACGTGCCTTTTCCTTTCCATATGGCAAGATGATTAAGATCACAAATCCTATTACACGTGTTATCAATGTCAAAATGTGAATATTTACTTGTAACATGATTAACCTCGGAGGACGTCACCAGCAGTGTATCAACTAAGGATATTTGTCTCATCAGTGGTATAAATCTGACCATATTCATAAGAGAACGTCTCCTCTAGATTTTTTTTATGGAAAAGAGGGTGATCCCCCTAAAAAGGGAGTCACCGCAATTTATTAAAGATGTAGAAGTTAAAGATACAATATCAGCATAGTCAGGATTGATATAGGGCTTTACAATGTGAAGTTATATTTTCCGGAAAAAAACTCTGATTGTTAAAGACCACGTCGTTTCGCCCGAGCCAGATGGCCCACAGAACCACAAACGTCTTGGAAATGCCATCACTAGAGTTGCCGCCCACCAAACGAACTGACCTTCAGAACTCATCAGCCCCTCCAATCTCCACCTACTGAATCCCAACCTCCCTCCAAACCCGCGTCGAGGTTGGACATCTGAAAAACAAGTGATCCGAATCCTCCACCATCCCATCGCACCTGTCAAACATAGTGTCAGTCATCCCAAACAATCTCCCTCTCCCAGCTTTATCGCACATCAGACACCATAGAAAGATTTTAATTCTGTACGGGATCTTGGCCGCACAAACCACCTTTATGTCATGGCAAAGCATCGAGTCCTACTCCTCCGCTACCTCCCTCAAAGCCATATATGCTTTCTTCACAGAGAATCTCGCCCCTCTCCACGCAGTAAATGTTGGGCGTAAAGTCCTCAAACGGAGGGATCTCCTCGTGCAGTCTGAACAGCTCCTCCAGGCATTGGTCCGAGAGATCCAAAGAGAAGGTTGACGTCCACGTACCCGCTCTCGCCATATGCGAGAGGGTATCCTCCTTCGAAGTTGACAGTGCAAAAAATTGGGAAATCTTCCCTCGAGAGCTCCCTCGCCCGTCCAGTCATCCCTCCAGAATCTGAACGTGTGGCCATCCCCACTCTCGGCCCTAAGCTAGCGGCAATCTTCGGCAAGACCTCCCGAATGCCCACCCAAAGCGGCGATTGGAACTTCAATCTACCAGCCACTAACTCACCTTTGACCCCATAGATGCTCCTCAACAGTCTGGTCGCCAGCGAGGCCGACGGGCCTCAGATGCAAGTCACCTACTTAGCAATAAGCGCCTTGTTCATACATTCCATATTACGGACCCCCAGCCCCCCCTTGTTGCGGCCCTTCGTTACCTCCTCCCAGCTAACCATATGCAGCCCGGATCTTTCTTGCTTTCCATCTGACCAAAAGAAAGTCCTCATCAAAGTCTTGATTCTCTTTCTAACCGCAACCAGCACCAACCTAGTTGAATAAAAAAAATAGGGATGGACGAGAGCACATGCTTTAACAGTATCAACTTCCCTCCCTTCGACAAAGAGATCGCCTTCCACTGCCAGCATCTGTTCCATTTTCTGCACCACCACTTCCCAACCACCAACGGCAACCCCAGGTAGATCAGAAGCTCATCGAGCAGGCACCCCGTGCCCTCCGCCAACCTAGAGCACTCCCCCTCATCCAGCCCGAACATGATAACCGCTGATTTGTGCCGGTTTATCAGAAGGCCGAAGAGACTGATGAAAATATCGACCAGTTGGGTCGCATTTTTATTCTACTCCTTCGAGCCCTCAAGAAACAAGAGTGTGTCATCCACATATTGCAACAATGGGATCGGGATATCTGAAGGATATGATATTATCCTCAAGCGCATCACGGAAGTGTGATCGTCGTATCGGATACGACGCAGAACGACTAGTCGTACTAGTTGTTCTGTGCAGCGGAATTTAAAAATTTTTCATGCGATGAAACCACATGATCCAAGAACGATTCTCGGATCGTTTCATCTATAACCACAACAAGTATAAAGGAATACCTCTTGGAGCGTGGTTGATCGAGTCTCTAAGAAAAGAGACCTCCTGTCTCAAGTCCGATCGTCGGAGAGATTGCTTGCGAGCGCGGGGATGAGACGCGTGATCCTCGCAATCCAACAAGTTGATCCAAGTACGGTTAGCTCCTGATCTCGTCGTAGGAGATCGAACGTCTTCTTCGTGGGCGTAGCACTCCAAGAAGACGGAGAACCGAAGAACGTCGAAGCGACGGCGCGGTGGCGAAGGCGACGATGAGTCTCTCCTCTAGAGTTTGGTGGACGGCCACCAAGAAGAGGGAGAGAGAGTTGGCGTGTGAGAAGAATGAGAGAGAGAGAGAGAGAGAGTTGGCTCCAATATTGCATAGCACTAGAGAGCATGGTATGCCTCTCTATTTATAGGATTTTGGGATCCATGGATCTCAATCCATAGGACATGTAAAATCAATAGATGAGATTGATTTATGTTCCATCCAATGGCCAAGATTGTTGTTGGTAAAAAAAAGCCAACAAATTATGATTTAATTTAAATCAAAATATAATTGACAAAATCAAATATAATCAATCCTAAATTACATCAAACAAATAAGGAGAGAATATACATGGAGATTACATCTCCCATGTATATCAAGGTGGACGGCCACCCATTCCAAGTAGGACTTGGTGGCCGTCCCCTCCTTTTTCCATATGGAGGAAATCTCATGAGATTTCATGAGATTGCATATCTCCATGGAAATCTCCATTATTATTTCCAACAACTTTTGTTGTGATTTATTCTTCAAAAATAATTCATAATTAATTTTGAGAATGTTGCAATCTTGCCATTGAAAAATTGTGAATCATATTCACAACCCAAAACAATATATAATTTACATTATCAATTAATTAGACAATGTGTACCAATACACATAATAATTAATCAACAAATATAAATTATAATTAGCTCTCTCTAATACATTATAAATCATATTTATAAT
This sequence comes from Ottelia alismoides, assembly GCA_037367405.1. Classification (NCBI taxonomy): domain Eukaryota; kingdom Viridiplantae; phylum Streptophyta; class Magnoliopsida; order Alismatales; family Hydrocharitaceae; genus Ottelia; species Ottelia alismoides. The sequence continues at coordinate 642,141 of JAZKJV010000316.1, read as the reverse complement.
ATATTATAATAATGGGATATTTCTATCCACATTATTCTTATCCATAATAATTAAATCACATTTAATTATATTGGATAATTTCTGCACTCATCAAGATGATTAAATCATATTTAATCATTATTTCTTCATTGCTTAGATCAATGGAATTATTCTTGAACCCATTCAAAAATAATGGGATTTCTCCGCAGATACTTGGAGATAAGGACAGGGCGATTGTATTGTTCCACGTATAGTGACTTGGATGTTGAGATCATATCTCAAATCCAAATCCCATGGACCTCCCACAGATGCTTGATCAAATCAAGACCGTAGACCTAATCTTCTCATTGCATCTGAATCTCATTCAGATCAATGTACAGTACATGGACTAAGATTAGGTCACTTCTCTAATGAGAGGAGTCACTAAAATCCAAACCTGTTTCATCAATCCCTCGGAATAGAAGCGTCATGGTTATACAATCGTTTATGATCACATCACCCTCAGGTGTTCCCAATACCTGTACATCCTGCATACTGGAAGACCTATGATCATTCTGAAGATAAAGATTACTTTTACACTGTCATCTTCAGGTTTTGATCATTAAGTTTCTCAATCTTGGTCATTGGGAATTGGTATAGATCATATACTTTCCCAAAGCATATATCTTACCTTCAAATTCATGTCATGCTTCCAAAGCATGACGACCATGCATGGAATTTGATCAGTCCCAATACCTCATGAGTGAGCTCATGTCTCCCGGTTCATAAGTGAACATGTATGATTCCTTTGAGAGATCGTATTACTCATATGTCCTTACATGCACACCATCTCGCTGGTGTATAGACCTTGGTTAGGTCATCAACCTATTGGTCTGCCAAATGTACATACTCAGACATATAGCAACACATCTGTCTCTGGTCAGAGGATGCATGCCTATGTTGTGACAGTATTCAACATAGGTCTTTGGTTATCTCGATCTCGTTAAGTCAACCCATTGACTCAACTAATTTGACACCTCGGAATCACTATTCCCATGCAGAGGACCCGCATCAAGAGCCAAGAGGTCAGTCAGACATCAGCCATTTGAGAAAGGATTGTTATCTCCTACTCAGGCTGGAGATCATCACTTAACAATCATTTAACGATGCTTGATGAGTCCTCTATCTAACTTCTTAAATATTCATCCAAGCATCAGCCTCTATGATTTATTCAATGAATCAACAGCTGTATGATCATCAAGTTGGCCATGGTACATAACCCTTATTGTACAGAGGGACCTTACAGTGCATTCACTCATTCAATCTCAGAAGAGAAGTGAAAATAATCAATAACTTTTATTGATAAATCATTTACTACAATAATATTTATTGTAGGAATGGTTCGTCCGGGGCTCACATTGCTAACAATATCATCCTGACTGTAGCCCGCACATCAATTGGCATCCACCGCTCGCTTAAACAGGACTGCCAGTGCATCCGCCACCAGAAACGCATAGCATTGGTGCCAATGGACAACCATGTCTGGCACTCCTCTATGGTTGAAAAAATCCCCCCTCCGACCTACCATTTACCAGAATTAAGTAAAACGAGGTCGTTACGCATCTTTTCATCCAGTCCACCCACAGATCTGGGACCTCTCTTCCTCAAGGACAACCATAGGAACCTCAGTCGACACAGTCATATGCTTTGGCATAATCGATTTTCATAGGGCCCCTTTCTTCTTTGATAGTTTCTAATCAAGACAGATCCACAATGTCATGACCAAGTCGTCTGCCCTTTGACGACTCGGGATGAAAACAAATTGCCCATGAAGCACCAGCAGATCTAAAACACCTTTCAGCCGGTTCGCTAGAACCCTATCCATGATTACGTAGATGGCGTTTGAAAGCGCAATAGGCATGAAACCCTCGACCGTTATAGAGACATCCTTCTAGGGAAGGAGGAAGAGCAATGTCTGGTTGATTCTCTCAAACCCCCTGTTTCCGGTCCTGAATTCGCTAAGGACCTCCAGGAGCTCCTCCTTCAACAGGCCTCATGATTCACGATAGAACAAGATCGGGAAACCATCCGATCTCGGGGCGTCGTCAACGTTCAAGTCCCAAATTGCTCTCTTCAACTCCTCTTCTGAAAACGAAGCTACCAGGCTCTCCGACTGGGCCGACGACAGGCTCTCCACCCTTCTCCCTAGCCAACCCCAGCTCTCCCCTCTTTTCCTTCGAGTTGCCTCCACAGTTCGTAGGGCGCTGCCTGTCTGAGCCTCCCCCGAAACCCTTTCTCCTCCAACCTCCATCTCATGCAAGTAATTCCTTCTCCGCCTCCCAGATGCCATGAGGTGGAAGAATCTCGTATTAGCATCCCCCTCTTTTAGCCATCTTTGTCTAGATTTTTGCCTCCACTCGACCTCTTCTTTCTTATCCTTCATTATCAATTCTTCCAGCAAACTCTACCTTTCTACCAGCTCGACCTGATCCAACCCTTTCTCATCATCCAGCCCATCCAAACGGGTTACCCCGATCTAGGCCACCTCCCTTCTAGCCCTCCGTCTTGACTTCACATGTCTGTCGAATTCAATGAGGAAAGACTGTAGCAGTTTCAACTTCGCTGCCAATTTAGTGGTGGTTGAGCCCTTAGGGTTCTAGCCTCTCCACTTCTCTGCGATCTCCTATCTGAAGCCCTCCTCCAAAAGACAACTTAACTCAAAACGAAAGAAGAATCTGCTTCTCCTTTCCCCCGAAGATCAGACGATCGACATGTAATCAGAGTGTGCACGCGAAAGCACCCATGCACGCGAGAGGGGAAAGGCCTCTGCCCCGCGAGTCCAGAGAAAGAACCTATCCAATCAACACCGCGATCTTGCATTCCACCAAGTGAAGGTGCACCCGGTCGCGTCAATGATCGACAAGCCCAAGTTGTGAGAAACCCTATGAAAGTCCCTCGACCATGGGTCACAACCACCACCCCTCCGGGGCAAACATCTGGAAGGAGCATAACATTCATGTCGCCCCCGATCAACCAAACCTCCTCTAAATTTAACTATCCCAGTTGTTCCAACTCCGTCGCCAGAGAACTCCTCTCTCCACCCATGTCGGGACGTAGACGTTCGTGACCAGGAACGTGGGCCCATCCGCACTCCTCTTCAGTCTAACAAACAAACAGAAGAGGGTCTTCAACTCTTCCAAAAATTCAAAGGCGTCTCTCTTCCAACCAATTAACATTTCGCCTGACGCCCCATTCGCTGGCAATTCCGCCAGGTCGAACCTACCTCCCACGTCTAGCCACCGCCTTAGCGCATCCACACCGCCTGACCACTTCATCTCTTGAAGAAGGAAGATGTTTGCGCCTACTCCGTTATAAGGTTTCGAAACCCCTGTCATTTCTCGAGGCAGCCCAACCCCCTTACATTCCAAGATAAAATATTAATGGAAGAACCGCTTGGGTCATCTTTTTAGGCAGCACCACGCCCAGACGTTCAGCCATACTCTTATCCAAGACACTGAATCTATTCTGATTCACTCGAGAAAGCAAGATATCTAGCTGCACATCTTCAACAGTCATCTCATGCTCCATTGAAGCGAGTCGCTCCGCTCTCCTACCTCTCCTACCTATCATGAGTTCTTTTCTCGTGTAGCACACCCGAACCTGGCTCCCTCTGCCTCCAGGTCTGCAAAAATCTACTCTTCGTCAGCCTCAACCTTCTTCGATGTTCCAGAAGCGCTCTCTCCTTTCCCCTCCACCCGGCCACCCCTATCTCCCCTCTGGCCCTATTTTGGCTCGTGCACAACCCCCTCCTTCTATCTTGAGCCCTCCGGCGGAGCCCCCGCAGCATCAATAGACCAGTCCTCCCCCACCCCAGGTTCCTTTATGGTGCCGGAACCCCTCTCCACAGACCCGCGTGCCGTCCCCCCTCCCCGCGGCACTTCTTCGATCGCATCAACCCCCTCGGTACCCCCCGTCCTCTCGCTACGCCACAGCACCAACTTCGAATAACCCTCAACGATGTTCCCCCCTTTTGGCCCTGCCATCTCCGTACCCAGATCCACATTGCTGCTCAGGATCAACTTGAGCCCGCTCGTTGTCGTCTCTACCTCGACCTGGTCAGAGGGGATGGGTGCATGGGGATCCACCGCTTGGCACAGTAGGTTGTTGGCCTACTCTGAAGTTCCAGATTGGCGACTTCCTCATTGTCATGATGGGTCTTCTCGTCGCAGCTTACAAGTCTTCATCTGAAGCCCACTCATTACCGCCTCCTCCGCCACTCCACCCAAGATCGGGCATGCAAATCAATGGGGAACCGCAAGCCTGTTGTCGTAGTCCTCTGGCCAACTCTAGAGAACTGGAACGTCAGCTTTTTCCTCCACTTGATGGGACTCAACATCGCAGTTTACATTCGTCAAGGGTTGTCGCCCTTCCTGATTAGGAATAGTCCAATCCGGTTCCATCTTGATGCCCAGTTCTCGAACCTGCAGACTGGATCCGAGTAGAAGACTTGCCTTGCCCCATGGATCCAGCAATCGAAACACCCATGGTTTAGTGTGGTACACCACGGTGACTAGTCCCATGCACCCCATACGACCCCTCCAGCGAAGCGTGCCCCAAACAAAATTCACTCGACTTGGGAGTCGGGAACCGAATCGTTGGCACTTTCCCAAAGGTGACTTTCATCGCCTCGTTAAACCTGCCAAAATGGAAGATGTACGAAAGTCGAGGGGTCAGCCTCGAGAGCTACACTTCCCCGCCTCCCGACTGTTGAGCCCCCCATCCCGAAGGAGCCCTGATCATCATCGCTCTCTCCTCCTTCCGTGTGTCGACTCGGCTCTCTATCTTGATTTTGTTGATCTGGTCCCGCCACTCCGAGCTCCACCCAGATAGGCTTACTGTCCAGCTCGAGGCGCCACCAACCCAACCGCCCCAGGGCGAAGTCCCTCACTTGCAGAATAAGGTCAAGAGGTTCCCCTTGACAGCAATCCGAGGACTCCACGCTATCCACCAGAGATATGCCCCCAAGGACCTCCCAAATCTTTTCCAACCCGTACACTGCAAATGGTAGACCCTTCACCTGAATCCTGTCCTGCCGCCCTTGACCGTTATCTCCCCGCGGTCGTCGCCACCGCAACTGTGTCCACCCTTCTCTCGACCATTGGAGCAGCTCGTTGGCCTCGATCTCAGAGAGCACCCTCACAACTACCCTCCACAGGCTCAACTGCACGACATCGCCCAAGAATTAAGCCGTCGAAACCGCACTGACGTCCGAGGAGCCCAGGAACAGGGCACCCGGACCCTCGCTTACAAGCATGACAGGGCCCTGCAACCGACCTTGCAGCATAGGACATGACTTGCTTCTGTGAGAAGAGCCATGGCAACCGAAGCACCGAATAGGCTCCCGACATTGTCGCGCACAGTGCTTTAGTGAACCACATCGATAGCACCCTCTCCCAAACGGATTTGCGAAGGGGCTACTGTGACTCCCCGGAAACACTAAGTCATGACAGCCTCCCTTCCGGGCGCGAAACTCCACCCAACCGTCCTTCGAGACATCCTCCTCTGCAGAAACTCCATCGACAGGCCTCCCCCTTGCCCCTGAATGCTCTCCCGCTACAGCCCTAGTACTCCCACCTAGTCGCCCTCTTGCAACTGGCCAAACACCAACAATCGCCCAGCCTCTGGCTCTAGTCCTTGCGCCTACGGTAGCCCTAGCACCCATGGCACCCACGCACCATCTCTCTTGCTCATCACATGGCCTTCAGGGAGTAGTTCAGAAGAAGCCTATAGGTAACAACTCGTAGGAGTATCCGTCTCCTCTAGAATATGAAGAGAAGACAAATGCCACATAAGACTCACATGTCAGAACATGAGATCCAGCAGGTGAAGGATATGGAACGTACTCAAATAAGGTTATAATATCAAACACAATGTAGTGATGATGAGAGAGATCAAAGAATCTATAATCCTTTTGTATCCTACAGTAATCTGACAAAATACACCTGCGGCCTTTAGGGTTAACCAACAAGGTTGCGGACAAAGGCAATAAGATAAAACATGCATATAGGAACGAACAAAAGACCTTACTAGTGGAAATCGAAAAAAAAAACTTAATGCAAAATCAAAAGTTAGTCCATGAGACAAGCATAATGGACGCGTGCGAGTAATGGACACATGGACGCATAAGAGTACTGAAATAAGGTTCTGTAGCATCACCGCCTGAATGCAGTCCAAAATTTTCCAGGGTTCTCACATAATGGATGTATACAAGTAAAGAAGTTAGTCCAAAAGAGATTGCAAAGGAAGTTGCATATTCGCAGTTGGAATATTGGCACTTTAATTGGAAAATTGATGGAGAGTGGATACGATGGAAAGAAGGAAGATTCACATACTATACCTTCAAGAGACTAAATGGGTTGGATATAAAGCAATGGAGATCGAGAAGACAGGCTTTAAACTTTAGTATTCAGGTAAAGATAAGGGCAGAAACGGTGTTGGAGTGATTGTTCACAAGGATTTAAAGGATTGTGTGGATGAGGTGCAAAGATTCGGAGATCGAATTATTTTGCTAAAATTGGTGCTTGAAGAAGAAATTCTGAATGTCATCCCAGTTTATGCACCGCAAATTGGTTTAAATAAAAGGACTAAGCAAGCTTTTTGGGAGGATCTGGATAAGATTTTACAAGGAATCCCACAAAGAGAGGGTGGAGATCTTAATGGACATGTGGGAAAAGATGCTTCAGGGTATGCTAGTGTTCATGGAGGATATGGTTTTGGGGGTAGAAATGAAGAGGGAAAAGTCTGAATTTTGTAATTGCATACAATCTTGTCATGGCAAATACACTCTTCAAGAAGAGAGAGGAGCATTTGATTACTTATAAGAGTGGTCCAACTAGAACACAAATAGATTACTTCGTTGAGGAGAAGAGATCGATTGCGTTGTAAAGACTGCAAAGTAATCCTAGGAGAGAGTTTGACAATCCAACATTGTTTGTTAGTCTTGGATGTGCAAATAAAACCTCTGATAAAGAAAAGGAGGGTTCCTAAGATCAGTAGAACTAGATGGTGGAATCTTCCAAGGAGAAGGTTTTAAAAGACGTATCTTAGAATTGTAGAGGAAGTGCAAACGATATGTGGGAGGCAGTAGCATCTTGTATCTGAAAGGTAGCCAAAGAGATGCTAAGCGGGTCAAAGGGAGGAGCATCGTGGTGGAGTGAAGGGGTGCAAGAGAAGCTAAAAATTTAAAAAGCATGCTTTAAAGTTGTCTAAGGATAAGATAGAGGAAACTGTCACAAACTACAAAATAGCGAAGAAGGAAGCAAAAAAGGTTGTAACTGAAGCTAAGTCAAAAGCTTATGAAGTTTTGTATAAAAATCTTGACTCTAAGGAGGGTAAACGGATATACTTAGGTTGGCCAAAGCAAGAGAAAGAAAGACCAAAGACCTTTCTCATGTGAGATGCATTAAGGATGAGGAAGGTGACGTGCTTGTTACTCAGAAGGATATAGAGACTAGTGTTGGGAAAAGCAAAGAACATGTTTATTCCATCAACCCTACGCTCTCTTATATAGGAGAGTAACCTATGGGTAAATTACATAAGGAGTCCAACAGAAAAGAAAAATAACACAGAGGTACATAAGAGAATAATATATGTTTACACTCCCCCTCAAGATGGAGCATAGATATCAATCATGCTCAGCTTGGATGCACACTTCTGAAATGGACCTCGCAGTAGTGCCTTAATAAAAATATCTGTTGTCTGATTCTCTGAACTAACATGGGGCGTAGCAATGAATCTCTTCTAAATCATGTCACGTATGAAGTGACAATCAACTTCAATGTGCTTGGTTCGTTCATGGAATGCTGGATTATTTGCAATGAACAAGGCCGCCTAATTGTCACATTCCAAAGCCATAGGAAGTGGAACTTCTATATGTAAATCTGTAAGCACGGCTTTTACCCACATCATTTCTGTGCTCACCTGGGCCATAGCCCTATATTCAGATTCAGCACTAGACCGTGCCACCACAGTTTGCTTCTTGCTCCTCCATGAGACTAGAGAATCTCCAACATATACAGCAAACCCAGAGGTGGACTTCCTGTACTTGGGACACCCTGCGTAATCTGCATCTGCACAGACTGAGATAGTAGTCTCTTTGCCCTTCTTGAACAACACACCCGCACCTGGAGATGACTTGAGGTACCTAAGTATCATATGTATGGCATCCATGTGTACCTGACGTGGTTACTCCATGAACTGGCTCACGCGACTCACAGCAAAGGCTATATCGGGCCTAGTAATCGTAATATAAAGAAGTTTACCCACCAGTTCTCTGTATCTTCTACTATCCACCTCCTCTGTATCGCCATCATATAGCTTCATACTAGGGTCCATAGGTGTGGTAGCAGGTCGGCAGCCAAGCATTCCTGTTTCACTCAACAGGTCGGTGAGATATTTCCTTTGAGACATTACCAACCCATAAGGATTTCTGGCAAACTCCAGTCCCAGAAAATATCTAAGGACTCCAAGGTCCTTGGTGACGAATTCACGACCCAGCATTTTTTTCGCCTCCTTTATTCCATGTTCATATCACCTGTAATCAAAATATCATCTACATAGATCATGATTGCAATGATACCTCTGGAAGTCTTTTGTACAAACAAGGAATGATCAGCATTGGAACGTTTGTATCCTTGTTTCTCAAAGAGATCTGAGAGCTTCTGGAACCACGCTCTGGGGCTCTGTTTAAGGCCATAGATAGCCTTATGAAGTATACACACCGTAGGATACTCCCCCTCAACAGCAAAACCAGGTGGTTGCTGCATGTAGACTTCCTCCTGTATGTCACCATATAAGAACGCATTCTTCACATCCAACTGGTATAGTGGCCACTCACGAGTAACATCAACATACAACAAAATCCGTAGAGTGGAATGGCGGGCCACTGGTGAGAAGGTATCAAGATAATCCACCCCATATGTCTGTGTAAATCCACGAGCAACAAGACGTGCCTTGTACCTGTCAATACTGCCATCGGCATTCTGTTTGACTGTGAACACCCACTTGCAGCTCACTGGTGACACATCAGCAGGTACAGGAACCAGACTCCAAGTACCTCGAGACTGGAGAGCTGCCATCTCTTCCTCCATAGCAAGACGCCATCTACTATCCTTCAAGGCATCTTGGTAATTCCGTGGAATGACTACTGCTGACAATGCGAGGACAAAATTCCTGAAATCTCCAGTTAGTCGATCAAAGGACACAGAAGCTGCTAAAGGATAGGATGTGCAACTCCTCTTTGGCTTTCGTATAGCAATAGGCACATCTAAATCATTGGTGTCCCCGTCTGGCCTCTGTAACACCACCTGCTCAGAAAATTCATCAGATCAATCAATGGTAATATCTTCAGAACATACCTTAGGCAAGCTAGGTGATGAGCAATGAACATGAGCAAAAGTAGGCCTGCGGGTATAATGAAATGGGAAAGGTGAAACCAGTATAGTGACAAGTTCTGGTGGTGGTGGTGATGGTGGTGGTGGTGGTGACATGTAAATGGCATCATTATTATTAGCAGGGGGTATCAACTGATCACCAAAGGATGAGAAATACATAGTACATTCAAAAATGTAACATCTGCACTAACAATGTACCTCCTGCGCAAAGGATCATAACACTTGTACCCCTTCTGAGTTCTGGAGTACCCAACGAAAACACACTTGACAGCCTTAGGAGAGAGCTTGTCAGTCCCGGGAGACAACTGATGGACAAACGCAACCGAGCCGAACACACGAGGAGTAATGGAGAATAAATCTTTTCCAGGGAAGATAAGAGAGAAGGGGATCTTCTCACCTAGAACAGATGACGGCATATGATTGATTAGGTAACATGCTGTAAGAACAGCATCATCCCAGAAAGAGTGAGGAGCATGACTCTGTATAAGTAGCGACCTGGTTACATCCAATAAATGACGATGTTTCCTTTCAGCAATCACATTCTGTTGGGAGGTATAGGCACAGGATGTCTAGTGGACGATTCCTTGGGATAAAAAATAACTGGATAGGGCATGAGTACACAATTCCAGGGCATTATCACTTCTCACAATTTTAACAGATGGAGAAAAGACACTACGAATCTCTTAAGAAAATTGATGATAATGTTCCCTGCTTCAGATTTATTCTTTAACAAAAATACCCATGACACTCTAGAGAAATCGTCCACAATAACTATATAAAACATGTGTCCCTGATGATCAGGAACACGACTCGGACCCCAGATATCGACGTGAAACAACTCAAACTTGGAGATACTACTCCGACACTAACGACTGGGAAAGGTTGAGCGATGATGCTTTCCCAACTGACAAGCCTTACATTGAATAGACGTGTGAGGTGAAACCTGGGGTAACACATGACGCAGTTTCTGAAGCGGTAGATGTCCAAAGCGCAGGTGTCATAGCAAAGGAGAGACAGGACCAACAGGTAAGGATGAGGTTCCAGCAAAAGGAGTCTGACTAAGGCGATATAGGCCTCCTTGCTCATAGCCACGCCCAATCACGTTGCCCGTAAGGATGTCCTGAAAAACAAGAGAAGATGGATCAAAAATCGCCCGACATTGTAAGCCCTTTGTAATTTAACTGATAGACAACAAATTCATTGAGAAATCAGGTGCGTGTAACACATTCTTGAGCTGCATAGATGATGTTAGCCTAATCTCCCCTGACCAGTAATCGGGGAGTGTGTGCCATTAGCAATGACCACTGTTCGACCTGAGGGATCTGTCTGTACCCTGTAAGTAGACTTTGATCACCATTCACCACATAGATGATGTGTGGCGCCAAAGTCCATAATCCATGCTAAAGTATCTGATCCACTACTAGTAAATGTATATATACTACCTGATGTACTGGTAGATGCAGAGGCAGGTGTGGCAACATCAGATTGATTCTCAGAAGTGCGTGCTGGTCCAGATGGAAGAATAATGCCCCTTAAACGGGCAACAAGGTTATCAAAGCGCTGATCCAGAGAGGCAGCAGATGGAGGCTCTATCTGCTCAGCGACTCGTGCAGATGCAGGAAATCCATGCTTAGAGTAGCATGTGTCTTCAGTATGTCTGGTGCAATGGCAGTAGGTACACGTTGGCCGAATACGGCCTCCTCTACCATGAGGGCCACAGCCACGGGTATGATGGTGACCTCCACGGCCTCTATTGGCAGCCATGGCCGAAGCATTCTGATTATGGTTGTAGACGGAACAGTGATTCGGCTCAATCTGTGAAAGGCTTCCTCCATAGGAGGAATAGTAGAATCTGCCAGGATCTGGGACCGTGCTGCCTCATACTCTGGATCAAGGACAACAAGAAAAACTCCTATCATGGTAGCATTCCGGTAGGTCTTCTGTTGCTCTGGTGTGGCTGTCAGGGGCATGAAGCTATACAGCTTCTCAAACATCCCTCGTAGAGATGTGTATAGTGAGTGTAGAGGACGTTCATTCTGCTTGATAGTGAATATGTCATGCTGGAGTTGCAGAATCTTTGTCTCATTCTTCGCTTGAGAATATGTGACGGCCAGAATATCCCACATATCTTTGGTTGTGGGCTAATGAAGAATATCATTGGCAATCTCGATTGCCAGAGTTCCAGATAGCCATACATTGGCATAGGCATCATCTGCCTCCCACGAGACATTAACTCTAGTCTTCTCAGCAGGCTCTTCTTCAGTAAGAATATGCTTCTTACCGGTTGATTTCATCATACTCATGAACTGCATAGCCCACAGTTCATAGTTCGAACCACCCATCTTCACAATCGGCGCTGGACCTCGAAAGGCGCCTATAGATGGAATAACTGCCTTGCTTTCTGACATACTTATAACCGAAGACTGGAGTAGTAGACTAAGAATAAGATCGTCTACACGGACATAGACGGGTTTAGTTGCAAGTATAGAACTTCAAACAACCAAACCCATTCCTTTGGAGGTGTGCGCGCTTGACGGTGTAGGGTTAGTTCACGGCTTAAGAGCACGCAGAGACAAGCGCACACAGAGCACGTACAGGAGATGCGCCGGGGGCACGCGCAGGAGGTGCGCAGGTTGCGCACAAGGCACGCACGAGAGGGCGCACAGCGCACGAAGGTGCGCAGGCGAGCACGCTGGCTGGCGCGCTGGCGATGCGCGTGGAAGGTACGCCCGCTGGAGAAGCGCAGGCGCAGGCGCAACATGCGGGAGGCCGAGGTGTACTGTCGGCGGCGCACGGAGAGAGAGAGAGAGATAGAGAGGCTCCACGGTGGGGCTAGGGTTAGGGTTTCAAGAACTCCGATCTAGGACCGTCGCTCTGATACCATGTTGGGAAAAGCAAAGAACATGTTTATTCCATCAACCCTAGGCTCTCTTATATAAGAGAGTAGCCTATGGGTAAATTACATGAGGAGTCCAACAGAAAAGAAAAATAACACAGAGGTATATAAGAGAATAATATATGTTTACAACTAGATGGGAGCAATACTTCCATAAACTTTTCATTAGGGAAGGAAATAGAAAGGTCACTTTGGGTGATCTAGCTAGTAGTGAAAGTTACTTGAATCGTGCAAGTTATAGGAGGATACAAAGAAAGAAAGTAGAGGAGGCTTTGAAGGTTATTAGACCTTGAAAAGGTGTAGGACCGGATGATATCCGTGTAGAAGGAGAGTTTTAAGTAAGCGTGGTTTGACTTGGCTTACGAATCTATTAAATGTTATTTGGCAAAGCAAGAAAATGTCTGAAGATTGGAGGAGGAGTATCGTGGTGTCTCTTTATAAGAATAAAGGAGACATTCAAATTGTTCAAATTACAAAGGTATCAAGTTGATGAGTCACGCTATAAAAATTTGGGAACCTGTGATTGAAAGAAGGTTGAGGCAAGTTTCTAAAGTAAAAGAAATCAATTCGGATTCATGCCAGATCGCTCAACTATTGAAGCTATCTATTGCTGAGAACAATGGATATTTATAGAGATAAAAGGAAGACCTCTGTATGATCTTTACTGATTTGGAGAAGGCTTATGATTCTGTCCCATGAGAGATATTGTGGAGAGTTTTGGAAAAGAGACAAGTACATGTCTTATACGTTAACCTAATAAAGGATATATATGATAGGGCTTTATCTTGTGTAAGAACCCCGTGTGGGAAGACTGACTATTTTGACATCAACATTGGTTTACATCAAGGTTCAGCTTTGAGTCTATTTCTTTTTACTTTGATTATGGATGAGTTGACAAGTCACATTTATGATGAGTTACCTTGGTGTGTCATATTTGTTGATGATATCATGTTGATTGACGAGACTAGAGATGGAGTAAATGAGAAACTTGAGGTCTAGAGACATGCATTGAAGACTAAAAGATTTCGTATAAGTAGGGCTAAGACGGAATATATGGAGTGCACCTTTAAGGGAAGCAATGATGAAAGAATCGAGATGAAGATTGGTAACGATAACATTCGGAAGAGAGATTCTTTTAAATATCTGGGATCTATTTTGCAACATGATGGGGAAATTGATGGAGATGTTATTAATAAAATAAATCAGGCCGGTTAAAGTAGAGAGGAGCCTCTGTTGTTCCCTATGATAAAAAATCCTTTAAAAGTTAAAGAAAAGTTTTATAAAGCAGCTGTGATGGATCTGAATGATGGCATGTGAACCATAGACATGTGTAGAGAATCGTTGTAGCAGAAATGAAAATGCTAAGGTCGATGTGTGGACACAAACGTAAAGATCAGATTCAGAATGATGCAATCAGAAAAAAAGTTGGTGTAGCTCTAATAGAGGATAAGATGCGAGAAAACCGCTTAAGATGGTTTGGTCATTTGCAAAGGTCAGTTGATGCACCAGTTAGGAGATGTGAGTATTAGGATGTTGAGCCGGTTAAGGGAGGGTGAGAACGGCCCAAGAAGTGTTGGAAAGAGACTATACGAAGGGATCTTAGTTTTTTAGATATAAGCCCGAAATTGATCCAAGATAGATCTGAATAGAGGCGAAGAATCCATGTAGCCAACCTTACTTAATTGTGGGAAAAGCTTTGTTGTTGTTGTTATGTTATGCAAAATCAAGAGTTAAGAGGACTCGTTGAAGTTTTAGATGTCGAGAGAGTGATATCTCCCCTAACCATCAATGAGTTTAATTGTCCTTAAGAATAGATAGATACATGGTAAAACATTGTCCATCTACACAGAGGAGATAAGGTGCGCTAGAATCAAGTTACCAATCAAGTGCATCATAAAAATACCCGAAACTCCATCTGGAGAAACTATATACTAAGAAGATAATGCATATCAAGAAGGAAAGTTGATTAGGCAGATTAACTAAGTCATTATACTCAATGTGAAAAACATAAATGAAAGTCTATTCGCAACTGTTGGGAGAAAAGAAGAACGTTTTTTTTATTTTGTGGTGCCCTATGGCTCTCTTATATAGAGTTGAGAGGCCATGGAAAAATTACATAAAATGACAAATAAAATAAGGAGTGATAAATAAACATGAACATGAAAAACTCTCGACACTCCCCCTCAAGCTGGAGCATAAATATCTATCATGCTCAGCTTGGAACTACATTTCTCAAAAGGTCCTCGAGTAAGTGCCTTCGTGAAGATATCAATTGTCTGGTCACTAAACTGATATGAGAGGTAGCAATCAGTCCTTCTAAATCATATCACGATCAAAATGACAATCTACCTCAATGTGCTTTGCTCTCTCATGAAAGGTTGGATTATTGACAATGAACAAGACTGGCTAATTATCGCATTTCAGCTGCATAGGGAAAGGCACACTAATGTAGAGGTCACACATAACAGACTTTAGCCACATCATTTCAGCACTACCCTGAGCCATGGCTATATATTCAGATTATGCACTGGATTCTAGCTACCACCGTTTGCTTCGTGCTTTTCCATGACACAAGTGAATTTCCAACAAAAATGTAGAAATCCGAGGTAGATTTCTAGAATAATCTGTGTCTACAAAGCCAGAGATGGACGATGGGTAGAGTCCTACAAAATAATAAACCCTTTCTTAGTGACGACCTCAAATATCTAAGGATCATGTAGATTGCATCCATGTACACCTGCAGTGGTTATTCCATGAATTGACTAACTTTACTGACTGCAAAAGGATATCAGGCATGGTAATAGTGACATAAAATAGTTTCCCTACAAGCTCTCTGTATCTTCGCTTGTCCACTTCCTCCATGACATCTTCATGCAACTTCATACTTGGACCCATAGGCGTATAAGGCGGTCTGCATCCAGTCATCCCAACTTCTGAAAGTAGATCCATCACATACTTTCTTTGTCATTATCCAGCCTTGCTTACTTCTGACAAATTCTAGACCTAAGAAGTACCTCAACTCTCCTAGGTCCTTGGTGACAAATTGTTCACTTAGGAATTTCTTGGCCTCCGTTACACCTTGAATATCATCACATGTAACAATGTCAGCAACATACACGAGGATAACCATCGTACCTTGTTGTGTCTTCCGTACAAATAAAGAATGATATAAAGTGAATCGTCTGAATCCTATCTGTTCTATTGAATCTGAGAGCTTCTGAAACCAAGCCCTGGGACTCTGCTTAAGTCCATAAAAGGCCTTATGTAGTCTGCAGACATACTTCCCCTCAACAACAAACCCAAGTAGTCGTTGCATTTAGACCTCTTCCTGAAGATCACCATATAAGAAAGCATTCTTGACATCTATTTGGAATAGAGCCCAATCACGCACTACAACAACAAATAGCATAATTCGTAGGATAGAATGTCGTGTTATAGGAAAGAAGGTGTCAATATAATTCACACCATAGGTATGTGTAAAGCCTTTGGCAATAAGCCTAGCTTTATATCTATCAATTGTACCATCTGCCATGTGCTTTACTGTGAAGATCTATATACAGCTGACAACAGATGCCTTCTTCCGAAGCTCTAACAAGGGTCCATATCCCACGTGATTGAAGAGCGATCATTTCATCTTCCATCACAAGCCTCCATTGACTCTCTTGAAGAGCCTCTTGGAATGTATGTGGGATCCCAATAGTTGATAGTCCCAAAATAAAGTTCCTATAAGTCATGGACAGTCAAAATAGTGGCACATGTCCTGCTAGGGGATACATTGTATATGCTCTTTACCCTTTCCATAGTGCACTTAGCCATCACAGGTTATCTTCATGTCTCTTATATTCATTTGACATAGCATGTTCATCATTCAACCCACTAGTGCCATCAGTAGAAACCAAGTTCTCCGAATTTATCTGAGGCGTGCTGGATGTTGGGAAAAGCCGAGGAGCATCGAGCATGAAAGTAGTGGGAAGTGATGGCAAAAGAACCTCTCCATACTCAAACGAACTTAACCTATCCCCTATAGGAGTATAGTACATGATGGACTCAAAAAAGATAGCATCATCACTAATATGATATTTTCGTTGGAAAGGATCGAAACATATGTACCCCTTTCGTATGTGAAAATAGCCCACGAACATACATTTGAAAACCCAAGGAGCGAGCTTGTCACGACCTGAGGACAAAAGATGTACAAATGCGATACATCCAAAATTTTGTGGGGTAAGGGAAATAAGTGCTTTCTCAGGGAACGCGAGAGAGAAATGTGCCTTTTCACCCAACATAGTAGAAGACATGCGATTGACCAGATATTATGTGGTCATGACAGTGTCTTCCCAAAAGGAGTGAGGAGCCTGACTCTGAATAAGAAGAGTCCTAGTAATATCCAAAAGATGAAGGTGCTTGTGTTCAGCAGCATTTTTGATGTGATGTACAAGTCTAGGAAGTCCGATGCACAATCCCATGTGAACTAAAAAACTGAGCTAAAGCAATTGTACAAAATTCCAAAGCATTATCAAACCGAACATATTTTATTGAAGCTGAGAAAATGTTGTATATTTTATGAACAAAGTTTTGAATCATATAGCTAGCACCATACTTATTCTTAAGTAGAAAGACCCACGACGACTTTGAGAAGTCATCAACAATCACAAGATAGTACATGTATCCCTAGCGATCAAAGACACGACTAGGACCATGTTGGAGAAAATGAATCGCTTGATATTTATAAGACCCCAGGGCTCTCTTATATAGGAGAAAAGTCCTTGGGTAAATAGCAACAGAAGTACATCAAGAAATAAAATAAAAAATTAACACTAAAGATATATAATAATCTCAACACTCCCCCTCAAGCTGGAGCATATATGTCTATCATGCCTAACTTGGAACAACATCGTTGGAAAGGGCCTCTAGTAAGTGCTTTGGTGAATATATCAACAGTCTGATCTCTGGTAGAAACATGAGGTAGATATAAGACCCTTCTGAATCATGTCTCTGGTATAGTAGCAATCCACTTATGTATGCTTTGTACGTTCATGGAATGCAGGATTATTTTCAATAAAAAGTGTTGCATGATTATCACATAGAAGCTGCATTGGAAGAGGTACATCAACAGCGAGATCAATCAGAACTGTCCTGACCCACATCATCTCCGTGCATCTCTAAGCCATGCCATGGCCTTGTACTCAGACTATGTACTAGATCTGGCAACCATTGTCTGCTTCTTACTTTTTCATGACACGGGTGATTTACCAACAAATATAGCAAATCCAGAAGTGGACTTCCTGTCCCTAGGGCATCCTGCATAATCTACATCTGCACACGTTGTGACATCAAGAGATATGCCTCTATTGAATAAAAGACCAGTACCTGGTGAAGACTTCAGATATCTCAAAATCATATAAACAGCATCCATATGCACCTTCCTGGGCAGCTCCATGAACTGACTCATCTTGCTAACAGCAATGCATATATCTGGCATGGTGATGGTAGCATATAGGAGCTTCCCAACTAGCTCCATGTATCTCCTCTTATCTATCTCCTCAGTACCATCATCATACAATCTCTGAATCTCATACTTGGATCCATAGGAGTAGTAGCAGGCTTGCACCATGTCATACTTGTTTCTAATAGAAAATCAGTAACAAACTTCCGTTGGGTCATCACAAGACCACGTTGGTTCCTAGTGAATTCAAATCCAAGGAAGCATCTAAGATCGCCAAGATATGGTTACAAACTGCTGACCTAAAGAACTCCTTGGTTGCATGAATGCGTTGCTTTTCATCACCAGTGACAATATCAACATAGACAAGAGTAGCAATTGTAACCTCTCTGTGTCCTCTGAACAAAAAGTGAGTGATCCTCAGTGGATCGAACAAACCATGGTGCTTTATCAACTCTGAAAGCTTCAGGTACCAAGCTTTCATACTTTGCTTCAGGTACCAAGCTTTCATACTCTGCTTCAGCTGTAAATCGCCTTGTGGAGCCTACACATCTCTGAGACCCCCCTCAGCAGCAAACCCCGGTGGTTGCTGTATATAAACCTCCTCCTATAAATCACCATATGGAAACACATTCTTCACATTAAGCTGGCAAAGAGGCCATTTACGTGAAACAGCAACTGATAGGAGAATGTGCAATGTCAAGTGTCTGGCTACTGGAGAGAATATATCTTGATAATCCACCCCATAAGTCTGGGTGAATCCACGTGCTACAAGCCTTGCCTTGTAGCAATCCACACTACCATCAGCTCGGTGTTTCACCGTAAAGATTCTGCACCCCACAACCGATGCACCTGGAGGAGTAGAAACAACACTCCAAGTACCACGAGACTGCAAAGTAACCATATCCTCCATGGCAAGTCGCCAACTGCTATCATGTATGGCCTCCTGATATGTGCACGAAATTGTAACAACAGAGAGGCTCATAATAAACCTCATGTACTCGTCTGAAAGATAGTCCAAGGAAACATGCGCAGCTAGAGGATAGGTGGCACAGCTGCGACATTGTTTCCTCAAGGTAATAGGTATATCAAGGTCATCAACCTCTCTGTTTTCTGATACCAACACCTCAAGTGTATTATCCTGTGGATCAAGCATAGAACCAGTGCCATCAGCAGAAATAATGTGTTCAACACATACATGGGGAGTGCTGGATGATGGGGAAGGCGCAGGAATAGAGGGGCGAGTAGAAGACCTGCGAATGTAAAACTGAGGTAGGAGCTGTGTCAGGGTAGATGGAGGTGGAGATGGTGGAGGTGGATGTGACTGAGACTCAACATGAGGAGATGGTGGTGAAGATAATGGAGGTGAAGGACCAAAGATATCATCACCAAAATCAGCATTTGACAACCTGTCACCTATTGGAGAAAAATACATAATAGACTCAAAAAATGTGACATCAGTACTAACAATATTTTCGCCCAACAGGATCAAAATATCTATAACCTTTTTTAGTACGAGAATAACTGAGGAATATATATTTGATAGCTCTAGGATAGAGCTTTTCACAACCTGGAGTAAAATTGTGGACAAAAGCCACATATCCAAATACCCTGGGAGTAAGGGAGAATAAGTCTTTCTAGGAAAAAGCAATCAAGAAATGAACTTTTTCTCCAATAATAGTAGACGGCATGCGATTCACTAAGTAACAGGCAGTGAGAACCGCATCATCCCAAAACGAATGAGGAGCTCAACCTCTAAATCAAAAGAGTCCTCGTGGCATCCAAAAGATGATGGTGTTTGTGTTCAACAATACCATTCTGCTGGGAAGTATATGCACACGAAGTCTAATGAACAATACCAATGGAAATGAGAAAGGCATACGAATTTAAGGTAGAAAACTCCAAGGCATTGTCAGTGCGAATAGATTTCACATTAGCAGAAAAATGTTCTTGATTTCAAGGAGAAAAGATTTCGTAACAGGACAACTTCAGACTTATTCTTTAACAGAAAAAATCCAAGATAATATAGAGAAATCAACCACAGCAACCATATAGAACTGATGTCCCTGATGATCCGGGACACGACTAGGACCCCATATGTCAGAAAGAAGCACTCAAATACATGACTATTGTGACGACTCTGACGACTCAGAAAAGAGGAACGATGGTGCTTCTCAAGCTGACACACTTCACACTCCAAGGTAGTACAAGTAGAGATCTGTGGGAGAACATGACAGAGCTTCTGCAGAGGAAGGTACCTAAATCGAAGATGCCACAAAAAAGGAGAAACATATCCATAAGGAATATTAGCAGCACCAACACACTGAGGCTAAACAAGTCTGTAAAGCCCTCTCTGTTCACAGCCACATCCAATAGCCATACCCGTGAGTAGGGGTGCAAGAAGATGCAGATATATTCGTATTCGTTCGTATTTGTATCCATTTTTCTGAGGATGAAGATGTTTTTTTTTAATTCTGATGAATATAGATGTGAATATGGATGTTGACATCTAACATCCGACGAATACAGATGCGAATACGGATGCTAGAAAATATATATTAACGAATACGGATACGGGATGGTGGATATATATATCCAAACAAATACGAAATACGGATATCCATTTTCGTATGTCATATATTTAATTATATTATTAGTACATAAAACCTTCCATATTTAGTCATAATAAATTAATATTGTTGAAGTTCCTGCAATCTTGTGTAAATTAATATTGGGCCCTCCATGTCAATGTTCCCTTCCGTTATCTCATTCCATCGCGGGATTCATGACCAGATTTCCTGCAATCATGCGCTAACACCACTAATTTACATAATCCTAATTCCTCTCACGCACGGCGTGCCCTAAATTAACATTTTCTTAGCCCTTCTCCAGAACAACACCGCCGCCACAACTACGATCACCTGCAAGGCTGGGACCTGCGACGCTGCCTCCTGGTTGTTGTAGCACCGCTTCAACTACGCCACTGCGACGCCTCCGCCACTGCGAAGCCTCCGCCGATCCATGAATCTCCTACGACGTCGTTGCCGATCAGGTACCCAACTCCAATGCTTCCCCCGGGTGACAAGTGACAATTATCCTTTGATGTACGTTTATATGATAATTGTCGTTATTTTTCTCGCAAGAATTTATGCAGTATTTCCTATGCATTTGCTCGTACGTTATTTTTCTCGCAAGATTTTATGCAGTATTTCTGTCATATTGCCCAATCATATGCATATACATTAAAAATCTGGGTATGGGAGGTGACTTGATATGAAGGAACATATATGATGTAAGGCGTAATCAAGCATGCGTGATAACGTTGAGGATAGGGTTTTGATATGAGGAACAAGTGGGACATATCATATGATAACGTATATAATGTATGGTGTAATCTGGGTATATCATATGATGTATACAAAAGTGGGATAATGTTGAGGAAAGGATTGTCTATGATAACGTATATGATGTATGGTGTAATCTGGGTATATCATATAATTTATATATTTTCATGATTAACCGAGATATGAACTGAATATTGTTCAGGAATGAACCATGTAGATGTTATTTTTTGGAAAGTTTAAAGATACCAGTGCAACCTGGCAAAATTTAATGAGTTAAGTTGATCCCAGATTTTTGGAATTCCTTACTTATCTGTAATGTCAATCTAATAGCTACAACAATAAGCCTCAAAAGTATATTCTGATGCTTATATTATAGGTCTTTGATCTTCTTTTATTCATCACTATGAGCAGCATGGATCCATCAATTGAAAAGTCAACTAATGATGTCTCAGAAAAGATTGTGATGCCCATGCCTAAGAAACCAAAAAAACTGACATTAGGGGTTTGGATGGATTATGAAAGACTTTTACAAAAGGGAGGAGGTGACAGTTAAAGGGAAAACATATGACCAAGAGATATTTTGTGGGACGTATGTAATTTATGCAAAAAGGAACTTCAGCATACTTCTGGAATGGGCACTACTCATTGAAAAATCATACTCAAGTATGTCCAAAACGAACTAGAGTAGAGCCAGGACAACAGTTAATTCAGTCCATGTTGAAATCGGATGGAAATATTACTTGCAAAAGCTATAATTGTGCATGAATATCCTTTTAATATGGTCTCGCATTCAGCTTTTCGAGCATATATTTTATCACTCTGTCCTCAACACAAGATCCCATCCCGCACAACAATTGGCAAGATGTGCAAGACAGTATTCGAAGATGAAAAAAATAAATTGTATCAGATTTTTTCCAATATATCCTTGCGGGTTTCTCTAACAATGGATAAATGAACCGCATCCACACAAAATAAGTCATATTTATGCATTACAGCGCACTTTATTGATGATTCTTGGAATTTACAAAAAAGAATCATAAATTTTATAAATGTGCATGGATCAACTGGTGCAGACATTAGCAATTTTTTATCTACAATGTTTGAATGGAACATTGAGCAGAAGTTGTTTACGGTGGGTGACTGTAGACAATGATAAGGCAAATGATGTTGCATTAAGACTTGTGAAAGCTCGTCTCGGTGATTCATTAGTTTCCAAAGGATTGTTTTTCCATGTTCGTTGCGCAGCTCACATTATTAATCTCGTTGTCCAAGATGGGTTGAAAGTCATTGCTAAATCAATAGAGAAGGTGTGTCTTAGCATCAAATATGTGACATGCTCACCTCAGATGGAGGCAAACTTCAATGAAACCGCAGAACAAGTTGATTCCAAGCCTAAAAAGACTTTGTCATTGGATTATTGTACGTGATGGAATTCAACTTACCTTATGTTGGTGACAACTTTAGAGTACAAGGATGTATTTAAGAGATTTGGATTCAGAGATGTCAACTATATTTATGGGCTAAGCGACGATGAATGGAACTATATTAAAAAATTAGAGGAGTGTTTGAAACATTTTTATGATGCTACAGAGCTATTATCCGGCTACAACTATGTGACATCAAACCTTTTCTTCGTTGAATTTTGTGAAATTCAATTGCTCTTTATTGAATGGTTGAAAAGCACCAATGATATTATTGTGTCCATGGCTACTACAATGAAAAAAAAAAGTTCGACAAATACTGGGACACGTGCAACCAACTTCTAGTTGTTGCTTCAGTTTTGGATCCCCGTTATAAGATGAGGGCAGTTGATATATATTATAAAGATATCTATCAGAGGGGTGGAGAAGAAAAAGTGAATGGCCTTCATGATATAATTAAAAATCATTTTCATTGTTATGCTTCACTTCAACAGATTCCCAAAAATGCATCAAATGTAG
The DNA here is from genome assembly GCA_037367405.1 of Ottelia alismoides. NCBI lineage: Eukaryota > Viridiplantae > Streptophyta > Magnoliopsida > Alismatales > Hydrocharitaceae > Ottelia > Ottelia alismoides. The sequence continues at coordinate 619,108 of JAZKJV010000316.1, read as the reverse complement.
CATCCACTTTAAATCTTCTCTCGAATCCATTAGATAAAAGAAAGAGTAGATTTGCTCAATTAATGGATGATGAAGATAATCAACCATTAAAAACTGAATTGGATGAATATGTAGATGAAAAATGTTTGAGATGGAAGGATGAATGGGGGAGTAAGTTTTATATTTTGGGATGGTGGAAGCAAAATTTCGGAAGGTTTCCTATTCTTGGTAAAATGGCTAAAGATATTCTTGGAGTTCCAGTATCCACAGTTGCATCAGAATCTGCCTTTAGTACTGGTGGAAGGGTAGTCGATGCATACCCTAGTAGACTAAATCCCGATATGGTGGAGATATTGATATGCACTCAGGATTGGTTGAAGAGCAATCTAATGGTAAGAATTTATTTTATTAATTATTCCATTCTCCTTACATATCACATCACAATATATCTTGATACAATATTATAAATTCTAGGTGTAATTGATGCTTCGATCGATCCCACCAATGTCAATGTGGATGAAGAAGTAGAAGCTATGGTACAACAGAAACCATCTATAGAACGTGAGATTTTATTTGATGTTATACAATATTTAGCATGTTATTTTGAATTTCCTTTTACGATTTTTATTTCAACTATAGATAATGAGGAGAATGAAGTAGAAGGAGGATGTGAAGTTCCTCTTACGGGTCATAACCTATAGTATGTCATATATGTTTAGATTGTATCTGTGATATTTATTTTGTAATTATAAATATTTTTGTAGTGTTATTATTTTTGTAAAAAAATACTTTCTTTTTTTAATTTACAGGTGACGACACACTAAACGGATCAAGTCATGCATCAGAATTTTTTTGTTATCATGCTCTTATTATTATATCTAACTGTTAGGAACTACTATATATCGCTTTACTTTATTGTAAAAACTATGCCACTTTTTTAAATTTCTTTTGTTTTTAGCATCAATATATATTAAGTTATGTTGTTCATGTTATTCTTTGATATCTGATTGGCTGCTTGCTATGTAGTATTATTATCTAATGACATTTTAAGTGATTGTGATATGGTCAGAGTGTGATGTTTTTCTCAAGCGATATATGAATAGGTATGTTTTTGTGATTATGATCATGTTGTGCACCTTAATAGTTACATGACTATGTTGAGTTGATTTAAAAATTAAATGATCCATCTTGTGGTGTAATCTATTTTGATTTGTTGCGGAATCCAACAAACATATGCAACATAAAAGATGGAGACATGTCATTCCTACTAACAACAACAACAACAACAACAAAGCCTTTTCCCACAATTAAGTAGGGTCGGCTACATGGATTTTTCGCCTCCATTCAGATCTATCTTGGGTCAATCTCGGACTTATATCCAAAAAAACTAAGATCCCTTCGTATAGTCTCTTTCCAACACTTCTTGGGCCGTCCTCGCCCTCTCTTAGCCGACTCAACATCCCAACACTCGCATCTCCTAACCGGTGCATCAGTTGACCTTCTTTGCAAATGACCAAACCATCTTAAGCGGTTTTCTCGCATCTTATCCTCGATCGGAGCTACACCAACTTTCTTTCTGATTGCATCATTCCGAATCCGATCTTTACGTGTATGTCCACACATCCATCTTAGCATTTTCATTTCTGCTACAGCCATTCTCTGCACATGTCTATGGTTCACAGGCCAACATTCAGAGCCATAAAGCATAGCAGGTCTCACGGCTGCTTTGTAAAACTTTCCTTTAATTTTTAAAGGAATTTTCTTATCACAGAGAACAGCGGAGGCTCCTCTCCACTTTAGCCAGCCTGCATTTATTCTATTAGTAATGTCATTCCTACTACTTAAGACAAATAAGATAGGTATGTTTGTTTATTACTTAATTACATTTTCTAATGATTGTCATAAAAGTGAATGTGAATGTTTTTGTATAGTTGTTATAAGCATTTTTCGTAAAATATATAGGTCAAAACATTCGTAGGATAATCCGTATTCGTTTGTCGAATATCTGTATCCGAATTTTAAACATCCGTTTTACATTCGTATTTGTTTTTAAGGATATGTTTCCATGATCAATGCATTCGTATAGCGTTCATATACGTATCCGTATTCGAATTCAAAAACGAATAAGGATATGATATGATCGATATTTGTATCCGTATCCGATCGTTTTCATCCCTGTCCGTGAGTATGTCCTGAAACACAAGAGAGGATGGATCAAATATGGCACGACAATATAAATCTTTTGTAATCTGGCTAATAGACAAAAGATTTATCTAAAATGCTTGAGCATGTAAAACATTTTGCAGACACATCGAGGGAGCTAGAACAATCTCCCCTAGACCAACAATGGGTAGATGATCCCCATTAGCAATCACAACTAATCTACCAGGAGGAATAGACCTGTAGGAAGTAAATTGTGCTCGATCTACACATATACGATGAGATGCTCCAGAGTCCATGATCTAATCTGAACTGCTACTACCGGTAAGTGCAAAAGCAATACCTGACAAACTTGAAGAGGCTCTGGCAGTGTATGCAACATACGAAGATCCTGTAGTCAAGTGGTAGAAGTAGTCATCATCTCTCTCAACCTGGAAACAATATCATCGAATCGTGCATCATGAACAGGCAGTGTTGCAATAGACGGTCGACTATCCCGAATAGTCGATCCGACTATGCGGTGCGGGGGGTCCCCGACTGAACAGACCTCTAGTCAGTCAATAGTCGGCCCGACTATTTGGCTGACTGGCTCGACTATTCAGCCGACTGGAGTTTGACTTTTGATTTTTTATTTTTTTATTTTCAATTTTCAATTTTTAGGGATTATATTTTACGACGGTATCGCCGCAATTGTCAAATTCTATATATCTATTATATTGATTGGTACTTTTATCTTGGATTCATGTCAATTAATGCATACATGTATAAAAATATAAGAATATATATTATAAATAATTTTTATACTAAAAAATATAAAATCAAATAATTCTGAATAGTCACCCAGATACCGATTAGTCTCTATTAAGTGACCCCTCCGACTGAATATCGAATACCGACTTCTGCAACACTGTGGGCAGGAGCAGAAGTAGGAGTAGGATCGATTTGTTCAGCTACACAGGCAGACGCAGGATAGCCATGCTTCAGATAGCACATCTCCTCAGAATGAAATGGACGGTGGCAATGTGAACAAGGGTCACGCTGATGGCCTCCTCCTCGACCACGCGGTCCTCGACCACGAAACTGTGAAGTATCCCCTCTGTCACGAGAAACTACCATGGCAAAAGGAGTGGAGCCACATAAGTAGATGAAGTAATAATTTTACTAGCCTCTTGTAAACCTCCTCCATTGGAGGTATCGTCTCTCTAGTAAGTAGTTGAGTACGTGTTGCATCGTACTCAAAGTCAAGAGATGAAAAAAATGCTCCTATCATAATAGCATTCTGATATGTATGTTGTTGCTCGATGCTAGTAGTAATAGGCATGAAGCTATGCAGACGCTCAAACATGCCTTTAAGATGCAAGAAGTGTGCATGTAGAGGTCGACCATTCTGCTTGGTCGAAAAAATATCAAACTGCAACCGTAGGATTTTGCTCTCATTCTTTGTTTGCCCATATGTGTGCTAAGATGTCCCACATAGCCTTTGTTATGGGTTGATTGACAATGTCATTAGCAATATCCGTAGTGAGCGTCTCGGAGAGCCAAATGCGAGCATAAGCATTATCTTGCTTCCAAGAAGCATTAGCCCCAGTCTTTCCTCCGACTCTGGATCCGTCAGAATGTGCTCCTTATTATGGCATTGCATCAAGGTGCGAAACTACATGGACCACAACTCGTAGTTGGTTCCATCCATCTTCACGATTGGAGCCAGACCCTTGAAGGCACCGGCCGATGAAAAAACATCACCCTTGTTCTCTGACATGGTAGCAAGAATGATGCAGCGTGACCCCAAATTATAGGGCCACATTTATTTAATTAATTAGTCGTCAATTTTAATTACGTTTTTAGTGGTCGTAATGGTCTAATTAAATAATTGAGATCGCTTGTGATCTCAACGTTTATTTCGTAGATTTTAATTGTCAATTAATTAGTTAGAGTCTAATTAAAGTAATTAGGGGTCAATTGGAAGTTGTCAGAGTCCAATTAAGATAAGTCGATTGTCAATTTGAATTTGTTTACTATTTTTGTAAAACCATCTCTCCTATATAAAGAGAGGGTAGCCCATTGTTTTTAGGCAGTCAAGTATTATTAAAAATTGAGTTTATCTCATTATCTCCCTATCTCTCCTCTCTCCTCCCGCGATCTCCGCGTTCTTCTTCTTCAATCCCTCGTTACCGACGAGATTTCTTCTTCTCAACCTCTCCTTTTCTCCACCGATATTCCACCGCCCAAATATTTTATTATCAACGTCGACGCCAGAAGCGGGTTTGCATCATTTGGTATCAGAGCATCCGGCGTGTCTTCTCTTCTCAATCCCTCTCTTTCTCCACCAAATCTCCACCGATCAAATATTTCAAAATTTATCGTCGACACAAAAAAGCCGTTTGCATCATTTGGTATCAGAGCATGGAAACCGAATCGTTCTCAAGGTTCGACGATCCGATCACATTTTGGAGGATGCAATACGATTTGAGTCGTCTATCTCATGATCCGCATTCACGTTCACGCTCGAGGAAGTTCAAATATCGCCTCCTATCAAGTCTCAAAGTACAAGAGTGGATGTGTACGCAAATCGACGAAGATTTGTTCGTCAACGACAAAAATCAGAGTTTTGTAGCCGCTGTTCAACCCGATTTCGAAGCAAAAAACAAAGGTAGTCTCATTGCGGATGAAGATTTATTTGATACGACTCTTGTGCAACAATACGAAGATGATACGAAGCCGATATTTGATGAAAGTGCGGACGAAGAATCTGAATTCGAAGACGATTCGGCCGCTGTCCAGCATCTTCCAGATCCGATTTCGCCACCGGAATCGATCCCGCCACCCTCTTCGACCGTCTCGGCACAACCCCAGCCGTTACAGGTACCTCCTCCCGCCGCAACCTTATCTCCGCAACTCCTTCCCCTACAGCTCGACTACGCCAGCGCCCCGCGCCCTACCCTTTCGCTCCTGAGCGCACCCAACGTTCCCAGCCCTCCGCCCACCCCTGCGCATCACCACCCCCGCACCGCCGCCCCCAAGCCTCATCCGAACCGCCTGCGCCTCCGCCCCCATCTCCCTCCCGCAGACCTCCCCAGGAACCCCCCAACCACCGCAAATCCACCGCTGAAACCCTCACTTCCCGCAACCCCAAGCCCCACTCCCGAAGCCCAGAACCCCGACCAGACCCACCCGCCACCGCCGTTCACACCACCCCTCGTCACCGCGACCGCCTTCCCCTCTCCCAAACCCTCCCCAAAGCGCCGCGACCCTCGCCCACCCGGGGTGTTGCCGTCACACCCTACCGCCCCAACCATCGCTCCCCTATCCCTTCTCCTTAATGCCCATGCCATACTGCCTAAAGCCACACCAAACCCCCACGAGTCCAGGGCCGTCGTTCACCATGTCGTCGAGGCCACCATTCCGCGCCGCCAGAGGAGGCAGAGCCCTAACGATGGGCGCTGCTTAAGACGAAGGGGAGAAACCCCATCGGGTACTGTTTCGGCCATAGGAACCAAATCCCTCAATTTCAGGGATTTGGGGTTGAATTGGAAAAATTGCAAAAAATCCCCCTATGACAAGAGTTTTTATTTAAAGGGCAAATTGGAAGGTAAATCATGTTATTGGAACAAATTAAGTGAAGGGGTAGAATATTTGCAACCGTGCCCCTCAGTGGAAAGAAACTATAAACGTAGCATTGAAGAGGGATCGAATTGGAGCGCCTACAGCTACCATTGCAAAATCAAAATCTCCAGCGACGCACCTACATCAAGCAATTCGTCGGGAGACGAATTTTTTTTTAAAGCGGCGGAGAGTTGATGCAGCGTGACCCCAAATTATAGGGCCACATTTATTTAATTAATTAGTCGTCAATTTTAATTACGTTTTTAGTGGTCGTAATGGTCTAATTAAATAATTGAGATCGCCTGTGATCTCAACGTTTATTTCGTAGATTTTAATTGTCAATTAATTAGTTAGAGTCTAATTAAAGTAATTAGGGGTCAATTGGAAGTTGTCAGAGTCCAATTAAGATAAGTCGATTGTCAATTTGAATTTGTTTACTATTTTTGTAAACCCATCTCTCCTATATAAAGAGAGGGTAGCCCATTGTTTTTAGGCAGTCAAGTATTATTAAAAATTGAGTTTATCTCATTATCTCCCTATCTCTCCTCTCTCCTCCCGCGATCTCCGCGTTCTTCGTCTTCAATCCCTCGTTACCGACGAGATTTCTTCTTCTCAACCTCTCCTTTTCTCCACCGATATTCCACCGCCCAAATATTTTATTATCAACGTCGACGCCAGAAGCGGGTTTGCATCATTTGGTATCAGAGCATCCGGCGTGTCTTCTCTTCTCAATCCCTCTCTTTCTCCACCAAATCTCCACCGATCAAATATTTCAAAATTTATCATCGACACAAAAAAGCCGTTTGCATCAAAGAACGCTGATATCTGGAACAAAACTGAGGAGTAGACTGCTCTGAATGTGTCTACACAATCACATATAGAGGATTGATTGTATCTGTAGACTCATACAACCATCCTCATCTCTTGTTGTTGTAGGCTAGGTTCTAAACTCGTGATTTATATCTTGAAAATCACGAAAGACTGAGCACGGGCACAAAAGGCAGCGGTGCATGTTGGCGCAGGTACACGCAGATGCACACTAGATGCACGCAGGTGCATGTAAGATGCATACAGATGCACGCAAGATGCATACAAATGCAAAGATGCACGCAGGGCGCAGGGTGCTTGGCGTAGATGCGCATAGCGTGCAAGGTGTGGGGTGCAGATACGCACAGCGCACAGGGCGCGAGGTGTCGCGGGAGGGTTGGGCGGTACGACTGTTGTCAGTGTGGGAGGGAGGTGACACGCGTGGAGCTGAGGAAGCTTGTCGTCAACGCAGGGGAGGCGTGGAGGATTAGGGTTAGGGTGGGATGGTACAGGAACCCCGGTCTAAGACCATTGCTCCGATACTATGTTGGAGAAAATGAATTGCTTGATATTCATAAGACCTCAGGGCTCTCTTATATAGGAGAAAAGCCCTTAGATAAATAGCAAGAGAAGTACAATAAGAAATGAAATAGAAAATAACACCAAAGATATATAATAATCTCAACAGATCCCAAATGTCAAAATGAACAAGTTCAAACAAACTCTTACTACTACGATTAAGGCGCTTAAAAAGCTGGACCGGTGATGTTTTCCAAGTTGACATGCCTCACAATAAAAGTCGGTCTTAACAGAAACACCTGGAATGAGACGACATATCTTTGGCAGAGGATGGTGACCAAACCGCAGATGCCATGTGTATAGGCATTGTGAACCACCAGAAAGCTAGCCAACACCAATATATGGAGTTTGTATCAGTCGGTAAAGGCCTCCATTCTCACGGTCACATCTAATCACCCTGCCCGTGAGTATATCCTAAAAAACAAGGAAAGTGGGGCCAAATATGGCACGACAATATAAGTATTTTGTAATCCGGCTTATGGATAATAAATTTATTGAGAAGTCTAGTGCATAAAAACATTCTGTAACCGCAATGAGCGAGCTAGGAGAACCTCCCCCAATCGGTGATGGGAGAATATGCCCCATCTGCAATCACCACAGATCAGCCATCCTAACAAGACTATATCTGCTGAACTGTGCGCGATCTCCACACAGGTGATTTGAGGCACTGGAGTCTATTACCCATTCTGAAACATCTAGCCTTAATTAACTAATATATGCATAAGTACATGTAGCACTTGTCGATGCGGAAGCAACAAAGTCTGAACGGCCAGAAGAGGAGCTCTCGGAAGCATCTACATATGGTATAATCTCCCGAAGGCACGCAACAAGCTCATCAAAGCGATGATGTGTAGAGCCTACTGTGGTGGTAGCTGGTGGAGCTTGCTACTTGGAGAGAACTTATTCAAGTGAAAGGGTAGAAAATTGCAATTAAGCCCTCTCCATAAAATTACAAAAGAAACTTTGAATGATGGAAAACGATTAACAAGTTATTTGGAAAAGAAAAGATGGATCGAGAGAGGGAGAGGGCCACTGTTCGAAAAAAGGGAGAGGGTTGGGAAGCACGTTAAGGTTTAGTTAGAGCGTCACTGGCAAGAGTGAATCGTGTTTGCGGTCGAAGGATCCGCTCGAGCCCATGGTGCTTCTTCGTGGCTAGGGTTGGAGCTCCGTCATGAGCCTCTATGGCTCCTCCTAGAGTTTTTGGCTCAATGCATGGAAGTATTTCTACATATAGGGCTCTGCTTTGGGCTACAAGGACTCCACATGGGGCTTCGATACCTCTGCACGAGGTTGGTAGGGTTGTTTCTCGGGACTCTTAGCCTCCACCTGTTGTTGAGAAGTCTCCGACTCTCGCTGGATTGTGCTTTTTTCTGCTTTTGCAGTTGTTGGGACTCTTGGGAGCGCAGGGGACTTAGCTAGGGTTTTAGGGGTGCTGTCTGGAGCTTCCGGTCATCCGATTTCGAGAGAATGCCTATTGTTTGAATTTGGCCCTTTGCTTGGAGGTGCTTCTTTGGCCCTCATGCACACAGTGCCCTGCCACCTGTTTTTAGTAATGGTGCTAGCATTATGAGACATGATGTCCCTATTTTCTTGGCTACCAGGTGGTGAGGGATGGGAGGTGTTTCGAAGTCATAGGGCTCGACGGGGTGGACCAGTGTATCCCTTGATGAACGTTCAATGCTTCAAATGAGGGGTGCAAGGTCACATGTGACGTTCCGATTTCCGACATGCCATTCACCTCGTAGCGGATTGAGTGTTTCCAGAGTGCTTTGGTAGGGGTTACTAAGGTGGTTGATCTCGTATCAGATGGGCTTTGTCTGAGAGAGGGTGTCGATGATGTTGTCAGGGTTGCAAGGTCTGCCCAGATTTTTGAGGATGTGTACACAGTGGGACATACCTCCTTTCACTTGTTCATGGAAGAGTGCTTGCCAACACGACTAACTTGGGGTCCTCATTTCTCCTCTAACCATCCTATGCATGCGAGTCCGACGAAGGATTCCTCTAACCCAATGGATGGGTATTCTCATTGGTTCTTTGACCCTTTGTTTGGCACAAATTGCCCTAGATGCTCGATGCATGTGGATCTTGGTTTTTCGAAAGAATCCGACACAGCCTGGAACAAAGTTCGGCTCGAGATCCTTTGCCATTGTGGGCTGAGGAGGCAACATTGTTTCTTGTGGTAGCTTCTCCCCTTCGAGCGAGGTGCATGATCGTGCGCATGCCACTTGGAGCTTGTGAGTTGTGATTCGCCCGTCAAAATGCTTGTTGGATATGGATGCAAAGGTGAAGGAACGTACAAAGCGGGCTTTTCGATCCAAAGGCTCGATGCCTCTTGCTCTTGCCATGTGCAAGGTGGACCGTAGGATATTTCTTGCTCGCAAACGGTCAAAGAAACCTCCAGGGCCATAGTCATGTGTGGCGAGAACTCCAGCTATGGAGGCAGTTGGTTATACGCTACTAAGGGTCAAGCGGATCATGGAGACTTGTAGAGGGACGTACGGAGGGATCTTTGGTCCAAGAGAGCGTGTTGGACAAGCGTGTCGTTGTTCCAAACTATGCAGGGGTGGTTCTGGTGGGGGGCTCCCCCTTTGTGCTAGATGAAGATCATCTCCTGGAATGTTTGGGGTTTAGGACAATCGAACAAGAGAAGGGTGGTTGGTCTGCTTTTGGAGGCTTGGAAGGCGGATATTATTTCCCTCCAGGAGATAAAGCTTGAGGTTCAGGGTGGTTTTTTGGCGTAAGGTGGTAGGGTACTGCTTTACTGAGTATTGTGCTACGCCATCTGTCGGTGCTTTGGATGGCATACTGGTCAGTTGGAGGGGTGATATGTTGGAGTTGGAGGACTCAGTATTTGACACTCCAGTTTTATCTGTGGTGCTTCAGAGGGAGTCTGATGGCATGTTGATGCTTGTTTTGGTTATTTACAGTCCCACGAGAAATCCGATGTCATGTGTTTTGTTGGACGAGCTCCACATGGTGCATGCACGTTTTATGGATTTGGTCTGGATTATTGGTAGTGATTTCAAGGTCAACTTCTTTCTTCAGACCATCTTAATGATCAGGATGGCATGGATGTTGATGCTTCAGAGGCAGTCTGATGGCATGCTGATGCTTGTTTCGGTCGTTTACAGCCCCATGGGAAATCCGATGTCATGTGTTTTGATGGACGAGCTCGACATGGTGCATGCACGTTTTCTGGATTTGGCCTGGATTATTGGTGGTGATTTCAAGGTCACCTTCTTTCTTCAGACCGTCTTAATGATCGGGATGGCATGGATGTTGATTCTCTCGCTTTTGCCACCTTTACAGGGGATTTGGTGCTTGATGTGCTCAACGCCATAAACCTGAGATATATTTATAGGAACAACACTTCTAGGTTCCATCTGGATCACTTCCTTGGTTCGGTTGGGCTCTTGGAGCTTCCCGTTGGGCTTTATAGTAACTTTGTCAAGATCTCACTAGAATTATACATTGATTTGCTTGAACTCAGGCGACACCAATGCATGGGCGGTTTATTTCGCTTTGGGCATTCCTGATTATAGGAGGGCTTCCAGGAAAGGGTCTTAAGGTGTTGTCTTGAGAAGGTGACCGATTCGACATCTAGGTGGTACATAAACTTGGGGATTTGTGCAGTATGTTGATTTTATTCATGAGGGAATCCCGTGTCCTCAAGGGTCAGCAAAGAAATTTAACCCAGGTGAAGGTAGTACGCTTTGATCGATTGGAAGATTCTAGGGAATTACAAACGAGAAGTCAGCAAGATGCATTGTTGTAAAAGTCGGCCGACTAGTCGAGTTGGGGGGATAGCCGATTTGACTAGACCTAGTCGACCATTAGTCGATCAAGCCGACTAATCGGCCCGACTAGTCGGCCGAGTATAGAGGGTTTTTTATTTTTTGCTTTTTTTTAAATCAAACTTATTCTAATATGCTTAATGTTATATTTAAAGTCAATTATTCCTTTTGTTTCATTATGATAGTATAGAAAATGTACAAAATCTATGTAAATATATAAGAATATATGTATAAAAATGATTTGTATTGCAAATATATAAGAATATATGCATAAAAAATGATTTATATATTTAAATTAATTATAAAATTCAAAACCGACTAATGACAGACTAAATGCGATTACTTGTCTGACTGTCGATTAATCCTTAGCCAGTGACCCCATCGACCGAGTACCGACTACCGATTTCTACAACCTCGACAAGATGTGAGCAGAATTGTATACTCCAGGAAGAGTGTCACGACCCGTCACGCTAATCAGAACGTGCAGCGACAGAGATCTTTCTTCTCCTTTCTCCTCAAAGTAAACATGTGGCAAATCTCATCAAATACATCATGTTATTTAAAGTTCACTACACAAAGAAGTGTCTTACACAAGTTCTATTACATCTCCTTACAAAACAACATACAGTACAAAAGAAAAAAACAAAAAAGAAACCACCTCCTGCTAGTGTATAATCAGTATATCCTCCTTTTGTTCGTGATTCGGTTGATCTGTACATAATAATAATAATATAGCGGGATGAGTCTAAACCCCATTTACGAGCTTAGACCCAGTGAATGGATCTCAAGCTTTTTACATATATAGCCAAATGTTGAAATATGAGTATCATGCCAAAATTTAAGCTGAATACTTTGAAATAGCCTGAAAGAGACTTTATGACAGTAATCATATAAAAATATGCTAGTTTTGCAATTAAACACTGAAATCACTCCAATAAAAGTAAACTGAAATATGATTATCACTATTGAACTGCTTGCATTAATCACCACTGTGGCTAAGTTATCGGCTCATGAACGTTGAAACAAAGCTGAGTCATATGCGCAGACGGTTCCAAAGACTAAAAACACCCTGCATACAGCCCAAAGCCTATATGTATGCAGAATGTGGACCCAAAGTCCTCTACATAACATATCTAATGTTTTGTCATATCTAATGGTTGTTTGAGGGTCATATCTAATGACATCACCATATCTAATGGCTAGTTCACGAATTGTATAAAATAGCTATTGTGGTGCTTACTTTCTGATTCTGATTCCTTTCTTGCCACTAATAATCCGTACTCTTGCTAATTCATGCTCATAACATCTAATTCATGAACGTAAAATAATCTGACATAGCATGCATATTCTTACAACTGGAAACTATTAAGAACTTGAAAATCGATATATATTGCATAGTGACAGTTTAAAATATATTTATTTTATATAAAACTCAAATCTGAGTCGTTAAACTTATGTTTCATGTTCCAAAAAGAATTATATGCTTGAAAACGTGCTATCATGATAAAACACTTGAAACTACATTTGAAATACTTTCAAAAGACCTGATTTCATATCTACTACATGGTACTCGCAATTCAAACGTAAAAGCTTTGGAAAATACGATTACATGCTATCAAAACCATGCATAAAAGCTAAAGATTAAAGCTTTAAAATAGTGCTTAAGGATCCCTCCCCTGATTCTTCTATCTAACTCGAGTCAAGGCCGCCTCCTCTAGTTAGTACCCTCCCTATATCCGTTTCTGACGGATGCAGCACTTCGCTACAGTTTCTACCGTGCTCCTGATAGCCGACAGCGCTTTGCCGCAGCTTCTACTGTGCTCCTCTGGTACTCTCTCCGACTTTGTGGCTCTAAGGTGGTGAGAGTGGTGCGGGATGGAATGAGTAGAAATGAGGAGCTCATGGGTATATATAAGCCTCCAACCCCTTTGCATGTGTGACATGTGTCAGCATCTAAGGGAGGCTTTAAGACATGTTACCTCTGTACCATACATGAAGACACGTGGCAACACTTGCCATCCATGCACCATGTCACATGGCTCATATGCATGAGGGAACATGTTGTACATGCATGAGGGCACGTGGTGCTCATGCATAATGTTACATGCCTTACATGCACTAGGAAACATGTTATTCTTTAATGATGACACATGGTGGTCTTGTGTATTAACACATGTCATATATGTATAACGACACGTGTCCCATGATTTGCCCTCTATGTGTCCTACTTAAACTAATGATACGTAATTATTTCTAATCATCGTAATTTGTGTTAATCACGCTTAATTAGTCTTAGTGACATGATTATGGTCTAATGAGCATAGATTTGTAACCTCCTGGGCCATATACTAGTAGTAGCTTCTACTACTTATAAGCTACTACCATACTTCCAATTTACTAGATGTGGTACTATGTTTGACGTGCTACAAAAATCAAAGAGCACTTTTTAAATTCGTAACAATTCAAGATGGTCTATGATTTACACGAAACAAGCTTCAATGTAATCGTTTCATCAAGGCAAATCTGTTGATTGTGTCAAACGTAATGTTTGAACACTATTAATCCAATATTTCCTTAAAATAACACTTGCTAACATTTAAAAACATAGTATATACAGTGATATTCTACAAAACCCACAACTACTCAAAACATGCATTAGAAAGAGACAAAAGGAGAGAGATTGAATGGAAGCAGCACTTGAAGCAAATGTGGCTAAAGGAGGGTGATGCAACCACAAGGTTTTTCATGCAGTAGCCAATGGGTGCAGAAGGTGCAATTTGATCCGTTCGGTTGAAGTAAACATGGAAGAGTTGGTTGGGTATCCATCCTATTGAGGAGACAGCGAGGCGCTACTACCTTGAGCTCGGCTGGCGTGATCCTTACAGTGGTGCAAAAGGGTGGGAAGAGATGTTCCAATTCTGACTGATCTGCAGTCGGAGGAGTTGTAGTAGCCTTTCTTACTTTCAGGGGTCAAATGTGTCACTCTTGATTCGAATGGGGATGGCTCTCCGGAACCCGGATGGTTTCCCAATTTCTTTTTCAGGCAGTTCTGAGATTTGGTGGGGAAGGAGACTATGGAAGAGGTGGAAGAGCTACGTCTGGTGAATGGCAATTTTAAGCGGCTAAACAAGTCGTTCCTTTTACCTAAGAAGGACATGGTGAGGCGAGTGGAAGATTTACGTCTTATTGCATTAGCCGATGCCATCTATCTCATTGTGGCTAAGGTTTTAGCTAAGAGGTTGTGGGAGGTCCTTGGCATTATTATCAACGCAGCGCGGATAGTTTTCATCTATGGTCGGCACATGATGGACGTTTTGTGTTGGCTTCTGAGATTGTAGCAGGGTGGCGGAGGAAGAAGACAAAGGGATTCTTGTGGATGGTGGATTTCTCGAAGCCATGACTATGTGGATTGTAGGTTCATTTGGGTATTCATCCATCATAGGGGCTTCCCAAGTGAATGGATTGCTCGGATAAAGAGATGTGTCACAACGTCTTCGTTTGGGATCTTGGTGAATGGAAAACAGGACGGCGATTTTTCAGTTGTAGCTTAGAGTGAGGCAGGGATGCCCGTTGGTAATTTTGTTATTTGTTGTGGTGGTTAACGCTCTGTCAAGGATGTTGTTGAAGGCTAGGGAGAAGGGGGTTCTGGTAGACTTTTGTTCAGGGGAGATCTCCATCCCTATATTCCAATATTATGATGATGATACCATTTTCTTTGTGAAAGGGAGTGCAACATCTTTGGAACGGATGCACATTGTTCTTGAGTCGTTTGGGTTGGTTTCCGATCTGAAGATCAATCATGTGAAATCTACATTTGTTCTTTTGGGGAAAATGAGGAGGCTATCTGTGAGACGGCTTTGTGTACATAGAGAGGGGGTCTATTGTACCGTACCTTGGTCTGTCATTGGTGGGCGAAAAGTGGTGGCAAGTGGAGTACCCATGTTGATGACGGTGGAGAAGAAGCTGGTGGGTTGGCATGCAGATTGTCTTTCTAGATGTGGTCGCCTAGTCTTGTTGAAAGCAGTCCTCTCGGCTATTCATGTTTTCTATATGTTTATGTACCTTCTGGGGGAAGGTGAAATTGGAGGTGTTGATGTGGAGTTTTTTTTGTTCCACTTTAGGGAAGTCCCAGGGGTTTCCTTTAGTGGAGTGGAAGACGTTAGTGCTTAGGGAAGAGGATGGGGGCTAGGGATCCGAAGTTTAAAGGCATGAACAATGCACTTCTGGCAAATTTGGTGACCAAAATATGGGGACGGTCTAATCTGCTCCGTAGAAAGGTATAGTCTATATATGATGTTTCTTGAGATCTCTCTTCTCAAGAGATTTCTATCCTTAGTCTTCCAACTTTGGAAGGGAATTTACTTAGTGCTTCCTTGGATGGACCAAATCTTGCGATCAGTTCTTGGTGATTATCATGATTTTCGATTCTGGACTGATGATTGGACTGGTCAAGGGATGTTGCGTGCTCGGTTCCCCTATTTATTTGCTCCAACAGCTCATGTAGGGGCCTCCGTAAGGGAGTGCTAGGAGGTCGAGGGTCGGCTACCTCTGTTCCGATCTAAGCTTTCTGACCAATTATTTGCAAAATTTTTATACCTTCTAGAGATACTGCCAATGTGTGAGAGTTTTCAGGACTTTGTAGATAATGGGTCTTGGGCTGATGGACATTTACGGTTCTAAAGGCTTACAAGGCCTTTATATTAAGATGTTCTTTGTTCCGACGAGCGCTTCAAACTTGTTTACCAACATCTGGAGGTGGAAGGTCCCTCTGCACTTGAGGATGTTTATTTCGTTGCTTGGGGGGATCGTATGTTGACTGTTGAGTGGCGAGCCAGATTCCTCGGAGTTGGCGATACGTGCCAACGTTGTCTTGCAACTGTTGAAGATGGAAAGCACTTTTTTGTTGTATGGTCGCAAGGGAGGTGTAAGGGACGTCATAGGTGGTGTCGAACTCAACCATTGATTGGGTTGCTTTTTAGGACTCGATGGTATGGGAATTGTCATATTAAGGTTTGGGTGGTTTCTATTTTGTGGTCCATGTGGCTTGCGCAGAAAGGGAGTGTCTTCCATGGAGAGAGAATGTACATGGAAAATGTTACAGAGCATGCTAAAAATCTAAAGACCTTTTGGTCGTTGAAACTATTTTTTGATATATAATGTGAATGTATATAGTGGCTTATGGGTAGGCATCTTCTTGACATTGCACCCTCTTTTTCCCTCAAAAAAAAGTTATTGTTTAAAAAATACTAGATCAAATCAAACTCAATTCCTAATGGAACACAACCAAATATCAAGCAGCTCACAAAAAATGAGTTTTTCAAAGTGATAGAGAGCTAATGCGTGATTAGGAATTGGGGTAATATTCATGCTTCAATTAAACTAGAGTAAGGGTTAGTTGTTATTTCCATGCAATTCTTGCAATTTCAATTTGTATTTACATAAATGAGATCACATCTGATCTCCAAAATTAGTGTTAGATTGAGTAATTTTAGAGGTTAAGTTAAAGTTGTTAAGGTTTCCGTTTATTTACATAAATGAGATCACATCTGATCTCTAATTAGTATTAGATTGAGTAATTTTAGAGGTTAAGTTAAAGTTGTTAAGGTTTCCGTTTATTATAATGGGAAGATTGTAATGGTTGGTACAGGCTTTTGGTGTGTTTGAAGTCTGATATGTAGTGATGTGGTGTGAGATGGAGAAATAGGGCCGCAATTTTTTACTTTTATCCGTTAATTTTATTTACGTTTATTTTCAGTCGTCGTAATTTTATTTAAAATAAAAGAGATCGCCTATGATCTCAAAGTAGTTAGTTTGAATTTCAAAATTAGTTAGTTAGTCGGTTAGAGTCAAATTAGGATAATTAGTTTTGAATTTGAATTGAGTTTCTATTTTTGTAATCTCATCCCTCCTATATAAAGGGATGATAGACTAGTTGTTCAAGTAGTTCAATATGTTATAAAATTGAGATTTATTCTCTATCTCCTCTCCTTCTTCTCCCTTGCCGTGGTCTACACGACTTCTCCTCTCCATCCCCTCGTGTTCTCGACGAGTTTTCTTTTCTCAACCCCTCCATTTTGTCCACAAAACCCACCGTTCCAATTATTTTATTTTTGGGATTTTATCACTTGTGCCCCTTCGAGATATCGAAATATCAGTTATACCCCTATCTTTTTGGTAATATCCGTTGTGGCCTTCACTTCTTGTAATTTTGTCACTTGTGCCCTTCGGGTTAGTTACCGTTCATCCACAGTGCAAACAGACGTTAACTTTGAGGACATAGGCAGAATTAATTAAAAAAAGGTTATGAGGTCATTTTACATCATCTTCCTCATCCTCTTCTTCTTCCTCTTCCCCATCCTCTTCCTCCTCCTCCACCTCCTCCTCCTCCTCCCTCTCTGCCCCCGCCCCTACCCCGCGCCACCCCAAGCTCCCCGTACCTCCTCCCAGCCCGTCGCCCCCGCCCCTGCCCCTGCCCCCTCCCCTCCCCGTCGCAGTGCTCCCTCCCCTGGCCGCCCCCTCCCAGCTGCCCCTGCCCCCTCCCCTCCCCGTCCCTATGCTCCCTCCCTTGAGCCGCCCCCTCCCAGCCCGCCGCCGGCCACGCCGCGCCTCTGTGCTGCCAGCGCCGCCGCTCGTAGACCCGCAGCGCGGAGCCACGCTCCCGACCCGGCCGACCCCTGTCGCTGGGCGCGACCCTCGAGGGCCCCTACGCCTCCTCCTTACCGCGTGGGCTCCTCGCCTGTGCACCGCCCTACGGCCCACAGCCCTCGACTAGCCTCCAACCGCCCGTCGGTGGGCCCCGCTCTTCAGACACCCAGCTCCGCCGACCTTGTCCTGTAGCCGTTCATCTCCCCCACGCGACCCCACTCTTCAGACCTCCAGTCCCGCGCTACCCTCTCAGCCCCGCTCCTACGAGGTGGGCGCGACCCCGCACCAGCCGTCCAGCGCCGTTCGTCTCCCACGTGCGGCAACACGTCAGTCGTGCCTCCGTCGTCGTCGCGACGTCTGCTCCAGCCCCTCCCTCCCCCTCCCCCTGAACGCGCCGCCCCCTCGCCTACCCCTCCTCCGGCCCCTTCCGCCCTCCTCCTCCACCTGTGGCTGAAACTGGAGTTGAGTTTTTTTGTTAAATTTTGATAAATTTTTGACTAATTGATTCATAAAAAGTCATCCAAAATTTCAATAAAATTCATTGTTTGATCCGTAACAAGTGATATGTCCGTGGAAATGTAAAAATTTTAGAGATTCGATGGATGCATGAAGGTGTCAATAAGAGAGAGAAATTATGAAGAGAAGGAAGAAGAGCAAATGGAGGAGGAAGAAGATGAAGAAGATGTATGGACCATAATACCCTTCTTAACCACACCATGGTTTGAATAAACCATGGTTATTTTAATTTTTTGACGGTCAATCTGACGGAAGGGCACAACTGATGACGGAGCAAGAAGTGAGGGGCATAACTGATATTACCAAAAAGATAGGGGCATAACTGATATTGCGATATCTCGGAGGGGTACAAGTGATAAAATCCCTTTATTTTTTCGTCGGCGCAAATTTCAATCCGTACCATTTGGTATCAGAGCATGAATGTTGAATCGTTCTCATGATTCGACGGTCCTGTCGCATATTGGAGAATGAAGCTCAATCGAGCCACCCTATCACGAGGATCACATGCGCGTTCGCGTCAACAAAAATACAAGAAGCGCCTCCGGAAAAGCATCAAGGTTCAACAATGGATAGACTCATGGTACAATGTTGATATTTTTATGGTGCAAGTTGACGACGAACAAAATATTGTCGTCGACCATGATCTGTGCGTTGCTCAGATCTTTGTGGATGGAAAAAACGGCAACAACGACAGTGTGCTCGCTGTCCGGACCGTGTCATGCGAAAACAACAACGTCAAGGATGATTTGCTCGCTGTCCCGACCATTTCAGAGGAAGAAAACGTCGACCTGCTTGCTGTCCAGGTCATTCCAGAAGGAAAAAATGAGAATCTGCTTGCTGTCCAAGTATATTCAGACTTGCAAACGCCCCAGAAATTGATACACAACCCACCCGCAGCCCTTCCGCGGACCCCCGCTGCAGCCCCAACCCCTCCCAGCGCCATCCCCGTGCCACCAACCCCCTCGCATGCCCCCACAGACCTGCTGCAACCTCCTCCCGTCCTCCCAACACCGCCTCCTTTCCCAGCCCCAGTCCCAACGCCCGCTGCCCCAGCCCCGACACCCCCTCCCACCACCCCTGAATCCATTACGATGCACCCCCCAACCCCCGTGCCCCCTCCTGCCACCCCCACATCCCTTGCAACGCACCCCCCAGCCTCGTCACCTCGATCCCCAGCCTCAACAACACGGCCACCCGCCAGCGCATCGACCGCGTGCCGCCCCCGCGAGACCCTACTAGCGCGCCGCCGCCGTGATTCTCGATCGCCTACCAGTGCGCCACCTACGCAACGCATGAGCTGCCTAGAACTTCCACCTCGACGATGCCGACGCTGCAGCTTGAACGGAAAGGGAACCCTAGCCGTCCCCGTGAAGAACGAATCCCTTCAATTTAGGGATCCAAAGGAGCTGATTTGGGGAAATTGCAAAAAAAATACCTCCACCCAAATTTTTAAAGAATAAGGTTGGTGGTAACTTAAGAAGGGATGAAGGGATACGAAAATTGCAGAGACGCCCTTCAATTGAAAAAGACTACAAAAGTAACGTTGAAAAAGATCTAATTGAAGGAATTTGAAGCTACAATTCAAGGATAAATTCTCCAACGACGCATCTAAATCAAGCAATTCGTCGGGAGACGAATTTTTCAAGCGGAGGAGAGTTGATGCAGCGTGAGATGGAGAAATAGGGCCGCAATTTTTTACTTTTATCCGTTAATTTTATTTACGTTTATTTTGAGTCATCGTAATTTTATTTAAAATAAAAGAGATCGCCTATGATCTCAAAGTAGTTAGTTTGAATTTCAAAATTAGTTAGTTAGTCGGTTAGAGTCAAATTAGGATAATTAGTTTTGAATTTGAATTGAGTTTCTATTTTTGTAATCTCATCCCTCCTATATAAAGGGATGATAGACTAGTTGTTCAGGCAGTTCAGTATGTTATAAAATTAAGATTTATTCTCTATCTCCTCTCCTTCTCCCTTGTCGTGGTCTACACGACTACTCTCCATCCCCTCGTGTTCTCGACGAGTTTTCTTTTCTCAACCCCTCCACTTTCTCCACAAAACCCACCGTTCCAATTATTTTATTTTTTCGTCGGCAGCAAATTTCAATCCGCATCATGTAGTCTTCCAGCTAAATGTGGATGGCTCTCATGGGCCCGACAGCTTTCTCATGCTTTTCTTTAGAGAATTTTGGGATGTGAAGATGATTTCATGGAGGTCCTTAATGAGTCCAAGTTAGGTAATTATGACCTAGTTTAAATATGTATCGTCAACCAATCTTATCTTTTTCTTTTCTCAAGGGTAGAAATCGGTTGGCGTATGTACTCGTTCGAAACTGCCAATGAGAATATTTTTGTGACCTGACTCTAAAGAAGTTAATGACAGCATCCACTTAGTAAATGGGAGATGCTTACATAACCAAACATAAACAGGGGCCACGAGTAATAAAGCTTAAGGACACGAATAAGACTCTCTACATAAAATCGATATTGAGAATTTGAGGGGAGGAATGAAGACAAGGCCTGCCAGCAACTGCAAACTGCATATGTAGTTGGGGTGAGCCTATTTATGGAACTGATAGTTCGATCTCCATCTATCTTCTAGCTAGAACTTGTACAGTTCTATCTAAGATAACACGGCAGCTGAGACAGGTTATGGCAGGGGAGTCTTTTAGGCTCCGACAAGATGGTTGGAATGAGGGGGACAGCTCTCTAGGCTGGGAAACTTGCTTTTTTCCCTGGTTGTAAACTGATCTCTAGCCTTTCCAACCTGCAACCATTTCCTGAGGCTTTTTGTTTTAGCATGAAGTCAAAATATCACTGTGACGGAGGTTTGCTTTGAAGGGACTTGGGCACCATCATTTACGAAAAGAGGAGAGGAGATTTCTTGGAGATACAAAGTTTCTTTGGGGGGAGGGGGGTGGGGAGGGGGTGAAGTAGGGGTGGGCACCATAGGGGGTCTACCCATGTAACCCAACCAAACTGTCGAAAATGGGTCAAAATGATTTGGGTCATTTGGGTCGAAAATGACTTCGGATTTTGGGTTTTCAGTTAAAATGATTTCGAGTTAGACCCAAACCATATTCCTTCAATGGGTATTGGGTCAGTTAGTGGGTATAATGTCTTCTACCCAACCCACCCAAATAACCCAAACTATTTCTTTAGATGACCTAAGGTCTAATCGCACTCA
Organism: Ottelia alismoides; assembly: GCA_037367405.1. NCBI lineage: Eukaryota > Viridiplantae > Streptophyta > Magnoliopsida > Alismatales > Hydrocharitaceae > Ottelia > Ottelia alismoides. Next base: position 597,840 of record JAZKJV010000316.1, on the reverse strand, counting down.
ACCGATATATACTTAATATATAATGTTAAGAATTCTATACTCCTATACATTTCTAATTTACAACCATCGTTATATAATCCAAGTTATCAACTCATTAACCAAACTTGTCACACTAAGCATTATTTTTTGTACTCAATGTATTTTTTCTATAGCAACATTAACATGATCGGTAAATACTATAAACAGTTGAAAGCATGCCTTATTACTACACAACTATTCTCCAATCTCAATCCACTTCATGTTACATAAATTATTCTTGAAAATCTCTTAACCTTAATTGAACAACTCCATATCAACTTGAACATAACCCAACCTTCTTCATCCATATCGATCTTGATTCCTCCAACATTCATCTTCTCTATCGAGCTTGATACATGTTTACTTTGGCATCTTTTTCATACATCAATGGCCCTATCACTACTTGACTTTCACCTAATAAAACTTTTCACATAGGTAATTTGATTTTCAAACATTCCAATCGGCCCAAACCGGTCACCAAACATCTCAACCCAATCTAATTTGGTCGGCTGATGGGTGAATTTTTTTAACCCAAATCGAATTCAACTCAAACTAAATAACCCAAGCAGACTCAAATCAATCAAATGCCCCCCCCCCCCCCCCGTGCGAAGGCCCCTCTATTAGTCATGATTATTAGACTTGATCAGATGACATTTTCTTGGTGATAAAGGTTTATAGGGCATTCTCTATCCATCTAACACGAGACTGCAAGTTATTCTAGACACCCAAAATTCCTTTAAACGAGAAGATCTTCCTTTGGATGTTGAGGTAGGAGAGAGTGATGACTAAGGGAAGGGCGGCATGGATCGTTATTGGACTAGGAAGACTTTTGAATTGATGATAACTTATGGACATCGCTTGAAGATGCTTGTACAAATTCACATGTAGGAGGAACCTTTCCACTCTCATTGTTTTGAGTGATTTAGTTAGCGAGCAATGAGGTTGTCTTTTGCCAAGATCGGTATGCGAAATAAGTCAATCATGATATTGGATCTCCAACATGTCAGGTATCATTTGGGGGGACTAACCACTCCCCATCCCCTTGGTGACTGTTAAGAAAAAGAGTCTTCGATATCCATTCAGGGAAAACCCTAGGCTCTCTTATATAGGGAGAGGCCCTAAGGGTAAATTACAGAGATGTCTAAATAAGAGAAAAAATAGCAACAAGATACATAAACTAATAATAAATCTCGAAACTATCTCTACACTCCCCCTCAAGGTGGAGCATAGATGTCTATCATGCTCAGCTTGGATGAACATCTCTGAAAAGGTCCTCTGAGCAGTGGCTTGGTGAATACATCTGCAGTTTGATCTCCTGAGCTAACATGTGCAGTAGATATCAATCCTCTCTGGATCAGGTCCCTGGTGTAATGGCAGTCAACTTCAATATGTTTGGTCCTCTCATGGAAAGCTGGATTGTTGGCAATGAACAATGCTGCCTGATTGTCACACTGAAGCTTCATAAGTAGAGGAACAGCTACATGTAGATCTTCTAATACGAAGCGAACCCACATCATTTCCGTGTTGGCTTGAGCCATGGCCCTATATTCGGATTCCGCACTGGACCTTGCCACCACAGTTTGTTTCTTGCTTTTCCAAGAAACCAGAGAGCCTCCAACATTGCGAACCCTGAGGTTGATTTTCTATCCTTAGGACATCCTACATAATCTGCGTCTGCACACGCTGAGATGGATAAGTATGTTCCCTTTCTGAATAGCAGCCCTGACCCTGGAGAAGACTTCAGGTACCTCAGTATCATGTGTATAGCATCCATGTGAACCTGTCTTGGCTGCTCCACAAACTGACTTACCCGGCTAACTGCAAATGCAATGGCTGGACGGGTTATGGTAATGTAGAGGAGTTTTCCCACCATTTCTCTATATCTCCTCTTATCTACTTCATCAGTATCACCATCATACAACTTTATGCTGGGGTCCATGGGGATGCTTGATGGTTTGCACCCATCCATGCCAGTCTCAACCAGGAAGTTTGTAATGTACTTCCGTTGTGTCATCACCAAGCCATGTGCATTCCTTGCAAATTCCAACCCCAGAAAATATCTTAGGGTTCCAAGGTCCTTTGTAACAAACTGACAGCCTAGGAATGCCTTCGCCCTCTCTATGCCCTGAACATCGTCTCCTGTAACAAGAATATCATCCACATAGACCATAATGACAACCGTACCTGCCAAGGACTTCTGGACAAACAATGAGTGATCGATATTTGACCTCTTGAATCCCTGGTGCTCAATTAGGTTGGACAGCTTCTGGAACCACGCTCGCGGACTCTGTTTGAGGCCATATATCGCCTTGTGAAGTCTACAGACCATATGCTTCTCCCCTTCAGCAGTAAACCCGGGTGGCTGCTGCATGTAGACATGGCCATTGGGCCGGGGGCCCGCCCACCAGGCCCGCCCAGCCCGCTCATGGGCCGGGCTTGGGCCAAGAAATTTCAGAAATGGGTCGGCCCGGCCCGGCCTGCTCGTTGGCCCGCCCGTCAACTGGGCGGGCCGTGGACATGTGCCATAAAGCCCGGCCCGGCCCGGCCCGACCCGCACATATAAAAAATTATATATCAACTAACCACCTTGATATATCAATTATACCCGAGCCAAAGATTATGGTGCAGATCATGGTGTAGAGGTGTCACAGTTCCAGCGAGACCAAACCAGGCATTAAGAGACTGAAGTACCCCACCAGCAATAAAGCAGTAATGAGGAACTATTATCTCATTTCGAGGTTCCTGGATCTATAGATCTCTACAAGTCAAATAAATTAAAAAAACAAGAAATACAATTACCATTTCAAAGACTAGTTGCTTAAACATATAACCTGGTCAAACAATGGATGTTGATCTAAGTTGTTCTCTGTAGACAACATTCTGACTGGATTCTCTTTAAAATCTCAAAAAATGTAATAAGCTCCTGCTTCCACTCAGCGGTAAGATAATTCTTCCCCACATGCAATTTAAAAAAATGTATTAACATGATAACTCAAAAGAAGATAATATTCCAAATACTATTTACTCATCTCAGGTTCAAATATAATGCACACAAGTTAACGGGATATTATATTTGATTCTCTTGACATGTGCACACAATCCCCATTTGACCATATAACCTGGTCAAACAATGGATGTTGATCTAAGTTGTTCTCTGTGGACAACATTCTGACTGGATTCTCTCTAGAATCTCAGAAAATGTAATAAGCTCCTGCTTCCACTCAGGGGTAAGATAATTCTTCCCCACATGCAATTTAAAAAATTGTATTAGCATGAGAACTGAAAAGAAGATAATATTCCAAATATCATTTACTCATCTCAGGTTCAAATATAATGCATACAAGTTAACGGGATATCATATTTGATTCTCTTGACATGTGCACACAATCCCCATTTGAGAATGATAAGAAAAGTATACGTTGGGGAAAAAGAATTCTTAGGAAAATAGACAAAGAAAAGTTTATGTACTCTGAAGTGTGGTTCTATTTTGTCCAAAATACCATATCAGCATAAATATCTTCGGCTAAAAGAGATAAGAGAAGTTATGGATATTTTTGAAAAATATAAGAGCAGCTATGGGTTGTAGAGCATTTGCATAATAATTGGCATTTATTGATGGCTGGAGGTCAGTAAAAAAATCTGACCACAAAATTCCAGTTCAATGAAAGAAAATTTATTTAACAAGTCTTGATATCTAAAGCAAGTCAGGTATATCCAGGCCCACACCTGAATTACATGTCTAATTGACATTGTAAAATAGTTGATTTTGAATTGGAGAACCACCAGTATATCAAGATAGGTGGCCATCAAGCATATCCCCGCATGATTATCTAATTTAGATTAAAAATGAGAAAAAAATAATTTACATTTGTCCCATGGGCCGGACCGGCCCGACCCGGCCCAGGCCAGGCTTGGGCCCTAAAATATGGCCCATGGTCCGGGCCGGGCCGGGCCCTGGACAGGGGGTTTTAAAACCCCGGCCCGCACTTTGGCCAGGTCTAGCTGCATGTAGACTTCCTCCTGTAAGTCCCTGTACAGAAAGGCATTCTTGACATCTAGCTGAGAAATGCTCCAATCACGAACCACAGCAACGGATAGGAGAATACGGAGAGTCGAGTGTCTCGCCACTGGAGAGAATGTATCCATGTAATCTACGCCATATGTTTGTGTAAACCCATGGGCGACCAAGCGTGCTTTGTACCTATCCAATGTGCCATCTGCATGATATTTGACTGTGAAGACCCATTTGCAGCTCACAACGGATGCATCAGGAGGTGCAGGAACCAAAGACCATGTGCCACGAGACTGCAAGGCCCTCATCTCTTCTTCCATAGCTAATCTCCAGCACTCACTCTTCAAGGCTTCCTGGTATGTTCGTGCCTTCGTGGTATATCCACGGAAGACAATGTTGTGGCAAACTTCTGAAAATCACCTGTGAGCCGGTGGAAGGAAACCTGTGAAGCAAATGGATAGGATGCACATTGCCTCCTCTGCTTCCGAATAGCAATCGGAACATCAAGATCATCATCTGTGTCTTCCTGTAATGAGGAATCCTGCATATGTACCGAACTTGACCCGTCAGTAGTAACACCATCTGAACATACCTGAGGCGTAGTGATTGGCTGATCTGTCGTCTGAGCAGGACCTGACCGACGCGTATAATGTCTAGGAAATGGTAACATGATTGGTCGTGGAATGGGTGGAGGTGGAGGTGGTGGTGGCGGTGGTGCTGGCATAGGAACTGACACAAGGGACGACTCAGGCGAACTCCATGTAGGTGACGGTGGAACATAAATATCATTAGTGGTAGTGGATGGTACCATTCTGTCCCCAGCTGGCGAGAAATACATAACCGACTTGAAGAAAGTGACATCAGCACTGACGAAGTACTTGTTGGTTGTAGGATCATAACACCGGTATCCCTTCTGGGTTCTGGAATAACCAACAAAGACGCACTTGACTGCTCTAGGAGAGAGCTTGTCAAGTCCAGGAGATAGACGATGAACGAACGCCACAGCGCCAAAGACACGTGGAGGCAGTGAGAATAGCTCCTTATATGGAAAAATAAGAGAGATGGGTATCTTCTCACCAAGGACAGAGGACGGCATTCGATTGATCAGATAGCATGCAGTAAGGACAGCATCCCCTCAGAAAGAAATAGGAGCACAACTTTGAATCAACGGGGTTCGAGTAATATCCAAGAGATGGCGATGCTTTCTTTCCGCCACACCATTTTGTTGGGATGTATATGCGCAAGTGGTTTGGTGAATAATACCCTTTGATGAAAGAAATTGAGAAAGAGAGCGTGTACAAAATTCCAGGGCATTATCCGTCCGAACATATTTGACTGAGGAAGAGAAAACATTCTGCACTTCATTAGTCAAATTTTTGACTACATCTCCTGCTTCAGATTTATTCTTCAAAAGAAATACCCATGAGACACGAGAAAAATCATCCACTACCACAAGATAAAACCTGTGTCCCTGGTGATCGGGAACACGACTCGGACCCCATATATCTATATGTAACAACTCAAATGGGGAGCTACTGCTCCGACTCTGATGACCTGGAAAGCTCGACCTATGATGCTTTCCCAACTGACATGTTTCACAGCGAAACGACGAACTTGGAGAGATCTGGGGCAGAAGATGGCGCATTTTCTGGAGCGCAAGGTGACCAAATCAAAGATGCTAAATGTAAGGAGAGACTGGTCCAGCGGAGTGAGAGGAGATGCCAGCATAGGATTCCCGAACCAGCCGATACAAACCATTCTGCTCAGAGCCACAGCCAATAATCACCTTGCCCGTGAGTATGTCCTGAAAAATGAGAGAAGACGGGTCAAATATAGCACGACAATTCAAATCCTTTGTAATCTGACTAATAGACAGCAAATTCATCGAGAACTCAGGGGCATGTAGAACATTCTGTAGCTGCATAGTGGAGGATAGGAAAACCTCTCCCTGGCCAACAAGGGGTGAGTGGGTACCATCTGCTATCTGCACTGAACGGCCGGGAGGAATATCCCTGTAGGCCTGTAATCTACCTCTATCTCGACAGAGATGATGTGTGGCTCCAGAATCTATAACCCAGTCAGATATATCATGAGATGGTATGAGTGCGGATGATCTACCTGAGCTACTAGCAGCGGCGGATGAACTGGCAGAGGTTGTGGTAGCAATATCTGAAGAACCACCAGATGAATCACCAGATGAATGTGGCATAATATCACGGAGACGGGCCACAAGTTCGTCAAATCTATGATCTGCAGTAGACGCTAATGGAGACTGTGAATGCTCTGCAACCCGTGCCGATGCTGGGAACCCATGCTTAGAGTAGCATGTCTCCTCCAAGTGTCCAGTTCGGTGACAATATGAGCACATCTGACTGAAGTGACCACCTCTTCCTTGAGGTCCACGGCCACGTCCACGACCACGTCCACAAGGCGGTCTACCTCCCCACGCGAGGTTGCCATCGCTGATGGGGGTGGAGTAGAAGAGATGGAGGAAACTGGAATGCGACTGAGCCTTCTATAGACATTCTCCACTGGAGGAATTACTGCATCTGCTAGAATCTGTAACCGGGCGGCATCGTACTCAGGATCGAGAGCAGCAAGTAGAACGCCCACCATGGTGGCGTTCCGAAACGTCTTCTGTTGTTCAGGAGTAGCAGTGAGAGGAATGGTACTGTATAACTTCTCGAACATCCCTCTAAGGGATGTATATAGAGAATGCAGAGGTCTGCCGGCCTGCTTTATCGTAAAAATGTCATGTTGAAGCTGCAACATCTTTGTCTCATTTCGCACCTGCGAATACGTAGCAGCAAGGATGTCCCACATTGCCTTAGCAGTGGGCTTATGGAGTACGTCGTTAGCTATCTCCATCGTCAACGTACCAGACAACCAGACTTTCGCGTAGGCATCATTAGCCTCCCATGAGGCATAAATCCATGTCTTCTCCGCAGGCTCATCCTCGGTAAGAATGTGCTTCTTACCATTAGATTTCATGAGGCTCATGAACTGCATAGCCCATAACTCATAGTTAGACCCGTCCATCTTCACTATTGGCGCAGGACCTTTGAATGCGCCAGTGGAGGGCAAATCGACTTTCGATTCTGACATAATGCTGCTTGGAGAAGACGAAGGGAATATAGACACGTTGATGAATGACTACACCAACTGCATCGGATTTGAGTACGTGTGTAGACTTTACGCACTCAAATTCATAAATCGGAGGAAGAGGGGTCTAGGGCACGCCTCAAAGGAAGCTTACAGCCCTTGAAGCGGCTAGAGAGTGTCGCCTGGGGACTGCTGGACGTTCAACACAACAGCTGGGACCGCCGCGGCGGCCTCGGGACGTACGGCGACAGGAGGAGAGGCCGCCGGGAGGAGATGGGGGGCCACTGGGGGCCTAGGGCGGCAGGAGTAGGGGCCGCCGGGAGGAGGTGGGGGCCGCTAGGGGGCCGCTGGCAGCGGCTAGAAGAGAGGGGCGGCGGGTGGGGAAGGGAGGGGCGGCGGGTGGAGAGCCCTAAGGCGGCTCTGATATCATGTTAAGAAAAAGAGTCTTCGATATTCATTCAGGGAAAACCCTAGGCTCTCTTATATCGGGAGAGGCCCTAAGGGTAAATTACAGAGACGTCTAAATAAGAGAAAAAATAGCAACAAGATACATAAACTAATAAAAAATCTTGAAACTATCTCTACAGTGACTAACATAATACTCAAAGTTGCAATTTCCATGGCATTTATTTCTAAAAGTAATAGATTTACAGGTGTAATGATATGGGCAGATCCCGGTTGGCCAAGTCAATTGTTTCCTTTCCTTAAAAAATCACTATCATTGATTTTCAGTTTAATTGTAAGAAACGCTTCTCCAACTCATGCAGAACATCAATTGTGGATTTAGAAACCCAAGTACTCCATTATTAATGGCATCATATATTGATGACGATTAGTAACAAATACAGTTAAAAAAACATCACCAGCATCTTGATCCTTAAGAAGAGTTTGCTGAATCGGCATAAAATACTTCAAGAATTGCATAAAGTAAAAAACAAGTTGGACTTTCTTTTTTTATAGTGAAACCTCGAATATTTTCTAGTGCAATCAGAAAGCTATACGTGAAAAAAATCAGAGAATCAGGTACCTGTCCTTTAAATATCACTGTAGCAGCATCCAAAAGAAACTCACGAGCAAGTTCAGGACTTTTTGCATGTTTCTGTGGGCGAGATCCATCACCATCCAATTCATTTCCATCCTTGTCAATAATGTCATCATCCTACAATTGGAAGTCCATATTAACTAATGAGAATTATCTATTAGTAAAAAAAGTGGCAGCTGGTAGAGATTAGAAATCTTTTATTTTGTATAAAAAAGAAATAATTGAGGAAAGAACGAATAAACAATGAAGAATTTTCCCTTAAATCCAACTTAACTGTGACAAGTCTAATTCCCACGGTTCTTAACATCTCACAATAAATAATAGTGCAAACAAATTTCATCCTTAAATTATTAAGAAGTTAACTGTTGATCAATTAGGTAAACCTCTTCTTCTTCGGCTTCTTCGGCATGATCAAAAAAGCTTCTGATACTTTCTCCTTTAGTTATGGTAACAAAGCCATCTCCCACTATCAGTCTCCGGTGGACACAAGATTTTCCCTTCAATGCATGTGCCTTTACAGTAAGCTCAGAACAACGCCCATCTAATCTGCAAGCTCGCAATGTGATATAACATGCATCTAAAGCATCAAGCTCAAGTTCATCAGCATGGGCATTCCTCGTTTTGCCAACATTTTCAAATGCTAATATGTCCGTTTTTCCTTCCCCGGAACCAATAGCCCACTCAAAATGATGATATGCACCAGCTGAATAATCAAAACATTGATGCCACTCAGCATGAACTTTGTTCTTTGACACCTGAACATGAACAAATATCACCATATTAGCCCAAATCTGCATGTTGGCATCTGCCGGAATTTTAGCAACAATGCAAGAGGGTGAAAATAAATAGAATCTATTGAGACGTTAATGTTCAATATAGACCAAATAAGACTCAATACAAAGTGAATGAAAAAATCTCTCCAAAAATGCAAAGTTTTCAAAACAAAGATGGACAAACCTCATACTGAAATGCCGTGTCTGCAGCACAAAACCAAGCTGTGCAGCGGGGTTCCCTTCGCATGCGCTTCAATTCTTTTAACTCTTTAAACTCTCTGATAACGTTCTTTCTACAGTCTCTGCAAAACCTTTTGCTATCGAATCTGCAAATTAAAATTGAAACTTGGCATATTTAAAAAAATCTCGAATGTGGCATAGTTGGTGCATAAACATCAGTTTTTTAGAAAAATATAATTGATTAGACTGAGATTCAGCCCCTGCAGAACATGAAAGTGTGCATCTAGAATGTCTTGTAGAAGCAACTTTTTGATGAGTAAGACTGTATTTTGACTCTTTAGTTTCTGTTCGTGATACAAAGGCCTGATAGAAAGGGCACACATCTGTAGTAAAGAAATGAGGAGCTTGAGTGTTTTCCTCGAGCCTGAGACCTCCACATCAACCACATGAAGATCTTCACCCTCAATGGTGTCTTCGATCTTTAGATCAACATGCAATCCTTTGTGATAGTACCATCATCCAGATTACGTTAAGCAATAAGAGATATGTATGCCTTCTTCACAAAGAACCCTCCCAGAACCACTACTCCAAGAAAAAAGAAAAAATAGGTGCCCAAACAATCCTGGAAAAAATAATCGTAAAGAGCTCCCTCGTCCATCCAATCATCTCTCCATAATATAAGTCCATCCAATCATCTCTCCATAATATAAAGGGTGTATCATCATCAAGCATCAGACGCAGCTAGGGAATTCAATCCTAAAGAGCAAAGAAACTACCCTCCCAAAAATGGAGAGTAACCTCATTCTTCCGAACTTCATATCCATCTGAGTAGAAAAATTGTAAGTACTTTCAAAAAATTTAAACAACAACAACAACAAAGTCTTTTCCCACATTAAGTAGGGTCGGGTACATGAATTCTTTGCATCCATTCAGATCTAATCTTGGATCATTCTCAAGCTTAGATCCTAAAAATTAAGATCCCTTTGTATAGTCTCATTCCAAAACTTCTTGGGCCTTCATTGCCCTCTCTTAGTTGGCTCAACATCCCAAAACTGGCATCTCCTAACTGATGCATCGGCTGACTTCCTTTGCAAATGGTCAAACCATCTTAAGTGGTTTTCTCGCATATTATCCTCGATCGAAGCTACACCAACTTTCCTTCTGACTGCATCATTCCGAATCCGATCTTTACATGTGTGTGTGTCCACACATCCACTTAAGCATTTTCATTTCTGCTAATGACATTCTCTGCGCATGTCTATGGTTCACAAGCCTACATTCAGATCCATAAAGCATAAGAGGTCTCAAAGCTACTTTGTAAAACTTTCACTTGATTTTCAAAGGAATTTTCTTATCACAGAGAACAGTAGAGGCTTCTCTCCACTTTAGTCAACCTGTATTTATTTTATTAGTAACATCTCCACCAGTTTCCCCATCATGTTGCAAAATAGATCCCAAGTATCTAAAAGAATCTCTCTTCTGAATGTTATCATCACCAATCTTCACCTCAATTCCTTTATCATTGCTTCCATCAAAAGTGCACCTCATATATTCAGTTTTAGCCCTATTTATACGAAATCCTTTAGTCTCAAATGCATGTCTCCAGACCCAAAGCTTCCCATTTACTCCACCTCTAGTCTCATCAATCAACACAATATCATCACTGAATAACACACACCAAAAATCTCATCACGAATGTGACTAATAAGTCTACAATAAGTCTTCTTTAAAGAGCATGGTGCATAAGCAAAGGTTGTATCCACCTCACCGAACCTCAAACTCCCAGCTCAACCCCCTCAAGAGGCGTGTTTTGACTCTTTAGTTTCTGTTCATGGTACAAAGCCTATGACAAAAAGGCCACGCATCTATGGTAAGGAAATGATTAAGCATGAGCGTCTTCGTAGAGCCTGAGGCCTTCACATCAACCACATGAAGATCTTCACCCTCAACAGTGCCTTCGAGTTGTAGATCAACATGTAATCCTTTGCAATAGTACCATCATCCATATTACTTTACGTAATAAGAGATATGTATTCCTTCTTGAGAGAGAACCCTCCCAGAATCCCTATTCCAAAAAAGAAGAAATAGGTGCCCAAACAATCTTAGAAAATGTGACACCCGAATACAAATAACCCGAACCCGACCCGATTAGGGTCCATATGATCCAATAAAACTATCGATCACTATTAAATGATTAAAATCGATCAATAGATCATAAATCAAAATTTGTTTCGGATCAATCAGTCAAAAATCGATTGCATCATAATGTGTGCCATCGGAAAAGCTGTACAACAACAACAAAGCCTTTTCCCACAATTAAGTAGGGTCGGCTACATGGATTCTTCACCTCCATTCAGATCTATCTTGGGCCAATCCCGGGCTTATATCCACAAAACTAAGATCCCTTCGTATGGTCTCTTTCCAAGGCTTCTTGGGTCGTCCTCGCCCTCTCTTAGTCGGCTCAACATCCCAACACTCGCATCTCCTGACTGGTGCATCATTTGATCTTCTTTGCAAATGTCCAAACCATCTTAAGCGGTTTTCTCGCATCTTATCCTCGATCGAAGCTACGCCAACTTTCTTTCTGATTGCATCATTTCCAATCCGATCCTTACGTGTGTGTCCACACATCCACCTTAGCATTTTCATTTCTGCTACATTCATTCTCAGCACATGTCTATGGTTCACAGGCCAACATTCAGATCCATAAAGCATAGCAGGTCTCACAGCTGTTTTGTAAAACTTTCCTTTAATCTTTAAAGAAATTTTCTTATCACAGAGAACAGCAGAGGCTCCTCTCCACTTTAGCCAGCCTGCATTTATTCTATTAGTAACATCTCCATCAATTTCCCCATCATGTTGCAGAATAGATCCCAGATATCTAAAGGAATCTCTCTTCTGAATGTTATCGTCACCAGTCTTCACCTCGATTCCTTCACCATTGCTTCCATCAAAGGTGCACTCCATATATTCCATCTTAACCCTACTTATACAAAATCCTTTACTCTCCAACTCATGTCTCCAGACCTCAAGCTTCTCATTTACTCCATCTCTAGTCTCGTCAATTAACACAATATCAAAAATAATCTAAGACAACCAAAAAATTCGTATCGACGAAACAAAACCAACAAAATCAATCGTTCATCATTCGATGGTCATTTGATCATTTAAATCACAAAAAATTGGTCAAAAATCAAGATTGTATTTCGTAAATTTCTATATCCGTCTTGGATAATAAAAGTACGAAATTTATATCATTTGATCATCATGCATATACGGTCGAAGGAGCCATTGTACATCTAAATCGGAGTTCAAGGAGCAAGTACGGATGACTTTGGTATTTCAGATAAGAGAGAGAAAGGTTTAAAAAAATAAAAACATAAATACAAAATTCCAACAGTCCACAATTCGCACAGCAGCCCCCACACTTGGTCCCCTTCTTCTTCCACTTGTCCAACCCAAAAGACTCCCCTTCTTGTTTATATAACACCACCAAATCCCCTTCTACTTCCTCTTATTTTTCCCCAAAAGACCCCCCAAAACCTCTCCCAAGATCTCCAACGAAGAGCTCCAACCGCGCCCCTTCTTCTTGTTGTTGTGCAGCACTCTAGCAAGGATAGATAGCAATTGCTGCTACCATTTGCAGCAGCCACTGTTGTTGTCCAGCAACCTTAGAGTTATGCTCTCAGCTCCAGCAGTTGCAGCTACCAAATAAGCTGAAGGAGCATGCTGCTCCTTGCATAGCAGGCTAGCAGCAGCTCTGCTGCTATCAGAATCAAGGAAGAAACTGCTGGAGCCAGGTTTACAGCAGCAACTGCTACTTTCTTTTCCTGGAACTGCTTCACAAGCCTTGCTGCAGCCAAATTACCATGCTGGAGGCCTTGCAGCCCTTTATTACAGCTGTTGGAGATCCAATTCCAGCAAAAATTGAAGGTGTTGGAGCCCCTGTAGCAGCCAAAGCTGTTGTCCAATTGGAATTGATGCTCCCAATTTTAAGAAGCAGCTGCATGCATGCTTGGATCTCAATTCTTGGAGATGCTAAAGGTACAATCACACCCTCTTTTGTTGCCATCTATGTCCTTGTACATATACGAGTTCTATACAAAATTTTAGCTCATGATCATTAACCTTTTAAGGATGAAAATTGAGAATCTTGTATATAATTGTATGCATGCTCTGCTAATGATTTATACATTTTTAGATCTGATTTAAGATCAGATTCATAACTCCTGATCTTGGATTTTAAAGGATCAAAGTTTGGGGTGGATTGCATGCAATTAGCTGTAAAATTCGGACCATTGTTAAGCTATTATGTGTCCTTGATTTCATGATAAAAATTAAGAGATTTGGGAGGAATTGTATGCAAAATTGATCTAATTTCGGACAGTTAAGCTACAGTTTGTATGCTTGAAAGATGATGATTTGGTGATGACTAACATGTATTTGGTTCCAATTTCAATCATTACATGTTGTTGTTCATGCCTTAAAATTTGAAAGAAATGGGGTAAATTGGCATGAATTAGACCCAAAATCAGACCTTTAATTAACTCCAGATTTCATGATTTATAGATAGAAACTTAGGGGCCGTTCGGATTGATAACCCCTTACCCCACTTCTTCTCACTCCTAGTGGGTCCACCTTTATCTTTGTTAAAAAATTAAATAAATCTATTTTACATCATCAATCCTATCAAAAAATAATATATTATACCATCATATCATATAAAAATTATAAACTACTCCAGTTCTACTCACTTTTCCAAACTTCAATACAATCGCATCACAATAACTACACACTTTTTCAAACTTCAATACAATCATATCACAACAAACCCACTTCTAACCCACCCCCAGTTTAACCCTCTATCCAAACACAGAAACCCAAAAACGGGTTACCCTCTACCAGTTTAACCCGCCTTAACCCGCTAACCAAACGCACCCTTAGGGTGATTAGCATACATTTGATATCAAATTCAGATCACTTTGTGCTCTAATTTTATATTGATTAAGGATTGTGTGCAATTAAGTCAAGTTTCAGATCACTAATTAGCCAACGTTTTCATGATTAAAAATTAAGAGATTTGGGGTGATTAACATGCAAGAGATCAAATAATAGATCACCACTTAGCCAACGATTTCATGGTTTAAATTGAGATAGTTGGGGTAAATTGGCATGCAAATTAAGACCAAATAAGATCTAATGAGCAACTCCTAATCCCATGATTTAAATAAGAAAAGTTGAGAATCTAGCATTTATCTAAATTTGAATCTAGATCTAATGAACAACTTCTAATTTCATGAGTTGAAAATTGAGAACATTGGGTATTGTCATACAAGTGACTATAAATTTTGGATCAATAATCATGCCACTAAATTATGAGTTAAATAAGCCTAATAAGGTATTCTAAATATATGTATACATATCGATGCCTTCTCTTAGTATCCAACAAATAGTTGACATATATTGAGTCATTATTCAAGAACAACGGTAATAAAAGTGTAGGGTATCAGAATCTAGGAAGTTTACACAGATACAATTACATCATCTAAGATAATATGTGACTACAACAACAAAGCCTTTTCCCACAATTAAGTAGGGTCGGCTTCATGGATTCTTCGCCTCCATTCAGATCTATCTTGGGTCAATCCCGGGCTTATATCCATAAAACTAAGATCCCTTCGTATAGTTTCTTTCCAACACTTCTTGGGCCGTCCTCGCCCTCTCTTTACCGGCTCAACATCCCAACACCCGCATCTCTTAACTGGTGCATCAGTTGATCTTCTTTTGCAAATGACCAAACCATCTTAAGCAGTTTTCTCGCATCTTATCCTCGATCGGAGCTACACCAACTTTCTTTCTAATTGCATCATTCCCAATCTGATCTTTACGTGTGTGTCCACACATCTACCTTAGCATTTTCATTTCTGCTACAGCCATTGTCTGCACATGTCTATGGTTCACAGGCCAACATTCAGATCCATAGAGCATAGCAGGTCTCACAGCTGCTTTGTAAAACTTTCCTTTAATTTTTAAAGGAATATTCTTATCATAGAGAACAATAGAGGCTCCTCTCCACTTTAGCCACCCTGCATTTATTCTATTAGTAACATTTCCATCAATTTCCCCCATCATGTTGCAAAATAGATCCCAGATATCTAAAAGAATCTCTCTTATGAATGTTATCATCACCCATCTTCACCTCGATCATTCACCATTGCTTCCATCAAAGGAGCACTCCATATATTCTGTCTTAGCCCTACTTATACGAAATCCTTTACTCTCCAACTCATGTCTCCAAACCTCAAGCTTCTAATTTACTCCATCTCTAGTCTCGTCAATCTACACAATATCATCAGCAAATAACATACACCAAGGTAACTCATCTTGAATGTGACTTGTCAACTCGTCCATAATCAAAGTAAAAAGAAATGGACTCAAAGCTGAACCTTAATGTAAACCAATGTTGCTTCCCAGACGGGATCCTTACACAAGATAAAGCCTTATCATACATGTCCTTTATGAGGTTAATGTATAGGACAGGTACTTGTCTCTTCTCCAAAACTCTCCACAATATCTCTCGTGTGACAGAATCATAAGCCTTCTCCAAATCAATAAAGATTATATGGAGGTTCTTCCTTTCAGCTCTATAAATCTCCGTTGTTCTCCTCAACAAATGGATGGCTTCAATAGTTGAGCGACCTGTCATGAATCCGAATTGGTTTTCTTTTACGTTAGAAACTTGCCTCAACCTTCTTTCGATCACACATTCCCAAATTTTCATAGTGTGACTCATCAGCTTGATACCGCTGTAATTAGAACAATTTTGAATGTCTCATTTATTCTTATAAAGAGGCACCACGATACTCCTCCAATCTTCAGGCATTTTCTTGATTCGCCAAATACCATTGAATAGATTCGTAAGCCAAGTCAAACCACACTCACCTAAAACTCTCCATACTTCTATGTCATCCGGTCCTACACCTTTCCCAAGTTTCAAAACCTTCAAAGCCTCCTCTACTTCCTTTCTTTGAATCCGTCTATAGCTTGCACGATTCAAGTAACTTTCACCACTAGCTAGAACACCCAAAGTGATCTCTCTATTTCCTTCCCCAAGGAAAAGTTTATGGAAGTACTGCTCCCATCTAATCTTTATATCCTTCTGAGTAACAAGCACGTGAGCTTCCTCGTCCTTAATGCATCTCACTTGAGAAAGGTCTTTGGTCTTTCTTTCTCTTGCTTTGGCTAACCTGAATATATCCTTCTAGCCCTCCTTAGAGTCGAGATTTTTACACAAAACTTCATAAGCTTTTGACTTAGCTTCGCTTGCAGCCTTCTTCGCTTCCTTCTTCGCTACTTTGTAGTTTGTGATCGTTTCCTCTGTTTTATCCTTAGACATAGCCTTAAAGCATGTTTTTTAAATTTTTAGTCTCTCTTGCACCCCTTCACTCCACCACCAAGCCTCCTTTTGACCTGGAGCTCCTCCCTTTGACTCGCCTAACAATCCCTTTGGCTACCTTTCGGATATAAGATAGTACTGCCTCTCACATCTCGTTTGCACTTCCGCTACAATCCCAAGATAAGTCTTCTAAAATCCTCTCCCTGAAGCTCGATTCCTTCAGTGGAAGATTCCACCATCTAGTTCTACTGATCTTAGGAACCCTCATTTTCTTTACCAGCCTTTTTATTTATACATCCAAGACTAACAATCGATGTTGGGTTGTCAAACTCTCTCTTGGGATTACTTTGTAGTCTTTACAACACAACCGATCTTTTCTCCTCAACGCAAAGTAATCTATCTATGTTCTAGTTGGCCCACTCTTATAAGTAATTAAATGCTCCTCCCTCTTCTTGAAGAGGGTGTTTGCTAAGAAAAGATCATATGCCGCTACAAAATCTAAGATGACTTTTCCCTCTTCATTTCTATCCCCAAAACCATGTCCTCCGTGAACACTAGCATACCCTTAAGCATCTTTTCCCACATGTCCATTAAGATCTCCACCTATGCAAATCATCTCTCTTTGTGGGATTCCTTATAAAATCTTATCTAGATCCTCCAAAAAAGCTTGTTTAGTCCTTTCATCTAAACCAATTTGTGGTGCATAAGCTGAGATTATATTCATAATTACTTCTTCAAGCATCAATTTTAGCAAAATAATCCTTGCACCTCAACCACACAATCCTTCAAATCCTTATGAATAATCACTCCAACACTGTTTCTACCCTTATCTTTACCTGAATACCAAAGATTAAAGCATGTCTTTTCGATCTCCCTTGCTTTCTCTCCAACCCATTTAGTCTCTTAAAGACATAGTATATAAATCTTTCTTCTTTCCATCGTATCCATTATCTCCATCAATATTCCAGTTAAAGTGCCAATATTCCAACTACCAATCCGCAACTTCCGTTGCAATCTCTTTTGGACTAACTCCTTTACTCTCATGCGTCCATTATGTGAGAACCCTTGTAAATTTTGGACTGCATACGAGCGATGATACAACGGAACTAGATTAATTACCCGCATGCGTTCCTCATGCGAGAACCCTTGCAAATTTTGAACTACATTCAGGCTGCGATGTAACGGCCCTTGCCAATTTTTCATTGCATTCGGGCGATACAACGCGTCGCAAGTAGGGAACGCCCCAACGAAATCTTTATGTTTGCTTAAATCCATGTTGAAAAGATCCGACTGTCATGAGGCAACTTTCTAAATAATATTTAAAAAAATATTATTTAAGATAATATGTGACTAATGATTGAAAATCTTCGTGGATAATTCTTTAAGTATGAATCATTAATTATAGATCACTATTAAATAAGATTGATGACAAGATGCCTAGATCTGTAAAGTTTACCACAGCAGAGATCGAGAAAAGATGAGGAATCAAGTAAGTGATGGTGAATCAGTGATGGTAGTTAATTGTGACGATCATGGTGACCCTTACACCTGACTGTGTGAGGGCGCGGTGACCCTCAGCTAGGCGAGAGACAGGAAGTCCAGTTAGGGCAATGGCCATGCGTGATCTAGGATCCCAGTCTTTTCACGATTTTTCGCAATTTTCCGCCTCGTTGGGATCCATGGGTTTTCTTTTTGACCAATTCTGTTGACCCCCATCTTGTAGGGTTCCTAGGATGGAGGGCCCTTAGTTTTTCTTTACAAGCTCGTTTGCCCGTACTGGTCAGACCTGTCTCGAGTGACTCAATCCAAGGAATCTCTCTCACTCGTCTCAAGCGTGTAGTTTTGGTGTGTGCCTAGCCCTCTCATGGACTGCACTTCCACTGGAGGGCGGGACGGGAGGGTCTCTTCAGAGGCTTGCTCACCACTTGAGTTTGGTTACAGTTGAGATTGGTTACTTTTGAGGTTGGTTATAGTTGAGCTTGGTTATTTTGAGTTTGGTTACAGTTGAGCTTGGTTACTTTTGAAGTTGGTTATAGTTGAGCTTGGTTACTTTTGAGTTTGGTTACAGTTGAGCTTGGTTACTTTTGAGCTTAGTTACTTTTGAACTTGATTCTACTGAGACTGTTTACTATTCCGCTAGTAAATCCTGGCGAGGAAAAGATCAGACACAGAAATCATCAGAATAAAAGATACTACAAAAGTGGTTAGATGACATTCTTTCATTACAAAAATAGTGGTTCCGAAGCTTCGACTACACCCGATCCTTCAAATCCTTATGTCACTAAAATCGTAACGTAGTTTTCACCCAAACCCTAACATTTGAGGACCTCCGACTACGCACAATCCTTAAAGCCTTATATGTCACTAAAATCATAAAGTAGTGTTCACAAAAACCCTTAGGATGCGTTTTGGTTGAGAGTTACCCCCTCTTAGGGGGGTTTTCCTCCAAAACTCATATCATTGCCTCTCTTATAGGGCACACTCAAAGACCTCTCTCTCTTATTTAATAAGTCAAACAATTCGTCTCCCCTTCATCCATTCCAACAAAAAATAATATAGTATACCATCTTATGATCTAAAAATTATAAGATATTCAAATTCTATTCATTTTTCAAAACATCAATACAATCGCATCATAAGATTCACAACTATTCACTTTTCCAAACATCAATACAATCACATCACAACAAACCCTCTCAACCCCAAAACCTCTATCCAAACACAAAAACAGGTTACCCACCTCCAGATAACCCTCTATTCAAACGCACCCTTAGATCCAAGGACAATTGTTATGAAGCATGTCCGCTCAAAAAATTGATCATTTGCAACATCTCAATAAATCTATGATCTTACAAGTGCGAAGGGAAAGTGTATAGCCACGTTCATCCACCAATCTTAGATAGTTCATAGTTGTCAGCACAACGAAGCAAGAGGCATGAAGGTCCTCTGTCAAAGTAACTGTATTATGAAATCTACTGTCAAGACTCAAGAGGTCCAACAGACATCCATTTTTTAATCCCAAACCTGAAAAGCGCCTCATTTCCATTAGACTCCTCAAAAGGGAGTGCCATCATCAAACCTCTCTGCAGAATAGATGATTTTCCCAAGTGAAATGTGTCAACCTAAATTCATTCTCTCCCACACAAGGACAATAGAGCAAAGATCACTATGTTGACCCATTACATAATACATCTTGAGCAAATCCCCATGGCAAAAGATCCCATCACAATTGATAAGGGCAATTCCCGTGATCTACAAATCAAACCTTCCCATAGAGATTTGCACCTTATAGACAATGATATAATTCCAATTATATATCCTGCATGCAATCCACTCAATGCCCTCCTTTAGGATTATGGAAGAAAAATCCAGTATCTTGATAAAAATAAATCATCAAAAGATAAAAAAAATGTTGAAAAATAAAACAGAGCTATATACCAATACATCTCTCAATTCAAACCACAGAGATAACATTGGCAAGTCCGTAAAATGTACTCAGTTCTGAATGCCAGATATGAAATATTGATGAAGTTCCCCATGCACAGTTCCCAGATTAGCTTCTTTTTAAGGAAAAGGGGGATGCATCGAATAGGCTAGCACCCAAAAACTTTTTTGCATTCACAAGTTTAAGTTTCATAGTTACAAAAATCAAGAATCCATTCAGATCCTCGCATTGCTCAAGCTTGTCAAAGATCACACTGTTTCTAGCCAGCCAAATTGCCCACAAAGTGATAGAGACTGAGATCTCTCACCTTCCATGCCCAGTCAAAACGCACCAATAAAATCCCAAAAGGCAGCAGAATGCCCATATGACACCCTGCTGGAAAAAAAAAACCTTTCCCAACATCTCTTCCGCAATTAGATATGTAGGGCACTGTGTTCCGAAATTAGATGCAGTGCACTGCATTCGAATTTCAGAACAGAAGTATCTCATTTCAATTTCACATTAATAAGAAGAATTTTGGATGTCCCTTGAAATTTGACATGAAGAAATAGCATCACGTACTTTGGTATTAAAACCAATATCAATGGACAGTTGAATGTGAAATTATTACCAAATTAGAGGTGGTGAACCATTTTAATAGAATAATGTATTGTTTTAGAAAAAAGATAAAATATCTAATAATAAATTATGTTCAAAAGTTTTATTGCACTGTCCTCAAGTCAAATATAGCAGCTTTTAAGAATTCACTTTTAATTTGAGCTTTCCTATTATTTCCCTGAAGTTTCCTCAGCACGCCCTATAAATGTCAATTACGGGGCTTCAACATGCTGAAGCAGTGATAAAAAATTAAATTCCCTATACAGGAAAACTAGCAGGAAGATACCGAAACCCTTCCCCTATGAACAAAACAGCATTCCGCACACACCAGATCGTCCAAAGCAGCGCAATGTAATGTATTATTAATGCCCTAATATACCTCCCATGAAGGGTGTATTGTTAAAATTTTTCATTGATATAAGAACTATGAGAACTTTAATTCATGGCTAGAGTTTCCGATTATTTTTGCAATTAATCTCTTTCCAAAATTGCTGATACGAGAAAAGACATCAAAATTTCAAACCTCGATTATCTCTAGCCCTTAGATTAACCATACCTAGTTGGACTTATATCACATTCCAATTTCCACTTTGTCCATATTAATGACTTGTTGCATTCATTGTCACCACTAAAAGTAAATACTAACAAAATCTATACACAATCGGTTAGCATCATCCATATACCAAGCAAGCATGCAAACATGTCAGTGCATACTTTTGCCAGTGTGTAAATTACATATGCATGGTCTTTCAAAGGAATAACAACATTACACTCATATATGAATTGGAATTTATATCTCATCTCCTCTTATTCTTAAAGCATGTGGAATTCAATTTCTTAGACCTCTTTTTTTTATTTTGAAAGATACTTCTTAAGCCTTCATTATAGGCCACCTTGAATAGGTACAATTTAAGAGCACTTCTCTAAAATTCACATATTTTCCAAGTAATAGGTATTGTGGATCTTCCTCACAGAAGCAATTCCTTCCAAACCAGATTCAACTGCCTTAATGATAACACCAATCACACAAGACTATTACGGCTCGGGATAATTTCTGTCAGTCAACGCTACTTTGGTATTGGCACTCTATGATGCCAATAAATTCTTAAGGACATTAGAGAAATCTTGCCGTGATTGTAACCAAAAAAGTCTGATATCCAGATTCCTATGTTGGATCGTGTGAGGGATAGAGCATGTAGTATCATCGAGGTAAGCAAGAAACATCTTTGTTAAGAGATAATTTACCATAGCACACGTCTAATAAAATAATTATGATTGGTTACAGAAAGAGTAGAAAATTGTATAGACGCTCAGTGGAATAAATACGCAAGCCCCTGATATAGACTATTTTCTAAAAGAAAATACGAGCAGAATCTTATATTGCTAACTGTCAAAACATATTATACACAAAAAAGTCCTTCTGCAAGTCAATACTAACAGTTCCATGTATATAAGCCCTTTCTAGTAGAAAGTTACCTAGAAAGAAATTTGTCATCTGAAAAAATAAAAATTACAAGGTCATAATTTTGGCATAACATATTCTCACCTATACATAAGTCTCTCGATGAAATCCTCTTCTTTCATGCGTAAAAGAGATAAGTGAGTTTCATCGCCAAGAGCTGACCAGAAATCAACCAGTGTATCACAGGAAAGCCTTGCCGTGTGCAATGCACATGTTTCTCTGGCTATCCTGCCATAGTTAGCTGTCCCATGGCTTATCCATCCCCTGCCTCCCCCACCACAAGCATCAGGATAGAGCAACTCACGCTCGCGTTCTCTGGCCCGTGCACTATCAAAAACCTGCATGAAAAAAGAGAGAATATACGGGATTTAATACTACAACTGTAGAAGCATGTAACTATAGGAAGGAAGCTTTCCGCTTAATGTTACGGAAGTTTACTGAAAGATATCACCTAAGAAATAAGTCCCCCATTGCACATTGTAAAAGGCAACTATATACAGGAAAAGAATCTAAAATTTATTCAAAAAGCCATTAAATTGCCGTTTACAAAACAGGAGAATCACTTACACTTTGCAGCACCCACAGTGACTTCCCATATAGGTAACAGTCCATTAGACTAAGCACCCCGTCTCTCGAAGCCATCAACCCTCCCCAAGGATGCACGGAGGGATTCATTGCCCCGTTGCATTCACCTTCCACCCCACCTCCAACATTAGTGGGAGCACAAACACCTCCACCTTCCAGTTGCAATGACTTCCCGTACATAACAATCTGCGAGAACCCCTCCAGAAGCAACCCATTGCATCGTGAGCAGTAAAGGTTCTTCCGTGCCTGCTCGAACAATGTGTGTTTATCTATCCTCAAAAGCTCATGGCGCGCCTGCGGTGTCAGCTCGTTCCAGAACTGTTTCCAGAAACAAAACATTCATCGGCATATCAGAAACAAAACAGATAAGGCTGCGGACGCGGAATCAAAAACAAAATCCAAAATCCAAAGCATAATTCGGAAGCTACCCGCATGCTAACAAAACTAAAAGCTAAGCAATGCACTCCAACAAATATCTACAAAAGCATTTCCTTCCCGTTTAGATTTTCCGATTGTCTCAAAAATAAAACGTCTCATAATTCTCGCGGGAAATGAGCGGAACAGATCGAAGACGGCGAGGAACGGAGTCCGTGCAGGAAACCCCTTTACCTTCTGAAGCTGATCGAGACTGACGTCGTCGCGCTGCTTCGACCACACGCCATGCGCAAGAGCCGATCCGGGGGGCGGGGAGAAGACGGCCGCATTGTCGGGCTGCGTGGCACACCTCTGGACGAGCCCTGGCATCTGGGACGCCTCAGTCGAATACAGATCCGGTATCTATCGATCTGCCCATCAGTCGGAAGCGGATCGGGCAGATCCCGACGGTCGAGGTCAGCTGAGATCGAGTTCGATGGGTCGGATCGGGTGAGGTCGAGTGGATTGGATCGGTGGAGGTTGGGGCGGCGGGGGAGAGGAGGGTGGAGGGGGTTTTGAGATTGAGAAGATGAGATATGAGAGAGAGGGGGGGAGTGTTGTTATATGGCGTGACGATGACGTAACATTCGAAGGCCGCAATCGTGGCGGGGAGGGCGACGATGGATCGCGCGTGGGGGGGGGGTAAAAATGGCAAAGGCAGGCCGCGAAGGGACGTGGGTAGGGTGGAGCATTGGGCCGGGCCGGCCCTGACCCGACCCGCAAAAGCTCGGGCCCGGCCCGAACCCGACATACAAATGGGCCGGGCCCGGGTCCTCATTTTTCAAAAATATTATACTTGGGCCGGGCCGGGTCCGAACCCGAAGTACAAGTGGGCCGGGCCCGGGCCCTCATATTTCAAAATATCGTATTAGAACTAAATAAGGGGATACGGATTTATAGTCATAATACATCCAATATTTCCTTCATACATCAATAGTAATATTATATTGTAACAATACATCCAATATTCGTGTGTTATGGACGAATTATATCCATAACAATAAATTGGAATCAAAGTGCAACTTCATGGAATCAAAATAAGTGCGGGTTGAGCCCGACCCGAGCCCGAGCCCGACCCGAACACGCGGGCCTTGGGCCGGGCCCGGGTCCTCAGTTTGCTGAAAAAAGCGGGCCTCGACCCGGCCCAAGGCCCACGGAAAATTGATGGGCTCGGGCCGGGCTTTCCTGGGTTGGGCCGGGTCGAGCCCAATGCTCCACCCTAGACGTGGGAGCCTCCTCTCGTTTACGATACCCAACTGGTCGAGTTAGGCTTAGGTATCTTGTTAATAGTTGTTGATTGGATGGTTGGAATGATGATTGTGATGTGATATTGATTGTATGTTATATTAATTTTTTAAATGATTGTAATATATTTATATTAATAAATTTATTTGAATATGTTTAAAAAATATTATACCAAATAAATTGTATTGTCATTACAAGTAGTCCCAACCCAGAAATATAGGGTTGGAGCTGGGGATGTGCTAAGGTACGTCGGTGTATCCTGGCAACCAAACAAGTCCAAAATCTCTCTTCATGTGCTGGCTTTTTCAATGTTATGGTCAGTTCGGATGGGGTGTGATGACGGGAAGATATTTGGGCTTTTGGGTATCTACAGGAAAGGTTTGTGCATGCCTAGCATATTTGTTGTTTTGTTTTCTACCATTTTTGGGATGGAGGATGAACAGATTGTATTCTTTATCACCAAGGAATAGGGTGTTTTCGTGAAAAATTTAGGTATCGGATGTTCATAATACTCGATCATCAATGGAGATTCAAACTCTTGCATGCAAGAAGCATGATGATTACTTGATTGGAAAGACATAATATTAGTTCTAGATTAGTTGGAAAGACATATAAGCATATTTAAATTTAGGGATTTTTACCACGAATTAGAGAATCCTTTTAAATTACCTATTCGACCCTATAAACATCGTTGTTATCCCCTCGATCTCGTAAAGTTGCTAACACTTACACTACATGCTATGGAGTTAACTCCCATCCATTTAACGGTTAAACTTAACCGGATTCTACTTTAAAAAAGTGCTTATTATCCTTGATTTATGAGGTCTTAAGATTCTTAGTTAACCAGCATTAGCCATTAGGATTTGAGACTTAGTTATTCATATTTTCCTAATTCAAAAGGTATATATGCTATATTGCATACTTTATCTCTACCATAAAGAATGTGATACGCATATCGCATGCGTAATTGCATTAATGATGAGATAAGTTGAGGATTCAGGGGCCGGATGGGGGATTTGAGTTTGGACCTATTTTTATGATGCTCGGGGATGCGATAAAATCGATGAAGGTTTCATGAAACCTGATTGTCAGCACCTTAAGGCAGTATGAGAACAAAGTTCTTTTACCAATCTCTTGATATCGACCTTAGTGTTAAGGTGTGATGAATATAAAAAAATATTTATAAGTGTGCGTCAACTTGGTAAAAGCAACAGGGCTAGCCAAATAAAAAAAGGAAAAAAAGAAAGAAAAGCAACAGCGCTTCAAAGACAAATACAAAGAGCTTCCACCAAAGGCGAGCGCTCCAAACCTTTCGAAGTGTCCACTTGGACCACCATCTTAGGCCTTTATGAGTCGGGCTAGCACCCAAAAGGGCTCGGCATCGTATATTGATACAAATCTGGGTGTCAAAGGTATATTAGATACTCAAAAGAGACATGACTTGCATTCTTAGAAAAATAGGTGTAGACTACTCAGCACTCTCTTGACGAACACACTGATCAACACCAAAAATATACATGTGTTGAGTTGATAATGCACTTGAGAGGATCCTTGTTCTGATGAGAGGGAGAGAAGAAAAGACACAAACCTATACTAGCCTTTGATCTTCACTTTCAAGTCTGACAACTAAAGAGACGCTAGATTGAAAGCAAGAAATCATTTATTCCCTAGTGTTGAGGATTAGACCTTGAGGAGAGTCTCTTAGACTGGGACTCTGAATGATGTTTCGACTCAACTCTCCTAGATACGTTTCACACTTAATGTCGTATCATTATGCTATATGTATACATTGAGAGAGAATGTGATAACTAGGGAAGTTGGATTCTTTTTTACTAAAGCTTGGGTCAACTTAGAATTTTAAGATCACTAAAATCGAGGATTCTTAATGAATCGAGTCTTGAACATTCACATGCACAATTGAGAATGAATCTGGCATGTTTCATTCTTTATTTGCTCGAGGATGAACAAGGTTTAAGTATATGAGGATGATAAATGCATGATTTATCATCACAATTATTATTTATTGCCACTCTTACTTAAACTATTCAATAAAATCTAACCCTAATTAATATTAATTAACAACTGACCATATGTATATAATTAATCCATTTAATATATATATATATATAAAACAATTCTATTATTGTGCTTTTATTTTTGTTTAATAAATCACATAAAATTAGATTATTGTTGTACATATTTGTTTTAAAAATGCTAAAAAATCACAAAAGAGATTAAAACAAGTATTTATTGTACATTAAAAATACTTACAAAAATATAATTATGTGTAAGTGATCTATTTTGAGATTTTGTTGAAACTTGTAGATCTCAAAAAGATCTACAAGTTTCATGTTTAACACTTTGTAGTTTGAAGCTTCTAACTATTTATTTTTACAATTTACAAGATTTTTGGGTATGTGGATTTTTCTTATTGGTGTTGCCACCTAGCTGACCCTTTCTTCCCTTCTCCACAGTAGTCGTCTGATCAACTTGATCAACAACCATGGGCTTTCCATGCATGTGCCCCTTTCAGACCCTCTGATTAGATGATCATGGTTGATCTCAACCGCATACTCGTGTTCTACTCTGGACCGCCTGATCAACGCGATCAGTTGAGGCATCGTCTTCCTCATCTATAATCGCCCTCTACCATGTCACACCTCACCAGGGCCCCATCTTCTCCACATTCTCCTAACCAACCCACTCTCCCCCTTTCGTCAACAAACTGTTCCCCAATCTTTGATCATGCATCCATTTTCCATGCATACACCTCCACCTCCACGATCCCCTCACTCATGTCGAGGAACGACTGTTGAAACCTCATCGACCACCACAAGGAAACCGTTGTTCCCTTCTTCAAATGGGTCACCACTGCCCACTTCACCCCCTGTCCATCCTTACGAGGGGATCAACTGAGTCCTTCTCCTTCCTCCTGTGACAAAGGAGTGTAGGATTGAGGGGTGATCAAGGCCATCTCCTTCTGTGAGACCCATAGCCACCGAGCCATGTCACGACGTTGATTGACAGCTGTTTAGGCTACTTGGAGCCATCCATGCCTAATGAAGACCTGAGCTTCATTTGAAGCTCGGCCCAAGCCTTCCAGTCACCCCCCTGGATCTTCAATTCTAGGAAAGTTTTCTTCATGTTTTTTATTGGTTTATCCTAATTATTATGGTATACATCATCACTCCCACCATCAGTTGATCACATCCCAAGCTTCGTCGGACATCCCTCGCCTATCCCCGGTCAGATCAAAGTCCTATTTAAGACATAACAAGTTGTATTTACAAACTCTTCCAAAAATATTTGGGCATATTAGATTGCATAGCATCGTACGGGCACATTCCTGAAGAGTGTGATTTTTTCTGTTCTGATACGCCATTTTGAAATGTAAACTTGATCATAACCTTAGCACATTAGTCAGAAATTTCTCATTCTCGAACTTCACACCATGATCATTTCTTAAATTATGATGGTAGATTCTTATTCGTTCTGAATATGTTCGTCTACCTTCTCAAATTCTAAGAAAAGCTAAGCCTTGGAAGAAATGAACAAAATCGTCCAAGTATAGTGTAATTAGTCATCTACTATAACAAAATATTAGTGATAACAAGTTAAACTTTCAGATTTAATAGGTCTAAATAAATCTAAGTGTAAAAACTCTAACGGTTTACTGAGCTAATGTGCTTTTTGGACATCAGGGGTTTTTCTATGGAGTTTTCATAGTTCACATGTTGAACACATGCTTACCTTCTTGTAGGATATTTTAGGAAGGTCTTTAACAAATCCAAGTTTGCAAATTCTATGGATTAAGTTCATGTGAATGTGATCTAATCTTTTATGCTACAGTAAGGATTGCAAGAATGCAAACTAGCGATGAACACTCATCGAACCTAAGTGTGTATATGCCTTTGTGTCTATCTCCCTTAAGCAACAAGTCTAGTATGTCTTCTTTAAGAACATCAAAACTAGAAAATAAAATATTACTTTAAAACCTTTATCAAGATCTAAGACTCACTCAAAAGATTGTGTTTCAAATTGTCAGCAAGGCTAACACAACTAATAAAGCTAAAGGGTTTGTGATCGTACCTTCATTAATTATCATACATCTGTGGTTCTTTCCAAAAGTGATAGTCCCACCAACTTAGGCTTTGAGGTTGAGGAAGAGACCCTTGTCTCCAGTCATGTGGCATAGACATCCACCGTCCATGATCCACTTTCTAGTATGGTCTCACTTGGTGTCCTGTGAAAATGTTGTCTGGTCATGATGGCATTCAATTGTTATTATGTGAATAACCCTAGGTTCTGCAAACAATGATGGGTTTCTTTGGTACCCATTGCTTGCGGGTCGTTGGAGGGGTACGATGGTCCTTGGATTTCTCCTCGGTTCCGTACCTTCTCGGCTTTAACTTGACTTTGAATTTTATTAGGAGGTAAAATATGTTTTTTTTTGTTTTAACAATCCTAGACCTACTTCCCTTTTCTTAGGTGGTACAAAAACACGTACTTAGTTCTACTTTAAAAGTTGTTGCCTAGGTTCTCCTTATCCTTAGTGAATTTTGCGAAATCATTAAAAACGGTATATGCATTCTGTTTTAGCTTACCTACAATAGCTTTTAGGTTGTATATATTTATCTTGAGGAAATTAATTTCATATTTATGATGTTTATCGTAAAGAGACAACTAGATATGAATTCTCGTGGTGCATGCATTTATAACACTTTGTTTTCCTTTTTCAATTTAACAACTAAATTATGCAACTCAATAATATATTCTTGTAATTCATCTAAAGAAAGCTCTTCAGAAGTTATCTCTTCATATTCAAGATCTATGAGCTCGATCAAGGCTTCTTCTTTTTTGGAATCATTTGATTCACCTCCACAAGATGTGGATGTGTCAGATTCGGAGTTGGAAGAGTCCCATGTGGCCTGAAAATATTTCCTCTTAGGGTGTGTTTGGATAGTGGGTTTAGGTGGGTTAACCTGGCAGCAGGTAACCCATTTTTGGGTTTCGGTGTTTGGATAGAGGGTTAAACTGGGGGTGAGTTAGAAGTGGGTTTATTGTGATATGATTGTATTGGAGTTTGAAAAAGTGAGTATTTATTGTGATGTGATTGTGGAGTTTGAAAAAGTGAGTAGAAGTGGAGTATTTTATAATTTTTATATGATATGATGGTATAATATATTATTTTTTGATGGAATTGATGATGGAGAATTGATTTATTTATTTTTTTTAAAAAGATAAAAGGTGGGACCCATGTGGAGGAAGAAAATATGGGGTAAGGGGGGTAAACCATCCCAAGGAGGGTTTACCCCCATTAACGAACGACACCTTAGGAAAATTGCGATGGTGTCAGTGACCTTTTCTCCTTTCTTCCTTCACTATCTTCTAGCCCTTGCTTGAATCGTCGCTTCGTGATTCTTGAGCATTGCTGCTCTTGAGAAGTGGACAATGCTTCTTAAAATGCCCCTTCTTCTTATAGTTGAAGCATTCAAGATGGTTTTCTTTACATCATTCCTTTTGATGAACTTCTTCAATTTCCTGGTGAGCATAGCCAGGTCCTCAATTGAGTTATCCTTCGAAGTCGATTTTGTGGCCTCAATTGCAACAGTACATTTCTTCCTCTTGACTTTGTTTTCTACTTTGCATGTCTGAGTTTTCTCAATTTCATAGGATAAGAACTTGCCTATGAGTTCATCAATGGGGAAGGTGTTGGTGTCATTTGCTTCTTTGATAATTGTAGTTGTTGCACTCGAGATAGGTGTGAGAGATCTTAGTATCTTCTTCACATGTTCTGGCTCTTTGATGTCAACTTTGAGATTGTTGAGACTGTTGATGATTGTCTAGAATCTCATGTAACTTTTTGTCAATGTTGAAAAGAATAAGGCTAGCAAATCACCTAGTACACTTATTATCTATGACATGCCATACATAAATATCAATAGATTTTAAAAAAATTTGCATGTGTACCTTCTAGTTATTGCAGTTCGTTCCATTCAAGTGTAGTGGCATGATAGTCGACTGTCTTTCAAAATACTTACTTGCGATTATTGTTATGTATAACGTCGAGTAGTGACTTCAAGATATTGATCTAAGCTCTGATACCGAATATGAGTTCGACAATTGGAATACCACCAGAGGGGTGAGTAGTGGTTCGAGACAATTTTAAAACTTTTCATAGAATATTCAACAAACATAAAAATATTCAACTAAGCAATCCAATCAATACTCTTTGCACAGTATTTCAGCATGGAAATCCACATGGGTAAAAATCATGACCTGATTCTTCTTGACTCAGAATTTATCGCTTAGACGATCTAATCAATTGCTCCACTAAACCCTGAGATATGTGTGTGGATATCTCAACGATTTATAAAGTTGACATTTCACAGTCTTGGATCAAACTCCAAGATCAATATTATAGATTAGACATTGTTGAATAAGAAGAACAAATAAGCTTTGACTTTCTTCATGCTTCCTTAGATATCTCACTTTCAAGAGCTTTACTACAACTTAGGATCGGTCACCTAAAGTCCTATAGAAAGATGTTAACCAGAAATAAAGAGATAGAGCAATAATATTTTTTAGTGAGTATAATCTTCACATATTAATAAATCATTCTCCAATAAAGAACAATGATAACTAGAGATAAATCAACAGAATATAATTACTCTAAGATTCACAAACAGTAGCACATATATCACAGATATAGCAGAGGGGAATACTCAATATCAACTACATAATAAATATCACTACATTGAGAAGACTGTCAAAATTACTCTGGCCCCAATCAAAAAAACTTGAGAGAAGGTGAGTGCAATCAAATTCTACTGAACTGAAAACTTTGCATCACAACTTTAAACCAAAATATTCTTCTTGAAAGATAGGATGAATCGATGAGCAGGAGGAAGAATATAGAGGAAACTACTCAGAGATAGCTTCTCTCTTTCTAGAGAATATAGGATTGATTGCTCGAGTATTGTGTATTCCAACAATGGGTATGGGGTCATTTATATAGGGGTATAGAAGAATATGATTGTTGGAAACAAAACAAGTAAAAAATCAGATATGATTTTCTGATATGATCGAGCAAGTCAAGCTGTATGATAGACAACTGTAAATTATCACTCAAGTAGGAAGCTATGATCAATCAATTGATGTTTGTCGGGTAGGTGATTGACAAGGCATGATCAGGTAGAATGAACGTGACTGGTACGTGATGATCGATTAGTGACAAAAGATGATCTATCAGTTCATGAATATTTGATCTCTCTATTTTGAGAACTTTTAATTGAATCTTGCTTGAGGTTACAACTTTGAAAAAATAATACAAATAAATAACCCCAACACCTTTGAACAAAGGCAAGCAACAAGTCTGAGTTTCTGCTTCACTTAAAGGAGATGACTCTTTGTAGTCATGTCGAGTTGAAATCCACACTTGCAGTCTTGCAATTACAAAGAATATTTATGTGAGCGACTACAATATAACCTTATGTATGTGTCATATTTAAAATCTTAGGGGGAAAATGAACTAACATATTGAACTATCTTCTTCAGGGTTTTGTCATTAAATTTCTCATTCGATCATTAGAAGTTGGTATCGATCATATGCTTTCCCAAAGCATATATCACACCTAAAATTCATGTCTTGCTTCTAAAGCAAGATGACCATCGATGGGATTTGGTTGGTCCTAAAATCTCACGAGTGAGCTCATTTCTTCTAATACATATTATCATATTACTCATCTGCCCTTTTATGCACACAAACTCACCGGAATATTGATAATTCAGAACGATCAAGGTACCTAACTTCTGGTCTCAGAGGAGCTTGTGGTGTCTGAGATGTCAGATCAGACAATCATTGTATCGACCCTCTCTCGGCTCTCGGTACCCAATCAGTCAAAATAGATCAAAAATCACCCCACAAATATGTAAATGTAATGAAAAATATGTGAGGTGAAATTTATTATACACTACAAAAAGTGTGTATAGTGATAAATAGTAGGGTTCGAACCACTGAGATTGACGGAGGATATGTAAAATAATAATAATAAATAATTTTGTATTTTTTTATCTTTTTCTAATTTTTATGGGGTTTTAATTATATTTATTTTTTATGTATTTTTAACTATTATATATTTTTACATTTTTTAATTTTTATTTTATTTTATGCAAATTTTTAATTTATTTTCTAATTTTAAAATACAATATATATTTATATATAATAATAATGATAATATGTATTATATAAGTAATACAAAGTATATATAAGATATATAGATATTTATATTTTTAAATAAATATATTTAAATTTTAGAAAATAAATTAGTTTATGGTTTTAATATTTTCTCCATTTTTGATACTTTTATATAAATTTTGCTAATTTTTATGCATTTTAAAGTAATAAATTGTACAAAACACTGAATAGAATAAATATGACCGAATGTTTTGGGGTTTTAAAAATAGATAATAGGTTCAAAAATTCCCAAAACTATATATAATATACAATATATATAATAAAGAAAAATAAAGAACATAAAACAAATTTTGGATTTTTAATGAATTTTTACTGAATTTTTTAGAATTTTTAGGGTTTTGTAATTTTAAGGTTTAGTTTTATATTTTTTGTGATTTTTGGTCTATAGGTAGAATATATAATAATATATTAATTATATATATTTTTTGAATTTTAGAGGTGGTTTATAATTTTTTGGATTTTAATAGTTAGATGGGGAATAAAATAATTATTTTTTATTTTTATAAATAAGAAAATAACTTCAAATACTTGGTGAAAAATATATGTGATAAATCTAGTAGGCACCTTTGATAGTTTTTCTATGATTTTAGAAATAAAATGTTATTTTTAATAAAGAAAATACAAGAAATAAAAATCTAGAAAATGTAGGGACTTATTTGCAATTTAAATAAAGTTTAAATGCATTTAATAACCATAAAAACAAAGTCGAAGGGCATCTAAGTAATTTATCCAATTAAACTCAGATTTTATATGCATTTGGCAGGGGTATAAATGCAATTAAAAGAAAATGGAGGGTCCTGTTTGCAATACTTCTAGAAAAATAACACTATTTATATAAATTAGAGGGCTAAACATAAATACCTAATGCTGCTAGAGCTAGATGCAAAAATCCCAAGACACGCATATGATCATGTGGGGTGACTTGGTGAGGGACAAAGTGCAAATACGTGGAAGTTTGGGGGTCCCCTTTTAGATATTGTAGAAATATTTAAACTATTTATAATGCTAATTGAAAATTAAAAAAAGGCAGTAGGGATCTCAAAAATTTACCCCCCTAAGGGGTGTGATCCAACAACGCAGGAGGCACCATATCACTCACTTATCTTGATCCAGCGGCTGAAGAAGTGCAATGTTTCGCCTAAAATCAAGGGCCTAGATTAGATTTGGGCCTCATACATGATCTGATGGCTATGTAGGGGCCACGAAGAACTGGGAAGAACTCCTTCTTCCCTAAACTTCGATCACCCTGATCTTTGTGCTCCTACAATCTTCTTCAAAGCTAAGATGCTCACTAGCCTCATGGTGTCCCACCGCTCTTTCTCAAGCCTTCAGATTGCACCCAGGTCCCAACGATGGGGACCTAGAGGGGTCTTCATGTTTCGATGACATGTGCCCAAGATTAGGATCAAATTCACTCACAAGGGCTCCGTAAAGGACTCGGACTTGCAACAAAAGTTTTAGGGGCTCGAGGGGGACTCGGTCAACCTGTTGTTGAAGATGGAAGCACACTGGAATGGATGGGGGGAGGAGCTCCAAATGAAGATGAAAGACAAAGCTGGGTGGACTTGGATCTTGCAGATATAGGGTGAAATCGATAGGGGTTTTATGAAGAAGGCGATAAGGATCGATATGAGGGTGATAGTGGGTCGAAACAAAGTAGGAAGCATGATGAATTCGAGCTGGAGCTGAAAGCTTCAATAAACTAAAATCTAGAAAATAAGCTAAGCTAATGATTAATTTATTGAACTAACATCTAATTTAAGATGCAGGAAAAATCTACACTATAAAAACGAGAGAAAACATCTCAAACATGGGAGTTCTAGGGAGTGGAAGAGGTTCATCGGAGATGCTCTGGCAAAACCTGGACCACCTCAAATTCACCCTTCTCCACACTGACAATGCCAAGAAGCTCAAATTGTCACCAAGAAGCTTAACTCGGATGGTTCCTATTAGGGTTATTAGGAAGAAGAGGGATCGACAATTCTGATAGGGCTAGGGGTAGGCAACGGATAATTGACCGACGGGTCAACCAAGGGGGGCGCCCATGGGCCCACGTTAGCATGTGTCAAGACAAAACATGGAATAATCCTTTTATTAAATTAATTTAAAACAATAAATGATTTTATTAATTACAAGTCAACACATGAAACTTTTTTCTTATTTTTCAGAATATTTATTGTTATTTTTATTTATTTTTATGACTTTATTTATTAGATAATAATTTTTACAAGTTTAAACATAAGTATAATTACATATATGTTGTATATTTTTATTTTGTACTTTAAATTTTATTATTATATATTTATGTTTTACATATTTATAATATATTTAAATAAATATGTACATATTTGTTTATTTTATTATTTTATTTATGCATTTTAATAAATAAGTGTATATACATTATAGGTATAATGTGCCTATATTTATTTTAATGTATTTTCAACATTTTTTGTGTTGATATTTTTAATACATTTCAAATGATATTTACAAGTATATAAAAATATAAGGAAATTTAAATTTTAAAGTATAAATATAATGAATAAAATATCCAAGTATATGTGACAATGGGATCCCAGAAAAGCTGACTTTCACATCTTATCTCTATTTTAAATGAAACAACCTTTACTAGATAGATAATTTAATTTTAAAAACAATAAAAGGTGAATTTGGTCAATTTTGAGCACGTATGGAGGAGTTATTGGTCTGTGGAATTTTGTTTGCGACTCATCTGTGTGTTCTTGTCATATTGTGTGTTATTTTTATGTGCAATTATTCTTAAATTTTTCTATGTATTTTTATACATATGTTTCATGTTGAGGGTTTTATTATTTGAGGTGTATAAAATGAAAAATAAAATAGGGGTAAAATGGATCTTTTATTGAAGAATGAAATTAGGGTTTTGAGTATTTTCTGAACAGTTAAGTGCTCTATCTCTCCCTACTTTATTCTCGATCTAACAAGTCAATATTTACTTAGTCTCAGAGTTTATGGTGATTCGGTATATTTAATACTTCATTTCTTTTTCTTTTCTTTCCTTTATTTTTTTAAATTTTTAATTAAATTCATATATTTATACATTATTTATAAGTTAAACACTGAATGTTATTTTGTACAAATCAATACTATTTACATGCATTTATTTATGGGATTAAGGCCAAAATGGAAGAATAAATGTGTTGAAATGGAGAATCATCACCTCCTATATACTTGTCTTTTCTAGTCCTTAGTAAACACTTATGATAAATAAAATAAAGAAAAGAAAAAGAAAGAACTTGGAATAATTTTGACTTTAGAACTTATCTTAATAAAATCAAAGTCTGGATCTAAATGAAGACCTTTAGATTGTTCGTTTGTTTGGAACCATGTTCAAGTTAGGAATTATGACACAACAACCCTTAAGTTCCATGCTCCTATATCCAGTTCAACTCAATAACATGGTCATAACCATCCTTTCAAAGGTATACTCTTGTAAACCTGAAATGTCAGGTACCATGAGTGTGAATTGTGTTAGCTCTTCCCAGATAAATAGTTGGACTATCAAGTAGTCTCATCCTCTCGTAGCTCATCCTTTGTGAGATGAATATTTCCTTCTAAGTTCAGGTGTGTGCTAGCTCACAACGAAGAAGGGGGAAGTTAGAAGAGAGGAAAAGAAGTAGAAATGGATAGGTGTAGTCGCATTTCATTGTGAAGCTCGGTCGGTGTGACCAAGTCTCCACCAAGAAGCAAGCATTTTTTGGAAGCTCAAAGTTTTTAACTTTTTGGTATAGGATTCTTTTTTTGGATATTTTCTTTATTTGTCCTCTGTATTCTTATTTTTCCCTGAAAGATATAGAATCTTTTATTCTGTTCATGTTTTGGGGTCTTGGAAAAATTGTGCTAGCAGACCATTCCTCATCTGAAGTTTTATTTCAATATAGTCTCCAGACATTAGATGCCCATGCTACCATAGGAAGTGGGTTGAAGTACTGATTTCGGCAGTCCTTAGGAATGATTCCTGAGCCACCCTTGACGAAGCATCCTAGTATCGTCCCGACTTAAACTCCAAGATATTTCAACAATCCATCATGGTTGAGCAATGTGTTAAGTACAAGGTCTCAAGTTAAGTCATTGTCTCAAAAGTCGTACATATGATAAGAAAGGTTCTAGTTAAACACATTGAATCAACTCATGAATATAGTCTTACGGAACCTAAAGAATTACGTCAAAATGACCTGAAGCATCTCAATTATAGTCCTTAACGGGTTCCTCTGAAATTAAGTGGATTAGGTTATAGACCGAGCTCTAATCTTCAAACTTTATTTATACTTGTTCAATTATCATTATCATTCTAAAAAATGCAAATGTAATGCAATGCAATGCAAGGAAATATTTTGTGAAACTATTTTTTGATTTTGATTTTTTATGGGGTTTTGAAAAAGTTTTGCAATTGAAAATTTTAGGGTTTTTTATGAAGGTTAGTCACGGTTTATGTACAACTATTTACACAAAATTGAGTGCCTATTTATGAAGATTGGATATAGATATCTACATTGGGAATTTGTACATAAGATAGATGTCAGTTGTTATTCATAGATTTTATATACAAAGGTTATAAAGAATTTTATTTGAGTTTTTATTCATCATAATTATATACAAGGTTCTAAAAATAGTTTGAAAACCTTTTTACAAATATTTTGATAATTTTATTTTAAAAACAATTTATAAACATTTACACAATCTGAAAATTATTTTACAAAGATTTTTCAAGGGTATAAAAAAAATTTTCAAAGTATTTTTGTAACTATTTTCCATGTCATTTGCAAACTGAATTTTCAAAATATTTTATTCAAAAAAATAAAATGAAATAAAATTTTTCAAACATTTATAAACTAATTTTTACAAAGAGTTTGAAAATACTTTACTAAAGTTTTCCAAATAGTTTCAAAATATTTTACAAGTCATTTTACAACCATTTTTCAAATCATGTTGCAAAATGTTTTTAAACTAATTTATTAATCATATTATAAAGAATTTTGAAAAAAAATATACATATTTATAGTGTATTCTTTATATTTTATTTAGTATATACCCTTACTCAATATAGTATATTAACC
The DNA here is from genome assembly GCA_037367405.1 of Ottelia alismoides. Lineage (NCBI taxonomy): Eukaryota > Viridiplantae > Streptophyta > Magnoliopsida > Alismatales > Hydrocharitaceae > Ottelia > Ottelia alismoides. The sequence continues at coordinate 560,219 of JAZKJV010000316.1, read as the reverse complement.
ATATTATTCAAAATACAAAAGTACGAGTTATGGCTAAAGTATATACAACGTATATACGCCCCCCATACTTAGCGTAAACTATGTCCTCATACTGATCAAAGAGAAAAAGGAAGACATAACTCGTGTTGAGCATAGGAAAGTCTATACTATAACGAATAAATAAAGAATGAATAAAAGGAGGATTCTCCCCCACACTTAGGATTAACTAATCCTAAGTATGGAAGACTGTATACAAAATGGGGACGATGAAGGATTAGAATGTACAAATCATCTGGCTCGACTTGTCCCCCATATACTTAGGGTGAAATATCCCCCAATAAGATGAGAGACAAACAAGAGAATGAATAAAGAATAACTCAAATACACTCATCCCCCATATACTTAGGATGAAGTTCATCTTAAGTATAACACAGATGAATGGAATACAATGGAATGAAAGAATTGAAAATTGAAATAAAAAGGAGAAAAGAAGAAAATCGATCAAAAATGTTTTTGATTGCATTATCTGAATCCACTATAGATGCTGAGAGTTCTTCGTCGAATACAACCTGAATAAAATAGACAATGGCCATGAATGTATCATGCTCTAAATATGGCTTCAGCAACTGATCGTTGGCAATCAATGGTTGTGTATCATATGACAATTCAGATATTAAAATGCTTCCATTGTCATGTACAGTTAGACGATGAATAGTCCTATCCATTTACACTTTAATTTACCCAAGAATATCTTCAACTTTACATCAAATGACCACACTTTCTGTCCAGTCTTGAAGGTCTTTCATCTAATTTGTCGATCGTTCCAGCATTTGACATTCTCCTTGTACATTAAGCTATTATCGTAGGTGTAGTCTCAGAATTCCAAGAGCTTGTTTAGATCTATCTTCCTATTCTAACCACCTTTTATGACTCGAGATTACAAATATTTACTACCCAAAGAAATTTATGAATTAATTCCATCGACAGACGGCATGTCTTTCCATATACAAGACAATAGGGTTACATGCTTAGGGAAACATGTAATAAGCCCATAAAACTAAGTCTAGAACTTGTGACTAGTTCTTCCTATCTGGCATGATAAGTTTTTGCAAGATCGTCTTATTTTCTCTATTCGACAATTCGGCCTAGCCATTAGACTGAGGATGATAAGGAGATGTGACATGATGATTGATGTCATACTTCACTAATTTCTTCACTTCTTTATTGATGAAATAGCTATCCCCGTCTGAAGTGAGAATCCTCAGAATCCCAAACCACAAAATGATGTTATCTTTCAGAAACAACAGACTATTCAGCTATCACCGGATCGAGCGAGAATAGCTTCTACCCAGCAACTCACATAATCAATGACAAGAAGGATGAACTTCAGACTCAAGGAGAAAGTAGCCAATATCCCACCTACCTCTAAGATACGTATGTCTCTTGATTTTACATGTTTATCTGGCGCCATTCATCTCAGGAGTGGTAGGAGATTGCAGTCACCTACACACCAGTTGGGGTTGGGAGATCTAACCACTGAGAGAGCATCATCTTCTACATCATCTCCATCATCAACAATCGAGAGGACCAGTGTAGCAGCACCCAAGTCCGGAGTTTCATCGCCTTCACCACCACCTTCACCAGACAGATGTAGATCACCATCAACAAGGGAGAATATACCAATCACAGATTCTTCCTCTTCGCCAGCAGCAACATCCCTTTCTGTTTTAGATTCTGCTTGTCCTCCACCTAATTTGGACAACACTGTACAGACTGATTTTGGTTGTCCTTTTATACATGAGGATTCTACTTTGAATAATGGAAATGAACATTTGCATGTTTATTCTGGTTCAGTGCCATTTCCTTCTGCTATCAAATCTAAGAAAATTCAAAAATTAAAAATAGCCCTGTCTGATCCTGGAGTGGTTGAGATCTTACAAAACATCTTTTTAAAGATGCCACTCCTTAGGGTCATAGAATACATGCCTACAGTAAGAAAGGGAATGAAAGATCCATGTACACAAAAGCGCTAACCAAGGAAGAACAGATGAAAGGAAACAAAGAAATACATCCTGACCATGGCCATAGTTCATGCCATCAGTAACTTCTTGCCTAAAAATGAAGACAAGGGAGCACCTTACATCCGTTGCCATATCTTTGATCAAGAATTTGATCGTACTCTTCTCGATAGCGATTCCTCCATTAATCTCATGCTTTCCTCTTTACTAACTGAATTTTGGTTAGGGCCTCTTAAAACAACCAGGACGATCCTTCGGTTTACTGATAGATCGATTAAGAGGCGAAGAGGCATTTTAGAGGACGTTATTGTAACGGTGCAGGGAATGAAATTACCTATTGATTTTGTTGTCATGGATGTGGATACACCTGCACCGTTACTCCATACTCCGATCATACTAGGTCGACCATTCCTCTGAACGGCCGAAGAAACCGTTGATTATGGTACTGGAGAGATCATATTTCACTCTCACAATGACAAGGTGAAAATTGAGACGATCTCTGATCCTAGACCATCACCGCCACCTGTAGTAGATGAGACAGAGAAATCTATATTAGAGCCAGATGAATGTGATTTTCTTGCTGAATTCAAAGAGACAAATCTTTTCACTGATTTTATAGATACCCAAGAGTTCCTTTCCTAAAAGGACTCTATGGAAAACACAGTCGACATGAGTTCCCTTGGTGGTCCAATTGAGCTAATTGTTGATGAGCAATTTGAGCTAATTTCTGAGGATCAATCTGAGTTTTTAGATGCACCTTCTATTTTTCCTTTGATACACTTTTCTGAGATTACTGATGATAGGCCTCATTCTGAGAGTTCTGAAGTATAGATATCTGAGCCATTGGTTGAATTTCCTGATTTATGCATAGATGAGAGACATCTTTCTGAGATTGTTGCTGATATATCTAAAGCATTAATTGATAAGAATGTTTAACACCCTGATGAACCCTTCCTTTCTAAGCATAGATCATTCATTGCATATCTATCAGAGATTTTACTTACTGAATCATTAGTAGCCAAGGTGGACAGTCCACAAAGTACATATCATATATCATCTACCAGTGCAGTAGCAGAGATTATTGTAGAGACGATTCAGACCCCACCTGAGCTAAAGGTTTTATCATCAACGTTGAAATATGCCTTCTTTGCGGGACCCCCCTAAAATGTTTCTGGTCATCCTCAGCTCGCAGATGATCGCTGAACAAAAATTTCTCATACTAGAGGTTCTTGAGAGAAACTGCAAGACCACAGGATGGAATATATCGGATCTCTGTGGGATTAATCCAGCTTTGTGCTTGCATCATATCTACCTAGAGGATGACTATAAACCCTTCCGTGAATGTCAGCGCCATCTAAATCCAAATCTAAGGGAGGTTGTCATGAAGGAGACCATAAAATGGTGTGATGTTGGCTTTATATATATATATATATATATATATATATATCCCATTTCGGATTCCAAATGGGTCATCCCTTTACATGTGGTCCCGAAGAAATCCGAGATTACGATAGTAAAGAATGACCGTGGTGAGTTTGACCCGGGTACCTACTTTATGGCGTGTCTGTGTAGATTACCAACGCCTAAACTCAGCTACTAAGAAGGTTCATTTTCCACTATCCTTTATTGATAAGATTGTTGAGAGGTTGGCAGGGAAAGAGTTCTTTTGCTTCTTGGATGGATATTCGGGATACAACCAAGTTGCCATCGTTCCTGAAGATCAGGAGGAAACTACTTTCACTTGTCCGTTTGGCACCTATGCCTATAGACGGATGCCCTTTGGATTGTGTAACGCTCCCGCTACATTCTAAAGGTGTATGTTGGCCGTTTTTGCCGACATGGTGGGTATTTTCCTTGAGGTCTTCATGAATGATTTCTCGATCTACTGGAATATTTTTAACACATGTCTTGCTCATTTAGACTGAGTTTTTCAACATTGTTGTGAGGTAAACCTAGTGCTCTCGTAGGAGAAGAGTCTTTTTATGGTGACTAATGGGATTGTATTGGGCCATGTCATCTCCAAACAAGGTATAGAGGTTGACTCGGCTAAGATTGATGCGATTTCCAAGTTAGAGCCACCTCCGAATTTGAAGGAGTTGAGATCATTTTTGGGATACATAGGATTCTATAGGAGATTCATAAAAGACTTCAGCAAAATCACCAGACCTTTGACTAAGCTTCTCTGTAAGGAGACTGATTTTGTTGTCGATGATAAAGTCCTCCTTGCATTCAATTAGATGAAAGAGATGGTTACTAGTGCTCCTGTCTTACAACCATCTGATTGGTCTATTCCTTTCGAGATCATGACAGATGTCTCAGATTGCGTAGTTGGAGCTGTTTTAGGACAGAGAAGGGATGGGATACCATTTGCTATACACTATACTAGCAAGACTCTGGATGAAGCACAATGAAATTATACAGTTATAGAGAAGGAAATGTTAGCAGTTGTGTTTGGGCTAGAGAAGTTCAAATCTTACCTCATCGGTTCCCACGTTATTGTATACACGGATCATACTACCATACAATACTTGCAGGCAAAGAAGGATGCCAAACCACGCCTTATTAGATGGATCCTTCTTCTCCAGGAATTTGATTTAGATATTCGAGATAAACTTGGAGTGAAAAATGTTGTGGCAGATCACCTTTCTCGTATCATGGATGTAGAGAGCTCTGAGCAGAACATGATCCCTATTTCTGAAACCTTTCCAGATGAGGCCATTTTGTCTGTGGACACACTCCCATGGTATGCTAATATTATAAACTATCTTATCTCCAAGAAAGTTCCACAAGATTGATCGAATTACAAGGTAGATAGATTTATGTTAGAGATTCATTATAACCAGTGGGAGAATCCGTACCTATTTTGCAAGGGTACATATTGTATCTGGAGAAGGTACATCCTCAAGAGGAACACACTAGTGTACTTGAGCACTATCACAAATTAGAATCTGGTGGGCATCATTCAGGGAAACACACGGCAACAAAGGTTTTACAGAGTGGCCTATGGCGGCCCACATTGTTTAAGGATGCTGCAGAGTATGTTCGAGGTTGTACTGACTGTCAGAAAATGGGAGCAACCGTTGGTTCTAAAGATACCATGCCCCTGAGATACATACAGATTTCTGATGTTTTTGATGCTTGGGGTATAGACTTCATGGGCCCATTTTCTGTTAGTCAGGGATTTCAGTACATCCTTCTCGTCGTGGATTATGTTAGTCGATGGGTGGATGCTATCCCCACCCAAGCTGCCAACAGTCATACAACGTAATCCTTTCTCAAGGACCACATTAATGCATGGTTCGGGATTCCCAAAATATTGATTTCATATGGGATAAGATATTTTATTAATAGAGAAGTAAATAAACTTGTGAAGTAGTACACCATTGAGTACAGAGTTGCGTCTCGTTACCACCCTCAGACTAATGGCTTGGCAAAAATTTCAAATAGGGAGATAAAGATGATATTGCAAAAACTTGTATGTCCAGATAGGAAGAACTGGTCCCAGATGCTTGATTCGGTTCTATGGGCTTATCAGACGGCGTACAAGTCTCCTTTGGGTATGTCTCCCTATAGATTGGTGTATGGAAAGCCTTGCAAACTGTCAGTGGAATTAATTCACAAATCTTTATGGGCACTCCATGTATGCAATCTTGATTATGAGAAGCAAGAAAGAACATGAAGTTAGATTGAATAGATTAGTGGAATTGCTAGACTTTGCATATGATAACTCACTCATGTATAAGGAGAAAGTCAAGCGTTGGCATGATAAACACATTCGAAAGAAGACTTTCTTTCCTGATCAGAAAGTTTAGTTATTTGATGCTAAGTTGAAGTTGTTTTCTGGAAAATTGAAAAGCAAATGGTTAGGACCATTCATCGTGAGAGTTGTGCGTGACAATGAGAGTATTGTCATATCTGGGTTGTCATCTAATGCACAACCATTTTTTGTGAACGGACAATTGCTAAATCCATATATAGATCATGATACATTTCTGTCCATTGTGGATTCTATATCTGTGGTATCAGATGATGACATTTTGATTCCATCTTCTACGTCTGATACATGATATGACTACCTCTCGTATATCCTTTCGTTTCATTCTTTCTTCTCCCGTTTTATCGTTCACCCCTTTTCCACGTGTATATATGCTATACTTACGATGTGCTTTATCCTACGTAATGGGGGGGGGGGGGAGGATTTGTATTGTTCATATTCGTCCTGTTCATCACTCTTGTTATTGCCTATGCTTAAGGATACTCTACCCTAAGTATAGGGGGAGTGATGTGTTCGTATCGTTTTATTTAGTGTGTTTTTCTGTTGAGTCCGTACATTCTCTTCATCGGTTTTCCCTTTTGTACAGTCTATTATACGTAGGATTACTTGATCCTCAGTATAAGGAGGATCATCGATTTCTCTTCTTTTTCTTTTTTCTTTGAGTGTTGTAGCATAGGAGTCTTTTCACTTTTCTATACTTAGAACGATTTATGTCTTCCTTTGTCGCTCTCTGATCACTATGAGGGCATAGTTCGAGCTAAGTATATGAGGGTGTCGTACATATTGTATATATACTTTAGACATAATTTGTATTTTTAAGATAATTATTTTGGGGATATGTATATAATTTTGTAAAATCCACGTGTGTATAAAAAAACCGCAAAAAACAAAAAAACAAAACAAACAAAAAAAAACAAAACAAAAAAACAAAAAAAATCTTCTTGTATATACTTGTATATATTTTACTAACCCTTTTCCCATAAACATTCCCTAAAAATTACAAAATCAAAAGTCTATAAAAATTTGCACAATTAAAAAAAACTTTCTTTTCAAGTATGCATTTTCCTTCAAAAATCCATAAAAAAGTTCAAAATTAGAAAATTATTTCAAAAAATGTTCTTTTCACATGTGCAATATTTTTTTTCAAAAAACGCTTTCTTTGCACTGTACATATTTTCTTGCATTTGTATGTGCATTTTTCTAGATAGTATTGACACTTAAACTAAGTTTGGAATAAAATTGAAGAATGAAGCTTAGTTGGACCTTAATCCACTTAATTTTAGAGGAACCTTATAAGAAATGAAGTTGAGACTTTTCAGGTTCCAATGACTTAATTCTTTGAGTTCATAAGATTATGTTCACATGTCATCTTGAGTAGTCTAAGAAGAATATTTAACAACACACACATGATTCTTTCAGACCGTGGCTTATCTTGGAAAAACACTCTACATGTAGCTCTTCATGGATGAGGTAGTGAGGAGGAAGAATCTTTTGACTTGGGGTAGAATACGAGGTTAGTACATCTAGGCAAAACCTCTCGTCTTCCTCTAGGGAGGGAAGTGCGTCTCAACCTGGTCTAGTGATGTTGAGGTCTAAAGACAGGATGCTGTGGGGTTGCAATAATGCTTCAAAAGAGGGATAGTCTACTGGCTCAAGAGGAAAAACTCCTTATGTACATGATGCATCTTGTATACTTGTATATACTTTCAAACAAAATAGAGGTAAAATGCAGAATCTCCAAAAGTGAACATGCCTAATTGAAAAGTAAAATGCCTGCCGGAGTGTATATACAAGGATAAAAAAATAAGAGCTTCAAAGTCAATTTTTTGTAAGCTTGCAGCGGATGACTTGGCTACACTGGTCATGCATCCAAGTTTAGGTAGCTATACTAGTTACCGTCCATTCTTTTCTCCATCCCCTCTTCTTGAGCTGGTTGTACTTGAACTTAAAAGGGAATATCCTTGCTCCTCAAGGAAAGAGTTGCAAGACCGGGGAACTAGAGTTGCCTTATTGAGGGAGGCTATTTCTTTACTACTTTTGATATGGGGAGCTATATCTTACTTACACCATACAAGTAAAAATTCATAGTCACAAGATTTGTGTATGTAGACTTATTCTGACCTGACTATTGAGGTGACCTGAATAGGAGTTTTGTGGAACTTAGAGTCTGTTAGGTTTTAAATCCATTTCCCATTAAGGTTCTGCTACACTAATAATCCAAAGGTCCGACAGATCTCCAAACTACAATATTTTGAAGATAAGTTTAATACTCAAAATTGTCCTAACTTCTTTATTTTTCCTTTCTTTTTTCTTATATTCACTTATTCTTTCAAATAAGGGTTTGCTAAGGGACTAGCAAAGGTAGAACATAGGGGGATGATGAATATGCAATTCATCATCTTTATTCATTTATTTTAGGTTAAAATCCCTTATAAAACACCTCTATATAATACTAACTCCATATTCTTACTAATTTGCATTTGTGTTTAAATATTGTATATTTGTATATTATTTTAACTTAAATTAAATAATAAAGAAAGAAAGGGAAAAAAAAGAAAAAAAACGAAGACTATATATATGTAATAGATACATGCTGACTCGAACCTTGAGAGAAGGTCAAAACTTGACCATGAATAAAGTAGGGGGAGATATGGTCCTTACTCAAAAAATCCAAAAAAATATGTGTGTTGTAAATACTTCTCACTTATTTTGCATATATATATATATATATATATGTAAAAAACTAACTCTATTTTATTTGTACATAAATTGACCTCAAAATAAATAATTTTCAAAACAAAAGTTGTAATTAAAAATGTTTTCGAGATAGTAAAAATAATTGCACAATGAAATCATGTATATAATAAAAGTAACCACATCCGAAAAAAGCCATTGAGCGATAATTAAAAGATCAATTCTGGCTCCATATTAACTCAAATTGAACCAAACTCACTTCCATTATATTCTAAACTAAATTATCTTTAAAATGACTGCGATTTCATAATTTTTGGAGTTACGGTTGAAAAGTTAGTTTTCTAGGGTGGTTTGTGCAATTTTACCATTTATTTATACATATAGTATTTGTAAATATTTGTATATATTTTTACTAATTATTTAAAATAAAAGTGCATAATAATAAAAATAATAAAAATTTTAAAACAAAAGACTAATTTCCTTATTTAACCATGTAAAGTTTGTATTATATGTATATAGAATATGTATATAGTTAAATTTCTTAAATAACTACCACAAAAAAATAAAAAAAATTAACACTTTTTTTTGAAATTAATAAAATGAAGAAAATACAAAAAATATTTAATTTTTGTAAATATTTTTAAACACTAATTGCTTTTATATTTATCTCATTTCGAAATTCTTTTCTCTTATCTCTTATCTTTATTCAAAGTTTTGAAAATTCAAATTCTATTCTTCTATCTATTAATATGGTTCCTTATCCCTTTTCTCAACTTGACTTATCTTTGGTGAGAGGAACCCGATCTTTAAGAGTCTTCTTGTTGCAGAATGGTGCCTAGCCTCCGCGCTGTCCGGTGACAGCGAGTCGGCCTTTGTTGAGGCGATCACCGTATTTTTTCGCTCCTAAGGTGAGATCCGTCATTTTCTCTTATTTTTTATCTAGGTTAATTTACTTTTATTTTTTCGCATCTTTGTTTCATCATCATTTTTTATCTAGATCTTAGAATCATCCATCACAATTTCGATCCACCTTCAATTCCAATTTTTCATCTCATTTTCTCGATCTCTCCATGTTCACATTCTATCCCTCACGATCTACCAACTCCGACCGCTATGGTGGTACGAGATACAGATCCATTCCTCATTCTTCGCTGGATCCTCGTTCACATATTCCATTTTGATTTTGGGATTGGGCCATCGTGCTCGCATCCTAATTTGTTTAAATAAATAAATAATATATATTTTTTCTTTCTAACATTTATTTTACAGGAATAAATAAAAAGATTTAAAAAATAATTTTTTTTGCATTTGCGTTTCTGTTTTGAAAAAAATAAAAAAATAAATAAAACTTTTTTCTTCTTCTATTTTTTTACAATAAAAAAATAAAACAAAATAAATAAATAAATAAATTCGGGCACGGTTGCCAGCCCATGTTGCTCTGCCTTCACTGCCATGCTGGCCGCCCCCTCCGCCGTAGGTCTCCACCGACCTCCGCTTGGGGCAGAGCTGTTCCGCTGCGACTTCATCCACCACGCCTTTCTGCTGGGCGTGCGTCGCTCAACACCCATCTTCTCTACCGCAACCACCTGCTGCGAGCCTCCCGTGGCCTCCCGCAGTAGCCATTGGCCGCCCACCAAGAGCCATCACCTCTGCATACCTTCGCCTAGGCAAGCCCATCGCCGTCCACCACCACGACCTCGTCTCCCTTAGCCGTTAGCCTCATCTTCTGGAACCTCTAACACCACCACCAGCACAACCTTCGCCTGGGGAAGAGCTGCCGTTTGCAAGCCTCTGCTGCTTGGATTCGCTCGACACCACTTCCCCGCCTCAAATTACATCCACACCCCTCAAAGTTATCAAAATAACAAAGATGCCCCTGCACTCCAGAGCCTAGCACGTGCGTTGCAAGTGCACCTTAGGTAAATTGCAACATTTTACTCATCATTTTATTGCTGTTATCTTTTAATGCATAAACATTGAATAATTGTGGTTAAGTACTTTAATTTGCATACTTCACTTGTTGAAATAAATAGGAATTGTGATCAATAAATTCTGCAAATATTTTGTTGTACTCCTGCTGTATGCTTAATCAATGCGTAAATTTCTCATTGCATTTAAGATTCATTTATTATTATTAAAAAAAAAAATAATATCATCTTCTCTGTCTGAAATTTGAAAAACCTAAAAAATTCAAATATTTCTTAAAAAATTCTAAGAAATTAGACTAGTTTTATTTTATTTTCTTTTAATTCCTATCCTAATTTTCTTATTAATTATTTATAAATCCAAAAAATTACAAAATAATCAAAATTTTATAAAAAATAATAAAAATATAGAAAAAAAAATCCAAAAATAGTGATTTCAGATTCTGTGTGCAGATATTTCTCTATATTTTAGTATAAAAATAGTTGCCAAGAGTTTTGGGTATTTATAATATTTTTTAGTTGCAAATTACTCTAGGCTGTTCACTATTTATCATTTTTGCCACTGTTTGATTTTTAGAAAAATACAAAACATCTGAAAATTCTACAAAAATTTCTAAAAACATTTCAAAGCCTTTAAAACCCAAAAATATTTTATATGTATTTTTATGAGCATTATTGATATAATTGAAAAATACAAAAAGAGTGTGTGGTGCATACTTCTTCCCTTGTGCATGTTGTTCTTTATTTGAAAATTTAAAAAAAAATTGCAAAATTAAAATCATTAAAAATTTGAAAATCAGAAAATAAAAAAAATAGAAATAATTTTTTTAAAAAAATTAAAAGATAAAAAATCCACATAAACCAAGGCTAGTTTGCCTGTGAGATTCTTGCCTTTTCTCTTAATTGAATTTCTTTCGATTATTTGAATAGCCCTCGGGAATTGTAGCCTCCATGAGTTTGTTCCTGTCCGCTATACAGGTAAATAAGTTGCACATTTCTCTTACTCCACCTTATTCTTTGTAATTATTTTGCAGCGACAAAAGAATAAAATAATTTTTTTCATTTGATCTAGGAATTTTGGGGATAACGACGACTTCATATCATTATTAACCAATCCTCCAGTTTTCCGTGTCAACACCTTCACCAATCAATAACATGGTCCTAATTTTTGATAGTTCTTCTGATGAGAATATAATGTCTGTCTTTCAACTTCCTTGGTATGCAGACATCGTCAATTACCTAGTCACTTTCACATTACCTGACGACTGATCGAGACATAAGAAAGACAAAACCAAAGTCCAAGCCCGATTTTATGACTGGGATGATCCTCTCCTCTTCAAAGAAGGCACTGATTTGATATGGAGATGTTGTATACCTGAATCTGTAGTCTCTAGTGTCCTATCTTACTATCATATTTCTGGGTATGAAGGACACCATTCGGGGAAGCATACATCCACTAAAGTACTATAATGTGGTTTCTATTAGCCTTCATTGTTTAAAGATGCCTATCATTTTTCCCAAGCATGTCCCTCCTGTCAAATCAATGGAACAATGACCCGAAGCAACATGATGGCCCTCCAACCAGTACATGTAGTTGAAATTTTCTACACTTGGGGCATAGACTTCATGGGATCCTTCACCACATCAATAGCTACCAACACATCCTTCTTGTCGTTGACTACATCTCCCGTTGGGTTGAAGCCATTCCCACCCACGCTGCTGATAGCTCAACTGCTGTCAAATTTCTGAGAAACCTCTTTTCTCGATTTAGATTATCTAAGATGGTCATTAGTGATGGTGGAACCCACTTTCTTAATGTATCTGTGAAAAAGCTACTTAAAAAAATGAAGTTGAACACCGTATCTTGACCGCCTACCACCCACAAACAAATGGAATGGCCGAGCTATCAAATCGAGAAATTAAAACCATAGTACAGAAAATTGTCCGATCCGATCGCAAGGACTGGTCCCAATACTTTCCATCTCCTCTTTGGGCATACCGTATAACCTTTCGCACACCTTTAGGAATGGGCCCATACTGACTTATCTATGGAAAACCTTGTCATTTACCTGTTGAGATCCACCATAAGTCACTTTGGGCGATAAAGAAATGCCATTTGGATTATGATGAGGCTGGAAGAAAAGAGATTACTAGATTTGGCTGAATTGGAAAAATTTCGATCACAAGTCTATGATAACAACGTGATCTATAAGAAGAAAATCAAAATATGGCATGATGCCAATAGTTTGAGTAAAACATTTCTTGAGAATACAATTGTAGCTATTTGATGCAAAATTAAAACTATTTACAGGAAAATTGAGATCAAAATGGAAAGGATCATAAATTGTAACCCAAGTTTTTGACAATGCTTCAATAGAAATATTTGACCCAAACACTAAAATCATTTTCCGAGTCAATGGTCAAAGATTGAAATCCTTTGTTGAACCCTCTACGCCATGCCTATTTGTGCAACATACCTTCTACATGAATAGTGAGCAGTACACATCACCGAGCTGAGGCGTTAAACCCTGCATTCTCGTGAGTCTCTCCTCAGAAATGTATTTTCTTCTTTCTCACATGTTTATTTTTATTGCATTGCATTATATAAGTACGGGGGTACACCTCCGTACCTCAAAAAAGACATTAAAACAAAAACATAAAAATATTTTTTTCACATACCTCACCCAATATGTTGGTCCTCTTATTTATTGACTTCACTATGAGGATATGGTTTCTGATAAGCATGGAAGGTGTCTGTATATTTTTCAAAATTCCTTACTTTTCAAAATTGCATACTTATCTTGAAAATTTTACAAAAAATGAAAAGAAAGAAAAAAGGAAAGTAAGAAGACATTTGCATACTCAAAAAAATTAAATAAAAATTTGCAAAATTCTCCTCAAAATATTTTTTCAAAAATATCATTAAAAATATTTTCAAAAATCACCAAAAATATGTCCCTCCTTCCTATTTTTATCATATTACTGAGAAATCAGCTCTTCATTTCATATATCATAGATTGAAACTAAGTTGACCCGAACCCACTTATCTCCATCAGAATTTCACTAGGCTTGAGTTTTAAGCTTTCTTCAGGTACATATGGACTTTATTCTCTCAGTTCCGCTAACTCTACTGGTGAATGAACTTCTGCATCCAACTAGATCACCTAAGCAACTAGTAGCACTCTTAAACTCTTCATTGGATATTAAGCAACTGCACATTCCACTTAGCTTGATTGAATTTATTTTATGAGATACAATTACAATTTAGTTGAGGTGAGGAGTTGTCCTCTTGGTTGTGCCAATGCCTTAACCTTGTCTATGGTTAATGAAGGAACTTGACTCAGGAGCTACATAATCTCTCTAGTCTATGTATGTTAGCAAATAAGCCAGTATCGTGCCTCTGAAGTCAATATTAAGCTGATACTACCTTGATGCCAAACTCAAAGCAAAAACACTACAAAAAGGCATATCACAATACAAAAGAATATCAAATACCACCAATTATGCAAAAATGTGCGAACCAAAGCAAAACAATAGAATATCCACCAAATAACCCTATTCCATCAAAAATCTATGATAGCAGTCTAATGATGCTACCTAAATTTCTAAAAGAGTCAAGGAGACCCAGGGTTATGCTCTGCAAAAGGAAATAAATGAGAGCAACAGACCAAAGAGGTCTACGGAAAACCCCAAAAGTTAAGTCCCATTCTCCATCTGAATTTCTCATTATTTTTTTATGCTAACATACCTGAGGGAAAAGAGACTATGCCTGAATTCAGGTGAGGACTGAGACTATGTGCGTAGGGAATCATTCAATACCTTAATAGATTGTATTGTTGTCTCGTTCTCTCTTGACTCATGAAAGCTAAAACATCACTAACACTGTTTATATCCATTCAAGGTCAAAGAGAATACTTGTTCATTAGGGTTGAGCTGACTTGATCGACTTTTTGAAACCACGTGATTTTGTCGGAACTGAAAGGCTGTTGAAACTACGAACTCGAGTCAAGTCGATACTTCGAACAAATCTTTAATACATGGGTTGACTCTACTGTAGTTTGTGTATTTGTGTGGTTTGGATATGAAAACTCAAAGATTTTGTGGGTGTGTCTGCTGCAAACCCTCATTTTTCCTCTTGTTGTTTTCTCTCCCTTATTGTTATTTTTGTTGTTGTTGTTTTCTTTTTGTCTTACTCGGGACTAGCAAGATTTAAGCATGGGGGTGTGACGAATCATCGATTCATCACATTAACGTGCTCAATTTGCACAAAAAGTGACTCATCATTCTTGCATTTGGCTTGACTTATGCATAAATTATATCTGTTTAGTTTGTACTTACTTAAATCAAACATATAAAACTCCTTAATACAATTGATTTATCTAAATATGCAAGTACATCCACATAACTTAAAACAAAATTTATGAAAGCCATTAGAAATTATATTTATAAAATTCACGAAATATATCTTGTTGTTATAAAATAGTCATGTCGCAAGTGCATCCATAGCTGTGTTCTACAAATATGAAACATAATGAACGTTACTATATACTTGTACTAAGAAAATACGTACCCATAACATTATCATACCTACCTAATAATATATGCATCTCTTATATTTTTTACATGGTAAATAAGACTTTATACGAATTAATGAGTAACTTAGTATAAGTAAGCAAATAATATAATATTTTTAGCATATGCGTTGTTAGCCTAAAGAACCCATGCCACTAAATTTGAAGGGCTTTTTTAAATAAATAGTAAAAAATGGAAATTAATTAAGTAGGTACGATAAAAAATAATTTAAAAAATTTTGTACCAATCGACACCTGAGGTGCCGATTTGGGAGGGACCATTGGAAAATTGCCAACAGTCCCTCTCCCAATCCCTTATAAATACCTTCCCCATTCTCCTCATTCTTCACACAACCCCCTCTCTCATTCTACATCTTCCTCCCTTAATCCGTCTTCTCTCATTTCTCTCAATCCATATTCTAATGCACTATTTCATCTCTCTCAATCTGCCATTCTTATTCGAGTAAGAATAATATTTTTTGTAGACCATTTTTCGTGTTTTTTTGCAGGTTTTTTATCAGCAAAGGCGATATATTATTGCAGATATTGGATTATATTTATTCTTTTCTTTTCGGATAACATCTCTATTTGAAGACACATGTCATTCAGGTAAATTTTCATTTATTAATTTTTTGACTGTCATCATTAATTAGATGTGTAAAATTAGATATATTTAAAGAAATTTAGGTCATTTAAATATACATTAAAATTAAGATCTTTTATACATTACAATTGCAATCACTTGTGTTTTAAACTTTTTAGGAAGGTCTACCATACAAAAGTTGAAAAAAAAATTTAAATAGAATTTAGAAATTATTATTAACATCAAATTGATTAAGGTCAAACACTTTATTATCATTGCATGCACCTATAGTTGTGTAGTCATGTTTTAATTACTTCTCATTTAGATTTGGAATCGAGCGTCGAGAGGGTCTCTACACAACGCTTGCAAGAATCGCTGTGGTGAGCACTGAAGAGTTCCCTAAGATCAGACTTTTGAATTCCATCAATGAGTGACTAGTATGTTGTGCTTCACGTTAATAGTAATTTCTCATTTAGGGTGATTTTATAGGATTGCATGTAGATATATATATGTCTTAGTTCTGCAAAGCATCCTTACATGTAGAGATGGCATCCGAGTGATAAGACTAGTGCATGTCTTATTAAAAATAATATTTTTTATCATTTAAATAATCGAATAGTAGAGATGGCATTCGAGTGAAATGTAACTGATTGTTATTCTCTTATTTCAAATAAACTAATCAAATCATGTATTTGATTCGTAGAGATGGCATCCAACACTGCTCATGTCTTATTATATTGAGGTGGATCGACTAGTGTCTTTGATGATCACGTAGAATATATTTGGGGCAAGAAATATATGATTATATTACCATACCAATTAACATACCTTCATTTACTGGCTCGAGTATCTGAAACCACTGATCTCCTGCTCGATCAATATATATTTATATTAATGTGTAAGTGGTTGTATGAGGGATCAACATTCTTCGCAGTACTAATTCATGATGATGAATCCACATTGACAATGATGAGTTCAATCATTAATGTGAGATTTATTCACCTTTTTGTAGAAGCTACCCCTTTTGCTATCGTCATCGAGGTAAAATAATCACATTTAAATTAAGGAATAATGTTATATTTCCTTTATCTAAACGGACAAATATATAAATTAATCATGCCAATAAATGAGACCATGTTTGAGGATATCGAGGGTTCCTTACAAGTAAATGTTGAAGATGAATTAACGATAAAAATATGTGAAGAAAAAAGTGAGGAGTCTGAAAATGAATCTCAAACTTTAGAAGAAAATATAGGTGGTAATAGTTGTCATGGTTTTGGATATGGTTCACTAGTTCTAACCTTAGAAAATGAGGAAAGGGGGAACTTATATTGTGCTAATAATGAGGATGCTGGAGAAGAACCGCTGGAGGAGTTACCCCACATGTTCGATCACGAAATTGCAGAAGCAGAAGATATAGCCTTTGTAGAGATACAATCTGATCCCACTGATTATTCTGGATTAAGTTATTGGTTCGATAGGAGTTATAAGTCGAAATAGATCTAAAATATGGCTTACATAAATGAAGTATGGAAAATCATGTGCAACATAAACCCAGGGCCTCAAACACGCATATTTTGACTATTGTTTGTATTTATGAAGATTGTGGATGGCGTTTGCATGCATCAGAGAGGAAATCTTGAGGGGACTGGTACATTTCAGGATATAGGGGAAAGCATATATGCAAAAATCCTGTCCTTTTAGTTAAACATCATCAATGCACATCTGTTTTTGTAGTGCAATACATATTATCTTCCTTTAAAGCACAAGTTAGTATGACCCTAGGAGCAATTATGTATAAAATAAAAGATGAATTGAAGACTGAAATTAACAACATGACAAATTGGAATGCCATACGGTGTGCAATGGATATCGTTTATGGGAATGAGGTTGAGTCATATCGTGATATTCAGAGATTCATTCGTGCTTTAGAATGACACAACCCCGGAACCTATACGTGGTTCAAGACACAAGAAGGCCAAAATGAGAGTACTATAAATTTTCAGAGATTGTTTGTATTGTTTGGACTGTGCTGTAGAGTATTCAAAATTTGTCGACTTGTTTCAAGTATTGACAGAACACATTTGTATGGTAGGTACACCAATAACATGTACGTGGCCACATCGATAGATGCAAATAATGGCCTATTTCCGCTCGCATTTGCTATAGCTGAAAAGAATGAGAATATTGCAGCATGGAGATGAATTTTAAATTTATTAAGACAAATCATCGATCATCGGGACATATGTTTTATCAATGATTGATTTCCCGGTCTGAAGGATGTCGTGAGAGGTTTATTTCCATCGGATGATGGATTCACTCATCATCATTGTCTCAGACATATGCGTGCAAACATATATAGAGCTGGACATAGGACTCGTATGGTTCAAAATAGATTCTACACTACTGGAGAGGAGCCACCTCAGAACAAGTTTAATAGTATGATGTGAGAAATTAACATACTCAACATAAATGATTTCGAGTGGATCGTATCTTAGGACAATGGTGATCAGAGTTATTGGACATTAAGTTTAGATAATGGGCATCGTTACAGACACATGACAACAAATTTATCTGAAAATTTTAAGGGTGCCTTTAGGCAGCACGTGCTTTACCAGTCATATCTCTGATTCTAACAGTTTTATTTAGAATTAATGGTTATTTCAATGATCGTTGTGAGGAGTTAGAGGGAATGACCATATATTTGACCAAGAAATACGAGGAGTCAGAGGGAATCCACAGTTGTTCTTGAGCATGCGGATTCCAATACCGATATTTACATGTAATGGTATTGGAATATCATAAGAAGGTGGATCTATACACATATTACTCCTCCTACAATTTCCTACCAACCACACGGATCAGTAGAAAGATGCATGGTATGTTAAAAAAATCTACTTATTCTTACCATATTCTATTAACTTATTATATCATGAATGGAATAACTGGATACAATTCTATAAGGAAGGAACAACATGGATGAAATTAGATGATCAACAGACATACCTTCGAGTATGGGGACAAAAGTTTAAAATTAAATTAATTTGTTTGATGAGACAATCAACATATTCTCGTTGATGTATCTATTCCAATACTATGACCACCCGTACATTCCCTCACAAGAGCATCATACTTCGGAAGCATCAGGTTATGATTTCTTTGTTATAAATCGAAATTATTTTGTTTCTCTTTCGGACAAGGGAATTTTTTAAATTATATGCTGTAAATCATACAAATATGAATTATGTGAATATGGTGGGGAGGGATCGTAACAACCACCGATGTTTGGGACTTCAGATTTCAATTAATTCTTTATTTATAATTAACTTAAATTAATGTATAAATTTTTTTGACATATAACCATAATTCTTTAAATTTTGTAGCAGTACACAGTGAGTATGCATTTTCGTAAGGTCTAATAATGGATGAATCAATATTTGAAATCTCAGGAATGACGTTTGCGGGATATGGCGGACAAGGGTACCCATCATTTTAACCAGGATTCGGATCTTCAAGTTGTTATAGTTAATAATCTTCTCTTAATAATAGTTTCATTTATGTGACATCTAATATAATTAATATTGTTCATGTATGAGTTACATACAATATAACACTTCACGGTCTCAATACGATCAAACCAGATTTGGAGATTCAGGTTACAATAACTTTTTTAATAAATGACTAAATCCAAGAAGTTATGTGTATCTTCCATAATATTTTATAAAATATGAATATCTCATTCTTGCAGGATATGGAGAAACTTTTAGTTAGTCATAGTTTGCAGGATCATAATTTGCCGGTCCTTCGAGTCAAGGATATAACAGATAAGGATTTCAACTAATTCAACCAGGATTCACATCTACATGTTATTATAGTTGATTTATTACATCGCATCCTTCTCTTACTTATTGTTTAATTTATTTGGCATCTAATGTAAGTAATATATATCAGTATGAACTATATAGAATATGGTACTTCAGGGCCTCAAATCAGTGAAGCCGGATTTGGAGTTTCATGTCTAAAAAACTTATTTAATAGAATACTAATTTCAATAAGTTATGTTTACAATCTGTGATACTTACAACAAAATGAATATCTCATTCTTGCAGGACCATCACTTGTTGGTCCTTCGAGTCAATTTGACTCTGGACCCTATTCGCTCACTCTGTCTACTCAATATAATTCAAGAGATTTGCAATCACAAATATTTGATAGTGTTCGACAATTGGACACAACCTATTTTGATAGACAGTTATTTGGTATACCCATGATAATACCACAACAATGTCTGGAACCACCTCGAAGACCCTCCCCGGGATTAAGGACCACCAAGCCTCCTCCATTAGAGCCGGTTCGTTAGTCAACAAGCGTACGGAGTACGAGAAACCATGAAACTCAATCAACCGAACCTCCGCGGAAGTCATCAGCTAAGCCGCGTCCTCCAGGGCACATTCCAATACATTCTAAACAAAAAATTAAGCATAAGAAGAAGACGACACATGAGGAGAGTCACAGAAAAATAGGATATGGTGGAAAAGGAAACGACAAAGGAGGAGGCGCAGGAGGAGGAGGAGGTCTGAAAGGATTTATAAAGATATAGAAACTATAAGATGTTGTAAATTAATTTTTATTATTTGTAAACATGTTTTTGTGCTCAATGATTTTAATGAAATACTCACCGTTTTTTCAAGTTAATTGATGTTAAATTGTGCGTTGTTGAACTCACGTATGTCAATAGTAAATAATGTTGAGCACACTCTCAATTTCTTTATATTTACTTTATATTTATTATGATCTTCCTGAGATGCTGACTAAAAATATTCTTAGTATATATCAATAGTAACGAATAAAACTGTTAATATAATAAATCTAATTGACTATTATATCAAACCTATTTGAGAATAACGTCACCGGAGAGAAGAAAGATGAGAAGGATGTGCAAAAGGAAAGATCCCATCTTTCCGCCTCTAACGACGAGAGAACTAAGCTCATAGTTATTGATCGAGAAGCTCGTGATGAAGGAAAACATCGAAAGCGTGAAGAAAGGTAAATAGGGTAGTGAAAGTCAATAGAAAAAATAAATATAGATGATGTCTATTTAATAATATAATAATTATTTACAGGTCCTCATTCCTATCTAATAGAAAAAAGAATTATATTTTTCTTATTTAGAGAATCGAATGACATGTAAACATAAGAAAAGGTGTGACGAGTTAATGAAGTAATTTGCCCACGCCCAAATCAGCACCTGAGGTGCGGATTTGGGATGAGCGCCCCAAATCAGCACCTCAGGTGCCGATTGATACAATTTTTTTAATTATTTTTTATCATACATAATTAAAAAAACCCAAATTTGAACTCAAATGTTTTCACTAAATGTAGTCTCTCTTTATTTACAGGTCCCCATGAGACGATTTGCTCTCGCGTGATATATTACCACCGTCACTGAATCAGAAAGGATCCAAGGACATTCTTCATAAGAGATATCTGTTTGCTTCTGCAAGAATATTTTGGCTGAGATATTACTCTTTGCTAAATCGACGATCCAAACCTGCTTGTCATCCTCCTTGGAAGAAACTCACCCCTCTATGCACGCCATCTCTGATGCGTCTCGATGCTGCTTGGGCTTGGTCCTGAGTGAAGCATCGATAATTTACCTTCCCTTGACCATCAACGACCACACACCATAGCATCTGATTATAAAAGCACAAGTGGGGATGCGAAGTGTGATGAATCTGTGATTCATCACTCTAAAAGTTGAAAATAGAGCTTTGTTCCCGAGTAATTAGAGGCATATTTCTACTTATATTGCATAATTAGCATTCATGCATGCATTGATAACATTTGCATTTTAGCCTTCATATTTGCATAAAATAAGAAGCCAAATTCACTTTTAAATATTCACCTGTATATTAGCTAAAATACCATATTTGTATATATTTTATGCTAACTCCAAATCTAATAAAACCAACTCTATTGTGTATATATTACTAACACTAATTAAAGAAAAATATCAAAAAAATACTAACTTGTAAAATTGACTAATAAAACCCCAATCCAAGTTTGAAACTAGGAGCCTTAAAATTTGCATATCTCTCTCATACAGCCTCCGAATTAGGTCTACTCACTTTTAAAGTAATATACATTCAGAGACCTTCGAAACAAGACCAATTTCATTAAAATCGGAGCTCGTATGCAAAACTAGAGTTTTGGGCCCCTTTTGTATATTGTACAAAATGATCGTTTTACCCCTGTATTTTATCTTTTTATCTTCTTCATTATTAAAAATCCAAAAAAAATAGATTAAGTTGTAAATATATTTTCATATTTTCTCTATATTTATTTTGATTTTTCTCTCTCTTAAAAATGACAAAAAATACAAAAGATAAAATGCGGTATTTTATATCTATAAGGTACCACCCAAAAATACATTTTTGTAAAGATGATTTCCTTTGATTTTCGGCCCTTCACGAAAGTTGTAGATCTTGTCGAGACGAGCAACTTTGATGTTGACCACTTTTTGATTTAATCCTTTTGTTATTTCTTTTTTATTTTCTTTACATTTAATCTTTGAATTTTCTGGGAGCGACATGTGGCAGCTCCTTGAGCCGCCACATGTCACCCCAATTTTTTTTATTTTCGAATTTATTTTTTATTATTTTCGGATTTTATTATTTTAATTATTATTATTATTATTGTTATTTATAGGAGCCTTCTTATTTTATTTATATTATTTATATTATTATATTATTATTTATCTCCTTTTTACCACTTCCTTTCTTCCTCCCCACTCCAAGTCACCACTCCCTCCACCATCCCTCCATCTTCTCCACCTCTTTTCTAACTACCCTTCTCCTCTTTATAATCTCATCCACTCCTCCATTGTTCATCATCCTCCATTCTACGAGTTAGAGAGGTTCGAGCCCCGTTTAATCTGTGAGGTGACAGCTCCCCCTTAGACGTTGAGCGACGACGACCTGCAGACGAGATCTGCGGTTAATCTCTGCGTAGCGAACTTCCCGTCAAGATCGCAAAGCTTCTCCGATTTTTCGTCGAACCGGATCGAGGCAACAACCGGAAGCCGCATGACGCGGCTCCACAATCCGACGAACCGCAGGTAATTTTTCTATCTCTATCTTTTCATTTCATTTTTATCTAACGTTTTTTATCCTTGTTGTTTCATCTACATTATCATCTACCATTTTCACCACAACCACCACAATCACAATCAACTCTTTCATCATCATCTCCATCATAAACCATACATCATCACCACCATTCATTTCACCTTTTATTACTGTTATAAAAATTACAACCAAAAAATTTGCAAAAAAAAGAAACAAAAAAAAGAAATTCCAGGGAAGAAGCAGCCGTAGCCGCCCCCTCCCTGGCTCTCCACCGCCGCCGACCCGCCCTCGAAGCCCGCCTCCTCCTCCTGCTCGACGCTCCAGCACCGGTCCCAGCGCCTTACCGCCCCTTCGAGCGACGACCTGGACCTCGACTTCGAGCTCCAAACCCCAGGTAAACTCCTCCATCTCCGTTTAATCTTCGTTTTGATTTTTCTTCATTTTCCTCGCATTTAATTACACCTCCACCGTCATCTTCTCGCCTCGTTTCTACTTCGCCGAGTTCCGCGACGGAGCTCTCATCCTCGCGCTATACTTCACACTCTCCGACACAACACTTCACCCTCCATCAGCTCCAGCTCCGCCACCTGGGCGGAGCACCATCGCCGAACCACTTTCACTCCGACTAGGCCTCGCTACTCACATCCCCACCTCTCCACGAGTGCACCACTTGCTTCGGCTACACTCCTAACACCTGCAGGTACCTGCTGTTCATTGATCGGAAGTTCACCGGAGCTCCTTTTGAGCTTCGCCGCCACGGAGCTCCGACGCCCCTCTCCAGCTCATGGGACCACCGGACCCTCGCCGCACCACCGCTCTTCTTCTGGGGTATCTCCGAGTCCCCAGAGAGCTTCACCGACACCTGGAGGGACGAGCGGAGCCAAGGCACCATCGCCGGAGCCCCGCCAACTCCTCCGCAGGTGGTGGAGGCCCGTTGAAGAAGAAGCCCCAGTGGTCGTTCGATTATCTCGATCGGACGATTCCTAGTCAGCCACATCGCCAGTCCACCGCAGCTGCAGACATCCGTAGGATCATCTGTGATCCCACGGACCTTAGCGCGCCACGTGTCCAACATCTGGAGCAACCAGTAGCGGTTGGATCTATCCAGATCTAACGGCCTCTGATCTCGCCACGCGTCAGCACCGACATCCTTTGGATCGATCTTGATCCAAAGGTCCGCAGTCAGCCACGTCGACGAAGTCTGAGCCTCTTCCCCGACCCTAGGCTCGGACCACCCGAGGCTAGCCGAACCTCCCTCCAGACCTCCAGGAGCCCCCGAGCCAAGCCCCGAGCCTCCACCGACGTCCAAGCCTAGGTCCCCACGTGAGGAGCACGTGCGACCTGGGTAATTTGCACAGAGGCCCTGGGAGCTTTTCAAAACTGCAGAAAGGTCCCTGTGAAGCGCCCCCACATGAGGAGCACGTACCCAGTGGAGAAATTGCATTCCACCCCCAGCATTATAGGTAATTGCATTTAAGTCCCTGTCAGCATGTTTACTTTTATGTAATTTTACTTTCTTGTATTGCAAACATACCCCTATCTTTGCACGCATCCCTAGGTGTCATTTTGCGTCATTTTTGAATTCTAAAAATTGTATGTTGTTGAGTAACTTGTCCTCTAGCTGTTATGACACTTGTCATATTTTTGTGGTATCAGTAGATTTTTAAATTAATTAACTGGTTGATTTCTGTGTTATTTTACCCAGTTGGACCTTTTAATTGATAATTAATTCTTTGTAGCTCAAAAAATTCTAAAAAATTGTAGTAGCTATAGGATCGCTAACTTAACCTTGCACAAAAAATTTCATGTCAATTGCACGCATATCGAGGCCTAAATAAATTAATTGGTGATTTCCTTAGTTTATTTTTAATAAGTCCATTTCACATTAAAATTAACGTTTGACAATTTTCCTAGATTTCTCATCATTATATCTATCTAGGATAATTTTATTTCATAAAAATATTGTGATTTGATATTTGTTAAAAATTAAATTAGTGAAAATCACCCTGCATTCATTTTAAATTCACAGTAAATTCATTTAGTGTCGAAAAATTCCAAAAAAATTAGGGTAGCTTAATTTCACCATATTTCATCATCTGGCCAATTTTTATAATTTTGGACTTCATTTGACACCTTAACTGATTTAACTTTAAATTGGCCTGATTTTTGCATGTGTCCTGCATAGAAAATAGAAAAAGACCAAAAATATATTCCTCGAAAATCTCACACTTGGATTTTGCTAAAATTTGACCTAAGGAGACAGATGCCTCCCTGAGTTCGACCTTAGACTTCACCAAGTAAAAAAATTGCCGCTCGAGATTAAGTTGAATATAATTGAAAGTGGTTTTTGATATTCCCTCTCGTATCCGACTGCAACGAACATTAATCAATTAATTTGGACATTAATCTGACTGAATTAACTAAGGGTGCGGGAGCGGTCATCAAAGTGGAGCATCGATTTTTGACCAGGAAATGCCCATTCAAGAAGCTCCACCTTTGGCCTCCACTTCATCGCTCCTGCGTGCACCCAAAATCCCTATCCCCTGCTGTCTTCCCAAGTACTACCAGTCCCTCTTGTCGTCACCATCTCTAGTCACGCACCTCCGGCCTCTTCCCCGCCCGCTCGCTTACGGATCACTTCTACAGCTCACGCATGCAACGCTTGGTTCAACCAACTTTGTCGTCGTCTCTGGGAGATCCGAAGCCCTTCTTGAGACTTTTTTTGTTAAATAAGAAATAGAGATGACTTCTCACCTTTTTGTCCTTTTTCTTGAATTTTTAATTTCGTTGTATTTGCATCATTTGTAGTTCTTTTGGAAACTTTTGAACATTAGATTAGCATTAGTTTTCTAAGTATTGCCTTTGCAGTATTTTTATTGTTGCACAATGAAAAACCAAAAAAATAAAAGTAATAATAGTTTTAATTATTACATGTTGATCCCTGAAAGGTATTCAAGTGTGAATCTGAGAGCTTCATAGACTTCTTCCTTCTTATATCAATATTATTGTTAAATTACAAGTTTCTAGTTGAGTTTTTTTAAACTAGCCCAAGTTTGTTTTGTTATAATTAAGCTTCTAGAATTTTGTTTATTTATCTGTTACCCCTGCATTTTGTTTAAGTTTGAAAATACCCCAAAAATCTAAAAATATTATATAAAGTAAATGAAAATTTTAGGAGTCTTTAGAACAACCCAACTTAAATGCTTCCATGTCTCAACACCTCAAATAGCGGACACAAAGATAGTGGCATATTTAATCCATTTGAGTTGAAATCAAGTGGAAAATACATAAAAAAGTGCAAGCTTACCTAGTCCCTGTGGATTCGAACCTCTACTTGTCGTATGCATTTTGTATGTCTCTATTGTGCTCGCAGTTGTATATTATTTGTTTGATATCGATTAATCACGGTTCACAATGATTTGATAAAATAACCATCTTAAACTATGAAAAATCTAATCAACAATGATGACATGTGGCACAATGTTGAGCAGGATGGTTGACTAGTATAAAATGTAGTGATAAAAGATACCAAATGGACTCAAATGCAAAAACACATAAAATGAAAAATATAGATTTAAATGCAAGATACAATGTTCATAAAGGACTTATATGCCAACGAAGTGCATAATGCAATATATGATTTTTTATGGTAATTTATATACATAAAATACCAATTTTTAACTTTGAAAATTTTATTTGATTTTTTGATGATAATTAAATGCATGCAAAGATCAAACATGCTATGAAATGATGTCATGGACTCAAATGTTGTTTTTTTTGTAATTTTTATTGGTTTTAACCAGGTTAGAAAAATGAAGGAAGTTAATTATGTACAAGTGGATTACGTGAGTAATGTTAAGTCAGAACATGTCATTTTTATTATTTTTCTGATTTTTTGGATTTTGATTGTTATGAATTTTATTAAAAAATAAATGAATTAAAGAAATAAAAAAAAGAAAATAATTGAAACGAGTGAAATATGTGCATGAAATGATGTATCACAACCAACTAAAATACATAATGCGCAAAATAGGCCCAAAACCCAATTTTCACAAATGAGATCCGATTCTTTTGAACTTGTCCTTGTTTCAAAGATAATTGGATGTAAATCAGTTCAAATGTGAGTAGGATTTATTTGGACAATATATGAGAGATGTGTCAACATTTTAGTCTATCTATCATGAAATTAGGATTTGGGTTTATTTTGCATACATACATGTTATCATTTTTAGGAGTTTTCTATATTAAGGTTAGTGATATGTACACAATGGAGTTGGTTTCAGGTTAATTGAAGTTAGCATGAATTAATTAAAAAAAGTGATGTTAAGTTTAGTGAAAATGTGAAGTTGATTATGAATCTAGACAGGAATGCTAATTTATGCAAATTAATTATGAGTGTATGAAAGTTAATCTTATGAAGTTAGCATGTAAATAATCCTAAATTCTTAGGACAACATTCTATTTTTAGCTAATTAGAGTGATGAGTCATATATTCATCAGTAACCATGGTGATCCCTGATTTCATTGTAACTACATGTAGTGGGCTCACCCATTTTGAGTTGGAGATGGGATAAATGAAACCCGCTTAACACCGCTTCATAATTCCTTTCATGGCCACGTCACATAGGTCAGGGTTTAACCTTCACTCAAATTCATAGGATAGTTTTCAATCGTGTTATAAATAGATATGGTGTAAACAAAAGGCTGGATTTATCTCTCGGAGATTGAAAACTTTCCAACTAAGTGCCTTGCGATTTTTCTCTAGAACCTCGAGCAAATGAGATTCTTGATCTAGGGTCAACCTGCTGATGATGATGACGACCAGATACATGCTCATCTCATCCGAAAGGAATGCATACTCTAGACTTGCCAGGAGATACTTTAATTCAAGTAAATGTTGAGTTGGCTCCGCGGACACTTCGGACAATGCTGTTAGGTGAATATTCTGTTGAAATTAAGGAGGTGCTATCCACCTCTATCACTTTTGGCTATGATAAAATATATCGAACATATCTACAGTGATTTAATTTGTTAGGCTTGAATCTTCTTGGAAGAAGCTGATCAATGACTCGAATTATGTATCTCAGTTGGTAATGGAGCAAGGATGGACTGTGCTTTCTAGTTCCTCTCATGAAGAGAGGATTTCTTGTGTCAAGATGTCATTCAAAGACATGTATATATCACTTATATCCACAATGTCATAGTCCCTTGTTGATGCTTCTGGCTTACCTTCATCAAATGTGCTCTCTAGGGCTTTTGGCTCAATGATCTTGTCCATTATGACACTGCAGGAGCGAAATGTGATCCTTCAAGACCCATAATCAACTATCGCATGTATAGTTCGAAGGAACGACTGACCAAGAATAATCAGGGTCGAGAGTAACGGTGCAGACACATCCATTTATATGACAACGAAGCCCACTAGGAAGCACATATCCTGCATGGTTATAATAACATGGGTGCCATTTGATAATTCAGAACGATCGAGGTACCTAACCTTCGGCCATGGAGGAGCCTACGGTGTCAGACTTCTCATATCTGGCAATTGCTATATCGACCCTCTCTCATCTCTCGGTACCCAATCAATCCGAAT
Source organism: Ottelia alismoides (assembly GCA_037367405.1). Taxonomy (NCBI): domain Eukaryota; kingdom Viridiplantae; phylum Streptophyta; class Magnoliopsida; order Alismatales; family Hydrocharitaceae; genus Ottelia; species Ottelia alismoides. Next base: position 531,954 of record JAZKJV010000316.1, on the reverse strand, counting down.
AAATCAACAATCAACCCACAATATGTATACGTAATGAAAAACATGTAAGGTGGATTTATTATACCCTATAAAATCTGTGTATAGTGATAAATAGTAGGGGTCGAACCATTGAGAGTAACATTGAATATGTATAAATATTAATAATTAATAATATAAATTTTAGTTCTTTCTTATCTTTTTCTATTTTATGGAGTATTAATTATATTTAATTTTTATGAATTTTATTTATTTTATATTTTTAGTTTTAATTTTAGTTTTTTCAATTTTGCAAAATTTCAATTTCCTTTTGATTTTTAACGGATAATATATAATTATAGATAATAATGATAATATGTATTATATAAGAAATATAAAGTAGATATATGATATATAGGGATTTATATTTTTAAATAAATAAAAATATCCCTAAATTCAAAAAATAAATTATATTTGTGTTTTTTACATTTTTCTCTATTATTAAAGTGATAAAATGTACAAAACATTGAATAGAATAAATAGGCCAAATGTTTTATAGGTTATAAATTGATAATACGTTCAAAATTTTCCAAAACTAATTTCAATATTTAGTATATATAATAAAGAAAAATATAAGAAAATATTATCTTGTATTTTAATGATTTTTTTAATAATTTATATATATTTTTTAGGGTTTTGTAATTTTTAAGGTTTTGATTATATATTTTTTTTGTGAATTTTGGTTTGTTGGTAGAATATATAATAATATATTAATTATAATTTTAAAATTTTAGAGGTGGTTTTATATTTTTCGGGATTTTAAAAATGATATAGGAAATTAAATGCTTATTTTTTATTTTTATAAATTGGAAAATAACTGAAAATGCCTAGCGAAAAATATATATGATAAATCTAGGTAGTAGGCACCTTAGATAATTTTCCTATGATCGTTAGAAATAAAAAGCTATTTTTAATAATGAAATACAAGAAATAAAATCTGGAACTAGCAAGGAACTTTTTGAAATTTAAATAAAGTTTAAACACATTTAATAATCATAAAATTAAAGTTTAGGGGCACCCAAGTAATTTATCTAGTTAAATTTAAATTTAATATGCGTTGGGTAGGGATACAAATGCATTTAAAAGAAAATACAAGGTCCTTCTTATAATATTTCTTGAAATATGATACTTTTTATATAAAGTAGAGGACTAAGCGTGGATACCTCAAGTTACATGGGCTTAAATGCAAAAAGCCTGAGACCTCACATGCATGGGCATGTGAAGTGACCCAACAAGGGACCAAATAACAAATACATAACAGTTTAGGGGTCCCTTTGGAAATATTACTGAAATATTTAAACTAAATATATTTGAATGACTAATTGAAAATTACAAAAAGGTGGTGGGGGTCTCAACAATTTACCCACTAAGGGGGCTTGATCCAGCAACGTAGGAGGTGCCACGTTACCCACTTTTCTTGTTCCAATGGCTGAAGAAGCACATCATTTCGCTTGAAATCAGGGGCCCATATTAGGATCTGGGCCCTCACATGATCCGACGACTCCGGAGAGTTTACGAAGAATTGGGAAGAACTCCTTCTTCCTTGAACTTCAATCACCTAGCTCTTTATGCTCCTACAATCGTCTTCGAAGCTTAGAGGCTCAATAGCTCCCTAGTGCTCCACCGATCCTGCTCAAGCTTTTAGCTAGCGATGAGGACTTTTAGGGCTTCAAGTTTAAGTGACCTGGGAGCACAAGATCATGATCAAATTCACTCCCAGGGGCTCCGTCAAGTGCTTGAACCCGCAATAAAAGTTCTAGGGGTATGAGGACTCCCTCGGCTTGTTGTTGAAGCAGGAAGAATAATGAAATGGATAGGTGAAGGATCTCCATGTGAGGATGAAAGATGAAACCCCGTAGACATGGATCTTGCAAGTCCAGGGTGAAATCGATGGGGGTTTTATAAAGAAGGCGGTGAGGATCCATGTGAGGGTGATAATTGGTCGAAACGAAGTAGGAAGCACGATGAATTCGAGCTGGAGCTGAAACCTCCAACAAACTAAAATCTAGAAATTAAACTAATCTAATGAATAATTGATTAAAAAATACGTAATCTAAGATGCATGAAGAACTCTACACTACAAAAATGAGAAAAAAATAGCTCAAACCTAATGGTTCTAAGGGATATTTTTTGCGGCTCTTTCATCTGTACATCCAAATCATACTGTATGTTATTTTATGTGTGATTATTTTTATATTTTTCTATGTATTTTTATGTACAACTTTTATGTTGAGGGTTTTATTATTTGAGATGTATAAAATGGAAAAGATAGGGTTAACATGGCTATTTTTTGAAGAATGTATACAATTAAGTTCCCTATCTCTCCCTACTTTATTCATGGTCGACCAAGTTAATGTTGACTTAGTCTCGGGGTTTAGGGTCATTCAGTATTTTCAATACTTCATTTCTTTTTCTTTCTTTCCTTCATTCTTTTATTTGAAATTAAATGTCTAGATTTATACAATATTTAAGTTAAATAATGAATGTTATTTTTTTACACATTACTACTATTTACATGCATTTATCTAGGTATTTAAGGCCAAAATGAAAGAATTATGGTTATGAAATGGATATTCATCATGTATAGACATTGAAAAGGTCATCAGCCTGATGTACATACTTAGACATATAGTAACACATCCATCTCAGGTCAGAGGTTGACCCTATATTGTGATATGGTATGACATAGGTCATAGATATCTCGATCTCACAAAGTAAACTCTTTGACTTAATTCATTTGACACCTATGAATCTTTATTCCTATGAAAAACACTTGCAACAAGAGGTCGCTCGGATGTCATATTTTGGGGTAAGGATTACCATATCCTTCTCGAGCTAGAGATCCTTTCTTGGTGACATTAGCTGGGCCCCCAATCTAACTCTTTATGTATCAACTTAGCACCAACCTCGATGATCCAACCAGTTGATCAATAAATGTATGATTATCAAGATGGCAGAGGTACACAACCTTATTTATACTAAGGAACCTATTATGCAAATAAGTTATTCTTCATTTCAAATTTAACGAATGGTTTATGATAATTTTTATTGCATAATGGCTCGCCATGAGCTCACATGTCCAACACGCTGCAAGCCAAGAAGATGAGAAGATGCCTACTATCATATTATGGTGGTATGAGGTTGTGAATCTTGTGATGTTTGGAGTTTACCGAGTGTTGTTGTTACAGATAAAATTATCAAACTTTGGGAAGATTATTTGTTGTTATTGTTGTTAAAGTATACGTGTGTCATTATTTGTAGATGGGAATCTAAGGTTTAGATTTGTCCATGTATCCATTTATAGGAGATTGGACTGTTGTTAAGGACAAAACTTAGATTGTTGTCAAGGATTAAAACTTGTAACTAAATCAAATCATTGTGATTCATTGGATTTTTTTGGAAGAAGTAGTAAGATAGTTTTTAAATTTAGATTCTTTTACTGTAAACCATGCATCATGAAGAATTCATGAAGGCTTGTTGATTGATGTATTTTAATGTTTGTTACTTTTTATAATGACTCTAAGGAGGGATAGAAAGATATATTCAGGTTGGCTAAAGCAAAAGAAAAGAAGGACCAATGATCTTTCTTAAGTGAGATGCGTTAAGGATGAGAAGGACATGTACTTGTTACTCAGAAGGATATATATAGATTAGATGGAAGTAGTTTTTCCATAAGCTTTTTATTGGGGAAGTAAGTAAAGAGATCACTTTGGGAGATCTAACAGTGATATTACTTGAATTATGCAAGCTACAGACGAATAGAAAGAAAGGAAGTAAATCAACATTTGAAGGTTATGAAACCTGATGAAGGTGTAGAACATGATGACATTCTTATAGAAGTATGGAGAATTCTAGGTGAGTGCATTTTTAATCGGATTATATTTTTATTCAATGTTAGTTGGCAAAGCAAAAAAAATGCTAAAGAATGGAGGAGAAGCATCGTGATGCCTCGTTATAAGAACAAAGGAGACATTAAAAAATGTGTGAATTATGGAGGTATCAAGCTGATGAGTCATTCTACGAGAAGTTGGGAATGTGTAATTGAAAGAAGGTTGAGGCAAGTTTTCTAAGTAAAAGGAAACTAATTCAGACTCATGTGAAGTCGCTCACCTATTGAAGCCATCCACTTGTCGAGGATAATAATAGATACTTGTAGACCTAAGAGGAAGAACTACCATAAGATTTTTATTGATTTGGCGAAGGCTTATGACTCTGTCCCACTAGAGATATAGTGCAGAGTTTTGGAGAAGAGATAAGTACTTGTCTTATACATTAACCTCATAAAGCATATGTATCGTAGGACTTCATCTTGTGTAAGGTTCCAGCCCAATAAGACTGACTATTTTGACATTAACATTGGTCCAACTTTAAGTCCATTCCTTTTTACTTTGAGTATGGACGAGCGAACTAATTATTTTCTAGATGAGATACTTTGGTGTATGTTCACCAATGATATTCTGTTGATTGATGAGACTAGAGAAGGAGTAAATGAGAAGCTTGAGGTCTGGAGATATGCAATAGAGACTAAAGGATTTCGTATAAGTAGGGCTAAGACCATGGTTTAAAAAAACCAGACTAGTCTGGCCGGTTAGACTGGTTGGACCATGAACCAACCCTAACCCAACTAGTTCATCCAATTTTATGTAATTAATTTTAAAGAAAGAATAAAATAGAAAATCATATTCCTCCAGTGGCCGGACCGGGTTAACCTGAGTAATCAGACCAGGTGAACCACGATTGATCCAATTTTGATGGCTTGGTAAATTTTCAAAAAATGAATATCTATGTAATTAAATAATAGGATTTTTTATCACTTCTATTCTTCTTAACTTTTGCAATATCAGTTATTCCCTCTCTTTTTTGGAATATCAGTTGTGTCCATCCCTTATTATACTAGTTTTCTAGAAGCAACTACACATAAATGATTAAAATATGTATTCATATGTAATTCTAGAAAATATGGCTATTTTTCATAGAGTTTTGCTCGAAATAGACAATCATGTTATTCTATTGAAAGATTTGTAATTTTAAGCGATTATTTTATTGAGATATACATACATAGTAATGTGTGTGTATATATATATATATATTCAATTTTATCGGTTCAAAAAATTAATTCGACCGGTCGGATCAATAATTAAGTCTGGTCGGGTTTCTCTGAGTTGATAGGAATGCCAATGTCATGCTAACATCATCGACGATCCAACCCGATTTAATCAAAACGAAGACTGACAACTTCAAACTATGGTCTGGTTTTTAAGACCTTAGCTAAGATTAAATATATGGATGCACTATTGTTGTAAGCAATGGTGAAAGAATCGAGGTGAAGATTGATGACGAAAACATTAAAAGAAAGATTCTTTTAGTTACTTGGGATCTATTTTGCAACATAATGGGGCGGTTAATGGAGATATTACTCATAAAATAAATGTGGGTTTGCTAAAGTGGAGAGGAGCTTCTACTATTCCATGAGATAATAAAATTCCTTTGAAAATTAAAAGGAAGTTTTACATTCAGCCATGAGACCTGATATGCTCTATCGATCTGAATGTTGGTATGTGAACCATAGACATGTGCAGAGAATGGCAGTAGCATAAACAAAAATGCTAAGGTGGATTTGTGGATATACTCATAAATATCGGATTCGTAATGATGCAATCAGAAGGAAAGTTGGTGTAGCTTCAATCGAGGATAACATGCGAGAAAACAACTTAATGTGGTTTAGCCATTTGCAAAGGAGGCCAGCTAATGCACCAATTAGGAGATGCGAGTTTCAGGATGTTGAGCTGGATAAGAGAGGGTGATGAAGGCCCAACAAGTATTAGAATGAGACTATCCAAAGGGATCTTACTTTTTTAGATCTAAGCTTGAGAATAATCTAAAACAGATCAGAATGGAGGCAAATAATCCATGTAGTCAAACCTACTTACTGTGGGAATAGGCTTTGTTCTTGTTGTTACCTTTTCTAATGCACATTTCTTCACTTTTTTGATTGATTCAAAGACAAAATCGAATGATGAACTATAACCTTAAACTAGGTTAGAAACCACATTATTGTTAGATTGCTATTAGTTAATGGTTCATCTAATTGAATCTATATTATTATGGAAATATCATATCTTTTCTTGTCCATAATAGAGGACATGGGATGGTGATATAAATCTCATATTTATCATCAATATTCATCATTAATTATGATGTTTGTGCATCATTGTCTTCATTTCAATTAATTGCATAAAAAATATTGAAAATTTATCTCTTGTGTGTTTAGTGCATCTTCTCATTATGATCATCCTATAAACTACTCTATTAAATATTTGACACTCAAATTTATTCACTTAATTGCTCGTGTCCCCGTGTTCGACCCTGGACTTCCCAGGTTAAAAAACCCAAGAAGAGAGCCTCGTCACTGAGATTCTTCTCAATTCCGCATGATTCACTAAGTGCTTGTGCTGCAACAAGCCTGATTTATTATATGCATTTAGCGAGTTTTCAGATACTTGAGTTTTATCCTTCGATTTTCATAGTGGAAAGAGAGGTGTAGGTTGAGATAAGAAGTAGTAGGCACCCTTATGATTTATAAAATTATAATAAAAAAATGGGACATCCCGTCCGAAGCTATTCCTGCAAAAAATGGGTAGGGTTTGGGCTTGGGTCGAAAAAAATATGGGCCTTAGGCCCATCCCGAGGCTAGAATGTTTAAATGGGCTTGGGCCCTAACCCTTCAAGTCTTATCCCATCCTGGACCATTCTCATCTCTACATCATATTTAACTTTTATATTTTCTTATAACGAATGCTTTCTAAAATAGTTTTAAAAGAGTGAACATGACCGTCATTTATGCAAGTAGAGGTTGCTTTCATTCAGATGGTTCTTACCGAAATCTATAATGGATGTTCTGACTGATTTTAGCACATCTTTTCAAACTATGTTAGTAACGAGACTACTTGCAGAAGATATGGAAATTCTAAGGTAAAATATTGCACTTACATTATGTAGCTTGAAGAAGTTTTTTCCTCGTGGATTTTATTCCTTTGCAAATTTAATGATCCATCTATTGTATGCGGACAAAGTTGGCAAGATAATAAAATATATATTGATGCATCCTTTTGAGAGGTAATCTTCTTCAATTTATTTTCTCTTACAAGTATTATAGGAAATTGATATATGATTTTATTTTGTTGTATTTTCAAATTCAAGTGCATGCATTTCTTGAAGAGAAAAATTTGAAATAAGAGTATGGTTGAAAGATCCATCTTTGCTTGATATATGTACAAGGAATTTGAAACTTTTTATTCCTCTTATTTTCATACGAGATCAAAACAATATACAACCGATCGATAATAAATATCGCATCTCTGATGAGGGTCATTTAATCACCTTATTCAGTTACACACCAAAATTGTTTGCAAAGGCGAAGAATCGGTTGATGACAAAGAATAAGTTAGAAGTTGTATAGTTTTATGTGTTAGACAATTACAAGGAAATAACACAATTTCCCATGTATATTATATTAATCATAATATTCTTTGTAATTAGTTGAATAATATATATTTAGGAAATTTCTAGAGAAACTTGTAATAATTGACATGTTGGCATGAGACGATCATGTATTAAAAATATTTTGGAAAAATTCTCAAATTGGTTTAAGGACGAGAAATATCTTTTGACAACAATATGAAAAGTCATATCAAAATGAATTTTGCACATTTTAAGTATATCAAGTTTGTTCATGCAGTGGATGTTGGAGCAATGGTGATCAATTTGGTGTCTATAATTTAAGCACACGTCTAAGTACTGAGAATTAAAAGTGATGATCTATGGATCATGATGGTCCCCGGATCACTTTATGTTAATTGTGTCAAGTTATTGTCAGTAAATTAAGGATCAATAACAAATCAACCACACAAGTAAATAAATCAATGAATTAAGTAATATAAAATTTTATGTTTATTTAACCTAGGCAAGCCTGACTCGAGGAGGCAAAGATAATGACACGTATTTAATTATCATAACATGGAGGGTAGATTTGCAATTTATCCAAAAAAGAATGGAATTTATAACTTCTTCTCCTCCTCTTGGCGTAGGTTCCAAGATATGGTACCCACGACGATCATTGGTGTGGCGAGGGCGGCGGTTGAAGATGGAGGCGCATGGTCGCATTGCGACTGAAGGCAATGACGAGAAAATGCTGATGGAGGCAGCGACAACGAATGACGAAGGGTTGAAGCAACTTTGTGGACAACGATGTGCTACATGAAGGCACGTGGGATGGCCACTACTGCTACTCCTCACAGCGGTGGGCTGATGCTGCGTGGTAGCCCCAACACCACGTGTGGAGGCTTGTGGGGATGTTGTGTGCCTGCACAGAGAGGAGGATAGAGTGTGCGTCCACGCATGGAGGATGGTTTTGAAACACGAGTTGCTGTAGTTGATGATGTGTCGCTGTTGTAAATGGTTGTTCTACATGGGTGCGACCTGTAAGAAAGGTGGAAACGATGAGAACAGACTTGCACTGCGGTTTTGTCTTAGTATAAGGAGGCACGAGAAGGAACATGGTGAAGGTCATGAGGCAATGATGATGTTCAATGGTGTTGACAATCCTGAGTATGGAGTAGGATGAGAGAGCTCTAGTGGACGTGAGGGGTCAGAGATGGGTTGAAGATAATTCGATGGAAGGTTGCAATGGGGAAGAAGAAGAGATAGGGAGGATGAAGTTGAAGATGGGTGTTGGTTTGAATTCACAAGTTGCAGCGAAGGAGAAGGTTTGAAGTAGACCAATGTAGTAGAATAAGGGAATAAATAATAACGAACATAGAAGAAGGAACAAAACAACCTAGAACTAGGTGGACAAGCACCTTGGGGAGGAACTCGTGGTGGAGTTTCGTTCGTCACCGTAAGCTACCATTGTGCGACGAAGCTAAGCAACTAGGTGCTCTAATATGACAAAACAAAAAAGGACTCCACCTTGGATAATGCAAGCGAGGGTCGTTGGCCGCCGTCGCCTCAAAAGAACATCTCTTGCGTCTATTACCAGCAAGAACTCCGAAGCTGGTGGCGCTCGACCTTGTCGCGGATGACAAATAGATTGCAAATGGGAGGAGAATAGGATTAAGAAGGAAGAATTAGAAATTAGGAAAGAGGTCAAGTGGGAGTTGGAGAAGTAGTGAAAGAGGTTGGGAATAATGGAAGTTATGGATAATAAAAAAATGAAAATAAAATAAATGAAAGAAGGCTACTTAAAATAAAATAAAGAGAAAAAATGGCAAAATTATCAATATGGAAATGTATATCTAGACGATATCTATATCTTCCACGTAGATCTTGAAATCAAAACAAAACAATATGTCAAGAAAGAAATATAGTTTTTTATTTCATTTTAAATAATTAAAACACAAATTTATGGGTTTTCATTTTTTGCATTTTTCTTAAAAAATATTTACAAAATAAAAATAAAATAAAATGCTAAATATAAGTAAAAAACACAAACATTTTTTAAATATTTTTAATAAATAAGAAAAATAAAAGAAAAAAGGAGGAAAGATTAATATTTACACTATATACAAAGTCACTTTGCGTTATTTTCAATGGTAAAATAAGATATTTTGATTTTTTTAATTATGTACTTTATTATAAAATGTAATAAAGAAATTAATAAAAAATAAAGAAATCAAAATGAATCAATTTTATATATAAAATGTTTGTATCGAGTTAGTACATATATACGGTATACAACTAGATCCCAAAATTGACATTTTGCAAACAAGGTTTGATTTTAATGAAATCACTTTAACTGGATAGATAATTTTATAACTTGAACTTTAAAAGTGAGTTCGACGAATTTGGAGTTCATGTAGAGCATCAATTCAACCTAGTAGTTAAAATTTATGGGTTTTTTCAGTTCAAGATCTAAAACTATTTATTCAACGTGAAAATTCTTTTGTATTTTTATATTTTTATATAGGTATGAAATTTTGGGATTTGCTCTAACCGGGAAAGTCCTGTACAATAATTTCAAAAAGGATAAGTTAGAAGAAGAATTAAGTTAAAAGGAGTTATTATTAATTTATTAAAAATCAGGGAAAATAAGATTTTTTATAAGTGAGTATATACACATTTCTAGCTTTTTATTTTTGTGGTTTTTATTTTGAATTATTTCATGGAATGTTTAAAAGATAAATATTCATTATTAGTCCATTTTTATTAAGAGTTGTATTTTGTTAATTTATTTCATTTAGGGACATTTATTTGACGTTTTGTTAGAGATTCAAGCTAAGATTAATATATCAGGATTATGAATAACAGATTTATCACCCCTTATACTTAAAACTTTTCTAGTCATCGAGTAAAAAAAGAATGTTGGATTAATCCCTGACTCTGCATGTGAAATACAAGACTCGATCCATTAAGAACTATCGATTTTAGTGATCCTAAAACTCAAGCTGAACCAAGCCCTAGTCAAAAGGTATCTAACTTGCCTAATCATGAGACTCTCTTTATATACATATATAATAAGGATATGGCATTTACTATGCAATTATAAAAGTAGATTCAAAGCACCATCCAAATGCAATTATAAAAGTAGATTCCAGTGCAAGTGACTCTCCTAAGAACCCAATCCTCAACAGTAGGGAATAAATCATTTCTTGCATCCTATTCATCGTCTCTTTGGTTGTCAGTTTTAAAAATGAATATGGAGGGCCAGTTGTTTGAGGGTATGTGATGGTGTCTTTTCTTCCCTCCCTCTCATTGAACAAGGATCCTCTCGAACACCTTATTACGTAAGACATGTATATTTTTGGTGTTAATCAATGTGTTCGTAAAGAGATTATTGAGTCGTCTGCACTTGTTTTCCTGGGAATGCACTAGGGCGTGTCTTTTTGAGTATCTACCATGCCTTCAACACTCAGACTTGTATCACTATATGATGCAAAGCCATTTTTGGGTGCTAGCCCGACTCATAAAAGCCTAAGATGGTGTCCAAGTGGACACTTTAAAGCTTGGGAGCGTTCGCCTTTGGTGGAGGCTCTTTGAATTTGACTCTGTAGTGTAAGAGCATTTCTTTTCATTTTTTTTTAAATTTTTTTGGCTAGTTCCACTACTTTACCAAGTCGACGTACATTGATAAACATTTTATATCTCATCGCACACTGATATTTAGGTAAATATCAGGAGATTAGTATAAGAACATTGTTCTCATACTGACTTAAGGTTGCTGACTCTTAGGTTTCATGAAATCTATTGATTTTATCCCATCCTCGAGTATCATAAAAATTAGTTCCAGACTCTCCCTCATCCCAGTCCCTTACGTGAAACATCAACTCATCTCATCATATCTGCAACCAATGCATGTGAGGTAATGATCATATTCTTATGGTAGAGACTAGGTATGCAATATAGCACACATATCTTTCAAACTAGGGAAATGTGAATAATTAAGTCATAGACACTAATGATTAAGGATGGTTAACTTTGAATTTTAAGACCTCATAAACAAAGTGATTCTTGAACTTCACAAGTCTTGTGTGAATGTGTAAGTGTCAGGGACTAAATCAACTTATTAATTAGTTTTTATATTATTACTTATTATTTAAGTTTGTTCAAAAAAGAGATTTGTTGGTTTTTATTTCAAACACTTTTTTGAAAATGTTTTTTAGAAAAAGAGATTCTTTTTTTTTTATTTTTATTTTTTAAGGAGAAAGTAGAAAAGGGAAAAACTTTGAAAAGATTTTTGATGTTTTTTCAAGAAGTTTTTTAAAAAAAGTTTCACATTTTTTCAAAATTTTTTGGTTATACCATTAATTTACAAATAGTGTGTACTACTTACAAGTAATTATAAATTTTACAAAAGTTACAAGAATTTACCCACAACCCATATTTTATTTACAAACAAGTCAATGCACGAGTTATTGGTAAAGTATATATGTAATATATACAAACCCCATATACTTATCATATGCTATGTCCTCATGCCACTAGGTGACAAAAAGTCATAGCTTGTACTAAGCATAAGTGGGTGAATAGAATAGAAGTCGACTGACCCCTATAATAGGCTTTTGATGGTCTAAGTATAGAAGAAAGCAAAAACAAGGCGGTTGACGACAAGAGAAAAATAATAGAAGCGAAGATAGACGTGATATCAATCTCTCTATACTTAGGCTCTAATCAACCTAAGTATAGAGTAGTGGTCAAGACTGGGAGACTGATGAGAGCGTGACGGAACAGACAAAAACAAAATAAAAAGAAGAGAAAGAGAAATTCAGGTCGCTCACCCCCTATACTTAGGATCTAGTCATCCTAAGTATAGCCACAAAATGAGAACAATATGGAACTAGGGAGAGTGATGCGAATCACGGGAGAGGGAGGGAACAAAAAGAATAAAATCTATACAAGATAGATTGGAATATACAAGGAATCGAGAAGGTTTGCAACATACCTTCTTGCGAGAACATAGAGGGAAGATGAAGTGTTGACCTGTATCGATGTGGGATTCATCCCTAGAAGAATAGTAGTAAGAAGTATGGAATGTCCAACGACGATCGATATATGGTTGCTTACTCGAGTATGGTGGAATGGCTTTCCCACCATGCGCATTTATGATGATTTTGGAATCCGAAGAGGAATCCTTAGAGGAGACCATCATAGTCAATTTTCAAGAACCTAATGTATGGAGAGGATGATGGGTGTGACACACCTTGGGGGGGTTTAGGGGAATGCCTCAGGGTATCATCGCTCTTTATCTTCTCACTAGAAAAACGAATAGAAGAAACGACTTCCTTTTTTGGAGAGATTTGTGAGATGTTGACTGTCTCTCTGGATGGTGGATGTGATAATGTTGGATCGGGATTCAGATCACCAAAATGAATAAGACATTCGACAAAGTTTGATTTCGAATAAGGAGAAGCTTTTGCTCGTGAGTCCTTCACAAGAGCTCTCATGAAGGTGGTGGAGCAATCATCAAGTGGAATCTCCTTGGTGTGGGAGGTCTTAGTACCATGGGTTTGCTCAACAACCATCCTCTTAGATATAGTAGAGGGGTAGGACTTATCTATCACTCGATGGTTACAACTATTTACGAATTTGTGGGTTACTTTAGAGTACGTGTGTCCTTAAACAATGGGTGAGGTCGGAGCGCTCTCAATGCTATAAAATTGATCTCCTGAGTCTGTAATATATAGTCTTCTTAGCCAAGGCTAAGAATAGATTCCCGAGATTGATTGGTTCTTCTTGGTGTTCAATGTCAATGATCATGAAGCCTACTTGAAGTAGAGTACCTTGGAAAGTAATGATGACTGAAATGGTTCCTATTGACCATTTTATAGATTGATCAACCAACTGAACAACCTCTCTTGACTTTTTGATTGACCCGAGTTTGAGCTTGTCAAACATAAAGGCCAGGAGGATATTTATCGATGAGTCATCATTGATTCTGGCATGGGTAAAGGGTCTTTGATTCCACATTCAACCCTAGGAAATCGCTTTACTCGGTGGCTCTTGGTCTTTCTCCCCATTACTAAGGATGTGCCCATAGACACGAGGTGTCTCTCATTCTTTGTTTTCTTATTACCCAACCTCATGGGCATCAATTTACTTCTTATGAATCTTTTGAGGTCGAGAAAGTGTTCTATGGCCTTTATCAAGGAAAAATCTAAAATTAGTTCCTTGGTGATCACCTCCTTAAGGGCAGGGTCCAATTTTTCAGGTCTTTTCCATTTTATTTTTTTATGATATTTTCTAGTTTTACAATTTTTACAGTCTTTTTGATATTTTTAATTTTTTGACCTTTTGATAGGAGGAGGAATAGGAGAATGTACAGACTCTAGATTGTAGGACAAATGGTTATTAGAAGAGGGAGGTAGAAAGGACTCCAACTGTATAAAGTGTGTGGGTTTCCTAGTGTCCTCTATGTTTTCAATGTTGAATCCACTCGTTTTGTTTTCCACTTTCATACATGAGCTGGAAGCAAATGAATTCAATATGTTATCGACATTTTTCAAGTTGCCACCAATTGATTCGTATATCTCGACAAGTCTAGAAATTTCATCCTCCAAAAAGTTCTCATGACAAATCATGGGAGAAGTCTTCTCATTTAGAGAATACTGCTGAGAACTTTGGGTCTCATACTCAACATTCCTAGACTCTGGCATGTAATGCTGGGTCGAGTATATACGTGTGGCATATATTTGTCGAAGCCTTATATGGTGGAGCCAATAGACCGGGGCTTGTCGATCGAGCTCATGGGTCGAATCCCCTGCATGTGTAGGCTCTCCGAATGGGTGGTATGAGGGTTGGTCAATGTGAGATTGATCACTAAGGTCAATCAAGTCTGGAAAATCATAAGGGGTGAGCCTCTCTATGCGGTTGGTCGACCATGTTATATCCTAATGTTAAGTCAGGATGTGTATGTGTAAATCGTTGACATGTCCCAACATTCACATGAGGAGAGAATGAGGTCTGTGGGGGCAAATAACTCTACCGGTCATCTATCTTAGCAGTGGCTTACTCTTCAAATGGCTCCTTAATTCCAACAAGAGCTCGAGAATATGGTGAGTCAGCCTAGGATAGAAGTGGAGCATGAGTGTAAGAATGTAGGGTAGTTGAGAATTTCGAAGAAATGGAGAAGTCAGTTGGAGTTCTAACTTCATAATCAGAGTAGGATGTAACCAACCACGAGTACGGGTCTCCTGCAGATGGTGGATGGTACATGGAAGATATAGAAGATGAAGATGAACGATGTATGGTCAAGGAGAAGTGACCAATATCCCAATATCTTCGAGAAAGATGAATGAAACGAAAGTAGATCATGGTAAAAAATGCGCAAGTGCACAGAATAACACATAAACATACAATACGTAAAAGAAACCATGATTTCACCTACTCAACATGATGATGTTCACAAAAGTCCGATCACTATCTTTTCAATTTTAGTTTGGTGATCAGTTAATCTTTGTTATACAAGAACACTAGATCAGTTGCTTGGTGTCCAACGTACACTCCCACTATATCCCAATCAAATAGATAGTCTGCCTGGGCTGTCGGGTTTTATTATACCCATATGGATTATAGCGAGAAGGTATACACCATGACATCTCTATAAGGTTGAAGGAAAGCGCTTGTAGCTCCCATGCCTACAAGAGTCGGGCCTGGAGATTTAGGATTCAAGTTCAGGGATTTGGGTTTTAACCTTAGTCTACACGTTCTCACACATTTTGTCTGGAGATATGTACATTATGTACATGCGTACAAGGACGAGGTTTCTCTCTCGAAAATAGCGAAAAATTTTTATTCCGATTTTTTGGTCCAAATCAATGAGCAATCCCAATTTTAGAGGCTGATTGTCACTGGTAATTAATCCAACACAAACAATCATGTCTACTATCCAATCCCAATTCCTTTATCCTAAGTTTGAAAAAACTAAGAGAGGGAATCCGAAAAAGCTGACGCAATTGATGGAAACGATGATGAATGTTTGAGTAAGAAGACTTACAGTGCCTTCAGCTCTCTACAATGTAAGATGCACAATTGAATTGAATTTTTTTAAAAACTAAATGAATGTGAGTCAGAATACCACACCTACCAGAAAGTTCTAATTAACAGGGAAGGATTGATTTGAATTTGACTAAGTTAGAATGATCTAAGGTGCACATTATTAAAGTGATGTGTGGCCTTAATTTGTATGAGCACAAGTAGATACACACCTATGTAAGCTCTATGAGCCATAAGTGTAGGTATATCCAAAGACAAGCAAACCAACCATGAGGGTCCAATGTCCAGTCCCGATACACGTGCGAGAACCCAAATGGACCGCTAGAAATCAAACAATTATTACAATTTAGTTCAAAAAAATGAATAAATAAAATCCTAATTCTATACTCTATCTCCAAATGAAATTGTTGTCTTGGCACCTCTGCAACCGAATTGCTCCATGAATCGCCGGCCTCCGATGCATTTCAAGATGCATCAGCTTTAGGAAAGTCACTCCAAGTCCACTGAGCACTCACACAAAGAGATAGAATTATATTAGAGATATATAAATATATACATATATATATATACAATAAATAATTGAAAAAGAATCACAAAAATAAAGGAAATATAAACAAGATGAGATTGAGAATGAGACTACCCGAAAGAGTGGACAACCTAATACAAAGTCCTCTAAATGATCCCAAGCCATTTGTTTCCCTAGAAACAACATCATTTAATGGTCTCCGAATCATCCTATGTCTATTGTTCCAAATTGTTTTTTGTCGAGCAATCAATGATCAATGAATAATCAACCACACAAATAAATAAATCAATCAATTAAGTAATGTGCGGTTTTGTATTTATTTAACCACGTAAAGCCCCACGATCGACTTAAGGAGGCAAAGGAACAACTTAGGGCTCGATTTATCAAACTTAATGCATGGTTTTCAAGAGGGGATTTTTGGTATTTTTTATGCGATATAAATGTGAATGCAAAATGCGAATGAATTTGATTCTTAAGGAAAACATGCAACTTAGACCAATTAAGTTTTAGTTCAAAATTAGATAAAATCAGGTAAACGGTATTTTTCCTATGAACCTAATTCATTGATGCATGAAAATAGTATTTTTGTAGATTTTCATGGTAAAAATACAACAATGAAAAACGACTGATTTTTAGGAGATTTTATGCAATTGTGTCAACAAATGGAATGCGAAATTAATGAAACTTGGAAATAATGTTAAATATGATGAAATGAGTTTATACTATTTTCAAGATTTTTTTGATAATATATGATCTTTATGAATTTTCTATCAGAACAGAGTGAGTCTAAGTAATTAATTTCGAATTAATCCAAACAAATAAATTATCCAAAATCAAATATTATCCCAAATTGATATTTTAATATAGGATCCAAGAGAGTTGAAATTTCGTCAAAATGTTGTGTATGGATCAAACTAAAAATCAATTATAAATTCCACTCAACAATTTATATCAGGAAAAGAACACCTCCAATTTTTATGAAATTTGGATATATGTTAAAGTACAATTACACAAATAATCTGAATTTTATGATTTTTCTGAGCAAGTTATGGATTGCTATGATATTCATACTCAATTGGGAAAAATTAGATTAATTCTCAATCTCTAAATTTTAATAAATCATCCAAAGATCATAAAATTAGGAATAAAATGTGGAATTAATTAAGAATTAACACATTTTTGAAATTAAAAGATGATGTCAAATGAAGGTTCAAACAAGTGCTCAAAGATATGGTCCTGGATGCAACAGTAAATAAAATAAATGCAACACCAAAAACATTACACATAAGACACTTATTTAATTATCATAACATCGAGGGTGGGTTTGTATTTTAACCAAAAAATAATGAACTTTGAGTCTTCTCCTCTTCCTAGCATGGGTTTCAAGGAATGGAACCCACGATGATCGTGGTTGTGATGAGCTCATCGATTGATAATGAAGGCGCACAACCGCATGCGATTGAAGGCGATGGCAGTAGAAGGCTGAGGGAGGCGACGACAGTAGACGACGATGGGTTGAAGCAGCTCTGTGGACAGTGACAGGTTGCATAGCGACGTATGGTCCTGCTGCTTCTGCTCCTCGCAGCTATAGGCTGCTGCTGCACGGTAGCCGCAACACAACGTGTAGTGACTTATGCGGAGGTTGTGCGACTGTACAGGGAGGAGGACATAGCGCGCATCTACGCACAGGGGTGGTTTCAGACAGTGTCGTCCCTGACATTTCATGGGCCCTAGGCAAAAGAGAAGAAAAGGGCCCCTCTAAAACTATTTTACTTTTCAAATTTGTAAATTTCTTATAAATAAAGTTCTTTAAATTTTACAAAGAGTTATTTATGTTTATGATCAACGAGCATCAACAATAAGTAATGGATTAAAATTATAAAAAATAACTTCCAGAAATAGACATCTATGGATATAATGCAACTCAATGAGCGTAAATAGAAACAAAAGCTATGGACAATATCTAGCTAAAAATGTATGGCATGTATTTTTTTAAGTTAGGATTTTTGAGAAAGTTCAAGCACAGATGCATATATGTATCTATTGACTACAATAAGAGATGGATATAGAAATAGTCATATCTGATCCGTATCCGATATGTTTTCATCCCTAATATTTAAAATAAAAATAATAAAAGCTAACTATATATAGCCAATTTAAAGATGGGCCCCCAAAATTGCGGGGCCCTGGGCCATTGCACCCCGAGACAAGGCTCAGGGACAACCCTGGTTTCAGAACACGAGCTGCAATAGTTGGTTGTGCGTCGTTGCTGCGAATGGTTGTTCTGCCTGGGCACGACCTGCAAGAAAGGTGGAAACGACGAGAAGAGACTTGAACTATGGTTCGGTCTTAGCGTGAGGGGCACAAGAAGGGACATGGTAAAGGTCGCGAGGCAATGATGATTATTGATGGTGTTGACGATCTTGAGTAAGGAGTCGGATGAGAGAGCTCCAGTGGACGTGATGGATCGGAGCTAAGTCGATGGAAGGTTGCGTTGGGGTAGAAGAAGAGATGGGGAGGACGAAGGTGAAGATGGGTATCGGTTTGAATTCACAAGTTGCAGAGTAGGAGAAGGTCTTATGGAGACCAAATGTAGCAGAATAAGGGAATAAATAATAATAAACAAAGAAGAAGGAACAGAGCAACATGGAGTTAGGTGTATTGTTGCATGGGGGAGGAACTCGTGGTGGAGCTCTATTGATCGCTTCACGCTGCGGACATCCAGCGAAGCTAATGTATGAGGTGGTCTGCTGCATCAAAACGAAGAGGAGTACTCTACCTTGGATCACGCCGGAGAGGGTCGTTGGCCGTCGTCGCCTCAAAAGAACATCTCTCCCACATGTCACAAACGAGAGCTCTGAAGCTGGTGGCACTCGACTTTGCTGCGAATGGTAGATAGAGTGCAAATGGGAGGAGAAGAGGATTAAGAAAGAATAAGTTGGAGTTAGAAAAGAGGTGGGCTGAGAGTTGGAAAAGTAGTGGAAGGAGTAGGGAAAAATGGAAGTTATGGAGAATAAAAATTGAAAATAAAATAAATAAAAGAAGGTTACCTAAAATAAAAAAATAAAAATAAAAATTGCAAAAGTATTAACATGTAAAATGTAGATTTAGATGAGATCTACATTTTTCATGTATACCTTGAAATCAAAACAAAGCAATGTATACAAAAAAAGAAATATAACATTTTTTATTGCATTTTAAATAATTACAGATTTTCTAATTATTAACATTTTTAATTAAAAGATATTTTCAAAATAAAAATAAAATAAAATACTAAAAATAAAGTAAAACACAAATATATATTTTTGGAATTTTTAATAAATAATAACAAGAAAAAGGAGGAAAGATTAATATTTACACTGTATACATAGTCACTTTTATTATTTTCAATGATAAAATAATTTATTTTGATTTTTGTAATTGTGTACATTACTATAATATACAATAAATAAATTTATAGAAGAAGAAAGAAATCAAAACAAATTAAATTTACATTAAATGTCCGTGTCAAGTTAGTACATATATAAAGTATACAACTAGGTCTCAAAACTGACATTTTGCAAACAAACTCTGATTTTAATGAAATCACTTTCAATATATAGATAATTTTATAACTTGACTTTGAAAGTGAGTTTGGTGAATTTGAAGTTCAAATGGGACATGAATTCAATCGAGAAGTTGGACTTTACAGTTTTTTCCGTACAAGATCTAAAAGTATTTATTCAATGTGGAAATTATTTTCTACTTATGTATTTATATCTATATATATTTATATTTATATACAAATTATAATACAAATTAAGTGAAAAGGAGTTAGTATGAAATTATTAAAAATCAGGGAAAAATGAGCTTTTTTACATGTGAATATATATACATTTTCAGCTCTTTATTTTGTTGTTTTTATTATAAATTATTTCATCAATTTATTTACAATATAAATATTCATTATTAGTCCAATTTTATTGAGTGTTGTATTTTGTTAATTTATTTAATTTAGAGCATATTTATTTGATGTTTTGTTTAGAGATTCAAGCTAAGATTAATTTATTAAGCTGATGAATCACATATTCATCAATTATGTTATGGGGAGGACCATGTTAGATATTATATATTTTTGAAAATAAAATATAGTATTCTATGTCAAAATTAATTAATTTTATTTTTATATGACTAGTATGACACCAATGAGATCTTGGTTATCTCCTTAAAGTATAATGTGGTTGATGTTATTCCAAAGAATTATGTACTTAGATTTGAATCATTCGTTCCATTTTCACAAGTGAATTCAAGTATGGTATATTCCATATGTCTCCAAAAAAAGAAAATATGATGATTATTTAACCATCTTGAAAGTAAATATGAAGTTACGTAGGTAATGATCAGAGGGTAATTGAAGATTCTGATAATGCTTTTATGCTTGAGTATGAGCAAGCACATATTATAGTTACAAATGTTATGCTTGATTCTATTCCTTTAGTGGATTCGATCATAATGTAGACAACTATCGAAGAGGATGGTAAAGTAGTGGATAAAGAATTGTATGTATTGGATATATGAGGTAATAATATCAAGCTAGAGCCATTGGTATAGGAAACTAAAATTGAATACTTGGTATCTTTTAAACACTTTCAAGTATGTTACATGCACTTCAAAAAAAAATTAGCATTTTTTAAAATTGACATGGAATGTTTTGGTCATAGTGGCGGATCTCAAGGTTCTGGATGTCCTTCTAGATTGAGATTCTTAAAACTTCATGGTTTTAATCAGCTGGATTTTATGCTTCTTACGCCTTTTCCATGTCAATTAGGTGTTTTTCTTTTGGAGGATCTATGTGCAATGACACACTAACCACTATAACACACTATCCGGTACGATTCTATCCTCTAGGCCAACCTTTCCAAGAGAGGTCAAAGCCCATCCCTTAACAAAAGGGAGCGATTCTCACCCTACACCTTCACAACACATTCATTTATGGATGCAAGCACTCCTTCACCTAGACGTTAGTTCGTGGATGTGGTCAGACCTTTACCAACGCTTCAATATGTAGAATACCATCCAGACCTTCTTCTTGCATCTAGTGGCTGGTATTTATACACAATTAACAAGGTTTTAAGGATGGGTTATAAGACTATCATTTTATGTGCTTTTCTTGTAAGCGAATTCTGGCCAAATTTTGAATACATTCACATATTTATCAATTAGTCGACTGAATAAATTTTCAATGAAAAATCTTTAGTCTAGTTAATTGGACTAAAAATCAGATGAATTATACTCTATTACTTAGTCAAATTTGGGCTTAGTTAGTTACTCTAGCGGTGCAAGTTGGAGCCAAGTCCTCGTAGTCGTAGACAACCAGTCAACTTGTTTGATTAATCGGTTATTTTTTACAACTTAGCGAGTTTGCAAAGTTAGTTAACACATTCACCATGTTTCAAAAATTACGAAAGTTAGTAGGTTGACTTATAAAATGTGGTAGTGCACATGTTCTCGGAATTCCGAGATAATGCATGAATATCAAAGTATAAACTGATGAACAGTCTTACCCGAACAAATTCACATTCAGTTCATTGATCGTGATATAATTTAAAATCAGGGCCAACCAATGTGTGTTTTAGTTATATAAAATAAACTCAATGTTATGAAAGATAAGAACACATCCAAGACATCACAAGATAACAAGATATCCTGGAGAGTCAAGGAACCAATACGGTTTTGTGGGATGTTCCACTTGTGTGATGGTTGTCCTATTGTTCTTCATCGTTCCGCATGAATCCAAGGAGATTGCGAGTTCTATTATTTAGAGATTAAACATGACTAAATAGAATGTTCTAGCAATGTAGGGAGAGTTTAAGAGACCTTACATGTTTAATGGTCATATTACCATTTGTAACGGAACGGGTTGTGAAGATCAGCGGAAGCTTGCGATATCGAATCACGCGACCGAACCGTTATCGATAACATACATGGCATTCAATGAGAAGAGATAATATCAAATCTAACTAAAGTCCATAACAACCATTCAAATAAGATTTCCGTTATTACAATCCCGATTGGGTACCTTTGCAAAAACTACTCTAGAAATTTTAAACAACATCTCAAAAGTTCCTGTAGACATATAGATATCCTTCAAATCTTCGTAAGTTGAGTCATACCATGTTGGGAATCTCAAGATATCCGTAGCACGATCCGGAATATACAATCAATCCTGTTCTTCACCTGAAATTGACAAACATAAATTTCCATGAACCTAATGCTTAGTATGCATCGGGGTCCATGCATGGGTATTCTAATGTCCCTTGATCCGTTATAAATCATGTAATTAGATTTTCAATTATACACATCATTCCGTGCCTAGATATTCCCCATGCATGTCTAAGTTCGATCCCTATCATGTGTAATTTGACTTTTTTTTCAAAAAAACATGGATGTGCATGTAAATTGTATAAGGAGATAAGACAACCGTTTCTTTCAACTGCTGGGGCTTATTTCATAAAATACATGGCAAATTACATACTTCTTAAATCATATAGGTCATTTTGCATATTAACCCCCCATGACTTTGATGGTTTAACTTTCTTAAACCACTTCTTATATAACATGTAATGGTTTACTCTTTATAAACCATTTTTTTGCATAACTCCTGATAGATTACCTTATAAACCAATTTTCTTGTATAACTTCATATACGTATCTTGTTATACGTTTTCAACCGCTGGCACTTGCGGTCCATGACAGTGTAACTACAACTGTAGAGGACTTAGCTTTTGCCTCTATGGTTCCTTGCAACCATACGCCCCTTGCGGCGTTACCCCTTGCGGCATACACATGACAGTGTAGGTACAACTGTAGAGGACTTAGCTTTTGCCTTTGTGGTTCCTTGCAACCATAGGCCCCTTGCGGCGTTGCCCCTTACGGCATTAACACGACCCCTTGTGGTCGTCCATGTGACTCTTTATGAGTATGTGCCTTAATCTTGATTAAGGTTATCAAAATTCTTCTGATGTGATATTATAGATCACGTTGGAATAATGTTTACCTTAATCATATTAATAGTCCATTTCAATATTTTAACTAGTGATTCCGTGAATGTGATAAGTATATCTTTTTATTTCAAGAACTAATAATATAAAGTATATCATGGGCACATATTTTATTTAGATTAGGTAAGGATGAATACACGTATTATTCATAGATAGAGAGTTAATTGGGGATTATTTTCAATGTTATTGTTCACCTAAGACTATAATTAGTCTTAATGTATGCAATACGTAATTTGTCCCTGCATATGATTAGTGAGGGTTGCAAATTATATGGGTTATATAGTTTATATCTATATCTATGCGTACTATGTATAATCTGTTGTTTGTGTATATACACACATCTGTTTAGTTCTTCTGTTTAATCAAAACAATAAAGAAAAACTTAGAAACAGATTTACGTACCAAATGGTATGAAGCATTTAATGTAAATTCTTTGAATCATGATATTAAAGCTACATAACAATGTGCTTTACACATTTAAAAAAATGAGCGGATGAAACCACCAGCTAATAATCCTATATTACTACAACCTTGTTTAGAAAGTTATCATATATGTCACATACAATTCCTTTCAAAAAAAAATATGTCACATACAATGTAGTGGTTAATTTCCAATCATACATATACATTGACCCTATAATAAAGGGTATTTTTTTTTACTGTCTCATTGTGAACGTCCCGCCCCCTCCGGCTATCGATACCGACGAGACGAGAGCGTCGGACCTACAGTCCAAATACGCCTACGATCTGTGATACTCAGCAAACCATCTTATGTACAATAGATCAACATTTGAGATATAAATAACAACAGGAGAATAGTATAAAATGGAAAGAAAAATGCAACATCCATTCTCATTGATAATGATCATCAAGTCCATGTCCATAGAATGAGATACACCACATAAATATAAGCTTGTAGAAGAAGTTCTCCAATATCTTATTACATACCTCTCAACCATAACATAAATAATACGGAAGTAAATAAGTTACTCTAAGTAGAACGCACCCTGCTTGGTGCAAGTATGACGTAGAAGGTCTGATCTCCTCAAAAGACCGCTACTGTGGCGGTTGCTGCTCAGGTACATCTGTTGGGTTCACACGAGGGTAACATTATGAGCAATTGCCCAGTAACGAGACAAACACTATAATGACTAAAATAGGGGTAAGAAAAGAATGCATACTCAACTTTATTTAGTGGCATATGCATGTATTGTAAAAATTTAGAAAGAACACCAAGTTATCCTAATTTCCATTCGATGACATTGATTCTATTTATTTATGAAAATAATCATTGAGTATTACCACAATATTCTTGATATTTCTACAAGCTGGTTATTTTCCACAATGGTATACAATTATATATTCAAGGATCCGATCATTAATCATTTCTCGTATTATTTTAGCACATGCAAGTACGCGACTCGCAGGCCTCCGCTACGCGGGAACTTGATATTTCTCTTGAGTAACTCTCAAGGATCTCTTCTTGATTAGATATGAAAAGATTTACAACCCCATATCTCCAACTTCAAACCACATCCCAGAACACCTCTAACAATAATAATACTCGAAGTAAAATTTTATACGGCCACATCTAATTTTAAATCAAGTCTTAAAATCGTGTATAAGTGAGAAACCAAGAATGCCAATCATGCCACCTGCCTACTCCGTCGAGCGTCTCCGAATACTATCGGGCTGCTAGGTGCAACACGTCACCCAACTCGTCCGTTAGGGTGGCGACCTTCAAGGCATCTCCCCGGGACCCCAGGGTGCATGCCCAATCCCTTGAGGCACCTATCTCCATCTATCGGATTGTCATGAAACCTCAAACATGGAATTTCTCACTCAAAGGATGTAAACATATAATGTACAATAATTGTATCAATATTCAACACTATTCTAAGAAATGCCCCCTTTTATATTTGTTGTTACACATGTACAATGCTTTCAATATGAGTACCCTTATAGATCACAACCCATTGATTGATGTGTATATATGTTTTGATGATCATCGTGCACAATTAAGTTAGAAAAAACAAAAATAACTTTAACCTTGTCCTATAATTAATTATGCTCACTGTATACAACAACGGAGTGATGATTTAATATCGAATAAAAAAACATATCTCTATAGAGATGTATAGAATCATATTATCCGTTGCAATTTCACAATCGATCTTTAATTAAAACATAAGCAACTTATTTCAATGAAACGCTACGATGACGAGCACTTCAATACTCCTTATCGCCAAATCATCACAGTGAAATCCAATCTACCAACCATGTCAGTATAAATAACATTTAAATTCAGAACAAGAATTAACTCTTAAACAAATGTGATCGGCTTAATAATTTACATATATGTATGTCTGTGTACAAAAAAATACTAATGTAACGTGCATAAGTTATGTGTACAGTGACGTGGTATATCAATTCAAACAACGTATAACTCCAACCTGAATGGCTATAATGCATGCGTTAAAAAAATTTGGTGTGCATTAATACTAATAGTGCCACTAACGTATGACAAATGGAACGGCTAGGATTTAAAGTATATGTATAGCCATGGCTTAATTACTTGATAATCATTAGCCCTCTAATAATCTCACTCCAAGATTTGAACGTATGGTGTAATAGTAATTATGTCAAAAGAAAGGATAATTAATGTATTCTCATGAGAAGAATATTCTTAAGATCAAAACTGTGCATGAACGTGGACGGTAGCTACCAATTACACAATATGTTCATATTGATTTTCTTTTTAAAGAAAAGAAAACTAAATCCCTGAAGGATATGGAATTATCCTCAAGCGCATCACGGAAGTGTGATCATCGTATCAGATACGACGAAGAACGACTAGTCGCACTAGTTGTTCGGTGCAGCGGAATTTAAAAAATTTTATTCGATGAAACAACATGATCCGAGAACCATTCTCAGATCGTTTCATCTATAACCACAACAAATATAATGTAATACCTCTTGAAGCGTGGTTGATCAAGTCTCTAAGAGAAGAGACCTCCTGTCTCAAGTCCGATCGTCGGCGAGACCGCTTGCGAGCGCGGGGATGAATCGCGTTGTCCTCGCAATCCAAGAAGTTGATCCAAACGTAGTTGCTCCTGATCTCGTCGCACGAGATCAAACATCTCCTTCGTGGGCGTAGCACACCAAGAAGACAGAGTACCGAAGAACGTCGAAGCGGCGACGCGGTGGCGAGAGCGTCGACGATTCTCTCCTCTAGGGTATGGTGGACGACCACCAATATTAGAGGGAGAGAGGGTTGTCGTGTATGAAGAAAGAGAGAGAGAGAGATCCAAGAATGCATGTAAAGAGAGAGCATGGTATGCCTCTCTATTTATAGGGTTTTGGGATCCATGGATCTCAATCCATGGGACATATAAAATCAATGGATGAGATTGATTTATGTCAATCCAATGGTCAAGATTGTTGTTGGAAAAAACCAACTTGTGATTTAATTTAGATTAAATATATTTGATAAATCAAATATATATTAATACCAAAAATAAATCAATCAAATAAGGAGTATAATTCAAAGGAGATCATCCATCCCCATGGAATGGAGTGGACGGCCACCAATTCCACAAGGGAATTGGGTGCCGCCACCTCCTTCCAAGTGGGGAGGGCAATCTCATGGATTTCCATGAGATTGCATATCTCCTTGATTTTCTCTCCATTATTTATCCAACTTTTATTGGGATTTTATTCATAAAAAATAATTCGCAATTATATTTGAGAATATTGCAATCTTGCCATGGATAAATTGTAAATCATATTCACAACCCAAAACAACATATAATTTACATTGTCAATTAATTACACAATGTGTATCCAATACACATAATAATTAATCAACACATATAAATTATAATTAGCTCTCTCTAATACATTATAAATCACATTTATAATATATTATGAACAATTGGATATTTCTATCCACATTATTCTTATCCACATTAATTAAATCACATTTAATTATAATGGATAATTTCTTCATACATCAAGATGATTAAATCACATTTAATCATGATTTCTTCATCGCTTAGATCTTATGGAATTATTCTTGAACCCTTCAAGAATAATGCAATCTCTCCGCAGATACTTGGAGATAAGGACAGGGCGATTGTATTGTTCCACGTATAGTGACTTGGATGTTGAGATCATATCTCAAATCCAGATCCCATGGACCTCCCACTGATGCTTGATCAAATCAAGACTGTAGACCTAATCTTCTCATTGTATCTGAATCTCATTCAGATCAATGTCCAGTTCATGGACTAATATTAGGTTACTTCTCTAATGAGAGGAGTCACTAAAATCCAAACCTGTTTCATCACTCCCTCGGAATGGAAGCATCATGGTTATACAATTGTATACGATCAAATCACCCTCAGGTATTCCCAATACCTGCACATCCTGCATACTGGAAGACTTATGATCATTCTGAAGATAAAGATCACTTTTGCACTGTCATCTTCAGGGTTAGATCATTTAAGTTTCTCAATCTTGATCATTGGGATTTGGTATAGATCATATGCTTTCACAAAGCATATATCTTACCTTCAAATTCATGTCATGCTTCCAAAGAATGACGACCATGCATGGAATTTGTTCAGTCCCAATACCTCATGAGTGAGCTCATGTCTCCTGGTTCACAAGTGAACCTGTATGATCCATTTGAGAGATCGTATTACTCTTATGTCCTTACATGCACACCAGCTCGCCGGTATATAGACCTTGGTTAGGTCATCAACCTATTGGTCTGCCAAATGTACACACTCAGACATATAGCAATACATCTGTCTCCGGTCAGAGGATGCATGCCTATGTTGTGATAGTATTCAACGTAGGTCTTTGGTTATCTCGATCTCGTTAGTCAACCCATTAACTCAACTAACCTGACACCTCTGAATCACTATTCCCATGCAGAGGACCTGCATCAATAGGTCAGTCAGATATCAGCCATATGAGATAGGATTGCCATCTCCTACTTAGACTGGAGATCATCACTTAATAATCATTTGATGATGCTTGATGAGTCCTCTATCTAACTCCTTAGATATTCATCCAAGCATCAGCCTCTATGATTCATCCAATGAATCAACAACTGTATGATCATCAAGTTGGCCATGGTACATAACCCTTATTGTACAGAGGGACCCTATAGTGCATTCATTCATTAATCTCAGAAAGGGAGTGAAAAATAATCAATAATTTTTATTGATAATTTATTCATTACAATAACATTTACTGTAGAAATGGTTCGCTCGGGGCTCACATTGCTAACAATCCCATCAGTATGACAAGGATGAAGTGAGAAAACCTACACCATTCCTTTTATAGACCACATCCGCAGATGTCAAAGGCATAAACAAAATAATTATTGCATCCCACTTCGCATATTGTTCAAGCACGTTGATCATGGATTTGTGTTTTATTGAATATTATCGCTTTCAGATCTCTATCGAGGATCAGATCTTGGTGTAGACGAATGAATTCACCATGCAATACAACCTAGGTACTTGAATATTATTCATACACCGAGGACGCTCAAAGCTCTAAATATGTTCAAGACCATAGGACGACCATCATATGAAATCAACAATAAGAGGGTATAACTTCGTTACGGCTCTAAGAATGATTGCACACATAGATTTGATAAATCATGCGAATCTAACAACAAATGGAGAGAGAATTTCGTTACAAGAACACGTAATGCTCTAGGGATGTTCAAGCATATAGGAAAAATTTGTGCAACCCAACAGCAAGAGGATGGTATTTATCGTTACCTCCGAGGATGTTCCCTCGGGATCTCCTCTCGCACGGAAATGATATTTCCGTCTCTCGATTGTAGCGCGAATGCATGTGCGAAGGTGACCTCGAGCTTTCCTACGTGATGGTGGTCGCGGATCTTCGATCGGAGCTCCTTCTCTGACGTCGACGATGGCCCTCCGACGATAAAATCGACCAAGATGGTGGTGCTCCAAAGAGAGGGAAGGATGGTGGTGTCTAGGGCTTTGAGAGGGCAGCCTACCATCTCCTATTTATAGAATGAGAGGTGAATTTGGATCTCGATTTGGATCCGGTTCGGATCCATATATGGGTCCCGACTATGATACTTAAAACAACGATAACTTGAGTTAGGAATGTCGGAATTGGGTGTTCTTGAGCTCGTTGGAAAGATCTCGACGAGATCCACGTAATGGTGTAATTATTTGAATTTTTTGGATGCCAAAAATACTTCAGATTTTAGGAAAAAGAAAATTCAGGGTTTCACACTCATTTCCCAACAAGGGTGCTCACCACTTAATTAGAAAATTGTTTTAGACAAAACTAACATTAAACCATTCCATAAACAACTAAATTGCTTAGTAACCTCGTACTAATTTCCAGTGGTCAGAGAAACGTTGCCGAATTAATCCTATGAAATTATGGCCTACCTAAAAAATCATAAAATGTAGTTATCGTGTGGATAAAATCTATTGTCTCACAAATGCATGAACAGATTAAGTGTTGGTGACGACGTGGACCATACCGGTTAATACATCAATATGTCTTTTTCAAAAGTTCATACACATTGTTATAAGAATCCACCATATACGTTTACAGTTAGTATTTGAATTTCTGACATTTGTTTATTCGGACCCCTAAATCGATATATACAATCAATGATCCATTCTAAATTAAATCGATGTGCCTGTGTAATACTCTAAAAAAAACACATACATTTAATATGTCTTATTCCGGACATTATCATTAGTCATACAAAAAAATCCTAGTCCGACACATACATTAGAGGCCGTAAATTGGATATGACTTTTACTGATACATAAGATCCACTGTCTATACATACATCCAACTATCTATTTTAAATCAAATCAGTGTATATCCGTAATAATCTAGAGCCGAGACATACAATTTGAGGTTGTGTTTCGGATAAAGATCCTAAACCGATACATACAAGAGATCTATTTTAACATAATCAATATTTATACCAAAACCTAGACCGATACATACCTTGATCCAAAGCCTAACTCTATCTGTCGGGATCGTCGCTCCTCCTCTTGATCACAGATTCACACCCTCCTCCTTCACCGACTCGGTGTCGTCGTCTCCTGCGACGAATATATGGGCTAATGAAATGCAATTAAGTTAAAAAAACTGAGCCGTTACACCGTTCCCCTCGGGTTGTCCACGTCTTAAAAACCTTATTTATTAGTCTTCAAGGGAAAGAGATAAATTCTTCTTGCTTATATGGTGTCTACGTTTTGAAATCCTGGGAGTGGATGTTTTTATAGCCTTGTAGGCTGTTTACAAAGCTCTAACCTAATAGCGTGAGACAGTGACCGAGACAAGGGGGCGGGGGTTGCTTAGCCCCCAAGTCTTAAATAAAATCATTATTTCACATATTTTGTATTGAAAAAAATATCTATTAAAATGTTACATATAGTCAATTTTATTGATTTTTGAAATATAAATTAATTTCAATACATATCTATATATCTATAAAGTAAGATTATTAAAATGATAAACACAATTTATTATATAGAATGATAAACACAATTTTATTGATTATTAGATATAGATGTACTGAATGGAGTACACACGATATAAATATAAAAATGTAATGATATCATTAAAATGATATCAAATGTAGTGAAAGGAGGTATCAAATTATGTTATATATGGTTAAAAAAATGTACAAATATAACTATATATGAAAACAGATCTACAGATACCGATGTTTGTGATATCAAAGTAATATTCATACTCATATCCATTTTAAATGGATATTATACTAATGTCAAAATATGTATAAATCGGATACAATGTCAGTCCAGATTAAGATATATTCATATGCGTATGCATATCTAGATTCAAATGAATAGATACAAATATAGGTAATAGTTATGTCTCGATCATATTTTAAATATATATATAGATGCGAATAGATACATTGATGGATATAAAAGTAATATTACAATATCGTTAAAAATAGTTTTGAATAAAATAACTTACAAATAAAAATGACTAATATAAGAAATATTTTATAGATTAGCTTACTTTCATTTTTATTGGATGATTTAGACGTGATATAGATATTTTATATATACTTATTTAATAATAAATATATATGAGAAAGAAGATACAAAATTTCGTTACATATAGTACAAATAATATATGATTATATTTATACACTAATACACATACATACATACATACATACATACATACATACATACATACATACATACATACATACATACATACATACATACATACATACATACATACATACATACATACATACATACATACATACATACATACATACATACATTACATGCATGCATACATAGATACATTGATACATACATACATACATGCATGCATGCATGCATACATACATACGTACACACATACATACATACATATGTTATTCGTATCCATGTCCATTTATATTGGATAAGAACACATATGTCAAAATGTATAAAAAATAGATATGAATATGGTATTGGAACATATATAGATGTAGTATTTTTCTTTGCATCCATACATGCAAAGTATTACACAGTACGTCTCCTTAATCTTAGATTTTGAACTTTTTATACTATAGTCTTGTAGATAGTTGTTTATAAAACTCTTTCTAATTATAGTTTATTAGGTATTACATTTGACATTCAATTACTTTAATAATACACATAATAAAGGTTCAATGAAAACACATTAAACCTTTTCACCTCAAAGAAAAAACACATAAATGTGGAGGAGTAGAGAAGGTATTTATAGACGAGCTTGTAGTAATTACATGAAGCTCTAATATCAAGCTAATGAAAGTGGTGGTTTCGATGGAGCGTCGTGAAAAAAATGTTGGAATGTATGTTCAGAATAAAGTATTTAAAAGAATAAATGATTAATAAATAGTATAAGTAAAGAAAAACATAATTTTATATTTAAAAAGTTAGATATGATGGTGTCACTTAACGACACACTATCCAAAAGACATTCATATAAAATGAAAAATTTTAAATAGATCTTATTTTCAATATAATGTTTTCAAGGACAATGGTGTAAAATCTCAATTTTATAAGTATTCTTATGAAAAATCTCTTTAAAAATCTTTATAGATAAATATTTACCATTCTTTCTGACACGTTATACGATATTTATAATCCAACAATCATTGACAGTGATAAATGTTGATTATAAGAACTATATAAATAATATCTCAATCCCGCAAATAGATATTTCTGGCTTTGTCTCTGACGTGAGAGGTCACATTTATTTCCTAAAGAGATAGTCCTATTAGAAATGACGTCCTCCTAATCCTTTTCAAGCCAACAACAAAAAATAATAAAGTTAAGACAAAACAAACCAAACAAGACATGAGAGAATGGGAATACAAAACAAAAACAGCTGAACCTGGGTGGCCTCAACATTTAGAACAACCGAAGATAGTCACCCAAGACAAAAAGGGATGATAATGTTAATGGAAAAAAAAATAAAATGTAGTTTATCTTGAGATCAATCTCCTAACCAGATTGAAGAGGTAGCTTTAAAGTAGCTTCATTTCTTTGTTGCTAGTTGACAAAGGTGTAGGGGCGTGGGCTCAAGGAGTTGGCTATATCTTGGCTACAATAATGAATTAATAAATACTTGTTAACACCGAGTGGGTTTAATCTATATAAGATTTTATATCGTATCTTTATATTATGAGAGTTATGCCAAATGATTAAACAAAAATATGGCATCCTTTGCAAGATGCATGAGAGGGTAAGAAATATCGTGGAACATCCCCTATTATCGCTCCTTCCAAGTTAAGCACCTTATTGAAGCTCATTTCGCGGATATATGCCAACATGACGAGAAATATGGACATGAATTATGTTGTTCAAAAAATCCTCCAGGCTCCAACCAATTTTTGAAATATTTAGAATGACAAGTATTCTATTAGTAAATGGGTAGTTAAGGAATAAGTGAGAGATTGTTTCAGCATCAGCCAAGCATAGTGGCAAGAATTTGAGGTTGAGATGTTGGAAGTAATGGTTTATTCTCTGCATACACAACTTTTTATGGCTTAATGACCATGAGAATAGGGAGACTCTAGGGTGAAAAGGTTTTGATTAAAATTTTATGTTAAGCTTAGCTCCTAAACACCCTACGAGAGATAACATGGTGTAGATCATTTGTGAGTCTATGAGACGTTCTATCTGGGATTATTGGCATCAGAGGAGGTGGGTAAGGTGGTGGTTGGATAAAAGTTGTTATAGTTTCGATAGGTCGTGGGGTAGATTTGATCTCTGGGTGAGGGTTTGGTCCAATTCCATTTGGCACTAGGCATTGAATAAGCTTTGGATATGATTGTCAACTTATGAGATATGGTCTCCCACATAAAGGGAATAAGTTTGCAAAGTGGAGGGTCTCCATTGATATTGTCTAACCAGAAAAGAGTGTTATATCCCAAATCTACAGACCTAGAATACATATTCTTTTGACCATCACCCAAACTTTATTGGAATGCTATCTGGGAGAGTCTTTATTGTTTGGGGATTCCAAAATGGGAATATGTATA
Organism: Ottelia alismoides; assembly: GCA_037367405.1. Taxonomy (NCBI): domain Eukaryota; kingdom Viridiplantae; phylum Streptophyta; class Magnoliopsida; order Alismatales; family Hydrocharitaceae; genus Ottelia; species Ottelia alismoides. The sequence goes on along the minus strand of JAZKJV010000316.1, from coordinate 498,302 downwards.
GAGTTTTGGTATTCCACCAACACCCCCCACAACAATTCTTGTGAATAGGGAGTTGGGCTTGTAAGACCTAGGTGATCCATTACTGTAATAAAAGTTAATGTTCTCTCATATCTATCTGAAATGACTATCTGTGAATGAACTTAAATTAATGTCCCTTTTTTGCACAATTAGGGTTATGTATCGTGCACATTGAATATCATATTCAATAGTGATCTCCAATTTGAGAAGGAGATGACAATCTTTCTCTTTAGACTGATTCGTGATTGACTTCTCAATGCAAATCCTTTACATAGGAGTAATGATTCAGATAGTCAAGTCAAAGAATTTACTTGATGAGGATGATATAAACTAAGACACGAATCGTAAATGTCATGATCATGCACACATCCTTTGACCAGAGATAGATATAAATCTATATGCATGAATATGCATATTGTACATACCATTAGGTTGAAGACCTAACCAAGACCCATATACTATTAAGTTGGTCTACAAATGGGGACATATGAGAAGTATGATCTCTCAAAGGGATCATGCAGGTTCATACATGATGAATCGGGAGACAGAGCTCACTCATGAGATATTTTGGGATCATAAGGAATTATGTGCATGCTTGTCTTGTTTATGAAATAAAAAGGAATTTGAAGTAATAATTTATGCTTTTGTAAAGTATATGATTAATATTTTTGATTAATATTTTCACCCTATTATAGAGTAAGAAATATGTTGTTATGTCCCGAAGAAGGTAGCCAAACTAGTGTTTGAACTTCGTGAAGGAGAGTGTATTCTACTCGCGTATCACCGAAGCGTGGAGATCACATGCAATCTAGGTTGACTAGTCGTAAGGGGTGACAAAAATTAAAATTTTTCGATGAAACCACATGACTGGAAACTGTTGTCATGTGGTTTCATTTTGACCACAACATGTATTAGGGTTACCTCTTGTAATGTAAACACTATCCTTGTGTCTCTAAACGAAGAGACCTCTTGTCTCATATTTGATCTGATGGAGTGAGCACTTGCAGACATATGGATGAGACGCATGCTTCCTACAATACAAGTTGTTGATTCGAGCGTGGAACCTCCTGATTTCATCTCACAAAATTGGTGGTCTTCCTTAGGAGCACGGGGCATTGAAGAACATGGAGATCCACAAGCAGTTGATCCGGTTGCACAATGACAACGTGACAATGACGAGTCTCTCTACAAACCCTAGAGTGGACGATCACTAGAGTTGAGAGAGAGTTTTGTTACTTCAACTTGCGTGTTGAAAAGACTAAGGTTGACTCTTCTTTTTTACTATTTTGGATGTCTAGGATGCACTCTGTATTGAAACCAATGGTCTTGATTTTGTTGCAACAATTTGCAACAATAATTAGTTAATTTAAAAGAAATAAATAAATTGAAAAAATCCTATAATAAATTTAATTCTCATTAAATCAATTAAATGTGGAATAAAAAAAGGAGGAGAGACTCCTTCCTCACAAGGGTGGACGTCTACCATGGAGTCATTTTCCATAGGGTCATCCACTCCATAAACAGAATGAAGGTCTCTTCTTTACTTATTAATTAGATTCTCAAATCTCACCATATTTTCCACATGCGTGAAAAAATTTTGTGGCTTGAATTTTCACCAATATATTTCCATATTATTCTGTAATAATTTCAATCATGCCATTGATAATAATGAATCATATTCATCCATCTAATGTTAAGTGTAAATAATGTTTACATTTAATTGTACAATGTGAATCTGATTCACATTCAATTGTATAATGTGAATCTAATTTGAACTATAAATTCTATTTACAATTAATCTATCTATGGTATTATAAATCGTATTTACAATACAAATATAATTATTGTAGATAGTGCTATCCACATTAATCATATATTTGATAATTAAATCCAATTTAATTATCTTAGAAGCCACTCTACATGTATTCAAATAATATGAATCATATCCACATTATTATTGGTAATTAAATCATATTTAATCATCATTATTCTAATGCACATATATTTTCAATAATAATTATTCTTGAACTCTTTTCAGATTGTGGACACATGGAGATAAGGAGAGGAGGATTGTATATTCCACATATAGTGACTTAGATAATGAGAACTAATCTCCTATCCAGATCTAGAAGACCTCTATTAAATAGGACTCTTCTTATTTTTTTAATGAAATTAATCACAACGTGAATACTGTCGTCGCAACCCAAAGAAACGTCAAACACGAAAATATTGATGAACTCTCAAGACAAAATGAATAAAGAACTGTGAGCAAGATAATTTTGATATTTAATTTACCTATATAAGGTACATGATCGAACTCAAAAACAATACAAAAATCCTGAGGTTATTAAATCAATGAGAAATCAATGAAATAAGAGAAGCAACTCTATGCACACAAAACTTTTTATTTTTTGTGAATTTTTAATTTTTATATTTTTTATATTTTTCCTGTTTTATAATTTTCGTGATTTTTAAAATTTGAAATCTTTTTATATTTTTGAAAATAAAAGGAAATAAAATTAATAAAAGAAATAAGAGAAAAAAATATAAGTTTTTTTGTATTTTTAAAATAAAGTAAAAATATATTTTGAAAATTAAAATAAAATTATTTGTGTTTTTTGGTATTTTATACTATTATTATGATTTTTCAAAAATTTATAGAATTTTTTAAGATTTTTAAAATGATTAAAATAAGAAAAAAGAAGAAATAAAAATCAATGCAAATGTTTTTGGATTTTTAAAATAGGAAATAAAATAGAAAATAAAAATGCACTAATAAAAAGATGAAAATTTTAATTTTTTAGAAAGAATTTTATTTTTTTTAGGACTTTGAATAATTTTCTATAATTTATTTAGTTTTTAGGTGTTTTCTATTTTTTTTGATTTTTATGAGGAACCAACAAATGAAATTTTATCAGAAGTAAAACAAATACACACACTACATTATTTTTTCAAAATTTTTCAAAATGTTATTCTAATCTTTATATTTTTTTTGAAAGAAATATATTTTTGGGGGGTTTTTTCATTAAAAATAAGCAAAATGTTTAAAATGCAAAACAAAAATTACCATGAATGAAAGAGATTAACTGGAGGTTAAGATAATTTTTTATATATTTTTAATGATGATTAGCTATTTATTAAAATAAATAAATACACAAATAAAATGCAGACTTATGGGGAGCAAAGTACAAATAAAGTTAATTCTTGGACCAAATAACACAATAAAGAACATAATGACAAAAATGAAATTTACCTAGAAATACGTGTGCTAGCGCACATGAGTCACGATGGCACGTACTTGAATGTAATTATTTAAGTTCCAGGGACCTTATTATAACAAAGAAACATGCATATTTTTATTGCAATTTTCACAAAGGCACATTCAATGCACGTGTTTCAGTTCAAATATGACTAAAATGCAAATAAAATAAACAACTAGTTGAAATATGCAAATGTTTAATAGACGACAATCTAACACATGTCCCAAAGGGGACTTATTGGTAAATAAATAAACAGAAAGGGTGGAGATGCAAAAGTCATCGAGGTAGGTGCTGGGCATGTGCGAATTGGACGCTTGGGATCCGATCTGGGATTGGACGATCAACAACAGTATTTTGGGGCTTTTTGGACGGTAGTGATTAAAACTGAGCATGGTGTTCTTGATTGGATGCCTCTTGACTATGATAGAAGAACAAGTAACAATCTCGACTCTGGTGAACTTCAATTGAGCAAAACTTGCTCAATCTTAGTCCGAATCGACTTATGAAGGATGCTACGACTTCCTGTAATGATCCTCTAGTGATCAACCATGGCGATGGTGCTCGGTGATGTCTCGATACAGATCTGGAGCTCTGAAAGTCGATGACTATAGTTGGGGTTCCATATCTCAAGTCACTGCTCCAAGTACGTCCTTCAACCCTACAAAGTGATGCTCTTGCTTGAAGGCTAACTCCGCCCACATTATTAGCTATTGAAACATGAAGGAATGAGGTGGATTTACGTCTTCAGTGGTGGATGGTTGGAAGGAGATTGGAATCCAAATCCAAAGAGGATCTGGGGGGTCCGGGTTATGGGGAGAAGGATGAAGAAAATGAGGCAAATGTAGTCAAAGTGAATGAAAGTGATAGGAGCATCTCCGATCAAGCACATCAGAGGCAAATATGAAGATCTGATTTTAACTAATTACAGAAGAAAATTAAAAAAATCCTGATCTACATACATATGGAAAGAGAACTGTCACGACCTCGATTCACTGTGAATGGTGAAGATCGGACGTCATAGTGGAGGGTTCCGATGACGTGACGGATCTCACCTCCAATGATCCCTATTGCACTCCAAATCGAAGGGAATATTACTCTGTCACAAAAACTTTCGTCTGGACTCAATCTTGGATGAGAAGGAAGGTGGAAAACGGATCAACTGTGAACAATGGGAATCTGTAAGTATTAATAAGCAGGAGTATGACGGGTTTTTAAATTCAAAGTGCGAGCGGACCGAGGCATGATCGACAAAGATGATGACCTGGCCGTAAAGGCGATGGTTAGGGCTAACAAAATGTAGAAGAAGTCAGAGTGCATTATTGATTAGAGTGTGCAGGGAAATTTGGAGAAGGACAGTTGGCATGTGAAAGGAGCGGGAAATGCGAGAGGAATGGGGAGTTGACCCGGGTCAATAGACCCAGGCTTAACCAATCAAACAATGACTGGCTAGAAGGCAAAACCATTATGCGCAAAAAGGTAACAAAATGTGAAATTAATTAAAATAAAAACGAAAATAAATACAAAAATACAAAAAAATTGAAAATAAAAAATGTCAGTAATTATATTTATGCAAGGGTAAAGATAATTAAAATATGTCACTCATAAGTATATATACCTATATACAACACCATGATTTTTAATTTATATTTTGATATATACAATTTAATAATTCATTATTTTCCAATATTTTTCAAGGATTTTAATGATATGTTTATTTTATTTTAATGGAATAATTTATTAGGGTAGATTGTACCTTACAATATACATAGTGATATACAGATACAATATATACATGATTTATTTTTGTTTATTTTTTATTTTGTGATTTTTATTTGTATTTTATATAAGTTAAATATATTATACACAAATAGCTAAAATACAATACATACAAAAATACAAAGAAAATAAATATACATAAAATATACATAGGTATAATATATATAATAATACCCCCAAAAACCACATTTCACATCTTAACTTCAATTTTTATTAAACCACTTCCATTTTAAAGATTATTTAATTTGGAGTATAATGAAAGCGAGTTTTCTTAATTTTGAGTTTTTATGGAGAAGATATTGATCCAAGTTGTGCTTGGTGGCTCTTTTAAAATGTTATTATTTATGAATTGTACAATGATTCTTCTTGCAATTATTTTTAATATTTACATCTTATTTTTATGTACAAGTTTTAAGAAGAAAACATTTTATTTGGGCTGAGTTTGATGATAAATAAAATAGTGTATATAATATGTATTATGTACAATGATATACAAGTGAAGGATATGCACAAGTGAGGATTGATTTTCTTGATTTTTTGGTATTTAGGCCTTATCCTCCCTACTTTATTACTGGTTGATCATGTCAAGTCTTTCCCTAATTTCGGGGTTAGAGTTAACATGTATCTATTACATATATACAATCTTTGGTTCTTTTATTTTCCCTTTATTTATTTATTTGGTTTAGGTTAAAATAAAGATAAATATAAAATATTTACACAAGAATGAGGTTTAGTAGAAGAAGAGATTTATTGATATTTACACGTGTTTTATAAGGAATTTTAAGCTAAAATAATGAATAAAGATGATGAAGTGCAGATTCATCAACTTCTTAGAGATCTTTGATCATGTCAAACTGAATATCTATTCTTCTCATTGCATCTGAATCATATTCAGATAAAAGCCCATTATTTGGACTAAGATTGGATAATCAATATACGGAGTAGAGTCACTAAAATACAAACCAACTTCATCACTCCTTTGGAATGGAAGCATCATGATATACAATCAATGAATATCACATCACCCTCGAGTATTCCCAATACTCATACATCCTGCATATTGGAAGAACTAGAATAAACCCAAATTTTTTATCACTTTTGAATTTTCTTCTTTAGGGTTTTATCATTAATCTGATCATTGGGAGTTGGTATCGATCATGTAATTTCCAAAAACATAAATCATACCTATGAATCCAATAATTCTTTTTAAACAAGACAATCATCAATGAAATTTGGTTGGTCCCAATATCTCATGAGTAATATCATGTTTTGCGATCAATAGTGAACATGTATGACCCCTTTGAGAGATCATATTACTCATATGCCTTCATATGCACATCTACTCGCCGGTGTATAGACATTGATTAGGTCATCAACCTAGTGGTCTGCCTAATGTTCATACGTAGACATATAATAACACATCTGTCTCTGGTTAGAGACTGCAAGCATGTATAGCGTCTGCATATGATATAGGTCTTGGTTATCTCAATCTCGTTAAGTCAACTCTTTGACCTATCTTATTGGTCACCTCTTAATCTCTATTCTTGTGTAGAGGACCTATATCGACAGCCTTTATAGAAAGTATTTCCAGTTCCTTCTCAGGTTGGAAATCCTTTCTCAACAATCATTTAACGATGCTAGACGAGTCTTTAATCTAACTTTTCTAATATCATCCAAGCATCGGCCTCTATGAATCAACTATTGAATCAACAATTATATGATTATCACGACAACCATGGTATATAAATCTAATTGTACTAAAGGACCTTATAAGTGAATTCATTCATTAGTCTCAAATATAGATTGAACATCGATAACTTTTAGCGATATATAAAAGGATTATAATAACGTTTATTGTAGAAATGGTCCGCCCGAGGCTCACATGTCCTACAATCTCCCACTACGGCTCATAACCATTCAGGTACAATCCTTAAACCCGTACTAGTTACATGCCAATAAAAAACCTTCTAGGATAAAGGTTTGGTAAGCGGATTAGCAACATTGTCATCAAATCCCACCTTGGTGATGATGATGTCACCATGCTTTTGAATCTCTCGAATGACGTGGTATTTCCTTTACTTGTATTTTCTCTTTTTATGACATCTAGGTTTCTTCACTTGAGCTGCGGCTCCCATGTTATTGTAGAGCAACGGAATGGGAGTATTAGAGGAAACTATAACAAGTTCCAGGATGAGCTTGCGCAACCACACCGCCTCCTTTGCAACATATAATGCAGCAATGTATTCAGCTTCTGTCATCGAATCAACCCTGGTGTCAGCTCACAACCACCGATAATCAAGAATACAAACCCTGAAGTTGACTTGCGATCATCAATATCATATTGGAAGTCTGAATATGTATATCCAAAGACTTGGATATCACTATCTCCATATACAGAGATGTAGTCATGCGTCCTTATTAGATACTTGAAGATGTTCTTCACTACATTCCAGCGTTGTTCGCCATAGTAGGATTGATAACAACTTACCACTCCCACTACATGGTAGATATCTTTCTTATACATATCTTGGCATACATAAGGATTCCCACAACTGATGCGAAAGGGCATCCAACCATGGCCTTCCTTTCCTCAATACTTTGAGGAGCCATCCCTTTAGAAAGGTGTATACCGTGTCTTAAGAGAATTATGTCTTTCTTGTAATTTTCCATATGGAATCGTTCTAAGATCTTCTTATGGTATCCATGTTGAAACAATCCCAAAATCCTCTTTTCTCTATTTTTGAATAGCTTCAAACCCAAGATATAAGAGGCTTCTCCATGATCTTACATCTCAAAGGTATGGGACAACCATACCTTAACACTAGTCAAATGTATCACTCCCAATGATAAGGATGTCATCTATGTAAAACACAATAAACACAGTGATGCTCCCACTAAGATTTTTGTACACAGATGGTTCATCAGGATTCTGAACGAGATCATAACTCTTTATGGTTTCATCAAATATAATATTCTAGCCACGAGAAGCTTATTTATGCCCATAATTGGATTTCTTCAGCTTACACACTTTTCCTTCTCCAGTTATGAGTCCCTGGAGATGCTCCATATAGATATCCTTCTCAAGGTATCCATTGAAGAATGCAGTCTTGATATCCATCCGTCAAATGTCATAGTCAAGATGTGTAGCTATAGCTAGCAGTTCTCTAATGGACTTAAGCATGGCCACATGAGAGAATGTCACATCATTGGAAACACCTTCTCTTTGTGTGTAGCCCTTGGTTATGAGCCATGCCTTAGGTGTCTCAACCTTCCCATCAGGTTCCCTCTTTCTCTTGAAGATCCATTTATAAATCCAATGGATTTTACTGCCTTAGGTGGATCCTCTAGGTTCCATACTCCATTCTTGTGCATGGAATCTATTTCAGACTTCATAACTAGAATCCATATATCCATGTCATGATCCGCAAGTGCTTCATCGAATGAAGTTGGATCATTGTCAAACTCTCCTGACACATGGAATCCATACCTTTCAGGTGACATAACCACCCTCAAACTCCTTTAAAGAGGTACATGTGTTTCATCATCATTTACTTATTCAGTTTTGGCTCAGGAATCTCGGTATCCTCTAAGGATTCTATGATTTCCTTTCCTTCATTCTTGTCTTGACTTTTAAGGAAGTCAACCTCTAAGAATTTCACATACCTAGAAATGAATACCTTTTGAGTCTCAGGGTCATAAAGTTTCTATCTAATACTGTCCTTTACATACCCAATGAAGTAGTACTCTCTTTTGCAAGATTCCAGCTTACTTGCATCCACGTTCTTGTCATGGACCAAGCAATCCCAAATCCTCAAGTATCTAATACTGAGCTTGGTTCTTAAACAAAGCACTTGAGAGATTGGGTATATATTTACTAGGAATCTTATTGAGGATATTTATTATATCCTACTACATATCCCAAGAAACTAAGAGGTAAATGTGCTTTGCTCATCATTGATTGGACCATATCCACGATGGACATGTTGCGTGTTACAATGACACCATTTAGTTGGGGAAATCCAAGCGGAGTAAGATTGGAGACAATTCCTCTCTATTTAAGGTATTCCTTGAATTCATCTGAGAGGTGCTTGTCATCTCGGTGAGATCAAATCTGTTTAATCTTCCTATAGGTTTGGTTCTCAACTAAAGATATGAATTCTTTGAACTATTCAAAGGTTTAGAGTTATGATGTAATAGGAAGATAAATTCGTATCAGGAATGGTCATCAATAAATATCAAATAATATCAATATCGATTTTAAGTCACAACTACTAAAGAGACCACATACATAGGTATGCACTAGGTCAAGTATATGTTTGCATCATGTAACCTTATTTCGGAATGGTGTTATGGTCATTTACCTTGAATGGAATGTTCGCAGGTAGGTAAACTTTGGACTGGAAGAAAATCTATGGTCCATCTTTTGCCAACCTATTGATATTATCAATATATAAATGGCCAAGCCTTTGATGTCAAATCATGGTTTAATGATTTCCATCATCTCTAGACCTGTTTGGGTTTTTAGTAGTGGTAGTAACATTCACAATAGATTCATCAATGTACAATTCAAAGAGTCAACCATGAGTTAGAAAATCATCTGCAATATGTTTACCATAAAGACTTATGATAAGATTCTCACAGAACATAAATGAATATACATTTCTAACAACTTAGATACATATGATAAGTTCCTTCTAACATCCGAAACATAGATACATTCTCCACGTAAAAGGACTCTCCCACTAGAGTCTTGATGACGACTGCCGCAACAGTTGCATCAGATCTTATCTAGATGATCGTATCCTATTCATCAAGATTTTCAGTCTCTTAAAATAGATGCAACATATTGCTTACATGAACAAAAGCACCAATCTATGACCCAACTACCTTTTCATTCTACAAGAAAATTGGTTTCAATGATGAAAATAAATTATGTACATGCGAGGGCATTATTTTTACCCTTCTCTATGGTTTTCAGATAATTTGGACAATCTATTTTCCAATGCCATGGCATTTTGTAGTGATGACATATATCTTTTTTATTAGATGTCAGATATGTGGAGGCTTGATAGGATGACTCAACACTTTGATACTTCTTCTTTATCTGTTGGATGAGACTCTTAAAGAGCCCATGCTTCCAACTATACTCTGTGCAGTTCACATCACCAAACATCTCTTTTAGATTTATCATTATATTATGGGCATTCTCAATGTCCATATATTGCTTCAAAAACATATTAGATAGAGATCCCATAATATAACATCGAACTAGCGCATGGTCCTTATTAAATTTTTCATCAAATTTTAGTTCTTCCATAGACATAGTATTTGCATGCCTATTCTCTGTGAGCACATAGTCGATGCGCTCCGCCAAGAGAACAAGCTCCAAATCAAGGAGCTAGTCTGAATAATTTGGTCCGACCATTTGGTTGACATCCAGAAGCTTATTGAGAGGGTTTATGGATTTCATATCAGAGTTTAAAATTGTACTTATTATAACATATAAACACCTATATATATATATATTCAATTTTAAAATCTTTGATTAAGGAATTTTAAATCAAAGTTGTCTTGCCTCTTGATACTTTTAAAGTCCATTCCTTATTAAACTTTCAAAGCAAGAGATATACTACCACTATATCTCTAGCAAGATCTGAGATCTCCATTCTACCTTTGTTACAAACCAATACTATGAGAAAATGTAATTTAGTTAAAGGAAATGGGAACTCATTCTACCTTGCAAGTCCAACTTACATTTTCCAATTCAGTTTTTAACACCCAAGCCCACCACCCGTAAGGTGATGTTGACTCATTGTTAATTGAACTAACCATCAACATGAATAGTACTCGCTATGTGCCATCCTATACAACTTCAATTATATAAGGAACAATATTGGAGTCACTACGTATATGACCTATCTCTTTCGAGAAGAAAAGAGCCCAATCCATGCGCAGTTGTACGTTAGAGCTATGACTTCACATAAGTGTCTCCATCGTACAATCCATTGTGATGGAACCCTTTGCCTTGATGAGAGACATTGGATGCCATCTTATGATCCTCCATATCTCGTTCAAAATTTATTAATCATTTGAATCAAATTCTAATGATTAATTCTTCCAAGAGAATTATAGTTCTATTAATAATCGACTATTTATTTTAATTAAATTAAATTAATTGAATCATATGAAATTAGTTATCAATCCAATGAAACTAATAAACAATTTAGTTTGCTTGATATTTTTATATAGTATACACCCTCACATTATACAATTTTATTATTCCAATTAGTTGTTTAAAGTATGCAAAGTCTTCTCATGCTACTCATCCTTGAAACAGATCAAGTCAGGCCAGATAAATAATGCTAATAGGCTCATATATCCTTACATGCACACCAGCTCGCCGCTGTATAGACCTTGGTTAGGTCATCAACCTATTGGTCTGCCAAATGTACATACTCAGACATATAGCACCACATCTGTCTCCGGTCAGAGGATGCATGCCTATGCTGTGACAGTATTCAACATAGGTCTTTGGTTATCTCGATCTCGTTAAGTCAACCCATTGACTTAACTAATCTAACACCTCCGAATCACTATTCCCATGTAGAGGACCTGCATCAAGAGGTCGGTCAGATATCAGCCATATGAGAAAGGATTGCCATCTCCTACTCAGACTGGAGATCATCACTTAACAATCATTTGACGATGCTTGATGAGTCCTCTATCTAACTCCTTAGATATCCATGCAAGCATCAGCCTCTATGATTCAATCAATGAATCAACAGTTGTATGATTATCAAGTTGGCCATGTACATAACCCTTATTATACAGAGGGACCCTATAGTGAATTCATTCATTCAATCTCTGAAATGGAGTGAAAATAATCAATAACTTTTATTGATAAATCATTTATTACAATAACATTTATTGTAGGAATGGTTCGCCCGTGGCTCACATTGCTAACAATCTCCCACTAGCCCTCAGAACCATTCACCTACAATCCTTAAATCCATACTTATTACATGCTGGCCGAAAACCTTCTGTGTTAGAGGTTTGGTAAGAGGATTAGAAACGTTGTCGGCAGAGGCCACCTTGGTGATGATGATGTCACCATGCTTTTGTATCTCTCGAATGATGTGGTATTTCCTTTCCACGTGCTTGCTCTTTTGATGCCATCTGGGTTCCTTTGCCTGGGAAATGGCTCCCGTGTTATCGCAGAGTAACGGGATGGGAGTATCAGAGGAAACTACACCAAGCTCCAAGACGAACTTGCGCAACCACACTGCCTCCTTTGCATCATCCGATGCGGCAATGTACTCGGCTTCTGTTGTTGAATCTGCAGTAGTGTCTTACTTCTTGCTTCTCCAGCTCACAACACCACCATTCAACAAGAACACAAACCCTAATGTCGACTTTCGATCGTCTACATTCGATTGGAAGTCAGAATATGTATATCCCAAGACTTTGAGATCACCATCTCCATAGACCAAGATGTAATCTTGCGTCCGTCTTAGATTTTTGAATATGTTCTTTACTGCATTCCAGTGTTGTTCTCCATAGTAGGATTGGTAACGACTTACCACTCCCACTGCATGGCAGATAACTGGCCTAGTACACATCATGGCATACATTAAGCTTCCTAGGGCTGATGCATAAGGACATCCAACCATGGCCTTCTTTTCCTCAATAGTTTGAGGAGCCATTCCTTTAGACAGGTGGATACCATGTCTTAAGGGTAGGAATCCTTTCTTGGAACTATCCATATGGAATCGTTCAAGAATCTTCTTAATGTACCCATGTTATGATAATCCCCAAATCCACTTTTCCCTATTTCTGAACAACTTCAGGTATAAGATGTAAGAGGCTTCTCCAAGATCTTTCATCTCAAAGGTATGGGATAGCCAAATCTTTACACTGGTCATCATCCCTGTATCATTCCCAATGATAAGGATGTCATCTACGTAAAGCACGATGAACACAATGGCACTCCCACTAGTCTTCTTGTATACACAAGGTTCATCAGGATTCTGCACAAAATCATAACTCTTTATGGTTTAGTCAAATATGATGTTCCAGCTATGAGAAGTTTGCTTGAGCCCATAGATGGATTTCTTCGGCTTGCATACTTTGCCATCCTCAGTCATGAAGCCCTGGGGCTGCTCCATGTAGATATCCTCCTCGAGGTATCCATAAAGGAAAGTAGTATTGACGTCCATCTACCAGATGTCGTAGTCAAGATATGCAACTATAGCTAGCAGTGTCCTGATGGATTTAAGCATAACCACAAGAGAGAATGTCTCATCATAATCGATGCCTTCCCTATGTGTGTAGCCCTTGGCCCCTAGCTGTGCCTTGAAAGTCTCTACTTTCCCATTAGGTCCCCTCTTTCTCTTGAAGATCCATTTACACCCAATGGGTTTTACCCCTTTAGGTGATCCTCTAGTGTCCATACACCATTCGTATGTATGGAGTCAATTTCTGACTTCATTTCTAGCATCCATCTATCCATGTCTTGATCCGCGAGTGCTTCATCAAATGAAGTAGGATCAATGTCAGTCTCACTTGACACATGGAATCTATACCTTTCAGGTGGTGCAACCACCCTCGAACTCCTTCGAAGTGGTATGTGTGTTTCATCTTTATTTATCTCCTCAGTTTCTGGTCTAGGAAGCTCAGAATCCTCAGGGGATTCAATGAGTTCCTCTACTTCATTATTGTCTTGACCTTCAAGGAAATCATTCTCCAGATTCTTCACATCTCTGGAAACAAAAACCTTTTTGGTCTCAGGGTCATAAAGCTGGTATCCAATACCATCTTTAACATACCCGATGAAGTAACTCTCATGAGAGTGAGATTCCAGCTTATTTGCGTCCACATTCTTCGCATGGACCAAGCAACCCCAAACCCTCAAGTGATTAACACTAGGTTTGGTTCCATACCAGAGCTCATGAGGAGTCTTAGGCATGGATTTGCTAGGAATCTTATTTAGGATATAAATTACAGTCTCTACTCCATATCCCCATAAACTAAGAGGTATATGTGCTTTCTCATCATTGAACGGACCATGTCCATGATGGTCCTGTTGCGTCTTTCAGCAACACCATTATGTTGGGGAGTTCCAGGAGGAGTGAGATTGGAAACAATTCCATTCTCCTTAAGGTATTCCTTCAATTCATCTGAGAGGTACTCGCCACCTCCATCAGATCGAATCCGCTTAATCTTCCTATCGGTTTGGTTCTCAACCAAAGCCTTGAACTCTTTGAACTTTTCAAAGGTTTCATACTTATGATGTAATAGGAAGACAAACCCGTATCGCGAATGGTCATCAATAAATGTCAAATAATATCAATATCCATTTCGAGTCGCGGTTCTGAAAGGACCACATACATCAGTATGTATTAGGTCAATAATACCTTCGTATCTCGTAAACTTGTTACGAAAAGGCGTCCTAGTCATTTTTCCCTGAATGCAATGTTTGTAAGTGGGCAAAGGTTGAACCTGTAGAAAATCTAGACATCCATCCTTTATCAATCTATTGATCCTATTAACAGATAAATGACCAAGACTTTGATGCCAAATCTCATTTGACAGATTTTTATTCTCCCTGGATCTTTTAGGGGTTTTATTAGTGGTTGTGACATTCATAATACATTTATCAATGCACAACTCATAGAGTCCACCAGAAGTCAAAAAACCATACGCAATATATTTATCATAACGATTTATGACTAATTTATTACAGAAAAGGAATGAATATCCACTTCTAACAAGCTTAGATACAGATATCAAGTTCCTTATGACTTCGGGTACATAAATACACTCTTTAAGTATAAGGACTCTACCACTAGATAATGATAGTCGACAAGTCCCAAGGGCCACTGCTGCAACACTTGCATCAGATCCCATCTGGATGACTATCTCCCCTTCCTCAAGATTTCTAGTTTCCTGAAACAAATGCAACAAATTGCATACATGAACAGAAGCTCCAGAGTCTACAACCTAACTTCCCTCTCGTCCAACGAGAAAGCCAGTTTCAATGATGAAAGTAGATTTCATACTTTCTGGGGCATTACCTTTGTATGACGACTTCAGGTATTCTGGGCAGTTATGCCTCTAGTGCCCCGGCTTTTTGCAGTGGTGACAGACGTCGGTTTTCTTCGATGCCATTAGAGTGGATGCATTGGAAGAAGAGCCAACACCTTGTCCCTTCTTCTTTCTCTTATGGGCCGGGCTCTTCCGAGAACCTTGCTTCCGATCGCGCTTCCCTCTAACCTGTGCAACCATTGCACTGCCAGCAGGACCATCTTTCTTCATTACATCTTCTGCAGATTTTAATGCAGCAAGAAGACCAACGCTTGTCAATTCGAGCTTGTTCATGTGGAATGAGACTACAAAGTTATTGAAATACTTGGGCAGCGACAACAGAATGAAGTCAGCTTGCATGTCTGCATCCATGGTTGCCCCAAGAGTCTCCAGCTCCGACAAGTACCCAAACATTTTGAGTACATGTTCACGGACCAAAGTCCCTTCCTGTATCTTGCAGCGAATGAGATCTTTCATAACATTGTACCGTTGGGTGCTGTTAATGTCACCAAACATATCTTTCAGATTCTGCATTATCTCCTGACAAGTGCTCATCTCCACATGTTGTCTCTACAGAACATTGGATAGAGAACCCAGGATATAACATCTAGCCAAGACATGATCTTCATCATACTTGTCATTGTATGCTTTTTCTTCCTTGGATTTAGGGCTTTCATGCTTGTCCTCGGAGAGCACATAACTTATGCGCTCTGCAGGGAGGTCAAGCTCCAAATTACGGATCCAATCCTAGTAAT
The DNA here is from genome assembly GCA_037367405.1 of Ottelia alismoides. Classification (NCBI taxonomy): domain Eukaryota; kingdom Viridiplantae; phylum Streptophyta; class Magnoliopsida; order Alismatales; family Hydrocharitaceae; genus Ottelia; species Ottelia alismoides. The sequence continues at coordinate 482,410 of JAZKJV010000316.1, read as the reverse complement.
TTGGGTCGGTCAATTGGTTAACCTCACGAAGCCTACTAAGTGGGTTCAAGGACTTCATTTTCTGAAATTAAGAATGCACTATATTAGAACATATAAAGATATATACAATTTTATGATATTTCATTAAGGTATTTTAAATCAAATTATTCTTGCATTGTCGACTTTTGAAAGTTTATTCCCTTAGTCACTTTCAAAGTAGGAGATATACTTACCGCTATATCTCTAGCAAGAATTGGGATCTTCTCTTTATCTTTGTCGCATCCAAATAATATGAGAATCTGCGACTCCAATAAAGAGAAGCAGGAACACATTCAGCCTTGCATGTCCAACTTGCAATTCCCAATTCGGTCTTTAACACCCGGACCCACCACCCCTAAGGCAATGTTGACTCGTTGTTAATTGAACCAACCGTCAACAGGAATAGTACTCGCTTTGCGCAATCCAATATCACCCCAATAATATGAGGATCCGATATTGGGGTCACTACGCATACGGCCTTACTCTTTCTAGAAGTAAAGAGCCCGATCCAGATGCGCTTGCATATAGGAGCTGTCACATCGGACATGCGTCTCCCACATGCAATCCCTGGCGATGGAACCCTTCGCCTTGATGGGAGACCATGGCACGTCCAAGGCCAACTCGATAGAGAGAGAGACTTTCTATCTGTCCCGCTTGATCTTGGTCGTTTATTTATAGTTCTTGCATTAACCGGTCCGGAATTAAGTGTAGCTATATCACAAGCTCATGTTTTTACGATCTCAATTTGTATTTATTTGAATGATGCTACAAATCTCCATCAACTCTGTCATTTCATAATTCAATAAAATGATCGACTGAACTTCACTTATGTGATCCTCCATCTCTTATTCAAATTTTAATTAATTATAATGAATCACATTTATATAATTAATTCTTCCAAGGGAATAATAACTCTATTCATAATAGAGTGTTTCAATTGGACATAATCAATTTAATCATATGAAATTAATGATCAATCCAATACAACCAACAAACTTGATTATTTTTACTAGAATATAAATATGGTAATATCTCAAAGTACGTGTTAATTCGAATTTGAATAATTAGAAAATGCACCTTGATTTTCTTCGGCATTATCGAGTCCCTACCCGCTGTCATGGCCAATACCGACGAGAGTGGGATGGACCACATACGTTGCAACCCGCAACCCCAATGCTCTCCGACTAGACACCATATCCACCTCAGGAAAGGATAATGCCAGATATATCAATTTGTACTTTAGATTATCATCGATTTTTCAACCGAAATTATACCATATAGTAATAATCAAAACATTTTTTATTATAAGGAAATTTGCTACACAAATTCCCAATCCTATTCAAGCATCAAGTTTGATGATTGTGTTTCCAATTAAGATTTAGATCAAATCTAATCAATTAATTGGTTGAGGCCAAGTCAATTAAGGAAATAGTCATCTTCCAATATTTCACAAATATTTTCCATAATTATTTCATGAAATTAACAATTAATTTCACTAATTGGCAATCGCTTGGTTCTAGATTAGGACTGCAATTTTAGTAGTGACCCCTACTCACTAAATTTAACATATCTCAATCAATTTAAATCCAAATTAGACAAACTCAATCTTGAAAGATTTCTAACTTGATTTAGGACAGAAGAAAAGTGATATTTCACGCATTTCGAGGCGGATCAAAACAGTAATTAACTCTTTAATCATGTTAAGATCTACAGTTCCCGAAACAGTGCCTACATGTTCATTAAAACAACCATATCTCGAGTACGGAATCCGATTTACGCAAACTCAGATCCTATAGTTTATTTATTTAATGGGGAAAAATGAAAGTAAATAATTTTGCTTAAACATTTTAAACTTAGCAGAAATTATTTACTAAACAAATATGCGAAAATCAAATGCAACAAAAACTTTCGCGACCTTAACGAACCCAAGTCGTCCTCGATTTGCGAATCATATTCGAAACCATCGACCTAAGGCTCTAATACCACTTGAAGGATATGTAATTTATTCTCAAGCGCATCATGGAAGCGTGATTGCCGTAGACGAAGAACGACTAATCGTACTAGTTGTTCTGTGCAGCGGAATTTAAAAAAAATTCATGTGATGAAACCACATGATCCAAGAACGATTCTAAGATTGTTTCATCTATAACCACAAAAAGTATAAAGTAATACCTCTTGAAGCGTGGTTGATCAAGTCTCTAAAGAAAGGGACCTCCTGTCTCAAGTCCGATCGTCGGTGAGACCGCTTGCGAGCGCGGGGATGAACCGCGTAGTCCTCGCAATCCAAGAAGATAATCCAAGCATGGTTGCTCCTGATCTCATCATACGAGATCGAACGTCTCCTTCACGAGCGTAGCACTCCAAGAAGACGGAGAACCGAAGAACGTCGAAGCGGCGGTGCGGTGGCGAGAGCATTGACGAGAACCTCTCTTCTCTAGGGTTGGTGACGACCACCAAGAAATAGAGAGAGAGAGGTTGGCGTGTGCGAAGAAAAGAAGAGAGAGAGAGCTTGAATATTGCATCGCCAAGAGATCAAGATATGCCTCTTTATTTATAGGGCTTTGGGATCCATGGATCTCAATCCATGGGACATATAAAATCAATGGATGAGATTGATTTATGTCTAATCCAATGGTCAAGATTGTTATTGGTAAAACCAACAAATTTAGATTAAATCAAAATATAAATCAATAATAAATTATACCAATAAATAAGGAGAGAATATATACATGGAGATTACATGTCCATGTATAACATGGTGGACGGCCACCCATTCCAAATAGGACATGGGTGCCGCCCACCTATTTCTTAATGGAGGGCAATCTCATGATATTTCATGAGATTGCAGATCTCAATGGAAATCACTCATTATCTATATCCAACAACTTTTGTTGGGTTTTATTCTTAAAAAATAATTCACAATTATATTTGAGAATATTGCAATCTTGCCATTGAAAAATTGTGAATCATATTCACAACCCAAAACAACATATAATTTACATTGTCAATTAATTACATAATGTGTATCCAATACACATTATAACTAATAAACAAATATAAATTATAATTAGCTCTCTCTAATACATTATAAATCACATTTATAATATATTATGAATAATTGGATATTTCTATCCACATTATTCTTATCCATAATAATTAAACCATATCTAATTATATGGGATAATTTCTTCGCACATCAAGTTGATTAAATCACATTTAATCCTTAAGTCTTTATTGCTCAGATCCATGGAATTATTCTTGAACCCTTTAAGAATAATGTGATTTCTCCGCAGATACTTGGAGATAAGGACAGGACGATTGTATTGTTCCATGTATAGTGACTTAAATGTTGAGATCATATTTTAAATCTAGATCCCATGGACCTCCCACTGATGCTTGATCAAATCAAGACCGTAGACCTAATCTTCTCATTGCATCTGAATCTCATTCATGTCAATGTCCAGTTCATGGACTAAGATTAGGTCACTTCTATAATGAGAGGAGTCACTAAAATCCAAACCTATTTCATCACTCCCTCAGAATGGAAGCATCATGGTTATACAATTGTTTATGATCACATCACCCAGGTATTCCCAATACCTGTACATCCTGCATACTGGAAGACCTATGATCATTCTGAAGATAAAGATCACTTTTATAGATAAAGATCACTTTTATACTGTCATCTTCAGCGTTTGATCATTGAGTTTCTCAATCATGGTCACTGGGAATTGGTATAGATCTTATGCTTTCCCAAAGCATATATCTTACCTTCAAATTCATGTCATGCTTCCAAAGCATGACGACCATGCATGGAATTTGATCAGTCCTAATACCTCATGAGTTAGCTCTTGTCTCCCGGTTCATAAGTGAACATGTATGATCCCTATGAGAGATCGTATTACTCATATGTCCTTACATGCACACCAGCTCGTCAGTGTATAGACCATGGTTAGGTCATCAACCTATTGGTCTGCCATATGTACATACTCAGACATATAGCAACACATCTGTCTCCGATATGAGGATGCATGCCTATGTTGTGACAGTATTCAACATAGGTCTTTGGTTATCTCTATCTCGTTAATTCAACCCATTGACTTAACTAATCTGACACCTCCGAATCACAATTCCCATGCAGAGGACCGGCATCAAGAGGTCGGTCAGATATCACTCATACGAGAAAGGATTGCCATCTCCAACTCAGACTGGAGATCATCACTTAACAATCATTTGACGATGCTTGATGAGTCCTCTTTCTAACGTCTTAGATATCCATCCACGCATCAGCCTCTATAATTCAATCAACGAATCAACAGCTGTATGATAATCAAGTTGGCCATGGTACATAACCCTTATTGTACAGAGGGACCCTATAGTGCATTCATTCATTCAATCTCAGAAATGGAGTGAAAATAATCAATAACTTTTATTGATAAATCATTTATTACAATAACATTTATTGTAGGAATGGTTCACACGGGGCTCACATTGCTAACAATTTCCCACTAGCCCTCAGAACCATTCAGGTACAATCCTTAAACCCATACTCATTACATGCTGGTCGAAAACCTTCTGTGTCAGAGGTTTGGTAAGAGGATTAGCAACGTTGTCTGTAGAGGCCACCTTGGTGATTATGATGTCACCACGCTTTTGTATCTCCCAAATGATGTGGTATTTTGCTTTCCACGTGCTTGTTCTTTTGATGCCATCTGGGTTCCTTTGCCTAGGCAATGGTTCCAGTGTTATCGTGGAGTAACGGTATGGGAGTATCAGAGGAAACTACGCCAAGCTCCAGGACGAACTTGTGCAACCACACCGCCTCCTTTGCATCATCCGATGTGCCAATGTATTCGGCTTCTGTTGTTGAATCTGTAGTAGTGTCTTGCTTCTTGCTTCTACAGCTCACATCACCGCCATTCAACAAGAACACAAACCCTGATGTCGACTTTCGATAATCTACATCCGATTGGAAGTCAGAATCTGTATGTCCCAAGACTTGGAGATCACCATCTCAATAGACCAAGATGTAATTTTGCATCCTTCTTAGATATTTGAATATGTTCTTTACTGCATTCCAGTGTTGTTCTCCATAGTCGGATTGGTAACGACTTACCACTCCCACTACATGGCAGATATCTGGCCTAATACACATCATGGCATACATTAAGCTTCCTACGGCTGATGCATATGGACATCCAGTCATGGCCTTCTTTTCCTCAACAGTTTGAGGAGCCATTCCTTTAGACAGGTGGATACCATGTCTTAAGGGTAGAAATCCTTTCTTGGAACTATCCATACGGAATCGTTCAAGAATCTTCTTAATGTACCTATGTTATGATAATCCCAAAATCCTCTTTTCTCGGTTTCTGAACAACTTCAGGCCTAAGAAGTAAGAGGCTTCTCCAAGATCTTTCATCTCAAAGGTATGGTATAGCCAAATCTTTACACTGGTCGTCATCCCTGTATCATTCCCAATGATAAGGATGTCATCTACGTAAAGCACGATGAACACAATGGCACTCCCTCTAGTCTTCTTGTATACACAAGGTTCATCAGGATTTTGCACAAAATCATAACTGTTTATGGTTTCATTAAATCTAATATTCCAGCTACGAGAAGCTTTCTTGAGCCCATAGATAGATTTCTTCAGCTTGCATACTTTGTCATCCTCAGTTATGAAGCCTTGGGGCTGCTCCATGTATATATCCTCCTCGCGGTATCCATTGAGGAAAGCCGTCTTGACGTCCATCTGCCAGATGTCGTAGTCAAGATATGCAGCTATAGCTAGCAGTGTCCTGATGGATTTAAGCATAGCCACAGGAGAGAATGTCTCATCGTAATCGATGCCTTCTCTCTGTGTGTAGCCCTTGGCCACTAGCCGTGCCTTGAAAGTCTCTACTTTCCCATCAGGTCCCCTCTTTCTCTTGAAGATCCATTTACATCCAATGGGTTTTACCCCTTTAGGTGGATCCTCTAGGGTCCATACACCATTCTTATGCATGGAGTCAATTTCTGACTTCATTGGTAGCATCCATCTATCCATGTCTTGATCCGCGAGTGCTTCATCAAATGAAGTAGGATCAATGTCAGTCTCACTTGACACATGGAATCCATACCTTTCAGGTGGTGCAACCACCCTCGAACTCCTTCGAAGTGGTATGTGTGTTTCGTCTTTATTTATCTCCTCAGTTTCTGGTCTAGGAAGTTCAGAATCCTCAGGGGATTCAATGAGTTCCTCTACTTCATTCTTGTCTTGACCTTCAAGGAAATCATTCTCCAGAAACTTCACATCTCTAGAAACAAAAACCTTTTTGTCTCAGGGTCATAAAGCTGGTATCTAATACCATCTTTAACATACCCAATGAAGTAACACTCACGAGAGCGAGATTCTAGCTTACTTGCGTCCACATTCTTTGCATGGACCAAGCAACCCCAGACCCTTAAGTAATTAACACTAGGTTTTGTTCCATAACAGAGCTCATGAGGAGTCTTAGGCACGAATTTGTTAGGAATCTTATTCAGGATATAAATTGCAGTGTCTACTGCATATCCCCAGAAACTAAGTGGTAAATGTGCTTTGTTCATCATTGAACGGACCATGTCCATAATGGTCCTATTGAGTCTTTCAAAAACACCATTAAGTTGGGGAGTTCCAGGAGGAGTGAGATTGGAAACAATTCCATTCTCCTTAAGGTATTCCTTGAATTCATCCGAGAGGTACTCGCCACCTCGATCAGATCGAATCCGCTTAATCTTTCTATCAGTTTGGTTCTCAACCAAAGCCTTGAACTCTTTGAACTTTTCAAAGGTTTTAGACTTATGACCTAATAGGAAGACAAACCCGTATCGCAAATGGTCATCAATAAATGTCAAATAATATCGATATCCATTTCGAGTTACGGTACTGAAGGGACCACATACATCGGTATGTATTAGGTCAATAATACCTTCGCATCTCGTAACCTTGTTATGGAAAGGCGTCCTAGTCATTTTTCCCTGAAAGCAATGTTTGCAAGTGGGCAAAGGTTGAACCTATAGAAAATCCAGAGGTCCATCCTTTATCAATCTATTGGTCCTATCAATAGATAAATGACCAAGCCTTTGATACCAAATCTCATTTGACATATTTTTATCCTCCCTGGATCTTTTAGGGCTTTTATTAGTGGTTGTGACATTCATGATACATTTATCAATGCACAACTCATAGAGTCCACCAGAAGTCAAAACACCATCCGCAATATATTTATCATAACGATTTATGACTAATTTATTACAGAAAAGGAATGAATATCCGCTTCTAACAAGCTTAGATACATATACAGATATCAAGTTCCTTATGACTTCGGGTACATAAATACACTCCTTAAGTATACGGACTCTACCACTAGATAATGATAGTCGACAAGTCCCGACGGCCACTGCTGCAACACTTGCATCAGATCCCATCTGGATGACTATCTCCCCTTCCTCAAGATTTCTAGTTTCCTAAAACAAATGCAACAAATTGCATACATGAACAAAAGCACCAGAGTCTACAACCCAACTTCCCTCTCGTCCAACGAGAAAGCCAGTTTCAATGATGAAAGTAGATTTCATACTTGTTGGGGCTTTACCTTTGTCTGATGACTTCAGGTATTCCGGGTAGTTACGCATCTAGTGCCCCGGCTTTTTGCAGTGGTGACAGACGTCGGTTTTCTTCGACGCCATTAGAGTGGATGCATTGGAAGAAGAGCCAACACCATGTCCCTTCTTCTTTCTCTTCTGGGCTGGGCCCTTCCGAGAACCTTGCTTCCAACCGTGCTTCCCTCTGACATGTGCAACCATTGCACTGCCAGCGGGACCATCTTTCTTCATTACATCTTCTACAGATTTTAATGTAGCAAGAAGACCAACGCTTGTCAATTCCAGCTTGTTCATGTGGAATGAGACTACAAAGTTATTGAAAGACTTGGGCAACGATAGCAGAATGAAGTCATCTTGTATGTCTGCATCCATGGTTGCCCCAAGAGTCTCCAGCTCCGACAAGTACCCAAACATTTTGAGTACATGTTTACGGACCGAAGTCCCTTCCTGCATCTTGCAGCGAATGAGATCTTTCATAACATTGTACCATTGGGTGCGGTTAATGTCACCAAACATATCTTTCAGATTCCGCGTTATCTCCTGACAAGTGCTCATCTCCACATGTTGCTTCTGCAGAACATTGGAGAGAGAACCCAGGATATAGGATCTAGCCAAGACATGATCCTCATCATACTTGTCATTGTATGCTTTTTCTTCCTTGGATTTAGGGCTCTCATGCTTGTCCTCGGAGAGCACATAACTTATGCGATCTACAGAGAGGACAAGCTCCAAATTACGGATCCAATCCGAGTAATTTGGGTCGGTCAATTGGTTGAACTCAAGAAGCCTACTAAGTGGGTTCAAGGACTTCATTTTCTGAAATTAAGAATGCACTATATTAGAACATATAAAGATATATTCAATTTTATGATATTTGATTAAGGTATTTTAAATCAAATTATTCTTGCATTATCGACTTTTGAAAGTTCATTCCCTTAATCACTTTCAAAGTAGAGATATACTTACCGCTATATCTCTAGCAAGAATTGTGATCTCCTCTTTATCTTTGTCACATCCCAATAATATGAGAATCTGCGACTCCAATAAAGAGAAGCAGGAACACTTTCCGCCTTGCAAGTCCAACATGCATTTCCCAATTCGGTATTTAACACCCGGGCCCACCACCCCTAAGGCGATGTTGACTCGCTGTTAATTGAACCAACCATCAACAGGAATAGTACTCGTTATGCGCAATCCAATATCGCTCCAATAATATGAGGATCCGATATTGGGGTCACTACACATATGGCCTTACTCTTTCAAGAAGCAAAGAGCCCGATCCAGATGCGCTTGCTTACAGGAGCTGTCACTTTGGACAGGCGTCTCCCACATGCAATCTCTGGCGACAGAACCCTTCACCTTGACGGGAGACCATGGATGTCACTTATGTGATCCTCCATCTCATATTCAAATTTTAATTAATTATAATGAATTACATTCATATAATTAATTCTTCCAAAGGAAATAATAACTCTATTCATAATAGAGTGTTTCAATTGGACATAATCAATTTAATCATATTAAATTAATTATCAATCCAATTCAATCAACAAACTTGATTATTTTTACTTGAATATAAATATGGTAATATCTCAAAGTACGTGTTAATTCGAATTTTAATAATTAAAAAATACACCTTGATTTTCTACGGCATTATCGAGTCCCTACTAGCTGTCATGGCCACTATCGACGAGAGATGGACGGACCACATACGTTGCAACCCGCACCCCCAATTCTCTTCGAATAGACACCATATCCACCTCAGGAAAGGATAATGCCAGATATATCAATTTTTACTTGAGTTAATCATTGGTTTTTAAACGTAAATTATACCATATAGTAATAATCAAACCATTTTTTATTCTAAGGAAATTTGCTACACAAATTCCCAATCCTATTCAAGCATCAAGTTTGGCGATTGTGTTTCCAATTAAGATTTAGATCAAATCTAATCAATTAATTGGTTGAGGCCAAGTAAATTAAGGTAATAATCATCTTCCAATATTTCACAAATATTTTTCATAATTATTTCATGAAATTAACAATTAATTTCACTAATCGACAATCACTTGGTTATAGATTAGGACTGCAATTTTACTAGTGACCCCTACTCACTAAAATTTACATATCTCAATCAATTTAAATCCAAATTAGACAAACTCAATTTTCAAATATTGCTAACTTGATTTACGACAGACGCCAAGTGATGTTTCACGAATTTATAGGCTGATCAAAACAGTAATTAACTCTTTAATCATGTTAAGATCTACAGTTTCCGCAACAGTGCCTACATGTTAATTAAAACAACCATATCTCGAGCATACGGAATCCGATTTACGCAAACTCAGATCCTATGGTTTCCTTATTTAATGGGGAACAAAATGAATGTACATAATTCGTGCTTAAACATTTTAAACATGGCCGAAATTATTTACTAAACATATCTTCGAAAATCAAATGCGACAAAAACTTTCACAACCTTAACGAACCCAGGTCGTCCTCGATTTGCGAATCATATTCGAAACCGTCGACCTAAGGCTCTGATACCACTTGAAGGATATGGAATTTATCCTCAAGCACATCACAAAAGCGTGATCGTCGTATCGGATACGACGAAGAATGACTAGTCATACTAGTTATTCTGTGCAGCGGAATTTAAAAAATTTTCATGTGATGAAACCACATGATCCAAGAACGATTCTCAGATCATTTCATCTATAACCACAACAAGTACAAAAGAATACCTCTTGAAGCGTGGTTGATCAAGTCTCTAAAGAAAGAGACCTCCTGTCTCAAGTCCAATCGTCGGTGAGACCGCTTGCGAGCGCGGGGATGAACTGCGTAGTACTCGCAATCCAAGAAGATGATCCAAGCATGGTTGCTCCTGATCTCGTCGTACGAGATCGAATGTCTCCTTCGCGAGCGTAGAACTCCAAGAAGATGGAGAACCGAAGAACATCGAAGTGGCGGTGCGGTGGCGAGAGCGTTGACGAGAACCTCTCTTCTCCAGGGTTGATGATGGCCACCAAGAAATAGAGAGAGAGAGGTTGGTGTGTGAGAAGAAAAGAGAGAGAGCTTCAATATTGCATCGCCAAGAGAGCAAGGTATGCCTCTCTATTTATTGGGTTTTGGGATCCATGGATCTCAATCCATGGGACATATAAAATCAATGGATGAGATTGATTTATGTCTAATCCAATGGTCAAGATTGTTGTTCGTAAAACCAACAAATTTACATTAAAATATATTTGACAAAATCAAATATAAATCAATCCTAAATTATACCAACAAATAAGGAGAGAATATATACATGTAGATTACATCTCCATGTATAACATGGTGGACGGCCACCCATTCCAAACAGGACATGGGTGCTGCCCACCTATTTCCTAATGGAGGGCAATCTCATGATATTTCATGAGATTGCATATCTCCATGGAAATCTCTCATTATCTATTTCCAACAACTTTTATTGGGTATTATTCTTCAAAAAAAATTCACAATTATATTTGAGAACATTGCAATCTTGCCATTGAAAAATTGTGAATCATATTCACAACCCAAAACAACATAAAATTACATTGTCAAGTAATTACACAATGTGTATCCAATACACATAATAATTAATAAACAAATATATATTATAAGTATCTCTCTCTAATACATTATAAATCACATTTACAATATATTATGAATAATTGGATATTTCTATCCACATTATTCTTATCCATAATAATTAAATCGTATTTAATTATATGGGATAATTTCTTCACACATCAAGATGATTAAATCACATTTAATCATTAATTCTTCATTGCTCATGGAATTATTCTTTAACCCTTCAAAAATAATACGATTTCCCCGCAGATACTTGGAGATAAGGAAAGGGTGATTGTATTGTTCCACGTATAGTGACTTGGATGTTGAGATCATATCTCAAATCTAGATCCCATGGACTTCCCACTGATGCTTGATCAAATCAAGACCGTAGACCTAATCATCTCATTGCATCTGAATCTCATTCAGATCAATGTCTAGTTCATGGACTAAGATTAGGTCACTTCTCTAAAGAGAGGAGTCACTAAAATCCAAACTTGTTTCATCACTCCCTCGGAATGGAAGCGTCGTGGTTATACAATCGTTTATGTTCACATCACCCTCAGGTAATCCCAATACCTGTACATCCTGCATACTGGAAGACCTATGATCATTCTGAAGATAAAGATCGCTTTTATATTGTCATCTTCAGGGTTTGATCATTAAGTTTCTCAATCTTGGTCAATGGGAATTGGTGTAGATCATATGCTTTCCCAAAGCATATATCTTACCTTCAAATTCATATCATTCTTCCAAAGCATGACGACCATGCATGGAATTTGATCATTCCCAATACCTCATGAGTGAGCTCATGTCTCCCGGTTCATAAGTGAACCTGTATGATCCCTTTGAGAAATCTTATTACTCATATGTCCATACATGCACACCAGCTCGCTGGTATATAGACCTTGGTTAGGTCATCAACCTATTGGTCTGCCAAATATACATACTCAGACATATAGCAACACATCTGTCTCCGGTCAGAGGATGTATGCCTATGTTGTGACTGTATTCAACATAGGTCTTTGGTTATCTCGATCTCGTTAAGTCAACCCATTGACTTAACTAATCTAACACCTCCGAATCACTATTCCCATGTAGAGGACTGTTGAGCACGTTTTTCGAGGACGGAAATTAATTGATGGTGAAAAGTAGGTCGTTGTTTATCCCCAAAATCCCGCGTCAACAAAAAATATTTTTTTATGATTTTTTGCTACTTATTAACCTGTATAGCAGACAGGGTCGAACTCAGGGAGGCTAAAATTCCCGAGGGTTATTCAATTAATCAAAAACTAATTAAAAGAAAACATGAATCTCAAAGGACAACTATCCTTGGTCTTTGTGATTTTTAGAATCTTTTATTTTTTAATTTTTTTTATTTCTTTTTTTTTTTGATTTTCAAATTTTAGTGATTTTGATTTTGCAATTTTTTTATTTTCAAAATAACACGATGCAATATTCACAAGATTAAAAACACGCACACCAACTCTTTTTGTAATTCTTCAATTAGTAAAAAATGCTCAGAAAAATTCAAAGAAAATATTTTTGTGTTTTAAAAGTTTGAAAAGTTTTTAAGAATTTTTGTGGAATTTTCAGATGTTTTTGTATTTTTCTAAAAATCAAACAGTGCGAAAATAAGAAAATGTGCACAGCCTGGAGTAATTTGCAATTTATAAATCTTTTAAATGCCAAAAACTCCTGACAATTATTTTTAAGAGAAACTAGAAACCATTATCAACAAACAAGAACTGAAATCACAATTTTTGGATTTTTGTAGATTTTTTTATGATTTTAGAAGATTTTTGATATTTTCAATTTTTTTGGGTTTATAAAAAATTAATGGTGAAAACGGTCAGAAATTTTAAAGACAATGAAATCAAACTACCTTAATTTTTTGGAATTATTGGAGTTATTTCAAATTTTTATGAATTTTCGAATTTCAAGAAGACAAAAAAGTACTGTTTTTGATTTTTTAATAATACCAAATGAAGACAAAATGCAATGAAAAATTTATGCTAGATGGATATCAACATCAGGAGCATAGCACAATTTTTGCAAAATTTTTGGATCACAAATAACATTTATTTCAATGAAAACACAAGGCAAGTTTCAAGTTCTGCAGTTCAGGGACTAAAAAGTAAATATAGAAAAGTTCTGGACTGAAATATAAAGTTTCGATGTTTTCGCCTCAATTAAATAATAAAAATAAAATGCGAGGGAGTAGGTGTAAATTACCCAAACATCATGAGTTTGACATATACTTGAGGCTCTGGCAAGGGCGTAGATGTAACTTTAAGAAGTTCCAGGGCTGAATCTGCAATTCCCCCGTTTTTATCAAAAGCCAAACCCTAGAGAGGATCTTCTTTTCAATCTCAAAGGAGCTCAAGGGGGGCCGCCGCCCCTTCTTCTTCCACGCGGGGTCGGCGGAGCGTATGGCGGCCGGCAGCGCGCACGGCTGGAGCGCGGAGGTGCGGCACGCTGGCACGCGCAGGAGGGTAGCCGAGCGACGACGCAGCGGCGATGAACTCCGCTGGAGGGGTGGCCGAGGGGCGCGCTTCTCCGCACGCAGAGGTAGGGGATGACGGAGGCTGGGCCGCGGAGTGCGCTACGGCGAGCGCGGCTGGGTGGCGTGGCGCCGGACGGAGGCGCACGGGCGGTTAGCCGCACGCGGGGCGAGATCTGCTGGTGGCACGTGGGAGCGGACGGCGGTACGGCTTCAGAGGTGGCGCGGAGGCTGGAAGCGGCGGCGTGGGATGGTGCGGCGCCACCCCACGCGGCGGAGGAGGGAGGCGCGGCACGGTCTGCGGCAGTGGAGGGCGTTGGCTAGGAGGAGGGGCGACCGCGCACAGGCGGCCACAGGCGGAGTGTAAAGGGTTGCGGCGGTGGAGGGCACTGCTGCGCCGCCCGGTGGCTGCTGTCGTATTTTTTTCTCTTTTTTTTAAATTTTTTTTGTTTATGATGTAGACAGTGAATAAATAAAAGAGGAAAAAAACTTTTTTTTATTTTTTATAAATCCGAAAATAAGAAAAGAAAAAGGAAAAGCAATTTCTTTTTTTTTAATTTTTTTATTGTTATCCTGTAAAACAAATGTTAGGCAAAATAGAGATTTTTTTTGTTTTTTTTTATGGTCCTGCAAAATCAACGTTAGAGAACAAAAAGGAAACAAATGTTTGTTTATTTATTTATTTACAAATTGGGAAAAAATGAATGGGGATCCGTGAAAGTAGAAGATTGAATCCGATTCTCCGACCACCGTACGTGGTCCGAGTTGATAGATCGCGTGGGAGATAGAAATTGAAGGCGGAGAGATCGAGAAAGTGAGATGGAAATTCGAGTCGAGTCGGTGGCAGATCAAAAATAGTGATGAAATTTTTTTATGATCTAGAAGGACAAAATGCCGATAAAAAATACGATAAAATAAAAAACGATTAAACTAGATAAAAATGCAAAGAAAAAAATGCGGATCTCACCTTAGGAGCGGAAAATAGACCGTGATCGCCTCGACAAGGCCGACTCGCTGTCACCGGGCGGCTCGGAGGCTAGGCACAATTCTCGACGAAATTTTCTCTCGGAGATCGGGCTCCTCTCTCTAAAGATTGATCAGGTTGGAATGAAGGAGATGGAGCCATATAAATAGAAAAAGAGACGAATTTTTTGAATTTTTGGATAAGAAGATAAGAGAGATTTTTTTTTGGTGGGAAGAGATAACATGAGAGATAAAATAGAAAGATAAAATTATTTACAAAATTATCTAATTTTTTGAATTTTCGTCACTTTATTTATTGGAAATTTGAAAATGTTATTTTTTTATTTTTTATGATGGTTGGTTAAAAATTGCAACTATATACATATACGATACACATATATGGTATTATATACAAGGGTAAATGATGAAATTAGCCTTTGTTTTGTTTTAAGAATGTTATTATTATTTTATTTTTTTTATTTTTTTATTTTTGTTTTAAGTACTTAGTAAAAATATTTACAAATATACAAGTACAATATGTACAAAATACAAGGGAAAATTGCACAAACCACCCTAGGAAACCGACTTTTCAACTGTAACTCCAAAAATTATGAAATCATAGCCATTTTGAAGATAATTTAATTTAGAATTCAATGGAAGTGATATTGGTTCAATTTGAGATCATATGAAGCCGGAATTAATCTTTCAATTAGTGCTTAGTGGCTTTTTTCCAAGTGTGGCTACTTTTATTCTGTACATGATTTAATTGTGCAATCATTTTTATTAGTTAGGACAAATTTTTATTTACAACTTTGGTTTTTGAATGTTATTTGATTTGGGGTCAATTAAGGTACAAATAAATTAGTGTTAGTTTTATACAGATATACACAAAATAAGTGAGAAACACATTTTTTTCGGATTTTCTGGTTGAGGACCCTATCTCCCCCTACTTTATTCCTGTTCGATCAGGTCAAGTCTTGACCTTCTCTCGGGGTTCGGATCATCCTGTATACAGTCTTCCTCTTTTTTTTATTTTCTTTTCTTTATTTTTCCTTTCTTTCTTTATTTATTTATTTTAGGTTAAAATTAGTAAGAAATGTACAATATTTACACACAAATGCAAGTTAGTAAGAATATGGAGTTAGCGTTATATGCAGGTGTTTTATAAGGGATTTTAAGCTAAAATAAATGAATAAAGATGACGAATCGCAGATTCATGATCCCCCTATGCTTTACCTTTGCTAGTCCCTTAGCAAACACTTATTTGAAAGAATAAGTGAAGAAGAAAAAGAAAGGGAAAATAAAGAAAGTAGGACAATATTGAGTATTAAACTTATCTTCATAAAATTGTAGTTTGGAGCTCTGTCGGACCTTTGGATTATTTGTGTGTCGGAACTTCTGTGAGACTTAGTATTTTAAAACCAACAGCCTTCAAGTTCTACACATCATTGTCACAGTTTTGGCCCAGAAGTCATCTTAGATCGATCCTCTTCCCAAAGCATACCCTATGAACATTGAATAATCGACTCATGTGTGTGAAAAATTTTAGCTCTTCCCATCTAGAATGCCGGACTACCATGCAAATCTCCTCTCCAATAACTCGTCCTCGGGGAGTCAGGTATTTCCTTCTAAGGTCTGTCGTGCTGTGTTCACAATCGAATTGGGGGAGAAGTTAGAAGAATGAGAAAAGAACTGGAGGGTGGTTTGGTGTAGTCACCCCTCCTTGTGAAGCTGGCCAGTGTAGCCGAGTCTCCACCAAGATCTGCAGGTTTTCTTGAAGCTTGGACCTTTTTGGTCAGATTTTTATTTGGTAGTAGCTTCTTTGTATTTGGAGTTTTGGTGGTTCTGCTTGGATCTTGTTGTGCCCCTACGGATATAGAATCTTTTTTTTTCCTACATGTTTTGGGGTCTTAGAAAAAATTGTGCCCAGCCGTCCATCCCTTTTCCGAAGCTTTATTTCAACCCGTACTCCGGTCTTTAGATTTCCACGCTACCAGAAAAGAAACTCACACAGTCTTCCAACATCCCGTCTGAGTTGAGCTAAGTGCATAGTGCGGGAGTACAAATTAATTCGCTATTCCAGAGTTGTACCCAGAATGAAGAGACCAGGTTAGACACTAAGGGTCAAATGCTGCACATTGTCATGTGGAACTCAAAGAATTAAGTCAAAGACCTGAAGCTTCTAAAATCCTATTTCTCGGTGAAGTTCCTCTGAGAATTAGGTGGATTAAGGTCCAACTAAGCTCCATTCTTCAATTTTATTCCAGACATAGTTTAAATATCAATACTATACAGAAAAATGCACATGTAAATGCAGACTATGAACAATGCAGAGAGTTTTTTTTAAAAGAATGATGCACATGTGAAAAGAACCATTTTTTTAAACAATTTTCTAATTTTGAACTTTTTATGGATTTTTGGAGAAAAATGCAGATGTGAAAGAAAGTTTTTTTATGCAAATTTTTGATTTTTGGTTTTGTAGTTTTTTTAAAGGAGAAAGGGATAGTAATATATACAAGTATATACAAGAGACTTTTTTTGTTTTTTGTTTGTTTTTTTGTTTTTTTGTTGTTGTTTTTTTCTCTCTCTCTCTCTTCCCATTTTTTTGTTTTGTTTTTTTTGTGTTTTTTGTTTTTGTTTTTGTTTTGTTTTTTGTTTTGTTTTTTTTTGGTTTGTTTTTTTGTTGTTTTTTTTGTTATTTTTGTTGTTGTTTTTTTTGTGTTTGTTTTTTATGCTTTTTTACACACGTGGATTTTACAAAATATACACATAACCCCCCAAATAAATGTATTTAAAAGTACGAGTTATATCTAAAGTATATATACAATATATACGACACCCCCTATACTTAGCTCGAACTATGTCCTCATAGTGATCGGAGAGCGACAAAGGAAGACATAACTCGTGCTAAGCAAAGAAAGGTGAAAGACTCCTATGCTACAACGACTCAAAGAAAAGATAAAATGAAGAGAAGTTGGTGATCCCCCCTATACTTAGGATCAAGTAATCCTAAGTATAGTGGAATGTACAAAGGGGAAAACCGATGAAAAGAATGTACAGACTTACAGAGACACGATATGAACAACATCACCCCCCCATACTTAGGGTAGAGTATCCCTAAGTATAGGCAACAACAACAAGGGTGATAAACAGGATGAATATGAACAACACAAATTCTTCACCCCCTATACTTAGGATAAAGCACATCCTAAGTATAGCATATATACACACACGGAAAAGGGATGAATGATAAAACGGGAGAAGACAGAGTGAAACGAAAGGATATACAAGAGGAGTGGATGTACAAAGGTTAAGAAGTTCGAAAACGAACCTTCTTGCGGGACCGCTGAGGTATGGATTTGACAAGGTGTAGGTCGATATTGGGATTATCATTAGATATGAACTGAGTAGGATCGACCAAGAAAGTATCCTCAGCGGTTTCAGATTGTGCATGCCTAAACCGGTTATTGGAAGTAGTGTGATCATGTCCTGCCTTGGAAGTCTCGCAAACATCAAAGTAGAATGGCTCGAAATCATTATCAGAAAAAGTAGGATCAATTTCAATCTGGCGAGCCTCTACCGGATCATCATCTTTATCAAAAGGCCCAAATTCCTTTATAAAAGCAATCAAATCAAATTTGGCCTGATCGGTCTCTTCTGAATCAGGGTGAATAGAAACGGACTTATCAGTGAAAGTAGTCGAATCGTGTCCGTCCTGTCTAGTCTCAGAGTCTGCCTTCCGCTCTAGAGTGTCTATCGTGTAAATTCCGCGGATGTCATCAATGCATCGCCACATACCAGAAGAGGGAACTCCAAGGTCTATGCTTTCCGAGTCCTCCTCCTTGAAGAGGAATTCTCGGGTTTCAGTATCATCCATCATATAGCAAAAATCTCTGGTATTATCATCATGATCAAAGTCCTTGGGGTTGTCTAACACGGGTGGGCTCTCATGGGATGCGGGTTTCTGGATGGTAGTGGGTGTAGTGATTAACACATCGCTCCCTACATCAGAACGAAAGCGAATCTCTCCTGAACCATAGTCAATAACGGCTCTCGCAGAGGCAAGGAAAGGCCGTCCTAGGATGATTGGAGGGTGCTCCACAGGGGTGGAGGTCTCCATGGGCATTACAACAAAATCCGAAGTAAAATCCATGCCCTGAATAAGAATGACGGCATTTTCTAGAATACCCTTCGGCCTCTTGATAGATCCATCAGCGAATTGAACTATCATCCTGGTTTTCTTGAGAGGCCCAAGATGAAGAGACTGTACCATAGAGAAGGGTATTATATTAATTGAAGAACCGCCGTCAAGGAGAGCGTTATCACAAGAATAGTTAGATATGGAGCAACTCACAAGAGGTGTGGTCGTGTTCCCTTTCTTAAAATATGGACAGTGAGAGATGGCGTAGGCAGTGGCCATGGTCAAGATATGACGCTCAGATCTTCTCATTCGCTTTCTTTTCTTGTGTTGAGGAGTAGATAAATCTGTCATGGCCTGTTGAAGTGGGGCTTTAATGATCTCATGAAGGGTGGCCACCACTTCGGGTATAGTCAACATTTTTTTGAATTTTTGGACCTCATCCATACAAGGGAGGAGGTCAGAATCAGCATTTACATGAGGATTGCCAAGAGCAGTCTATACAGTGGCATCCTCGGGATCTAGGTTGGGACATGGCTGTGTGCGTAAATGATCGGGCATTTGGGTTCTTTTCTCACTAAATGAATCAATAATATGTCTCCCAGAATCTTTTTGTATTTTCAAAATTTTCTCATTTTTTTGTGTTTTGGATGATTTCAAGCTCTCATGATTATCCTCGAGTGAATCAATATCCTCAAATATTGGAGCAACGTTCTGTCTCTCATTTATGTTAATAAAATTGGAAATCTTCGAATTCATATGCTCCACCATTTTATTCAATGTGTTAAGTGTGGAAATCATGAAAGGTGACTCCAAAATCCCAGGATCGGGTGGGTTGATTGAGGGTGGGTGAAAATCAAAGTCTTCCGTCTCCTGAAATAATGGGTTAGGCGGATATGCACAAACATCAGGAGGAAGATCCTCCTGGAAAAGGGAAGGTGGATCGTCTGGAGAGTACAAGGTATCTGCGAAGATCGGATTAGAATAACTCTAGTCGGCCATCTTCGAAACAAATAATGGGAGAGCACGAGGGTCAAGCCAAAAGATATGGAGAAAAAGGTGCGAATGCACAGAAAAGATCTGGTATGCACACAAACAATCAAACACAATACAAACCCCCAATTCACCAACTCAACGCAATGTGAAGACCGTGAAGATTCGATCTCTTAATCTTGTATGTTTTAGAGTTAGGTGATAATCACAAAGTTGTACATACACTTAGGTTGAATTATGGGATTTGTGCACTAACCTTAGTGTGTACGCGAGCAAGTTAAAACGAATACAATGAGGGGGTTACTCTCCCCAAAACAATATTTTTTTTAGGGTCGAGTTTTCTTTAGCAGTCCCAAATTTTAGGCAGTTGTCACTTGGTTAAGATATTTTCAAAGAATCGCCTATCGAGTGTCCAATTTCCTTTTTAACTTATGTGAGTGAAAACAAGGGAGGAGATCGGAAATGCCAATGCGTGATTAAAAACGATGATGCATGCAGGGGTTAGAGATGCGTACCTTGTCGCCAGTACTCTACATGCAAGTGATCCGCGCAGAATTTAAATACAGAAAATAAACTAACCTATATGCAAATGCAAGTGAACCGTCCTAGATGATAACTTCTATTAATGGGCAAGAACAAGTTAATTTGACTAAGTCCAAATTACGATCTACTCTATAGGCACAGAAATTCTTGTTTAGGGTGTTTGGACCTAATTAATTACCTGGCTCAAGCAAATTAATTAAAGAAATCAATAGGTGGCTTTCGAAATCCGCGGAAAACAAAGAAAATAAAGGCGATGAAAACAAAACCGATGAGGTCCCCCAAGTGCACCGGCACTTGGCGAAACAGACCCCGCAACAAATGAATGTCCGTTTACAAGAGTTCAAATGCTAGAAAATAAAACTCTCTCTCTCTCTCTCTCTCTTTTTTCGGCTCTTTCAATTTTTTCTCCTTTTCTCACGCTATCCTACGGCTTGGTGAAGAATCAAGCCGCCTCCATGTCGCTTGGGTGCTTCGGCTCTCCTAGGATCGCCTCCATCGCTCCGCGGGCCCTCGCAAGAAAAAAGACAAGAGAATGTGTAAGAAACACAATTTTCAAATATGAGAAAATGATAAAATGAATGCAATGGATATGAACAATGGAATAATGTGGCAAACAGATATTTACAACCAAGAATAGCAGGTCAAGAGAGAAACCTAACTACCCTCGCCGTGCCTCCCCGGCAACGGCGCCATTTTGTTGAGTCGGAATTTTAGAGATTGGAAATTTGATTGATGGTAAATAGGTCATTGTTTTTCCCCAAAATTCCGCGTCAACAAAAGATTATTTTTTTTATTTTTGCTACTTATTAACCTGTATAGCGGACAGGGTCGAACTCAGGGAGGCTACAATTCCCGAGGGTTATTCAATTAATCAAAAACTAATTAAAAGAAAACAGGAATCTCAAAGGACAACTATCCTTGGTTTTTGTGATTTTTTGAATCTTTTATTTTTTTAATTTTTTTATTTCTAATTTTTTTTTATTTTCAAATTTTTAGTGATTTTGATTTTGCAATTTTTTTATTTTCAAAAATAACACGATGCAATATTCACAAGATTAAAAACACGCACACCAACTCTTTTTGTAATTTTTCAATTAGTAAAAAATGCTCAGAAAAATACGAAGAAAATATTTTTGGGTTTTAAAAGTTTTGAAAAGTTTTTAAGATTTTTTGTAGAATTTTCAGATGTTTTTGTATTTTTCTAAAAATCAAACAGTGCAAAAATAAGAAAATGTGCACAGCCTGGAGTAATTTGCAATTTAAAAGTCTTTTAAATGCCCAAAACTCCTGGCAATTATTTTTAAGAGAAACTAGAAAGCATTATCTACAAATAGGAACTGAAATCACAATTTTTGGATTTTTGTAGAATTTTTTTATGATTTTTAGAAGATTTTTGATATTTTTCAATTTTTTTGGGTTTTTTAAATAATTAATGCGTGAAAACTGGTCAGAAATTAAAAGACAATGAAATCAAACTACCTTAATTTTTTTGGAATTATTGGAGTTATTTTCAAATTTTTATGAATTTTCAAATTTCAAGAAGACAAAAAAGTACTGTTTTTGATTTTTTAATAATACCAAATGAAGACAAAATGCAATGAAAAATTTATGCTAGATGGATATGAACATCAGGAGCATAGCACAATTTTTGCAAAATTTTTGGATCACAAATAACATTTATTTCAATGAAAACACAAGGCAAGTTCAAGTTCTGCAGTTCAGGGACTAAAAAGTAAATATAGAAAAGTTCTGGACTGAAATATAAAGTTTCGATGTTTTCGCCTCAAATAAATAATAAAAATAAAATGCGAGGGAGTAGGTGTAAATTATCCAAATATCATGAGTTTGACATATACTTGAGACTCTAGCAGGGGCGTAGATGTAACTTTAAGAAGTTCCAGGGCTGAATCTGCAATTCCCCCCTTTTTTATCAAAAGCCAAACCCTAGAGAGGGTCTTCGTTTCAATCTCAAAGGAGCTCAAGGGGGGCCGCCGCCCCTTCTTCTTCCACGCGGGGTCGGCGGAGCGTATGGCGGCCGGCAGCGCGCACGGCTGGAGCGCGGAGGTGCGGCATGCTGGCGCGCGCAGGAGGGTAGCCGAGCGACGACGCGGCGGCAATGAACTCCACTGGAGGGGTGGCCGAGGGGGCGCGCTTCTCCGCGTGCAGAGGTCGGGGATGACGGAGGCTGGGCCGCGGAGCGCGCTACGGCGAGCGCGGTTGGGCGGCGTTGCGCCCGGACGGAGGCGCACATGCGGTTAGCCGCATGCGGGGCGAGATCTGCTGGAGGCACGTGGGAGCAGACGGCAGTGCGGCTTCAGAGGTGGCGCGGAGGCTGGAAGCGGCGGCGTGGGATGGTGCGGCGCCACCCCACGCGGTGGAGGAGGGAGGCGCGGGCGCGGTCTGCGGCGGTGGGAGGGCGCTGGCTAGGAGGAGGGGCGACCGCGCACAGGCGGCCACAGGCGGAGTGTGAAGGGTTGCGGCGGTGGAGGGCACTGCTGCGCCGCCCGGTGGCTGCTGTCGTATTTTTTTCTCTTTTTTTTAAAATTTTTTTTGTTTATGATGTAGACAGTGAATAAATAAAAGAAGAAAAAAACTTTTTTTTATTTTTTTATAAATCCGAAAATAAGAAAAGAAAAAGGAAAAGCAATTTCTTTTTTTTAATTTTTTTATTGTTATCCTGCAAAACAAATGTTAGGCAAAATAGAGTTTTTTTTGTTTTTTTATGGTCCTGCAAAATCAACGTTAGAGAACAAAAAGGAAACAAATGTTTGTTTATTTATTTATTTACAAATTGGGAAAAAAATGAATGGGGATCCGTGAAAGTGGAAGATTGAATCCGATTCTCCGACCACCGTACGTGGTCCGAGTTGATAGATCGCGTGGGAGATAGAAATTGAAGGCGGAGAGATCGAGAAAGTGAGATGAAAATTCGAGTCGAGTCGGTGGCGGATCAAAAATCGTGATGAATTTTTTTTTATGATCTAGAAGAACAAAATGCCGATAAAAAATGCGATAAAATAAAAAACGATTAAACTAGATAAAAATGCAAAGAAAAAAATGCGGATCTCACCTTAGGAGCGGAAAATAGACCGTGATCGCCTCGACAAGGCCGACTCGCTGTCACCGGGCGGCTCGGAGGCTAGGCACAATTCTCGACGAAATTTTCTCTCGGAGATCGGGCTCCTCTCTCTAAAGATTGATCAGGTTGGAATGAGGGAGATGGAGCCATATAAATAGAAAAGAGAGACATTTGAATTTTTGAATTTTTGGATAAGAAGATAAGAGAGATTTTTTTTGGTGGAAGAGATAACATGAGAGATAAAATAGAAAGATAAAATTATTTACAAAATTATCTAATTTTTTGAATTTTCGTCACTTTATTTATTGGAATTTGAAATTGTTATTTTTTTATTTTTTTATGATGGTTGGTTAAAAATTGCAACTATATACATATACGATACACATATATGGTATTATATACAAGGGTAAATGATGAAATTAGCCTTTGTTTTGTTTTAAGAATGTTATTATTTTTTTATTTTTTTTATTTTTTTATTTTTGTTTTAAGTACTTAGTAAAAATATTTACAAATATACAAGTACAATATGTACAAAATACAAGGGAAAATTGCACAAACCACCCTAGGAAACCGACTTTTCAACCGTAACTCCAAAAATTATGAAATCATAGCCATTTTGAAGATAATTTAATTTAGAATTCAATGGAAGTGATATTGGTTCAATTTGAGATCATATGGAGCCGGAATTAATCTTTCAATTAGTGCTTAGTGGCTTTTTTCCAAGTGTGGCTACTTTTATTCTGTACATGATTTAATTGTGCAATCATTTTTATTAGTTAGGACAAATTTTTATTTACAACTTTGGTTTTTGAATGTTATTTGATTTGGGGTCAATTAAGGTACAAATAAATTAGTGTTAGTTTTATACAGATATACACAAAATAAGTGAGAAACACATTTTTTCGGATTTTCTGGTTGAGGACCCTATCTTCCCCTACTTTATTCCTGGTCGATCAGGTCAAGTCTTGACCTTCTCTCGGGGTTCGGATCATCCTGTATACAGTCTTCCTCTTTTTTTATTTTCTTTTCTTTATTTTTCCTTTCTTTCTTTATTTATTTATTTTAGGTTAAAATTAGTAAGAAATGTACAATATTTACACACAAATGCAAGTTAGTAAGAATATGGAGTTAGCGTTATATGCAGGTGTTTTATAAGGGATTTTAAGCTAAAATAAATGAATAAAGATGACGAATCGCAGATTCATCAAGGACCTTCATTAAGAGGTCGGTCAGATATCAGTCATATGAGAAAGGATTGACATCTCCAACTCAGACTGGAGATCATCACTTAACAATCATTTGACGATGCTTGATGATTCTTCTATCTAACTTCTTAGATATCCATCCAAGCATCAGCCTCTATGATTCAATCAATGAATCAACAACTGTATGATTATCAAGTTGGCCATGGTACATAACCCTTATTCCACAGAGGGACCCTATAGTGCATTCATTCATTCAATCTCAGAAATGGAGTGACAATAATCAATAACTTTTATTGATAAATCATTAATTACAATAACATTTACTGTTGGAATGGTTCTCCGGGGGCTCACATTGCTAATACATTGCTCCTCTAAATGGAGTAAGAGAAACCAAATTCTATGGACCGATGGTATCCAGACTCTTTCTTATGATGTTGAATAGAACCCTCAACTTTATTATCTGCGGGTCTGGATGATTTTGATCTCTCATAGTTGCAAAGTCTTCGCTCTAATGCCTATTACCTTTGACCCATCCCATGGGTCATCACTACCATAGTCGTTAATTTCCTAAACACGTCTTGGTCTTTCATGATCTTGGGATGAATCAAGATCAAAGGACAGATCCTATATGTCTTAGCATGATGTACATAAGGGACAATGACTTGTGAATGGTACTGCAGTCAGTTTGTTAAGATCAAAGGATCTTAATACAACCTTAGTTTCTGAATACTGCTCAAAGTTGTCAACTACTAAATAAATTACTGGAGTAATCGGGCTATGATACCAATCTATCACGACTCCAATTCTGGACCGTCGGATCCTCCCACAACCGGATATGTTTACTCAGTAATAATTTTTTCAGCAATCACAACTGACATTCAGAAATATATTGTAAATAAAGTATATCCAAAAGAAAGTATTTCAACTCTTTTTCACTGACAAAATAAAGTTCAGATGATACATTCTCCCACTATAACCATTTACATGTACATCAGCTTGAAAGTAAAATATATCAAAGATTTAACTACCATACAAAGTAAAGCTACTATGGATGACTGGATGTCAACTAAGGTCCTTATGATGGCTCACCGACACCTGTTGGGTTTTTCATAAATCATAGGATAACGGTTAGCGAATGCTAAGTAACGAAGAAGAAAAAAGCAAACGAATTGTGTGATTTTTCTACCTTTCATTAATTTAAGTCTTATTCCATTCTATTCCACATCAGGGATTAGTCCAGGAGAACCCCATCATTCTTGAACTCCGATGTTGTGGACACTTCGGGATTGGAGATAGTGTTGATCTTGGTAAGCTTATGCCACTGCACGTCACCTCAACCAATCCTCCAATACTACCCTGACAATTTTCTTTTGTTTTATTAAACAAGGTCGCAAACCCTCGACCTGGATGTAAAGCCTTGAACTTATCATATCTCGGATCCTATATAATAAGATCCGCCTTGTCAAGAGAAAACCAACGAAATTTGTTTCGTGTGAATCGGACTTCGTTTCGAATTGTTATGATCTTTGGAAGAAAGATAAGTAAGGAAGGCTAAAATGTCATTAACTCATAATGATTGTCATTAAGACTAATAATACATGATTAAAGAAACTAATGACAGATTGAAAACCGCTAATGATCATTAGCAAACACTAATCAATAGTTAGCAAAAGATAAGCATAAGCCGCGAAAGTTAAATCACGATTAGTGAAAGTTAATCACGATTAGTGTTACTTAAGCGTCATTAACGAATCTAGAATCCTCTAGAATGTTATAACTTAAGCCCCAAGTTTGGGAAAAGTTTTGGCTAAAACCATGGGCCAAAACCATGGGCCGCTAAATCATGGTTAAGGTCTAAACCATGGTTTTCTTACCATGGTTAGTGGTTTTCGGGAGCCTATAAATAGACCAACCTACCCATTCATTCTCTATGACTTCCACTACCACCACCACCCCAAGGGCTAGGGTCGAGAGGTCGGGAGGAGTGGGAGGCGAGGAAGGAGTGCTAGCGAAGCGCTGCCGGGAGAACGAGGAGGAGAAAGGTATGATCCTCTCTAAGTTTGCTTCATAAGCTAGGTTTTCAATTCATCCTCTTGTTCTTCCAGGTTTTGTTTGATTCATCTTTATTTCCGTTTCGTTTTCTTATTGTGGTTCGAGGAGAAATCTGTGTAACACCCTACTTAGGTGCGGGCGGCTATGTACGTCAGTGACCCTGTGATTCATCACACGTTCACTCATCTAAGACGCGTGGTGTCTACCAATTCTCCATCATTTATATTCTTTCTATTATGCTTTTATAATTATTTTGATGGAGAAATCTGTGTAATACCTACTTAGGTGCGGGCGACTATGCACGTCAATGACCCTATGATTCGTCACACGTTCACTCACCTAAGATGCGTGGTGTCTACCGATTCTTCATCTCTTGTGTTTGAGTATATTATTTCAGTTTCATTGTTATTTTCCTCTCGATTGATTTTATAGAGGAAAATCTTTTCGTTTTTATTTTGAAATATGTCCCAATATAAGGGAAAACTCTGCCGAAATTTTCTGAGAAATATATCCCGATATAAGGGGAAACTCTACCGAAATTTTCCGAGAAATATGTCCCGATAAAAGGGGAAACTCTGCCGAAATTTTAAGAGAAAATATATTCTTGGCGTTCTTCGTGTTCTTCGTGTTCTTCACGATCTTCGTTCGTTCTTCGCATTCTTGAAACGTTCTTAGCGTTTTGATATGAAAATGAATTTCGATCTTTCCAGGAGCCTTAAAATAGCCTTTCCAAAAATGAAACACGATAAAGCCTTGCATACACGAGAGAGAGCTCGATTAGTTAACGAAATCCTTCCTTTTGCTGTTGGATTTTCGAACGAGATTGTTGAAATTCTTGATTTTATGTTCTGTGCTATAAAGAACCCTAATTTTGGCTATTTTTGAAAAAGTATGAACAATTGCTTTGTGATTCCCCCTAAAATATGGTTTAAGCATCAAATCGATGCGGTGGATTTGAAAGTTAGGGTTTGGGAGTTAAAATAGGCATAAATACGAGTATATATGCATATGAATAATATATATGTGTGTCTAATTATTACTGATTATGCAAATCGAAGACTTAACGAAAAATTACATCATGGGAATTGATGTGGTTTGAGTTGGATCTTGAAAAGGATTGTGTGTGTCACGCTAAGGATGATTGGGAGTAGAACTACAGGTAGGGCATGCAACCTGTAGGTTTGTTGGAAGGAACCCGTATTGATGTTTCCCTACCTAGGTGGTACACGGTTGCCCTGTTATGATAAGTGCGTACGAAATGAATGTTTTGCAACGCGTGGTACCGGGAGCCAATATCTTCGGGTTGAACAACGGAAGATGTGGTCGTGCCATGTGGAGGCACGGGTGGTTCAGTAGCGGCTGGGTCACGATAATATGTATTTAAAGCTGCTAGGTTATATGATTGAATGTTAGCCTGAGGTTTTAAGCAACCGAGTCCTCGAGGATGGTGTGCTCATTTATTTTTCCAAGCTGAGGATTGAGACCATGTTTAAAATTGTTAGGGTAGTATTGGAGGATTGGTTGAGGCGACGTGCGGCGACATAAGCTTACCAAGATCAATGCAATCTCCAATCTCAAAGTGTCCACAGCTTCAGAGTCCTTATAGTGGTGAGGTAATTCCCCTGGACTAATCCCTGATGTTGAATAGAAAGGAATAGGACTTAAATTAACAAGAAGGAATGAAACCTTTATGGGAGGCCACCATTCTACATGATGCAGAGAACCATGTCATTCATGATTAAATGTCAAGAGCACATATGTATGCCGGAATATCTTTATTGATTTTATAAGGATTATTTGATAATTGCGATCATCATCGACGTGTCACTTCCAAAGTACATTCGATGAGATCAAGACTTATAGAGACATACAAACCCTAGGGTTTTAGTCCTATTCTCTTATTTAATTATCATTCCTCATTATTATGAGGAAACTTGCACATTGCAACCACATACATTACGTGTCCAATTGCAAGTATAATATCTGGATCAAAGGGTCCAATCCATGATATTTTACTGGTTATTATTGAGTATAATATTGAGTGGGTTTAATAAAGGATTATCTGAAATAAGAAATTTGCATAAATATATATAAATAATTAATTTACTTTGATTTAGGAATTTTTATATCAAAGTTGTCTT
This sequence comes from Ottelia alismoides, assembly GCA_037367405.1. Lineage (NCBI taxonomy): Eukaryota > Viridiplantae > Streptophyta > Magnoliopsida > Alismatales > Hydrocharitaceae > Ottelia > Ottelia alismoides. The sequence goes on along the minus strand of JAZKJV010000316.1, from coordinate 453,552 downwards.
GCCATGTCAACAATGAAAGTTCATTCCCTTAATCACTTTCAATGTAAGAGATATACTTACCATTATATCTCAAGCAAGATCTGTGATCTCCTTCCTTATCTTTGTTGCATCCCAATAATATGAGAACTTACAACTCGGATAAAAAGAAGCGGGAACACATTCCGTCTTGCAAGTCCAACTTGCATCTCCCAATTCGGTCTTTAACACCCGGGCCCACCACCCCTAAGGTGATGTTGACCCGTCATTAATTGAACCAACCGTCAACAGGAATACAACTCGCTATGCGCAATCCAATATCGCCCCAATAATATGAGGACTCGATATTGGGGTCACTATGCATACGTCCTTACTCTTTCGAGAAGCGACGAGACCGATCCAAATGGATCATATGCAGGAGCTGTCACTTCGGACAGGTGTTTCCTACATATAATATCTAGCGACGGAACCCTTCGCCTTGACAGGAGACCATGAATGTCACTTATGTGATCCTCCATCTCTTATTCAAATTTAATTAATTACTATGAATCACATTCATACAATTAATTCTTCCAAGGGAATTATTAACTCTAATCATATTAGAGTATTCTAATTGGACATAATTAATTCACTCATATTAAATTAATTATCAATCTAATTTAATCAATCAAACTTTGAATGTCTTACTTGAATATATATGGTATTATTCTCAAAGTACGTATTAATTCATATTTTAATAATTAGAAAAATACATCTTAATCCCTCGGACATTATCCCGGCCCTACCCGCTGTCATGGCTAGTACCGACGGGAGTGGGACGGACCGCATACGTTGCAACCCGCTACCCCAGCGATCCCCGACTAGACACCATATCCGCCTCGGGAAAGGATAATGCCAAATTGATTAATTTGTACTTGAGATGATCATCGGTTATTTAAACGAAATTATACCATATAGTAATCAAAACAATTTTGATTATAAGGAAAATTGCTAGACAAATTCCCAATCCTATTCAAGCAAGGAGTTTGATGATTGTGTTTCCAATTATGATCTAGATCAAATATAATCAATTGATTGGTTGTGGCCAAGTTAATTAAGGAAATAATCATCTTCTAATATTTCACAAATATTTTCCATAATTATTTCTCGAAATTAACAATTAATTTCATTAATTGACAATCACATGGTTCTTGATTAGGAATGTAATTTCAGCAGTGACCCTTACTTACTAAAATTAGCATATCTCAATCATATTAAATCTAAATTAGACAAAATCAATTTTTGTAGATTACTATTTGATTTAGGACAGAACCCTAATGATGTTTCATGCATTTCGAGGCAAGTCTAAATAGTAATTAACATTTTAATCACGTTCAGATCTACAGTTCCCGCAACAGTGCATACATGTTCATTAAAACAACCATATCTCGAGCATACGAAATCCGATTTACGCAAACTCAGATCCTATGGTTTCCTTATTTAATGGGAAACAAAATCCAAGTATTAAATTCGTGTTTAAACAATTTAAACAGTGCCGAATTTATTTACTAAAAGATCTACGAAATCAAATGCGATGAAAACTTTCACGACCTTAACGAACCCAAGTCGTCCTCGGTTTGCAAATCATATTCGAAACCGTCAACCTGGCTCTGATACCACTTGAAGAATATGGTTATATCCTCAAGAGCATCACGGAAGCGTGAGCGTCGTATCGAATACGACGAGGAGCGACCAGTCGCATTAGTTGCTCGATGCAGCGGAATTTAAAAAATTTTCATACGACGAAACCACATGATCAAAGAACACTTCTCGGATCGTTTCGTCTAAACCACAAACAAGTAATAGGATTACCTCTTGAAGCGTGGTTGCGATCGAGTCTCTAAACGAAGAGACCTCCTGTCTCAAGTCCGATCCGACAGAGGAGACGCTTGCGAGCGCGGGGATGAACCACGTGTATCTCGCAATCCATGTTGATGATCCAAGCGGCAGATCTCCTGATCTCGACACACGAGATCCGTCGTCTTCTTCACGAGCGAGGCGCACCGAAGGAGACAGAGATCCACGAGCAGACGATCGGGCAGCATAACGACGATGCTGCGACGATGGAGAACCTCTCCATGGCATCCATGGTGGACGACCATGAGAGGGAGAGAGAGGGCTGACGTCTAGAGAGAAAGAGAGAGAGAGAGAGATGCTTCTCAAGCATTATGTGTTGTAAAGAAGAGCAATGGGGTGCATCTCCTTTTATAGGGTTTTGGGATCCATGGATCTCAATCCATGTGACATGTAAAATCAACGGATGAGATTGATTTATGTCAATCCAATGGCTAAGATTGTTGTTGGTAAAACCAATAAAATATAATCTAATTTAGATCAAAATATATTTGATAAAATCAAATATAATTCAATCCTAAATTAAATCAACAAATAAGGAGAGAGAATATACATTCTCCATGTATATCCAAAGGGACGCCCACCCATTCCATATCGGAAATTGGGTGCCGCCCTTCACATTCCATGGAGGGCAATCTCATGGATTTCCATGACATTGCATTCCTCCTTGAATTTCTCTCAATATTTATTTCCAACAACTTTTGTTGGGATTTATTCTCAAAAAAAATTCACAATTAATTTTGGGAATATTTCAATCTTGCCATGGAAAAATTGTGAATCACATTCACAACCCAAAGAAACATATAATTTATATTGTCAATTAATTACACAATGTGTACCCAATACACATAATAAGTAATCAACAAATATAAATTATAATTAGCTCTCTCTAATACATTATAAATCACATTTATAATATATTATGAATAATTGGATATTGCTATCCACATTATTCTTATCCATGATAATTAAATCATATTTAATCATCTTAGATCTCTTTATCTCTGTGTTCAAATAATATGAATCACATTCACATTATTCACATCTTCGATAATTAAATCATATTCAATTATCTTAGATAACTCTCTTTATAATATGAATCAAATTCATATGAATGTTGATAATTAAATCACATTTAATTATCCATTTTCTCAATGCTCGGATAAATTTCATCAACAATGAAATTATCCTGAACCCATTCAAGGATAATGCGCTTTCTCCGCGAATACTTGGAGATAAGGATAGAGCGATTGCATTGTTCCACGTATAGTGACATGGATATTGAGATCATATCTCAAATCCAGATCGCGGGCCTCCCATAGATGCTTGATTAAATCAAGACCACAAATCTTCTCAACATTTGGACTAAGATCAGATTAGTTCTTTACTGAGAGGAGTTACTAAAATCCAGACCCGTTTCATCACTCCCTAGGAATGGAAGCGTCATGGTTATACAATCGTTTATGATCACATCACCCTCAGGTATTCCCAATACCTGTACATCCTGCATACTGGAAGACTCAGATTAAACCCGAAGTATTGGATCAACTTTATATTGTCTACTTCATGGTTTTATCAGTAAGTTTCTCATTCGATCATTGGGAGTCGGTATCGATCATATACTTTCCAAAAGCATATATCATACCTAGGTCTTGATCAATACTTTCCAAAAGTATATATCAAACCAACAAATTCTGTCAAGCTTCCAAAGCGAGACGACCGTGCGCACGGAATTTGATTCTTCCCAATATCTCATGAGTGAGCTCATGTCTTCCGGTTCAGTAGTGAACCTATATGATCTCTTTGAGAGATCGTATTACTCATATGCCCTTATATGCACACCAGCGCACCAGTGTATAGACCTTGACTAGGTCATCAACCTATTGGTCTGCCAAATGTACGTACTCAGACATATAGTAACACATCTGTCTCCGGTCAGAGGATGCGTGCCTATATCATGACAGCATACGATATAGGACTTTGGTTATCTCGATCTCGTTAAGTCAACTCTTTGACCTAACAAGTCTGACACCTCCGAATCTCTATTCCTATGCAGAGGACATGCATCAAGAGGTCCGTCAGATATCAGCCTTTAGAGAAAGGATTGCCATCTCCTTCTCAGGCTGGAGATCATCTCTTAACAATCATTTGATGGTGCTTGATGAGTCCTCAATCCAACTCTTTAGATATTCATCCAAGCACCAACCTCTATGATTCAATACTTGAATCAACAACTGTATGATCATCAAGATGGCCATGGTACATAACCCTAATTGTACTAAGGGACCTATTATGCAAATTATGTATTCTTCATTTCAGATTAAGGAGTGAATTGTAATAACATTTATTGCATAATGGCTCGTCGTGGGCTCGCATTTCCAACAGTAATTCCCCTGGACTAATCCCTGATGTTGAATAGAAAGGAATAGGACTTAAATTAACAAGAAGGAATGAAACCTTTTGTGATAACAAGTTTTGCAAAATTACACAATTTGTTTGCTTTTCTCTTCTTCGTTACTTAGCATTCGCTAAATTTTATCCTTTGATTTATGGAAAACCCAACAGGTGTCGGTGAGTCATCGCAAGGACTTTAAAAATTCATCCAGCTTACATACTAGACATCCAGCCAGCCACAATAGCTTTACTTTTTTAAGGTAGTTAGTAATCTTTTATATATTTTCCTTTCAAGCTGATGTACATGTAAATGGTTATAGTGGGACAGTGTATCATCTGAACTTTGTTTTGTGAATGGAAAAGTGTTGAAATACTTTGTTCTGAGTATTTTTATTTGCAGTCTGTTTCGGAATGTTAGTTGTGATTACTGAATAAATTATTGCTGAGTAACCAGATCTGGATATGGGAGGATCTGACGACCTGGGAATCAGGGTCGCGAAAGATTGGTATCAGAGCTTGGTTACTCCGGTAATTTGTTTAGTAATTGACAACTATGAGCGGTATTCAGAAACTAAGGTTTTACTAAGATCCTTTGATCTTAATAAATGATTGTAGTACCATTCACAAGTCATTGTCCCTTACGTACATCATGCTAAGACATATAGGATCTGACCTTTGACCTTGACTTATCCCAGGATCATGCAGACCAAGACGTGTCTAGACAATTAGCGGCTATGATGACAATACTCCAATACATGGGGCAAAGGCAACAAGCATTGGAGGAGAGGCTCAATGCACAAGTTGAGAGAGCCGAGGCATCTAAGCCTGCGGATGCCAGGATTGAAGGTTCTATTCATCTTTCTGAGGAAGAATCTAATTACCATCCTTCAACTGAGTCTGCTCCTACCCTGATTGAAGGAGCAATTGAGAAGGCCCTTCTTAGACACCAAACATTACTAGATAATTACCGAAATGGAAGGATTCCTCGATTTAAAGGCATAGAGACACCTGCTGAGGCAGAACTATGGCTTGATGACGTCAGCAGGATGTTGAGAATAATACACGCACCAGTAGATACTTGGGTGCACTTTGCTGATTACTCCTTAGCAGACTATGCAAGACGATGGTGGAGAGCCATTTCCAAGAAATTAGCAGATCCTGTTCCATGGGATGTTTTTGAACAGAGGTTCCGACCTCACTTCTGTCCCTCCCATTGGGAAGAACTGAAGAGGAGGGAGTTAGCTTCTTTGACCCAAGGATCAAAGAATGTACGAGATTATCATATTCACTTTACGGAGCTACTACGTTACTCCCCAGCTTTAGAAGCTTCACCACAAGAGTGTCTTACCAAATTTGTTAGCGGTCTTCAGGGAGGTTTGAGAGAGAAACTTGCAGGTTTTAGAGCCACCACTATAGATGAAGCCATGGACATCGCCTCTCGTATTGAAATGGAGAGGGATGAAAACCGCTAAAGAAGAAGCTTTCACTTTACTGGTGGACTATCCAAACGTACGGTGAATTATAACCGAAGAGACAATCGTTATCATTCAGTCGGTTAAAATATAAGTTCACCCAGACCTTGGGCCAGGAATTATCGAGAAGAGGGGGTTTCTCTAGACCTCCATTATATTCTTGTAACTCTACACCAGGAAGTAGTACCTCTGTAGTTGGGTCTTCAGCTCAGACAGGAATGCGTGCATGTTATCACCGTCATCAAGAAGGTCACATTAGGAAGGACTGCCCACAGTTAAGAGGTTCATGATTTAAACAAACCCCAATTAAAGTATAACATCCACTCCGAGCAATGGAGCAACACGCGGAGGAAGACACGGTAGAGGTTGTGGCTCACAAGGAGTGCCTCCTACACAGCAACCACCACAAAGTGTTGCGGGTTCTAGCTTGCCTATTCCTAATGGCCAGCTCAATGCAATCACTGAAGAACAAGCCTACAATTCAGGCACAGTCGTACGAGGTATTGTTACTATTCATGGCTTTTCAGTACATGCCTTATTTGATTCTGGTGCTTCACATTCATTTATTTCTCGACGGTTAGTACCCACTTTGGTTAAGATACCAGTAGAAGTACAACAGTCCTATCCGATCAAGGGACCAGGAGGACAAGTATTTATAATCCGAGAAATCCTGGATAAATTCATAATAGTGATAGCGGGACATCAGTTACCTGTTTCACTACTACTAATAGAAATGGAGGACTTTGATATTATCCTAGGGATGGATTGGCTAGAAAGGCATCATGCATGTCTTGACTGTTTTCAGAAGACGGTAACATTTCACCTTCCTAACTCGATAGAGTTCCAATTCATTGGAAAGACATCCAATGATAATATCGAATATATCTCTACAATGAAGGCACAATAGTTGTTAGATCAAGGGTGCCAAAGTTATTTAGCTTATGTAACCACTACATCATGGTTAGACAAAATGATGGAAGATATACCAATAGTGTGCGAGTTTCCTGATGTATTTCCAAAGGAACTACCTGGATTACCACTTGAGCGAGAGATTGAATTTGAAATCTCTGTCATACTTGATACTCAGCCTATCTTTATCCCTCCGTATAGGATGGCACCAGCTGAGTTACGAGAGTTCAAGGTACAATCGCAAGAACTGTTAGATAAAGGATTCATTCATCCTAGTACTTCACTATGGGGTGCACTTGTCTTATTTGTTAGGAAAAAGGATGGGTCAATGCGGTTGTGCATTGAATATAGACAACTAAACAAGAGAACAATATAGAACAAGTATCCACTGCCAAGAATAGATGATCTCTTTGATCAGTTACATGCTTCAACTGTGTATTCCAAGATTGATTTAAGATCTGGATTCCATCAGTTATAAATTAAAGATACAAATATTTGCAAGACAGCTTTTCGAACTAGATACAGGCATTATGAATTCTTAGTTATGCCTTTTGGACTAACAAATGACCCAGCATCCTTCATGGATCTCATGAATAGAGTATTCAAAGAATTCTTAGATCACTTTGTAGTAGTCTTTATTAATGATGTGCTTATTTACTCCAAGGATAAGTATCTGCATGAACACCATCTCAGGAGGGCACTTGAAACTCTAAGGAAGAACAAACTGTATGCCAAATATAGCAAATGTGACTTATGGCTATCTGAAGTATCTTTCTTAGGCCATGTTATTTCTGGGGAAGGTATATCAGTTGATCCTATAAATGTTAGTGCGGTGATGAATTGGGAACGCCCAAAGACTGTCACAGAAATACGATCTTTTCTGGGTTTAGCTGGATATTATAGAAGATTCGTGAAGAACTTTCCACGAATAGCATTGCCAATGACTAGACTAACTCAGAAGAAGGTCCCATTCTTATGGTCTGATACATGTGAAGCTAGTTTTCAGACACTGAAAGAATGTCTAACATCTGCACCAATCCTTACTCTACCCTCTGGGAGTGAAGGGTTTAGAGTGTACACTGATGCATCTAAAGAAGGACTTGGGGTAGTTCTTATGCAACATGGTAAGGTAGTTGCTATGCATCATGACAACTCAGGACACATGAAAAGAACTACCCAACACATGACCTTGAGTCAGCTGCTGTAGTTTTTGCTTTAAAGATATGGAGACATTACCTTTATGGTATTACTTTTGAAATCTTCACTGATCATAAAAGCTTGAAATATCTATTTGATCAGAAGGAACTCAATATGAGACAAAGACGGTGGCTAGAGTTGTTGAAAGACTATGATTGCACTATCTCCTATAACCCTGGTAAGGAAAACGTTGTAGCAGATGTCCTTAGCAGAAGAACTTATTCACCTGGGTTGGTGAGTGCTATCCACTTCTGAGGTTTACTATCAACGTTTAGTGAATGAAAACCATTTGATAGTAGTGCAAATACTATAACTATTCCTCACCAATACAAACCAGAGATCTGGGAAAGAATAAAGAAAGGACAGGAGGATGATCCAATCCTTAAAGATTTGAGACAACAACTTGAGAAGAATGAGATAGAGGGATTCCTGATACAAGATGGGTTATTGTATAACCATCATAGAGTTTGTGTATCAAACACACCTGAACTAAGGAAAGACACTTTACGAGAAGCGCATTGCTCAAGATTATCTATTCATCCAGGAATTACAAAGATGTATAAGGATCTTCATTCATACTTTTGGTGGCAGGGAATGAAGAAAGATGTTGCTGAGTTTGTGAATTCATATTTCACTTGACAACTGGTAAAGGCTTCACACCAAAAGCCACCGGGATTATTGCAACCGCTCCCTATACCTGAATGGAAATGGGAAAGCATTTCCATGGATTTCGTTACTGGCTTACCTCAGACGACTGGTAGTAAAGATAGTATCTGGGTTATAATAGATCGTCTGACAAAGGTAGCACACTTTATTCCAATAAGTTTATCTTTCACTCCAGACCAGCTTGCTGAGTTATATATTACACATGTGATTCGCCTCCACGGTGTCCCAAAGGAAGTAGTTTCCGGTAGAGATTCACGATTCACCTCACACTATTGGGAGAACTTCATGAAAGCCTTAGGTACACAGTTATGCCTAAGCACAGCATATCATCCACAAATAGACGGTCAGTCAGAACGTACGATTTAGACACTATAGGATATGCTACGAGCATGTGCCTTACAATGGAAGGGATCGTGGATTAAACATTTGCCTCTTGCAGAATTCACCTACAATAATAGTTACCATACAAGTATTGGCATGGCACCATTTGAAGCACTATATGGACGAAGGTGTACTACTCCTTTATGTTAGCAAGAGGTCGGAATAAAGAACCTTTATGATTCAGATAGACTTCAGGAGACACGGGAAGCTGTAGAGCTTGCTAGAAAAAGATTATTAACTACCCAGAGTCGCCAGAAAAGTTATAGTGATACCAAGCGAAGAGACCTTGAACTTGAGGTAGGTGACTTTGTATTTCTCAAAGTATCACCTATGAAGGGTGTTTAGAGATTTGGCTTGCGTGGGAAGTTAGCACCCATGTTCGTGGGTCCCTTTGAAATTATTCAACGGATTGGAAAAGTTGCCAATAGACTTGCTCTTCCTCCACATCTTTCGGCAATACATGATGTATTTCATGTATTAAATATGAGAAAGTACATTAGGGATCCAGAGCATAATATAAGTTATGATGATTTACTTGTTAAGCCAGACTTGACATACCAAGAGACACCTATGTAAATACTTGAAAGGAATATCAAGAAGTTGAGAAACAAAGAGGTGCCTCTAGTTAAAGCATTGTGATAGAACCAAGAGTTTGAAGAAGCCACATGGGAACCTGAGGCAGAAATGAGAGAGAAATACCCGTACTTGTTTGAATGATAACACTATGTATTGTGTATTTGTTCATTATAAATGAAAGGACGTTCATTCTCTTTAAGGTTGTTATGCCTGCATTTCTAGTCTCGAGGATAATTCTTTAAGGTTGTTATAATTGTAAAGCCTTGAACGTGTCATATCTCGGATCATATATAATAAGATCCGGCTTGTCAAGACAAAACCAACGAAATTTGTTTCGTGTGAATCGGACTTCGTTTCCAATTATTATGATCTTTGGAAGAAAGAGAAGGAAGGAAGGCTAAAATGTCATTAACGCATAATGACTGTCATTAAGACTAACTAAACATGATTAAAGAAACTAATGACGGATTGAAAACCGCTAATGATCATTAGCAAACACTAAGCAATAGTTAGCAAATGATAAGCGTAAGCCGCGAAAGTTAAATCGCAATTAGTGAAAGTTAATCACGATTAGTATTAATTAAGCATTAAACGAATCTAGAATCCTCTAGAATGTTCTAACTTAAGCCCCATGTTTGGGATAAGTTTTGGCTAAAACCATGGGCCAAAATCATGGGCCGTTAAACCATGGTAAAGGTCTAAACCATGGTTTTCTAACCATGGTTAGTGGTTTTCAAGAGCCTATAAATAGACCCCCCTAGCCATTCATTCTCTACGACTTCCATTACCACCACCACCCCAAGGGCTAGGGTCGAGAGGTTGGGCCAAGGAGTGGGAGGCGAGGAAGGAGCGCTAGCGAAGCGCTGCCAGGAGAATGAGGAGGAGAACGGTATGATCCTCTCTTAGTTTGCTTCGTAAGCTAGGTTTTCAATTCATCCTCTTGTTCTTCCGAGTTTTGTTTGATTCATCTTTATTACCGTTTCGTTTTCCTGTTGTGGTTCGAGGAGAAATCTATGTAACACCCTACTTAGGTGCGGGCGTCTATGCACGTCAGTGACCCTGTGATTCGTCACACGTTCACTCCTCTAAGACGCATGGTGTCAACCGATTCTCCATCGTTTATATTCTTTCTATTATGCTTTTATAATTATTTTGATGGAGAAATCTGTGTAATACCCTACTTAAGTGCGGGCGACTATGCACGTCAGTCACCCTGTGATTTGTCACACGTTCACTTACCTAAGATGCGTGGTGTCTACCGATTCTTCATCTTGTGTTTGAGTATATTCTTTCAGTTTCGTTGTTATTTTCCTCTCGATTTATTTTATAGAGGAAACTCTTTTCGTTTTTATTTTGAAATATGTCCCGATATAAGGGGAAACTCTGCCGAAATTTTCTGAGAAATATGTCCCGATATAAGGGGAAACTCTGCCAAAATTTTCCAAAAAATATGTCCCAATATAAGGGGAAACTCTGACGAAATTTTAAGAGAAAATATGTTCTTGGCGTTCTTCGTGTTCTTCGTGGTCTTCGCGTTCTTGACACGTTCTTAGCGTTTTGATATGAAAATGAATTTCGATCTTTTCAGGAACCTTGAAATAGCCTTTCTAAAAACGAAACACGATAAAGCCTTGCATACATGAGAGAGTGCTCGATTAGTTAATGAAATCCTTCCTTTTGCTGTTGGGTTTTCGAACGAGATTGTTGAAATTCTTGATTTTATGTTCTGTGCTATAAAGAACCCTAATTTTTGCTGTTTTTGAAAAAGTATGAACAATTGCTTTGTGATTCCCACTAAAATATGGTTTAAGCATCAAATCGATGCGGTGGATTTGAAAGTTAGGGTTTGGGAGTTAAAATAGGCATAAATATGAGTATATATGCATATGAATAATATATATGTGTGTCTATACTAATTATTACTGATTATGCAAATCGAATACTTAACGAAAGAATTACATCATGGGAATTGATGTGGTTTGAGTTGGATCCTGAAAAGGATTGTGTATGTCACGCTAAGGATGACTGAGAGTAGAACTACAGGTCGGGCATGCAACCTGTAGGTTTGTCGGAAGGAACACGTATTGGTTTTTCCCTACCTAGGTGGTACACGGTTGCCCTGTTAAGATAAGTGCGCATGAAATGAATGTTTTGCAACGCGTGGTACCGGGAGCCAATATCTTCAGGTTGAACGTCGGAAGATGTGGTCGTGCCATATGGGGGCACGGGTGGTTCAGTAGCGGCTGGGTCACGATAATATGTATTTAAAACCGTTAGGTTATATGATTGAATGTTAGCCTGAGGTTTTAAGCAACCGAGTACTCGAGGATGGTGTGCTCATTTGTTTTTCCAAGCTGAGGGTTGAGACCATGTTTAATAAAAGAAAATTGTTAGGGTAGTATTGGAGGATTGGTTGAGGCAATGTGCGGCGACATAAGCTTACCAAGATCAATGCAATCTCCAAACTCGAAGTGTCTACAGCTTCAGAGTCCTTATAGTGGTGAGGTAATTCCCCTGGACTAATCCTTGATGTTCAATAGAAAGGAATAGGACTTAAATTAACAAGAAGGAATGAAACCTTTTGTGATAACAAGTTTTGCAAAATTAAATAATTTGTTTGCTTTTCTCTTCTTCGTCACTTAGCATTCGCTAAATTTTATCCTTTGATTTATGGAAAACCCAACAAGTGTCGGTGAGCCATCGCAAGGAGTTTAAAAATTCATCTAGCTTACATACTAGACATCCATCCAGCCACAGTAGCTTTACTTTTTTAAGGTAGTTAGTAATCTTTTGTATATTTTCCTTTCAAGCTGATGTACATGTAAATGGTTATAGTGGGACATTGTATCATCTGAACTTTATTTTGTGAATGGAAAAGTGTTGAAATACTTTCTTCTGAGTATTTTAATTGTAGTCTGTTTCGGAATGTTAGTTGTGATTACTGAATAAATTATTGTTGAGTAATCAGATCCGTATATGGGAGGATCTGACAGACTGGGAATTTGGGTCGCGACACTAGAAAACAAATGAGCACACCGTCCTTGAGGACTCGGTTGCTTAAAACCTCAGGCTAACATTTAATCATATAACCTTGCGGCTTTAAATACATATTATCGTGACCCCGTCGCTATTGAACCACTCGTGCTTCCACATGGCACGACCACATCTTCCGTCGTTCAACCCGAAGATATCGGCTCCCGGAACCATGCATTGCAAATCATTCATTTCGTGCGCATTTATTATAACAGGGCAATTATGTATCACCTAGGTAGGGAAACACCAATACAGGTTCCTTCCGATAAAACTACAGATTGCATGCCCGACCCGTAGTTCTACTCCCAGTCATCCTTAACGTGACGCACAATCCTTTTCAGGATCCAAATCAAACCACATCAATTCCCATGATGTAATTCTTTCGTTAAGTCTTCGATTTGCATAATCAGCAACACTTAGTATAGACTCACATGAATATTATTCATATGCATATATACTTGTATTTATGCCTATTTTAACTCCCAAACCCTACCTTTCAAAGCCACCGCATCAATTTGAATGCTTAAAACCTTATTTTAGTGGGAATCACAAAGAAACTCTTCATACTTTTTTAAAAAATAGCTAAAATAAGGGTTTTTCATAACAAAAAATATAAAATCAAGAATTTCAATAATCTCGTATGAAAACCCAACAGCAAAAGGAAGGACCTAATTGAGCTATCTCTCGCGTATGCAAGGCTTTATCGTATTCCATTTTCACAAAGGATGTTTTAAGGTTCCTGAAAAGATTGAATTTCATTTTCGTATCAAAAACGCTAAGAACGTGTCAAGAATGCGAAGAACGAACGAAGAACATGAAGAACACGAAGAACACAAAGAATGCCAAGAACATATTTTCTCTTGAAATTTCGGTAGAGTTTCCCCTTATATCGGTACATATCTCTTGGAAATTTTCGGTAGAGTTTCCCCTTATATCGGGACATATTTCTCGAAAAAAATCGACAGAGTTTCCCCATATATCGGGACATATTTCTCGGAAAATTGCGGCACAGTTCCCCTTATATGGGGACATGTTAGAAAATAAAAACGAAAAGAGTTTGCTCTATAAAATCAATCGAGAGGAAAATAACAACGAAACTGAAAGAATATACTCTAACAACAAGAGATGAAGAATCAGTAGACACCACGCATCTTAGGTGAGTGAATGTGCGAAGAATCATAGGGTTCACTAACGTGCATAGCCGTCCGCACCTAAGAAAGGTATTACATAGATTTCTCCATCAAAATAACTATAAAAGCATAATTGAAAGAATATAAACATAAATGATGGAGAATCGGTAGACACCACACGTCTTAGATGAGTGAATGTGACGAATCACAGGGTTCACTGACGTGCATAGCAACCTGCACTTAAGTAGGGTGTTACACAGATTTCTCCTCGAACCACAACAGAAAATGAATCGGAAAGAAAGATGAATCAAGAATAAAGCTTGGAATAAAAGAGGATGAATTGAAATCCTAGCTTATGAAACAAACTAAGAGAGGATCATACCTTTCTCCTCCTTATTCTCCCGGCAGCGCTTCGCTAGCGCTCTTCCCTCGCCTCCCATTCCTCTTCCTGACCTCTCGACCCTAGCCCTTTGGGTGGTGGTGGTAGTGGAAATCGTAGAGAATGAATGAGTAGGGGTCTATTTATAAGCTCCAGAAAACCACTAACCATGGTTTAGACCTTAACCATGGTTTAACGGCCCATGGTTTTGGCCCATTGTTTTAGACAAAACTTATCCCAAACATGGGGCTTAAGTTAGAACATGCTAGAGGATTCTAGATTCGCTAATGACGCTTAATTAACATTAATCGTGATTAACTTTCACTAATCACGATTTATCTTTCGTGGTTTACGCTTATCTTTTGCTAACTATTGATTAATATTTGCTAATGATCATTAGCGGTTTTCAATCCATTATTAGTTTCTTTAATCATGTTTAATTAGTCTTAGTGACAATCATTATGGGTTAATGACGTCTTAACCCTTCTTACTTCTCTTTCTTTCAAAAATCATAACAAATCGAAACGAAGTCCGATTCACATGAAACAAATTCTATTGGTTTGCTCTTGACGAGCCGGATCTTATTATATAGGATCTGAGATATGCCAAATTCAAGGCTTTACACAATATCATCCACATAAACGAGAATAGCCACCATACCTCTTGGTGTCCTCTTAACATACAGAGAATGATCCGCAGTAGACTGCGCAAACCCTTGCTTCAAGCCATAAATTGCCTTATGAAGTCTGTACACCTTCTGAGACTCCCCCCACTAGCAAATCCTGAAGGTTGTTTCATATATACTTCCTCTTGTAGATATCCATAGAGAAATGCATTTTTTACATCAAGCTGGTAAAGAGGCCAGTCCTTGGAAACTGCAGCCGAGAGAAGAATGCAGAGTGTTGAGTGTCTTTCTACTGGAGAGAAGTTGTCTTGATAGTCTACCCCATAGGTTCGGGTAAATCCCCAGGCCACAAGCCTTGCCTTATAGCGGTCCACACTACCGTCTTCCCTTTGCTTTACTGTAAATATCCATTTGTAGCTCACAACTGATGCACCAGGCGGGGCAAGAACAATGCTCCATGTACCACGTGACCTAAGAGTTGTCATATTATTGCAAGTCACCACTTGTTGTCCTGAAGTGCCTCCTGATATGTACGTGGGATAGTAATATCAACTAGCTACACTACAAACTTCCTGTAGTCCTTGGAAAGATGATCCAAGGAGATGTGAGCAGCAAGAGGATATGTAGCACATCGGTGTCGAGGTTTCCTTAAGGCAATAGGTATCTCCAGATCATCTTCTTCACTATCCTCTAGAATCAATTCTTCTTGTATATCATTCAAACCTCCAATGCCATCAGTAGAAACGGTATTTTCATGACACACCTGAGGCGTGATGGATGATGTGGATGACTCATGAACAGAGGTGCGAGTAAAAGACCTGCGAGTATAAACACATGGTAAAAACATGGACTTGATTGCAAGAGGAGGAGGAGGTGGTGGTCGAGGTGGAGACGGTGGTGGAGGTGATGAAGGCCGAGGAGTATATGACTGAGAAGATGGAGGAGGAGGAACCACAACATCCTCTCCAGCATTAGTATCAAACAACCTGTCACCTATAGGAGAAAAATACATAATGGACTCAAAAAATGTGACGTCAACACTAACATAGTATTTTCTCCCAAAAGGATCAAAACATTGATACCTTTTTTGGGTACGAGAATAACCAACAAAGATACATTTGATAGCTCTAGGTGAGAGCTTATCATGACCAGGGGTGAAGTTGTGGACAAAGGCCACCAATCCAAAGACTCTGGGTGTGTGAGAGAATCATTCCATTCTCGGGAAATGCAGTCAAGAAAGGAATTTTCTCTCCAAGAACAACGGATGGAATGCGGTTCACTAAGTAACAAGTGGTTAAAACCGCATCCCCCAGAAAGAGTGAGGTGCACGACTTTGAATCAATAAGGTCCTCGTGACATCAAGAAGGTGATGATGTTTACGTTCTGCCACACCATTTTGCTGGTATGTATAATTGCAAGAAGTTTGATGAATTATAACAAGAGACCTAAAAAATTCTGTTAAATGTACAGTGGAAAATTGTAAGGCGTTATCTTTACGAATGAAATTTACATTAGTAGAGAAGATATCTTTGACTTCAATAAGAAAAGTTTAATGATAGAACCAACTTCAGACTTATGTTTTAACAAAAATGCCCAAGAAAGTCTAAAATAATCATCCACAGTAACCATATAAAAACTATGTCTCTGATGATCAGGAACACGACTCGGACCCCAAATATCAAAATGAAACAACTTGAAAGACCGACTACTATGACGACTTGAATGACTTGGAAACGAGGAGAGATGATGTTTATGAAGTTGACAGGCTTCACAATCCAAGGCAGTGCAAGTAGATATTTGCAGGAACACATGAATCATCTTTTGAAGAGGAAGGTGGCCAAAGTGAGGATGCCACATGAATGGAGAAACATACCTAGAAGGAAGAGAGGCCACCCAAGCATATAATGAAATGGCAAGCTTATACAATCCTCTCTGCTCACGACCATGATCAATCACCCTGCCAATCAGTATATCCTGAAATAAAAGAGAAGAGGGGTCAAAGATGGCATGGTAATGTAAATCTTTTATAATTTGTCGAATAGACAAAAGATTCATCTGATAGCATATAGGACGTTCTGTAGATGCATAGAACGAGCTAACACAATCTCCCCCTGACCCCATTGGCAATGACTACAGACCGTCCAGGAGGGAGATACCTGTAAGAGGTAAATTGTGTCCGATCTCCACACATATGGTGAGATGCTCCAGAGTCCATAATCCAATCTATCATATCTGAATTTCTACAACTGGTTGATTCATATGAAATACCAGATGGACTGGATGATACTTTGACGGTAGCTGCTGCATCAGAGGGACCTGCAGCCGGAGTCGTGGGGGCGGTCATCATCTCTCGAAGTCTCGAGACAAAATCATGACACCGCCCATCAATTGTAGGTACAGGAGAAGAATCAGTCTGCTCAGCAACACCTGGAGATGCTAGATAGACATGCTTCTGAAAGCATTTTTCCTGCGAATATCCAGGATGATGGCAATAGGAAGAAGGACCACGCTGACGTCCTGCACCTCGACCATGCGGTCCATAGCCATGAAGATGGGAAGAACCTCCTCGTCCATGAGAAACAACCATATCTGAGGAAGTCGTATTCGTCATAGTGATAGGCATGGTGGTGATCCTGCTCAGTCGTTTGTAGACCTCCTCCATTGGTGGTATCGTCTCACCCATCAGAAGTTGAATACGTGCTGCATCATACTCATAGTCAAGAGATGATAGAAAAACACCAGTCATAGTGGGATTCTGATACAACTGTTGTTGTTCCACAATGGTAGTAGTAAGCATGATACTATGGAGTCATTCAAACATGCCTCTCAGATGTAAGAAGTGGCGTAGAGAGGTCGACCATTCTGCTTGGTCTAGAAAATGTCAAACTGCAGTTGGAGGATCTTGCTTTCATTCTTCGTATGTCCATAGGTAGGCAGCCAGTATATCTCACACGGCCTTTGTAGTTAGTTGATGGACAATATCATTAGCAATCTCTGTGCTAAGTGTCACAGAGAGCCAAATACGAGCACATACATCATCTTTCTTCCATGATGCATTTGCATCAGTCTTGTCCACTGGCTCTGAGTCAGTCATAATATGCTCCTTATTGTGGCATTACATTAGGGTACGAAACTACATGGACCATAACTCATAGTTCGTCCCATCTATCTTCACGATAGGTGTCGGGCCCTTGAAGACATCGGAAGAGGAGAACACGTCACCCTTAATTTCTGACATTCTTCAATAGGCCAAGACATGGAACAAGTGGGGAACAAAACAATGATAGACTTGTCTACAACACCATAGGAGGGATGAGTTGTATCTGTAGACTTATACACTCATCCCCAATTCTTCCTTCGAGGTCTAGGGCCACAAATTAAGAGACAAATCAAACTATATCACCTTTCTTGAACCAGTCCAGACCTCGATTTGGCACAAAATTGCCTAGGAGCATCCCCCAACAAAGTCGGAATGGGTCTACGAGCGGTAGGGCAACACCAATGGTGGTGGGGCAGCGCTGGAAGGTGACTAGAGAGGGGCCATTGAGCATGGTTGAGGGCTTGAAGGCCTCAGGCAATGCGTTGGAGCCCCTTTGAAGAGTGCGGCAATGCTCGCAGGGTTGGGGCAGTGACGTTGGAGGGGCCACAAGTGCTAGAAGGCGGTGTGAGAGGACCCGATGGAGGTGCGACGGCGTGGGGAGACCATGCTGGGGTTGCGGGGCGGTGCGGGGGAGGCATTTGGAGGTGCGGTGGCACGCCGAGAGGAGTGGAGGGGGGTTGGCGGGTGTAGGGTTAGGGTACGAGAACCCCGGTCGAGGACCGTTGCATTGATATCATGTTGAGGAAAAATAAGTTCATATCATAAACGGAGGCTCAAGGGCCCTCTTATATAGGAGAAAAACCATGGGTTAATTACACAAGAGATACATAAAGAAAATGTAAAACATAAAAAGAACTGAAAGATACAACGATCTCAACATATACATTTGGAAACTCTACATCTGTAGCTTCTGCAAAAAGGTTTCACTCCTTGAACCTCCACCACGCTTTCAAGGAGATCCATCCTAATCATTTATCACAATCACATGACTCACAATCCTTCACATTATCTATCTCCTATAGATCTATCAAATTTTCAATTCAAAATGGCTTGATTGGTTTGCTTGGATTAATTGAAATCAAACTTAGGTGTAATGCAGTAATAAGTGCTATGCAATAAATAAATCTTTGCAGTTGTTTTGAATATGAATCTAAACTTGGACTTTAATTTGAAAATGATAGGTTGATTCTAGGGTAGTTTTAAAGTTATGCATCCACTCTGTAGTGGTCTAATTCCATAGGAATCGAGACGAGATTTCTCCTCACGTAGGTACTCTCTATGCAAATCGAATAAGTCAAAGGCATTGATCCCTCCACCTTGATCTGGTATCAACATTTAGCTGCTCATTAAAGGATCCTTAGGCAGGTAAGTTGATGTCAGTTCTGATGAAAACTACAAAAAAACCGACTGTGAAAATCCAAATAAGTGTGGAATTAGATTACATATATTGATGTACAAGTCATATAGACTCGGACTGGATAAAAAAATTCAAGAAATTTTTTTCTAGCATGTGAGCTAGAGTTGGGATTTAATGGGAGACAATGTAGATTTAGAGGTCATTGAGAATCCCGAAACTAACCAAAGAAGTTGAGGCACTTTACCACTATTTTGGTTAGTAAGTGAAAGAATTTTTTGTTATATTCATATGAATACGTGAGCACTTGGTAACTTTTTTATGCAAGTTGGTAAGTTTTCTAAATCCCTTTTTAAGAAAGACTATTCACATATTTATTTATTAGTAATCATCTTTAGCAATGTAGTTTGTACACGAGGTATATTGACAGATGTCGACTAGGTGAGTCTAAAATAGTTAATGGATATGCATAGTTGAATAAGCTTATGTGGAATATAATAATTATCAAATAAAATTTCAATGCGGATCTTATAGTTTCACAAGAAGAATAAATGGTCTTGGTTACAACCATTGGATAGTGCCTTCCGTTAATTTGCATCAATTTATTATGATGTGCAGTTGTATATTTTGTTCTTAATGATATATTATGTTTTTATTAAAAAATAGACCTTATATTAGATTAAATTACATGGGGCGTGGTATTTTAAAACTCGAGTCGTTAGGGCTCTACCCTCGGGACTTCTTCCACTTTCCTCTCACACGTCATGATGAGGCTTGAACATAGAATATAGAAATATCTAAGAGAACCCCTAATTGGCTAGAGAATCTGATAGATGATATTCTCACTAATGGATCTCATATGAGGGGACGATAGATTGCCCGATGGGAAGGGTGGCAAGCCTCATGGATCTCAGAGAAAAAAGACACACAAGCAGAAATAAAGAAAGATAGTCATCGTCAAAAAGAGAGTGAGGAGCTGAATGAGACTAAGAAAGTTTTGATGGGTCCACGAGAAGCTAAGTGGAAAGCACATCGTCTTCCTCATGCTTTCTTCTCGCTTGCTATCTACTAAATGGGCATTCTTTTAATCAACCAATAAGTCGCCCGACACGAGGGTTGAGTCAAATCAATGAAGTGAACATCCCAAGCCTATACTTCCACTAACTATTTTTCTAACACTATACAAATATGTTTTTGATACTATTATAGGGACTCGTACCAATGTAGTTGAAAATAATGTTATCAATGTTTTTAAAACTCCTAACCGATATAGTTATATTTAGAATCAATGTTGTTCTAAAAATATTATACTTCACTTATTTATTTCCATTTAAAAATTAAGTTCTAAATCCCGATTAGTTGTCATAATTTAGAAAATATTTCAAAAAGATTTTATCCAACAAGTAGTGGAGTGCGGGCAATTTGTATTTCTGTGTCCTTCCTAATTCTTCCCTCCTGTCTTTTTGCCCGCCGTGAAGCACGGGTATACCCACTAGTACTTGTTATGTCTGGATTTCTAGTCAGAAATAAGAAGTCCTCTCGTACAGTTCATAAACCATTTTTTGTCATCGATATCTAGCAGCACGTGCGTATCTTTGAAAGCCTTATGTTGTTATAGACAATATACAGCAATTGTCGTACATATCAAACATTATATATTAACCAAGATAGAGGGTAATCATGATCTCCAGCAACTTTATAAATTTGGTTTCCCTATTTTCTAAAATGTGTGGCCTAAGGTGGAGCCAAAAGGGTAACCTATTTTGTGTTGAGGGGTTTAATACGAGGAAGATGAATCTGCATCCAGATATGCATGAATGAGTTTTGCTATAGTTTTGATTCAGGAAATGGACTCATTTTATTGTCATCTATTGGGGGTTCCTAAAAGCATTTGCCTTGACACTTCACAATGATGTCCTGGTTTATGATAGTCCACAACATGTGGTCCTTGATTATTGTTTCTTTTCTTGGCATAATCGTCGGAGTTGGTAACCATGGAACATGCATTTTTTTTCTTGCTCCTCAGTGCACACATTATCTTGTCTAATTTCTTTAGCAGTCCCGTGACTGATCTAACTCAGGCACTCCTAGGATGTCGTTAGCATAGAAATGGTTCTTACCCCAAACTTGGTTATGAAATTATCTTAAAAAAGCATAGATAGCAATCCAATTGCAGCAGAATTGAGGGAGCATGGGCTGCAAATGAACGTCCAGCCACAATAATAAAAATTATCACATAGGAACGGAAATTACGAGGAATACAATATTTTATTCCCAGTTGAAGGGGAACCATCGATTCCCTTCATTTCATTCATTATCTTTTTTTCAAATTCGGTAAATCGAGATTAGCTTTAATTGTCATCATTGATTATTTTAAATCCTCAAATCTGGACACAAAACAAGTCTTCGCTTTTCTTTGCTTGGAAGAACTATCTTGCAATCTATGGAGCTTGTGGGATCAAAACCAACACCAGTCATAGAGTTTAGTTCAGGGACATATTAGTAAATATATCGCCTATAGATAGTGCAAATCAAACCATTGTCTGTAGAAGTAAATTAGTGCATTTTGCAGGTCTTGGGTTCTTTTAGTTGCCTTACCAGAAAAACATGGATGAGATTTGATGGAGCTTTATGGTGATTTCCTTCTGCTCTCATTTTCGCGATCCAAGATGGTTCTATTTGGTGCATTTACCAAAGACTTGAAGGGAGTACACTAACTTCTGAGAATCATTTTGTACGTAGTTGCCTGATAGAGAAGGAACCCAACCCCCAACAATATCAACTAACGCTCTGAAGATGGTTTACTTCTAATAACTTTTATCTTTCGTTCTAAATCTGATGATTCTCAGTTTATTCTAAGCATCGGTCTGTAAGAGAATCATTCCCAAAATCATGTCTACTCTTAAGCAAGGTTTCGGAAGTCGTTGCACTCGTAGGGATTGGTTTACCAGCTTCATCTGATCTGATCATGGTACTATATGTACGGTTAAAACTTACATACAAAAATCATGTAACCAGGTGTCTCGATGTCTCAAATAAATCAGTGTTGTTGTTACAATTATAAGGATTTTTCTCAAATGGTGGAATTCTCACAAAGATCGTGTAGTGGAGTAGTTTCCGCCAGGGGAAGGGCATGCACCCTTGGGTTCCCGTGTAGAAGCCTAGAGATCCGTGATCCCAACTGCTACAACGTAGTTGCAATGGTTGGAGGACATGTTACTCGGTACACCGAGGAGTCACCACGCGATGCTCAGCCTAAGCACTTGCGTGCCTTTATCCCAGTGCTTCGAGTGCAAGCCAAGTACTCATGGTTGGTGGCCTAGTGTTTCGCTTGTTCACTTAGAGTTAGCACTCATGTACTGGCTGGTGTAGGCCACATTGGTTAGTATTCAGAGTAGCAACACTAAGCTGAGAGTTTCAGGAAATGTGGTTAATGAAATTGAGAATGAGATATAATTCTCCGGTGCATAAGGAGGATTGGGTTAGTCGCGATGATTCGCGGGTTATAATCTTAATTGTGAATCGAGAGTACAATTGTGGAGTGGGGCTAAGTGGACGTGTTGGGAACTTAGTTAGGATGCATTATACCCTACTGCATGTCTATGGTGGCACCCCACCCCTAAGGTATTCTTTTTGTCGTACTATCATAGTGTGAGGTCTCATCCAGACAGGATCACATACTATCCACGAAGCTTAGTTACTCATATCCATATCAAAGAATAATATTAAGAATGCAATACTTTGTGAGATCAGTTACCCCAATTGTTTCTTTTGCACACTTTTAATTATATCTTGCCTGATGTTATAAATTTTATATCGTATTGAGCAACTTTGCTCATAACGTACCTACGTGTGAATCCACGGGTTCTCACGAGAAGCCGCCACAGTGAGTGGCACTTATTACTTGGAGCTTCTTCTTTTTGTGTAGTTACACAGCTCCCTTTTGTGGTACAGTTGCTTGTAGTTTTATTGTTCTACTTTACTTGTAAATTTTTGAGAGACATGTCAAGTATAATGTATGAATGAACACACTTTTGTAAGCATACATAAATGTTTTTTGTGGACTTAGATGGAAATGGAATGTAATGGTGAACATGTTTTGAATGGAAAGTAAAATTTAAATTTCAGTATTCACGTTATTCTCTTGCTTTACATTAGATTGTGTATTTCGAATGTGGAAATGTATGTACGTGTGAAACCCCAAAACCCGAGCAGGGACTTATTTGCAAAATCCTGCTGCATCTGGGCTTAATTGTAAATCTGCTTTTATTACAGGATCCAAAAAAATTATTTGAGTATTCCATTGCATAGGGCTCGTCGATAGCTTTCCAACGAGTCCAAGAATGCGAAAATCCGAGTTCTGGAGCCCGAGTTATGACCATTTTTACGAGAGGGGGTCCAGGCCATATACGGATACGGACCCGGATCCGAATCCGAGTTCCGACCTCTATAACCCAAAACCCATCTCGTCCAAAACGCCCGCACATCCTCCTCCCTTCGACCTGCAGCCCTCCCTCATCTCTCTTCCTCGCCGGAATGTCACCGGAGTACCTTGAATCGGCGATCCAAAGCCGCAGTCGCATAGAGAATGCCCAAGGCGTCCCCTTGTGCGGTTTTCATCACGAACGAAGCGTCGATCGCATCGTTCTTCATCGACGGAGAAACCGAGGTGCAAGTTTTCTTGAGGTACGAAGTTCCTTCCTCTTGCTGTGGACGTCCACGTGATTTTGAACCAATTTGTGATCATATAGAGCCTCAACGAGTTGTGGGATGTGAGTAAGTTTCTTAGCATACATGAGTCAAGATGGATGTCTTCAAATACATGTTATTCTTATGTAGTGGCTTGTAAATAGACCTATTTCAGAGGATGGTTGCATGTAGAAACACCACTATCGTGAAGAGGCCATGCTGCAATCGGGAGCTATGAAAAGTGGTAGTTTGATTTAATACAAACTGGGTAGAGACCTAAGAGATCAAGCCCGATTTACAGTGACATGGGAAGGCTCCCAGCACTCCTCATATGGGGAGGACCTGAACTATATATTTAGAGAGGATTAGGAGTGATCTACACATCTGAAAAGACTTGATCACAGACCTCTGATCAACAAGGTATAAGCAATGAAGAAGACTTGATCACAGACCTGATCACAGACCATGCTCCAATTCAAGAACCGAACTCTGATCAATTATGATGCTAGATCTGGAACTAATGAGAACAATACCTGGGGACTTGTTTGGAAGGGGGTCACCCATATCATGGTGGCATGTGTATCTACTACTCAAATTGAAAAAGCCAAAGATCTAATATGAAATGACATAGATTTCATGATCTAGAAATCAGTGACCTGGAGGAATGATCAATGAGTTGGAGAAATGGATTCCGCTTACTGTGCATATAAAAAAGAAGAAGAAGAAGTAGAATTAGATTCTAGAACTGACAAGGGTCAGGTGATTATCCTGAACTCCCATTCTTCATCAATTGCTCACTTTTGGCAAATACATTTATGGTTATAGTGGAGTCATCAAATCCACTATATGTGATTTTGTTACAGAGTGTGCCTACAGTGCCATCACAAGATTTTGGGAATAGATCATGACTGGAGGCCTGCATCTGGGCTTGGCAATTAAGGCAAAAGAAGACTTATTTTAGGCTTATCATTCTGCCCTCATCCCTTCATCGGAGACCAACTAACTGCCCTTACTGGTTTGAGTAAAAATTGTTGCTTGAAATCCGTTAGGATTGGGACCATTGTTGTGATTTAAGGGATCAAGGATACATGGATTTCTTCTCTCCCAGGAATAGAGCTGATAGGTTCCATTTGCACGGATTTCACAAAATTTACTATACAGTTGAAATCCCTCATTGATATTGATGGAGCATATGCTTTGATGCATACATACTCAATATTATGGATTTCTTCATATACATATATCGCTAATCTGTTGTAGCTGATTTATTCAGCTGCATGTTGACACCGATTGCACATGCTGCTTTTTCTTGCTCCAATTGAGCCCATGCCACTACGGCTACTGATTTCATATGCTGCATATTTTGCTCCTATTTGAGCCCATGTCACTGCCGTTATTGATTGCATATGGTTGCGTTTCTCTTGTGCCACTAAGAGATCCAATTATCCCATGGATCATAGTTTAAAATTTCAGAGTTTATAATTAGATGAGATCCAAGATACTGTACACTAGACAGTTGAGAAAAATCTCTCAATAATAATGAAAATCCAAGTTAAAGATCATGATTTGCCTCCATTAACAATAGTTGTGGCTTGATACATAGCTTCTACAGGAGGCAAACATCTCCTGCAATGGGTAGGATCCATCAATGAAATCTCTAATGCATCCTCACAGGATAGTGGAGTAGTTGCCGCCAAGGGAGGGGCATGCACCCTTGGGGCCCCGGGTAGAAGCCTAGTTGACCGCGATCCCAACTGCTACTGTAGCTGCGATGGTTGGGGGACATGTTGCTTGGCACACCGAGGTGCTGATCTGACGGTGTTGGCCTCGGCACATGCGTGCTTTAGCCCGGTGCTCGAGCGCGGGCCAAGTAGTCATGGTTGGTCGGCTAGTGTTTCGCTTGTCACTTAGAGTTAACACTCGTGTACGAGCCAATGTAGGCCACATTGGTCGGTATTCCGAGTGGGAGCGCTAAGAGGGGAGTTCCGGGAAATGTGGTTAATGAAGTTGGAAATGGGATGTCAATCTCCTGTGTACAAGGAGGATTGGGCTAGTCGCGAAGATTCGCGGGTTGGAATATATTTTGTGAATCAGAAGTACAATAGTAAAGTGGAGCTAAGTGGACGTGTTGGGAACTTAGTTAGGATGCATTGTACCCCACTGCATGCCTACGGAGGCACCCCAACCCTAAGGTATTCTTTTTGCCTTAGAGTCATAGTGTGAGGTCTCATCCATACCAAGACCACAGACTATCCACGAAGCTTAACCATAATAAAAATGTGATTCTTGTGAGATCTGAGTACCTAGTTTCTTTCTCTTTTGCACGCATTTAAATTATATCCTGCTTGTTGTTGTATAGTTTTATCTAATTCGTATTGGGCAACTTTGCTCATAACGTACCTACGTGTGGATCCGCAGGTCCTCAACAGTGAGCAGTTTGGAGACATCACTTTTAGTGCAGCTTCACTACACTTCTTGTATCACAGTTGGTAGTAGTTTTTACGGTCTTCTTTACTTGTAGTTTCTTTTTGAGAGACATGGCATGTAATATATAATTGTGGACATCTATATTTATGCTTACATGTAATTCTTGTGGACATGGAAATGGATAATAGATTGTAATGGAATTGGTGAATGGAAATACATGTGCTTGTGAACAGGTTGAATGCAATGAGAAAAAAAAATATTTTCTTTGCATGTTGCTTTTTCTCTTGCTTTTGTGAATGTCAATATTCGAATGTGGAATTATGTGCGTGGATTGGTTTGCCGAGTACCCGGATCCTAGGGGCGTCACAGAATGGTATCAGAGCAGTGGTACTCCATTCCATTTCTCGCATATCATTCTTCATTGGTATTCGAATATTGGATAGTGTTGGAAGTCTTCCGACCCAACACGAGTCCACAGGAGAATAACATGCTTAAATCCAAGTCCATATGTCTCTTATGTCTCTCTCGAGTCAAGAAGCAGAACTAATGGTGGGATTGAGTGCATCTCCGCCTCGAGGGTGTATTTATTTCTTTGCCAGGGTTGTGTAGGCTACCTCACCTATGTAGTAGACTCAACAGCACATGACCAGATGATAGAGGATGTTAGAGTTGTGAAAGCTTCCTGATGTATTTCCATATGAATTACCTTGAATACCATCATTACGGGAGATAGAGTTCGAGATCACATTAGTCAGTCGATACTCGATATCAATCCTTCCATACAGATTGACACCAGTTGAGCTTAAGGATCTCAAAGTACAGTTAGAGGGATTGTTGGAGAAGAGATTCATCCATCCCAGTACATCACCATGGGGAGCACCAGACCTCTTTGTAAAGAAGAAGGATGGATCCTTGAGGTTATATTTAGACTACATGCAGCTGAACAACAGAACGGTGAAGAACCGTCACCCACTTCCCAGGATAGATGATCTATTTGACCAGTTGAAGATAGCAGTAGTGTTCTCTAAGATTGACCTGCGGTTGGGATACCATCAGTTAAGGATCAAAGAGGTTGATGTAATGAAGTCTACATTCTGCACTAGATATGGCCACTATGAGTTCTTGGTGATGCCGTTTGGGCTTACGAATGCACATGCCGCATTCATGGATTTGATGAACCGGGTCTTCCGTTAGTACTTGGACAGATTTGTGAGCATGTTCATTGACAATGTTCTAGTCTACTCTCATGATTAATATGACATGAGCCTCATCTTCGTATCGTACTAGAAACGCTCTGAAAGCATCAGTTGTATGCTAAATACATCAAGTGCGAGTTTTGGCTTTCTGAGGTGGCTTTTCTTGGCCACGTGGTTTCAGGGGCGGGGGTGTCAGTTGACCCTGTCAAGATAAAGGCAATGGTGTCTTGGGAGCGGCCCAAGATGGTTACAAAGATTCGCAGCTTCCTTGGCCTCGCTGGGTAGTATAGGAGGTTTGTCAAAGGATTCTCTCAATTGGCTCTACCTCTCACCTGGATGACACAGAAGGATGTCCCATTTGTCTGAAGTGACAAATGCGAGTTGAGCTTCCGAACACTCAAGGAGCGATTGACTTCTGCACCCATCCTCACCCTTTCTTCCGGTACCTTAAACTTCATCGTGTACACAAATGCTTCTAAGGAGGGCTTGGGTGCAGTGTTGATGCAATGTGGACAGGGTGTAGTCATGACAGTTGAAGAATCATGAAAGCAACTACCCCACTTATGACTTAGAGTTAGCGGTCATAGTCTCTGCATTAAAGATATGGCATCACTATTTATAGGGTGACATTTGAGATTTTCACAGACCGCACTGGACTCAAATATATTTTTGATCAGAAGGAATTGAATATGAGGCAAAGGCGATGGATGAAACTGCTAAAAGATTATGATTGTACCATCTCCTACCATACTGGTAAGGGGAATGTGGTAGCATGCGCCTTGAGTATGCGACCATATACCGAAGGTTCGACAGCTTGGTTGTAAACTTGAGATGTGATAACTACACTTGAGTGGCATCCATTTGAGGGCACATCCAATGCAATGACAATGCCAACCAAGTATAACAGCTTGTGGGACAGGATTGTTCAGGGCCAACCGACAGATCCAAGGATCCAGGAACTATACCACAAGTGCTTGAAGGATGAATTCGACAGATTTCGAGTCCGTGAATCCATCGTATGGAATGGGGATCATATGTGTGTCCTAGAGGATGATGAGCTGAGGAGAGAAATTGTGGATGAGGCGCATAGCTCGAGACTTTCCATACATCCATGTTGCACCAAGATGTACAGGGACCTCTACCAACACTTTTGGTGGGAAGGCATGAAAAAGGACGTAGCTGAACATGTTGAAAGATGTCTTACTTGTCAGATGGTGAAGGCAGAGCACTAGCGACCTCCTGGTTTACTGCAGCCTCTTCCCATCTCAGAAGGGAAACGTGAGAGCATCTCCATGAACTTTGTCACATTAATTCCGCGCACCCTTGGAAGGCATGATGTGATCCGGGTCATTATTGATCGGTTGACCAAGTCAACCCATTTCATCTCAGTAAACATGACATATACACCAGTACAACTAGACAAGTTGTACATTCAGTACGTTCGATTGCATGGGATACCAAAGGAAGCAGTGTCTGTCAGAGATTCCCACTTCTCATTACACTACTGGAGAGAATTCATGAGAGCCTTGAGGACAGAGCTACATATGAGTTCAGCCTCCATCCACAGACAGATGGGCAGTCTGAGAGGACCATTCAGATCTTGGAGGATCTACTACGAGCATGCACGATTGAGTGGAAGGGATCTTGGAAGGATCACCTCTCACTAGTTGAGTTTACATACAATAATAGCTACCATGCCAGTATAGGCATGGCACCGTTTGAGGCATTTTACAAGAGGAGGTGCACCACGCCTCTGTATTGGTAGCAGGTGGGTGACAACGCCATGTTCACCCCGAAGATTATTGAGGAGACCTCTAGAGTAGTGGAAATTGCTAGGAGGAAATAACTGACCGCATAGAGCCGTCGGAAGAGTTACACCGACCAGCGGCGTAGAGACCTTGAGTTTCAGGTATGTTGTCCTACATTCGTGCCGTAATGGGTATAATCCTTAGCCAATTTTGTGTGATAAAGCATTTCTCATTATTACAGGTCGGAGACTTCGTGTTCTTACGTGTGTCCCCAATGAGAGGCGTACATCATTTCGGTGCAAAGGGCAAGCTAGCACCGCACCTTGTAGGACCATTCGAGATTTTGGCCTGTGTAGGGAAAGTGGCCTACAGGTGGTCCTTCGCCCACACCTTGAGGGCATCCACGATATGTTTCACGTGTCGAATCTGCGAAAGTATATTCGAGATCCCGGACACGTGATCACCTACGAGGACTTTGCTGTGGAGCCAAACCTCTCCTTCCCAGAAGACCCGGTGTAGATATTAGACCACGCGGTCAAGAGGCTGAGGTAAAAGGAGATCTTTTTAGTAAAGTCCTGTGGTGAAGTCAAGACGTCGATGAGGTGATGTGGGAACCTGAGGCAGACATGAGGGAGAAATACCCGCAATTGTTCACATGTATGGAATTGAAACCATAGTCGAGTTCTCTTTGAGATATTTATAGGTTTTACTCTCTTTGAGATTTTTATGGACTCGGGTTTTTAAATCAACCAGAATGATCTTAAGTCTCGAGGACGAGACTTCCTTTGAGATTTTTATGATGTGAAACCCCAAAACCCGAGCAGGGACTTATTTGCAAAATCCTGCTGCATCTGGGCTTAATTGTAAATCTGCTTTTATTACAGGATCCAAAAAAATTATTTGAGTATTCCATTGCATAGGGCTCGTCGATAGCTTTCCAACGAGTCCAAGAATGCGAAAATCCGAGTTCTGGAGCCCGAGTTATGACCATTTTTACGAGAGGGGGTCCAGGCCATATACGGATACGGACCCGGATCCGAATCCGAGTTCCGACCTCTATAACCCAAAACCCATCTCGTCCAAAACACCCGCACATCCTCCTCCCTTCGACCTGCAGCCCTCCCTCATCTCTCTTCCTCGCCGGAATGTCACCGGAGTACCTTGAATCGGCGATCCAAAGCCGCAGTCGCATAGAGAATGCCCAAGGCGTCCCCTTGTGCGGTTTTCATCACGAACGAAGCGTCGATCGCATCGTTCTTCATCGACGGAGAAACCGCGGTGCAAGTTTTCTTGAGGTACGAAGTTCCTTCCTCTTGCCGTGGACGTCCACGTGATTTTGAACCAATTTGTGATCATATAGAGCCTCAACGAGTTGTGGGATGTGAGTAAGTTTCTTAGCATACATGAGTCAAGATGGATGTCTTCAAATACATGTTATTCTTATGTAGTGGCTTGTAAATAGACCTATTTCAGAGGATGGTTGCATGTAGAAACACCACTATCGTGAAGAGGCCATGCTGCAATCGGGAGCTATGAAAAGTGGTAGTTTGATTTAATACAAACTGGGTAGAGACCTAAGAGATCAAGCCCGATTTACAGTGACATGGGAAGGCTCCCAGCACTCCTCATAT
This sequence comes from Ottelia alismoides, assembly GCA_037367405.1. Classification (NCBI taxonomy): domain Eukaryota; kingdom Viridiplantae; phylum Streptophyta; class Magnoliopsida; order Alismatales; family Hydrocharitaceae; genus Ottelia; species Ottelia alismoides. The sequence continues at coordinate 422,776 of JAZKJV010000316.1, read as the reverse complement.
GGGGAGGACCTGAACTATAGATTTAGAGAGGATTAGGAGTGATCTACACATCTGAAAAGACTTGATCACAGACCTCTGATCAACAAGGTATAAGCAATGAAGAAGACTTGATCACAGACCTGATCACAGACCATGCTCCAATTCAAGAACCGAACTCTGATCAATTATGATGCTAGATCTGGAACTAATGAGAACAATACCTGGGGACTTGTTTGGAAGGGGGTCACCCATATCATGGTGGCATGTGTATCTACTACTCAAATTGAAAAAGCCAAAGATCTAATATGAAATGACATAGATTTCATGATCTAGAAATCAGTGACCTGGAGGAATGATCAATGAGTTGGAGAAATGGGTTCCGCTTACTGTGCATATAAAAAAGAAGAAGAAGAAGTAGAATTAGATTCTAGAACTGACAAGGGTCAGGTGATTATCCTGAACTCCCATTCTTCATCAATTGCTCACTTTTGGCAAATACATTTATGGTTATAGTGGAGTCATCAAATCCACTATATGTGATCTTGTTACAGAGTGTGCCTACAGTGCCATCACAAGATTTTGGGAATAGATCATGACTGGAGGCCTGCATCTGGGCTTGGCAATTAAGGCAAAAGAAGACTTATTTTAGGCTTATCATTCTGCCCTCATCCCTTCATCGGAGACCAACTAACTGCCCTTACTGGTTTGAGTAAAAATTGTTGCTTGAAATCCGTTAGGATTGGGACCATTGTTGTGATTTAAGGGATCAAGGATACATGGATTTCTTCTCTCCCAGGAATAGAGCTGATAGGTTCCATTTGCACGGATTTCACAAAATTTACTATACAGTTGAAATCCCTCATTGATATTGATGGAGCATATGCTTTGATGCATACATACTCAATATTATGGATTTCTTCATATACATATATCGCTAATCTGTTGTAGCTGATTTATTCAGCTGCATGTTGCTACCGATTGCACATGCTGCATTTTCTTGCTCCAATTGAGCCCATGCCACTACGGCTACTGATTTCATATGCTGCATATTTTGCTCCTATTTGAGCCCATGTCACTGCCGTTATTGATTGCATATGGTTGCGTTTCTCTTGTGCCACTAAGAGATCCAATTATCCCATGGATCATAGTTTAAAATTTCAGAGTTTATAATTAGATGAGATCCAAGATACTGTACACTAGACATTTGAGAAAAATCTCTCAATAATAATGAAAATCCAAGTTAAAGATCATGATTTGCCTCCATTAACAATAGTTGTGGCTTGATACATAGCTTCTACAGGAGGCAAACATCTCCTGCAATGGGTAGGATCCATCAATGAAATCTCTAATGCATCCTCACAGGATAGTGGAGTAGTTGCCGCCAAGGGAGGGGCATGCACCCTTGGGGCCCCGGGTAGAAGCCTAGTTGACCGCGATCCCAACTGCTACTGTAGCTGCGATGGTTGGGGGACATGTTGCTTGGCACACCGAGGTGCTGATCTGACGGTGTTGGCCTCGGCACATGCGTGCTTTAGCCCGGTGCTCGAGCGCGGGCCAAGTAGTCATGGTTGGTCGGCTAGTGTTTCGCTTGTCACTTAGAGTTAACACTCGTGTACGAGCCAATGTAGGCCACATTGGTCGGTATTCCGAGTGGGAGCGCTAAGAGGGGAGTTCCGGGAAATGTGGTTAATGAAGTTGGAAATGGGATGTCAATCTCCTGTGTACAAGGAGGATTGGGCTAGTCGCGAAGATTCGCGGGCTGGAATATATTTTGTGAATCAGAAGTACAATAGTAAAGTGGAGCTAAGTGGACGTGTTGGGAACTTAGTTAGGAAGCATTGTACCCCACTGCATGCCTACGGAGGCACCCCAACCCTAAGGTATTCTTTTTGCCTTAGAGTCATAGTGTGAGGTCTCATCCAGACCAAGACCACAGACTATCCACGAAGCTTAACCATAATAAAAATGTGATTCTTGTGAGATCTGAGTACCTAGTTTCTTTCTCTTTTGCACACATTTAAATTATATCCTGCTTGTTGTTGTATAGTTTTATCTAATTCGTATTGGGCAACTTTGCTCATAACGTACCTACGTGTGGATCCACAGGTCCTCAACAGTGAGCAGTTTGGAGACATCACTTTTAGTGCAGCTTCACTACACTTCTTGTATCACAGTTGGTAGTAGTTTTTACGGTCTTCTTTACTTGTAGTTTCTTTTTGAGAGACATGGCATGTAATATATAATTGTGGACATCTATATTTATGCTTACATGTAATTCTTGTGGACATGGAAATGGATAATAGATTGTAATGGAATTGGTGAATGGAAATACATGTGCTTGTGAACAGGTTGAATGCAATGAGAAAAAAAATATTTTCTTTGCATGTTGCTTTTTCTCTTGCTTTTGTGAATGTCAATATTCGAATGTGGAATTATGTGCGTGGATTGGTTTGCCGAGTACCCGGATCCTAGGGGCGTCACAGTACGTGGAATCGGTTTGTCGAGTACCTGGATCTTAGGGGGTCGGGAACGAAAATTTGGTATCAAAGCAATGTTACTCCATTCATGCATATCATTTCACATTGTTGTTTGAAATACATAATATTGTTGGTAGTCATCTGACCCAACATGAATCAAAAGGAAAATTCCATATTTTATATACATGTCCATGTGTCTCTCTTAACTAAAGCAAGTATTAATGTTGTGGTTATTTATGCAGAGCCATGCCACCTCATGTATATCCAGATGTGGCGGAGCAGCTGACGTTCCTTGTATAAGCGGTACAGGGCATTCCGCAGTGCCAAGAGGCAATCGAGCAATGGCTCCAACAGTAGGGTAACTTCTCCTACCATTCCATTTATGATGGAGAGTTGACCTATCGTTCTCTTTAGAGCTTGAGTAAATGGAGGATATCGATGCCTTACAAAGGCATCAAAGCACCTATATGACATACCAGCAGGTGATGGTACCACAGTTCTTCGATACCTCCACCCCTGACGATGTAGAGTTGTGGATTGCACAAGTGGACAAGGTTCTGAGGATGATGATACATGCATCCAAGGAAACTTGGGTAACTTTTGCATAGTAATCTCTTGATGGACATGTAGAGCGATGGTGGAATGACATCAAGGAGCACTTGATCGAGTACATCATTTGGGAGATCTTCTTTGACGAGTTCCGTGTAGAGTTCTACTCAGATCATTGGGTAGAGGGTCATAGGAGAGAGTTTGCTGAGCTGAGACAGGGGTTGATGACGGCTTAAGAGTACTTGATCTACTACACCGAGTTGTCTCTCCATTCCTCTGTTACGACAACCTACCCACAGTAGAACTTGTAGAAGTTCATCAAGGGAATGTGTGAGGAAGTATAGGACAGAATTTCTAGCTTGGTCCTCACCTCCATCAAGGAGGTTACTGTGAAGATGATGAAGTAGGAGGCTATACAACGCTGACAACAGTGGGACAGTAACAGGTGCCTCCACCCCAGCCTAGCAGAGTTGCACGTCAGGATTTCTCTCAGTTCCATAGAGACCGTCACCACCACCCGACAGCAACGACACCAACAACTAGTAGGTTTACACCATCCCCTACCTTGGGGCAGACTTTGGCAGGATGTGATTCAGTTTCTTCTCGCCCCTCTACGCAGACACAGAGCCGTAGACCTGGGGGTGGCAGTTTTTCTTTTGGTGGGAGCTTGTAACATGCTGAGAGCCACACATGTTACATTTGTAGATAGCCGGGCCATTTCAAGGACCAATGCCCTTTGCGTGCCAACAACTCAGGCGTACAACAACAGAGTGGAAGACTAGCCAGATCTTCTAGCCAGTTTCAGATATCAAGATCCCGTCAAGGTGTCCATGACTTCCAGTAAGCCTCATAGCAGACAGTCAGTGTTGCGGGATCTAGTGCACTGCCACGAGGACAGTTGAACGTAGTGACACAAGAGAAGGCCCATGTTTCTGGATCAATCGTCAAAGGTATGATTTCAGCCCATGGGATTGCTTTACATACATTATTTAATTCAGGGGATACACATTCCTTCCTTACACTTCGTATGGTGCCCACATTGGGCAAGTCTGCGATGGAGGTTGCTACCCCATACTACATCAAGGGCCCATGGGAGAATTGTTTATCATCCGCCAGGCAGTGGAGGATGTAGCCGTACACATAGGCAAGTATGAAATGCCAGCTTTCATACTGTTGATCCAGTTAGAGGACTTCGACATCATCTTAGACATGGACTAGTTGGAGAGACACCTCGTTTATGAATATGCATTTCATCATCTTTATTCAAATATTTTAGCTTAAAATCCCTTATAAAACACTTGTATATATGTTGATAAATCTGTATTCTTACTAACCTGCATCTGTGTGAATATTGTATATATATTATTATTTTAACCTAAAATAAATAAATAAAGAAAGGAAAAATAAAGAAAATAATAAAAAAAGAGAAGAAGACTGTATATATGTAATAGATACATGCTGACCTGAACCTCGAGAGAAGGCAAAGACTTGACCTGAACGACCATGAATAAAGTAGGGGGAGATAGGGTCTTTAATCAAAAAATAAAAAAATGTGTTTTGTAAATAATCTTTATTTTCCTTATTTATTCTGTGTATATTTGATTAGAAGTAACACTATTTTATTTGTACATAAATTTACCTCAAATTAAATAATTTTTAAAACAAAAGTTGTAAATAAAAATGTCTTCTAAATAATAAAAATAATTACAAAATAAAATCATATATAGAATAAAAATAAACCACACTTGGAAAAAAACCATAAAGCAATAATTTAAAGACAAATTCTGACTCCATATGAACTCGAATTGAATCATACACACTTCAATTATACTCTAAATTAAATTATCTTTAAAATGGATGCATAATTTTTGGAGTTACGGTTTGAAAGACAAATTTTTGGGTGGTCTGTGCAATTTTATCATTTATTTATCGTATATATATTATATTTGTGAGTAATTATAAATACTTTTTAGTTATTTAAAATAAAAATAGAAAACATAAAAACATAAAAAAACCAATTTCCTTATTTAACAGTGTATATGTCTAAAAGTATATAGTTGATATTGTTAAATAATCACCACAAAAAATAAAAAATTAACATTTATTATTTAATTTATTTAAGAGATGAAAACAAATGAAAATATTAATTATATGAATATTTTTACACGAATTCCCTTTCTTATCTTTATCTCATTTCATTTTTTTTCTTATCCCCTATCTTCATTCAAATTTTTGAAATTAAAACTCCATTCTTTTATCGATTAATATAGCTCCTTCTCCCACATTTCAAATTCATCATTGTTTGGTAAGAGGATCCTAATCTCCAAGAGCTTCTTTTTGTAGAAAGATGCCTAGCTTCCGAGCAATCTGGTGACATCGAGTCGGTCCTCATCGAGGCCATTCAGCGAGTCCGCTCCCATGATGAGACCCACTTTATTTTCTGTCATTTTATTAGATAAATTTTAGAATTAATTTTTGCTTAAATTTCATTGTTAGATTTTAAAACTTAGTTTCTAAATATCCATCACGATTCAACTCGTTCTCGATTCCGTTTTTTCATTTATTTTCTCGATCTCTCCACGTTCACGTTCTACCCTACGTAAACACTCAACTCCGGTCACGCATGGTGACCGGAGACTCAGATCTATCTTCCATTCTACCAGATCCGTCTTCCACTCACATTTCTGTATTTGATTTTAAACCGAGTCGTTGTGCTCGAGACATTTTTTATATTTTAATCGCTGAAATAAAAAATACATAAAAATATTTGCTTCTTAATAAATAAAAAAATAAAAATCCTACATTTTCTATTTTTATAATAATTATTTTTAAAAAAAATTGTAGTTTCAATTTTTACAATTTTTAAAAAAAGTAAAAAAGGAGGCGAGGGTGTCTGGAGCCGCCGGGTGCCCAATCTCCGCCGCAGCCACCTGCGGCTCCCCATCGACCTCCCACCAGCCTCGCCGCCCACTCCATGTCGACCTCCGCTACAGGGCAGTCACAGTCGCTCTCTGACAACCGTCGAGCCTAACCACCACCCCACACACCATCCATACCTCCACATCCAGCCGATCTTTGTCTGACTACAGTCTTCCGCGAACCGCATCCCTGAGCTAAACTGCCACCGTCCTCTTGAGATCTGTGCCAACCCACATGACCACTACCCAATACCGCAAGCGCGCGCGCAGCACCATCGATCCTCCACCGCTCCCAGTGATTTGGCAAAGAAAGGGTCGGCGCCCCGTTGGGGAAAAATCATTTAGCCCCCCAAAGGTTTTCGAATTTGCAGAAAGGTTACCACGCAGTACATGCACGCGCATCTCATGTTTTTTAAGGAAAATTGCAAAGATGCCCTCCAGAGTTCTTGATTTTATGTAAAATCCGTTGCCAGCTCGAGATCACATTCACTTGGTAAATTACGAAATTCTTCCTATTCATTATTTCTATTATTTATTTAATGCAAAAACATTAACTATTTATGTTTAGTCCCTATTTTATAGACATTATTTTGCATGCTTCTTATCATTGTAATAAATGTTACTTATGTTCAATAAATTCTCAAAAAATTATGTTATGTTCCTTCTGTGTGCCTCATCTTAGTTTAATTTTTGTATTGCATTTTATCATCGTTTGATACTATTAAAAATTTAAAAACTTCACATTTTTCATGTTTCAACTTAAAAAATCATAAAAATTCAAATATTGCATAAAAATCTAAAAAAATTATATTAGTTTTATTTTTGTACATTTTACTTTCTATCCAATTTTCATGCATTAATTGATTTAAAACTCAAAAATTTGGAAAAATACTAAAAATCTGAATAAATCACAGGAAATTGTAGAAAAATCCAATAGCGATTTCAATTCTTGATTGTAGATAATTTCTTCTAATTTTTAGGAAAAACAATTGTAGAAACTTTTAATTTAATTTTATATTTTAAATTATAAAATAATCTTGTTTGTTCACTGTTTGAATTATTCCATATTTTTATTCACTTTAAAAATATTGAAAAAATCTATGGAAAATTACAAAAACAATAAGAAATCATCAAAATACAAAAAGATTTTATTTGAAAATTTTGAGAATTTTTGTTATATTTGAAAAATACAAAAAGAAAAAATTGCATTTCTTTTGTGCATAAAGTTATTTTGAAAATTATATTTTGGAAAGTTAAAAAAATTTCAAAATTAAAAATCATTAAAAATTTGAAAATTTGAAAATATAAAAATAGACATATAAAATTAAAAAAATTAAAAATAACCTTTCTATATTTTTGTATTTAACTTGTTTGAAAATAATTATTTTTGAAAATTTAAATTTTGCAAAAATGAAAAACAACTAAACATTTAAAATCAGAAAATAAAAAAATAAGAAATTTAAAAAATTAAAAAAAAAGAGAAAATCCTACTTAAACCAAGCATAGTATACATTGAGTTTTCCTTCTTTCTTTTAATTAATTTTTTCAATTATTTGAATAACCCTCGGGAATTGTAGCATCCATGAGTTTGATCCTTTTCTATATTGGTTAATTAAATATAAAATTTTCTCTTGCTATAAATTACATTATTTTAATTATTTATGCTTGAGAAAAAAATATTTTTTTGTTGATGCTTAATTGGGTTGCAATGACTTGTTGATATTTCTTCTAATAAAAACCCCAAGAAAAATCTCGTCAACAAAATGGCATCGTTGCCGGGGAGGCACGACGAGGGTAGTTAGGTTTCTCTCTTGACCTACTATTCTTGGTTGTAAATTTGTGTATATATTTTTCCACATTTAATTCATTGTCCATATTCACTGTATTTATTTCATTATTTGTGCTCATATTTTTATAATTGTGTTTCTTACATATTTTTATTTCCTCTTTCGTACGAGGGTCCAATGAGCGAGGGTGACTTTCTTAGGAGAGTCGACGCACCCAAGTGAAGCGGAGGTGGCTTGATTCTTCACCTAGCCACAAGAGAGCATGAGAGGTGGAGGAGAAGATTTGTTGGATACCAAGCATTAAAAAAATTCTACGTAGACTTTCTTTTATTTATTTCTAGCATTTGAACTCTTGTAAAAGGAGATTCATTTGTTGAGGGGTCTATTTCGCCAAGTGTCGGTGCACTTGGGGGACCTCACCGATTTTGTTTTTCATCGCTTTATTTTTTCTTTGTTTCACGAGGATTTCGTGAATCATCTATTGATTCTTTATTAACTTGCTTGAGCCAGATAATTAATTAGGTATAAAGCCCTTAATAAGAATTTTTGTACCTATAGAGTAGAGCATATAGGACTGAGTCAAAGTAACCTATTCTTGCTCGCTAATAGAAGATATTGCTAGGACAGTTCACTTACATCATATAGGTTAGTTTATTTTTCTAAAAAATTATGTGCAGATCATTTTGCATGTAGAGTTCCGGCGATAAGGTACACATCTCTAACCCCTTCTTGCATCATTGAGTTTAATCACGCATTGCTTTTTCATTTTCCCCCTTTGTTTTGTGGATATAGTAATAAAAGGAAATAGAAAATTTTGATATATATGTACTTGTTCAAAAATATCAAAAAAATGAAAATTTAAAAGTTAAAATTAGGATTGCTAATATCACTTGGACTATTAAAATTAAGAGTAATCTATTCACATCATTGTTTTCGGAGAGCAACCGCCTCATTTTATTCGCATATACTTGTTGACGTACACACTAAGGTTTGTGCCCTAATCCCATAAGCCAACTTAAGTATTTGTACAACTTGTGTTTGATCACCTAACTCTAAAATTGACAAGATAATTGACCTAACCATCACGATCTTCACATTGTGTTGAGTTGGTGAATTGGGGTTTTGCTTTATGTTTGTTTGTACTTGGTGATGAGTTAGTTACGATCTTTTCTCCGGATAACTAGCAATCTCTTAAAAAAAATCATCACTCATGTTTCCCTCCCTCCCACCCTTCACTCTGAAGGAAAATGTTGTCCAATATTTCCCAAGCTCAGATCCCTTTACACTGGCAAAACAACGATCTCTTTGATTATGACCAAGATTTCTTTGAGCCCGATATTCCTGATCAATTGGACGGATTTTTTACCTCGAGAGAGAACCGTTATTTGAATATATTCATTCATTTTTCCCTCGAATTAGCTTGATTTTCCCACCTCCCCAAGAGTTATCTATGGGCGGTGTGTACTCCGTACTCGGTTTCACTCCCTGGTTGTGCATCCGAAATGTTAAATCACGAGACCGAGTCGTCTGATTGTTCTGAGTTTTTTTATTCTTCCGATACTTCCGATCTTTCTGTATTTGATCTTCCTTCTCTCCTTGACGATCCTTGCAAGGATGAGCCGACCTTTGAGATATTCGATACTATATTTGATCTCTCTTCAATACATGCATGGGATACCTGCTTTCTTATTTAGTCTCTTGATCTTGACCTTCCATACATTTTTGAGATGATAATTAATGTGGAGGATTCCATGATTGATCCTTCTTTCTCCACGTTCTATTTTTTTACTCAAACAATTCACTCCACTCTAACCATGAGTCGAAGATTTCTTTTGTGCTACCAATGCTCGATTTTATCTACACATCTATTTACCCGATGGCAGACAACCGCCTAATTGCCTATCTAGGTGTCCTTGTTCACATTTTTTACCATATTGTTGTTCTCACACCGAGACAACAACGACGTTACAGTATTCGCATTACAGATGTCGTCGTGAACCTTGATACTTCGTTGTCCAAACCTTTGCGCCCATATAGGGGCATGAATCCCACAGTTCCTGGGTGGCACTAATTCAGCCTGGATGGCATGGAGCAGCTGGACCTCATTGTTTACCTTGTATATATGTGTTTCGTCTTGATTTTCTCCTTTCTTCTTCCATTTATCATTCACCTCTTGTCTGTATCTATGTGCTATACTTAGGATGTACTTTATGCTAAGTATAGGGTGGGTGAATGATTAGTGTTGTTCATATTCGTCCTGTTCATCGCTCTCGTTGTTGCTTATACGTAGGGATACTCTTCCATAAGTATAGGGTAAGTGATGTTGTTCATATCGTCTCTTTGTGTTTTATTCTTCTGATCTCTTGATTGTCCCCCAACTTGTTGATATTCTATATTTAGGACCATTCTACCTTAAGTATAGGGGGCAAGTCGAACTGTTGAGTTCGCACATCTCTTCATCGGTTTTCCCTTTTGTACACTCTTCTATACTTAGGATTATTTGATCCTAGGTATATGGGGATTGGGGATTACTGACTTTTAATTCGTTTCATCTTTTCTTTGAGTCATTGTAGATTAGGAGTCTTTTCACTTTTCTATACTTAGCATGGGTTATGTCTTCCTTTGCCGCTCCTGGATCACTATGAGGACATAGATCGAGCTAAGTATAGGGGGTGTCATATATATTGTATATATACTTTAGACATAACTTGTAATTTTGTAATTAAATTTTATTATTTTTGTGATATATATATATAAATATATAAATGTGTAAAATCCATCTATGTACATAGACTTTGGTCATCTTCCATCTAAAAAATAAAAAAATTAAAAATACAAAAAAACAAAAAGGTAAAAGGTAAGACCAAAAAAACAAAATTCCTCTTATATTTAAAAGAATTTTATATACTTGTATATATTTTACTAATCCCTTTTTACCTTAACAAATCCCTAAAAACTACAAAACTAAAAGTCTATAAAAATTTTCATAATTAAAATTCTAAAAGAAATCTTTCTTTTCACATGTGCATTATTGTTTTTTCAAAAATCCATAAAAAGTTCAAAATTAGAAAATTATTTCAAAAAAATATTCTACTTTCTTTTATTTGCATTGTACATATTTTCTTGAATTTACACGTGCATTCTTCTGGATAATATTGACATTTAAACTAAGTCTGGAATAAAATTGAAGAATGAATCTTAGTTGGACCTCAATCCACTTAATTTCAGAGGAACCTTATAAGAACTGGAGTTAAGACTTTTCATGTCCTATTGACTTAATTCTTTGAGTCCATAAGACGATGTTCACATGTCATCTTGATTAATCTAAGTAGAATATTTAACAACACATGCATAATTCTTCGAGACCATGGCTTATCTTGGACAAGCACTCTAGACGTAGCTCTTCATGGAGGAGGTAGTGAGGAGGCAAAATCTTTTGGCTTGGAGTAGTATATGAGGGTAGTAAATCTAGGAGGAACCTCTCGTCCTCCTCTAGGGAGGGAAGTGCATCTCAACCTGGTCTAGTGGCATTGAAGTCTAAAGACAGGATGCTGTGGGGTTGCAATAATGCTTCAAAGGAGGGATAGTCTACTAGTTCAAGAGGAAACACTCCTTAGGTACATGTTGCACCTTGTATATATTTTCAAAAAAAAGACAAAAAATATGCAGAATCTCCAAAAAAATTCTGGAGTGTATATACAAGTAAAAAAAATAAATATGGGCTTTAAAGTTAAATTTTTGTAAGCTTGCATCGGATGACTTAGCTACACTGGTCATGCATCCAAGGATATATATCTACACTGGTTACCGTCCATTCTTTTCTCCATCTCCTCTTCTTGAGTTGGTTGTACGACTTAGAAGGGAAAGAGTTGCTAACTGGGGAATAGAATTACCTTGTTGAGTGAGGTTTTTCTTTGCTATTATTGAGATGGGGAGCTATATTTCACTTATACCGTACAAGTAAAGATTCATAGTCATAAAATTGTGTATGTGGACTTGTTCTGACCTGATTGTTAAGGAGACCTGAATAGGAGTCTTATGGAACTTGAAGGTTGTTAGGTTTTAAATCCAATTCCCATTGAGGTTCTGCCACACTAATAATCCAAAGGTCTGACAGAACTCCATACTACAATTTTATGAAGATAATTTTAATACTCAAAATTGTCTTAATTTGTTTATTTTTCCTTTCTTTTCTTTTATTCACTTATTCTTTCAAACAACTGTTTGCTAAGGGACTAACAAAGGTAAAGCATAGGGGAATGATGAATATGCATTTCATCATCATTATTCATTTATTTTAGCTTAAAATCCCTTGTAAACACATGTATATATTGATAAATCTATATTCTTACTAACCTGCATCTATGTGTAAATATTGTATATATATTATTATTTTAACCAAAAATAAATAAATAAAGAAATAAAGAAAAAATAAAGAAAATAATAATAAAAGAGAAGAAGACTGTATATATGTAATAGATACAGGCTGACCCGAATCCTGAGAGAAGGTCAAGACTTGACCTGAACGATTAGGAAGAAAGTAGTGGGAGATAGGGTCTTTAATCAGAAAATTAAAAAATGTGTTTTGTAAATACTCTTCATTTCTTTATTTATTCTACGTATATTTGTATAAAATCGACACTATTTTATTTGTACAAAAAGTAACCTCAAATTAAATAATTTTCAAAAGAAAAGTTGTAAATAAAAATGTTTTCTATAAAAATAATTACAAAATAAAATTCATGTAAAGAATAAAAGTAACCATACTTGGAAAAAGCCATAAAGAAATAATTGAAAGACCAATTCCGGCTCCATACGAACTCAAATTGAATCAAACTCACTTTAATTATACTCTAAATTAAATTATCTTTAAAATGATTTGGTTGCATAATTTTTGGACTTACGATTTGAAAGACGATTTTCTGGGGTGATTTGTGCAATTTTACCATTTGTTTATCATATATATTTTTATATATTTGAAACTAAGTTTAAATACTTTTTTTAATTATTTAAAATAAAGATAAAAATAAAAAATAAAAAAACTCATTTCCTTATTTAACTATGTATATAATGTATTATATCTATATAGTATATGTATATAACTAATATTGTTAAATAACCACCACAAAAAATACATTTATTATTTTAATTAATTAAGTAATGATTATAAACAAAAAAATTAATTACGTAAGTAATTTTAACACTAATTTCCTTTCTTATCTTTATCTCATTTCAAAATTTTTCTTATCTCTTTTCTTCATTCAAATTTTTGAAATTCAAACTCCATTCTTTTATCTATTAATATGGCTCCTTCTCCCTCATTTCAATTTGATCAATCTTTGGTGAGAGGAGCCTAATATCCAAGAGCTTCTTGTTGTTAAAGGTGCCTAGCTTTCGAGCCGTCCGGTGACAACGAGTCGATCCTCGTCGAGCCCATTATGTTGTGTCCACTCCCATGGTGACATCCACTTTATTTTCCATCATTTTTATAGATAAATTTTAGAATTAATTTTTACTTCGATTTCCTTTTAGATTTTAGATCTTAGTTTCTAAATATCCATCACGATTCAACCCATCCCCGATTCTGATTTTTCATGTCATTTTCTCGATCTCTCCATGTTCACGTTCTACTTCATGCAAACACTCAACTCCGATCACGGACGGTGGCCGAAGACTCGGATCTATCTTCCATTATGTCAGATACATCTTCCACTCACATTTCCATATTTAATTTTAAACCAAGTCGTTGATCTCGGGTCATTTTTTATCAATATTTTAATTGCTGGAATAAAAAATACGTTAAAATTTTATTTCCTTCTTAAAAAATAAAAATAATCCTACACTTTATATTTTTTTCAATAAATAAAATTTTTAAAAAAATAGTTTCAGTTTTTACAAAAAAATAAAAAGTAAAAAAAGGAGGCAAGTGTCTGGAGCCGTCAGGCGCCCAATCTCCGACGTAGCCACCTATGGCTCATCATCGACCTCCCACCAGCCTTGCTTCCCACCACCCATTCCAGGTACACCACCAGTACAGGGCAGTCACTGTCGCTCTCCCACAACCACCGAGCCTGACCACCACCTCGCGCGCCATCTACGCCTCCCTGTCTAGCCGATCTCTATCTGACTGCAGACCGCGCGAGCTGCGTTCCTGAGCTGAATTTCCACTGTCCTCCTAAGATCTGCACTAGCCCATGTGACCACTACCCAACGATGCAGGCGTGTGCGCAGCACCATCGATCCTCCACTACTCCCAACGATTGGGGGAAGAAAGGGGCGACGTCCCTTCATGGATTGGGAATGAAGAACAAATTGAAGCCCCCCCTGCATGAAGCCCTAATTTAGGGGAAATATAATTAAGCTCCCAAGATGTTTCCATATTTGCAGAAAGGTCACCACACAGTACACGTGCATGGATCTCACGTTTTTTGGACAAATTGCAAAGATGCCCTCCAGAGTTCTTGATTTTATGCATAAATCCCCTACCAACTTAAGATAACGTTTACTGGATAAATTGCAAAATTCTTCCTGTTGTTTATTTCTATTATTTGATTATTGCAAAAACATTAAATATTTTTGTTTCAGTCCCTATTTTACAGACTTTATTTTGCATGCTTTGTATCATTGGAATTAATGTTGTGTTCAATAAATTCTCAAAAAATTATGTTATGTTCCTTCTGTGTGTCTCTTCTTAGTTTAATTTGTGTATTGTATTTCATCATCATTTGATACTATTAAAAAATCAAAAACTTCACATTTTCCCTATTTGAAATTTAAAAAATCATAAAAATTCAAATATTGCATAATCCAAAAAACTATATTAGTTTTATTTTTTTGTATTTTACTTTCTATCCAATTTTCATGCATTAATTATTTTTAAAATTAAAAAATGGAAAATACTAAAAATATTTAAAAAATCAAAGAAAATTATAGAAAAATCCAAAAATAGTGATTTCACTTCTTGATTGTAGATAGCTTTTTCTAGATTTTAGTAAAAATAATTACATAAACTTTCGGCTAAATTTTATATTTTAAATTGAAAAATAATCTTATTTGTTCACTATTTGCACTATTCCCTATTTTTATTCACTTTAAAAATCTTAAAAAATAAAAATCTTTGGAAAATTACAAAAACAGTAAAAAATCATCAAAATTAAAAAAAATTATTTGGACTTTTCTAGCATTTTTGTTATATTTGAAAAATCCAAAAAAGAAAAAATTACATTTCTTTTGTGCATAAAGTTTTTTTGAAAATTATATTTTTGAAAAGTAAAAAATTGGAAAAGTAAAAATCATT
This sequence comes from Ottelia alismoides, assembly GCA_037367405.1. Lineage (NCBI taxonomy): Eukaryota > Viridiplantae > Streptophyta > Magnoliopsida > Alismatales > Hydrocharitaceae > Ottelia > Ottelia alismoides. The sequence goes on along the minus strand of JAZKJV010000316.1, from coordinate 407,769 downwards.
AAAATTTGAAAATCAAGAAATAAAAATATATAAATAAGAAAACTAGCTTGGATTGTTTTGGGAAGACAATAGTCTTCCATTTACTTGGAGTACCGCCATTTCAGTTTGATGGACGTGCACATGAGGGTGGGTCAATTATGAATCTGCGATTCGTCATCTTTATTCATTTATTTTAGTTTAAAATCCCTTATAAAACACCTGCATATAACACTAACTCCATATTCTTACTAACTTGCATATATGTAAATATTGTACACTTCTTACTAATTTTAACCTAAAATAAATAAAGAAAGAAAGGAAGGAAAAATAAAGAAAAGAAGTAAAGAAAGGAAGACTATATACAGGCTGACCCGAACCCCGATAGAAGGTCAAAACTTGACCTGATCTACTAGGAATAAAGTAGGGGGAGATAAGAGTCCTTAAGTAGAAAATCAAAAAAATTGTGTGTTGTTGTAAATACTTCTCACTTATTTTGTGTACATCTGTATAAAACTAACAATAATTTATTTGTGCCTTAATTGAACTCAAATCAAATAACTTTCAAAAACTAAAGTTGGAAATAAAAATGTATCCTAATTAATAAAAATAATTGCACAATTAAATCATGTACAGAATAAAAGTAGCCACAAAGCACTAATTAAAAATCAATTATGGCTCCATATGAACTCAAATTAAACTAATCTCACTTTCATTTAATTCTAAATTAAATTATCTTTAAAATGGCTGTGATTTCATAATTTTTGGAGTTATGAGTAAAATGTTGGTTTTCCGGGGTAGTTTGTGCAATTTTCCCATGTATTTTGTAAATATTGTATTTGTACATATTTGTAAATTATTCTTGCTAATTATTTAAAATAAAAATAAAATAAAAAAATATTTATTAAAACACAAAAGAAAGCTAATTTCCTTATTTACCCTTATATATAATGTCATATATGTATATAGTATATGTATATAGTTGCTATTTTTAATTAATCATCATAAAAAAATAAAAAACATTTTTAATTCAAATAAATAAAGTGACAAAAATTAAAAAAATAGATAATTTTGTAAATAGTTTTATCTCTTTTACTTTATCTAATGTCATCTCTTCCACCAAAAAATTCAAAAAATATTTCAATTTTCATCTCTCATATTCTTATCCAAAAAATTCAAAAATCAAATTTTATTCCATCTTTTCTATTTACATGGCTCCTTTTCCCTCATTCCAACTTGATCAATCTTTAGAGAGAGGAGCTCGATTTCTGAGAGAACAGTTCGTCGAGAAAGTTCCTAGTCTCCAAGCCGTCCGGTGACAGCGAGTCGGCCTTGTCGAGGCGATCACGGTCCTTTTCCGGCTCCTAAGGTGAGATCCACATTTTTCTTCGTATTTTTATCTTAGTTTAATAGTAGTTTAGTTCATCTCACTTTTTTATCGTCATTTTATTTCTCTAGATCACTAAAAAAAATTTTAATCACGATTTTGATCCGCTCCGACTCGATTTTTCATCTCACTTTCTCGATCTCCACACGTTCTATTTCTATCTTCTATGATCTCTCAACTCCGGCCACGTACAGTGGCCAGAGATCGGATTCGAATCCTCCACTTTCGTTGAATCCTCACTCATTTTTCGATTTGTAAATAAATAAAAAAATAAAAAAAAACCATGTGTTTTCTTTTCATCTCTCACATTTATTTTGCAGGATAATTAAAAAATAAAAAAATCTCATTTAGTGTTTTTCTGGATTTACAATAAAAAAATTAAAAAAATTCTATCACTGTTTACATTGCAATAAAAAATTATTACAAAAAAATAAAAAAACATACAAAAAAAGGGGATGGCCTCTAGCCATCGCCCCCCCCTTCTTTCTGGCCCGCCACCTTACCGACTGTCCCCTCCGCCGCAGGTCTCAACCGACCTTCACCTGGGGAGGAGCCGCAGCACCCCACATCGACTTTCAGTCGTCTCCGCGTCGGTGTCAAATCACCCGTGAAGGAGGCCCGCACCCTCAACCTCTTCCAACGGAAGCCATACGCCACCCTCCTCCAGTTCCGTCACGCCAACCGTCGACGCACGGCTGCGCAGCTCTCCTTCAACGTGTGCCCCACGCACGCCGACCGCGTGACACGTCGAACCTCTCGCTGCCAGCCCTCCAGTGCTCCACGCGCCAACCGCTGCGCAAGGCTGCCGCCTTCAACCCTCACAGCCCCACGTCGAGCTCGACCCCGCACCGCGCTGTGCCTCCTGACACTGCCCCCTCGGCTGCCCTCTGACCTCCTGTGACGCCTTCCACAACCCTCTGGAAAAACCCAACCGCCACAGTTGGTCGAGGAAGAAAGGGTGGGAGGCGGCGGTTCCCCCTTGTTCCATCTCCATTGTGATTGAAATGAAGCCTAATAACCCTAGGGCTACTATGAAAAAGGGAAATATACTTTTGGTAAATTGCATTAAAGCCCCCAAACGTTTTTAAATTTGCCAAGAAACCCTTGTCAACCTCAAGCACATGCCAAGCATATGATTTAGTGGTAAAATTGCACCTTCTCTCTTGTGTTTATTTTTATTATTTATGTTCAGTGCAAAACTTTTCAAAATTACATTCTAGTCCCTAAACTGCAGAACAATAATTTGTAAGCTCTATTTGCATAAAAATAAATGTTATTTGTGATCCAAAAATTTTGTTATGCTCTTGATGTGATTATCTTCTAAGCATAAAGTTTCAATGTATTTTGTCTCCATTTATTATTATTAAAAAATCAAAAACATGTCATTTTTCCCTGTTTGAAATTCCAAAATTCATAAAAATTCAAATATTATTCCAAAAATTCCAAAAAATAGAGTAGTTGTATTTCACTGTCTTTTAATTTATGACCAATTTTGATGCATTAGTTATTTATAAAACCCAAAAAAAATGAAAATCATAAAAAATCTTATAAAAATCACAGAAAATTCTACAAAAATCAAAAAAATTTGATTTCAGTTGATGTTTGTAGTTATTTGCATCTAGTTTGTCTTAAAAATAATTGTTAAGAGTTTTGGACATTTAAAATATTTTTAGGTTGCAAATTACTCCATGTTGTGTACATTTTCACATTTTCTCACTGTTTAATTTTTAGAAAAATACAAAACATCTAAAAATCCAACAACAATTCTCAAAAACATTTCAAAACTTTTAAAAACCCAGAAATTGTTTCTCTAGATTTTTTTGGATATTTTTGATAAACTGAAAAATTACAAAAAGAGTTGGCATGCGTGGTTTTGATCTTGTAAATATTGCTTCGTTTATTTTTGAAAATTTAAAAAAATAAAAAAAAATAAAAAATCACAAAAACCAAGGATAGTTTTCCTTTGAGATTCTTTTTTCTCTTAATTGATTTTCGATTAATTGAATAACCCTCGGGAATTGTAGCCTCCCTGAGTTCGACCTTGTCCGCTATACAGGTTAATAAGTAGCAACAATTAAAAAGAAATATTTGTTTGTTGTCACGGGATTTTGGGGACACCAACTACATAATTTACCATCACAATATTTTCGAACCCACAAAAATCCGTCCCAACAAAATGGCGCCGTTGCTGGGGAGGCACGACGAGGGTAGTTAGATTTCTCTTTTGACCTACTATTCTTGGTTGTAAATATCTGTTTACATTTTTGCCATTCACTTCATTGTTGATATCCACTGCATTCATTATTTTCTCATATTTGATAATTGTGTTCCTTACACATTCTCTTTTCTTTTTCTTGTGAGGGCCCGCGGAGAGAAGGATGCGATCCTAGGAGAGCTGAAGCACCCAAGCGACGTGGAGGCAGCTTGATTCTTCACCAAGCTGCAGGATAGCATGAGAAGAGGAGAAGAAGTGAAGGAGATGCAAAAAAAGAAAAAAAAAGAATAGAGAGAGAGATTTTTTTTCTAGCATTTGAACTCTATAAACAGACATTCATTTATTGCGGGGGTTGTTTCGCCATGTACCGATGCACTTGGGGGACCTCACCAGTTTTGTTTTTCATCGCCTTTATTTTTCTTTGTTTCCTGCAGATTTAGTGAGCCATCTATTGATTGCTTTAATTAATTTGCTTGAGCTAGGTAATTAATTAGGTCCAAACACCCTAAACAAGAATTTATGTGCCTATAGAGTAGAGCGTAATTTGGAATTAGTCAAATTAACTTGTTCTTGCCCGTTAATAGAAGTTATCATCTAGGACGGTTCATTTGCATCATATAGGTTAGTTTATTTTTCTGTATTTTAATTCTGCGCGGATCACTTTCATGTAGAGTGCCGGCGACAAGGTATGCATCTCTAACCCCTGCATGCATCATCGTTTTTAATCGCACATTGGCATTTTCGATCTCCTTCCTTGTTTTCACTCACATTAGTTAAAAAGGAAATTGGACACTCGATAGGTGATTCTTTGAATATACTTAAACCAAGTGATAACTGCGTAAAATTTGGGACTGCTAAAGAAAACTCGACCCTAAAATAAACATAAGAAAAGATCATTATTTTGGGGAGATTAACCCCCTTATTGTATTCGTTTTAACTTTCTTGCGTACACACTAAGGTTAGTACCCAAATCCCATAATTCAAACTAAGTGTTTGTACAACTTTGTGACTATCACCTAACTCTAAAACAAACAAGATTAAGAGACCTAACCTTCACGGTCTTCACATTGCGTTGAGTTGGTGAACCAGGGGTTTGTATTGTGTTTGATTGCTTATGTGCATACTAGATCCTGCTGTACATTTGCGCCTTTTTCTCTATATCTTGAATTGACCCTCGTTCTCTCTCATCTTTTGTTTCGAAGATGGCCGACTGGAGTTATTTTAATCCGATCTTCGCAGATACCTCGTACTCTCCAGACGATCCACCTTCCCTTTTCTAGGAGGATCTTCCTCCTGATATTTGTGCATATCCACCTAGCCCATTATTTCAGGAGTCGGAGGACTTTGATTCTCACCCACCCTCATTCAACCCACCCGATCCTAGTAGTTTGGAATCACCTTTCATGGTTTCCACACTTAAGACATTGAACCAGATGATGGAGCATATGAATTCAAGGATTTCTAATCTATTTAACATGAATGAGAGCCAGAACGTTGCTCTACTATTTGAGGATATAGATTCACTTGAGGATAGTCATGAGAGCTTGAAATCACCCAAAATACAAAAAATGAAAAAATTTAAAAATCCAAAAAGATTTCGGGAGACACGTTGTTGATTCATTTTGTGAGGAGAGGACCCAAATGGCCGACCATTTACCAACACAGCCATGTACCAACCTTGACCCTGAGGATGCCACTGTACAGACTGCTCTTGGCAATCCTCGTGTATATTCTGATTCCGACCACCTCCCATGTATGGATGAGTCCAAAAATTCAAAAAACTGTTGACTAAACCCGAAGTGGTGGCCACCCTTCATGAGATCATTAAAGCCCCACTTCAACAGGCCATGACAAGATTTATCAACTCCTCAACACAAGAAGAGAAAGCGAAGGAGAAGATCTGAGCATCACATCCTGACCATGGCCACTGCCTACACCATTTCTCACCGTCCGTATTTTAAGAAAGGGAACACTGCCACACCTCTTGTGAGTTGCTCCATATCTGACTATTCTTGTGATAACACTGTCCTTGATGACGGTTCGTCAATTAATATAATACCCTTCTCTATGGTACAGTCTCTTCATCTTGGACGTCTCAAGAAAATCAGGATGATAGTTCAATTTGCTGATGGATATATCAAGAGGCCGAAGGGTATTCTAGAAAATGTTGTCATTCTCATTTAGGGCATGAATTTTGCTTCAGATTTTGTTGTAGTGCCCATGGAGACCTCCACCCCTGTGGAGCACCCTCCAATCATCCTGGGACAGTCTTTCCTCGCCTCTGCGGGAGCCGTTATTGATTATGGATCAGGAGAGATTCGCTTCCGTTCTGATGTAGGGAGCGATGTGTTAATCACTACACCCACTACTATCCAGAGACTCGCATCCCATGAGAGCCCTCCCATGTTAGCCAACCCCAAGGACTTTGACCATAATGATTCTATCAGAGATTCTCGTTATATGTTGGATGATAATGAAACCCAAGAATTCCTCTTCAAGGAGGAAGACTCGAAAAGCATAGACCTTGGAGTTCCCCCTTCTGGTACATGGCGATGCATTGATAACATCCGCGGAATTTACACGATAGACACAATAGAGCGGAAGGCAAACTCTGAGACTAGACAAGACGGACATGATTCGACTACTTGCACTGATGAGTCCGTTCCTATTCACCTTGATTCAGATGAGACCGATTAGGCCAAATTTGATTTGATTGCTTTTATAAAGGAATTCGGGCCTTTTGATAAATATGATGATCCAGTAGAGGCTCGTCAGGCTGAAATTGATCATACTTTTTTTGATAATGATTACGAGCCATTTTACTTTAAGGTTTGCAAGACTTCCCAAGCAGGATATGACCACACTACTTCCAATAACCGGTTTAGGCCTGCACAATCTAAAACCACTGAGGATACATTCTTGGTCGATCTTACTCAGTTTATGTCTAATGATGATCCCAATATCGACCTACACCTTGTCAAATCCATACCTCAGCGGTCCCGCAAGAAGGTTCGTTTTCAACCTTCTTATTATTTGTACATCCACTCCTCTTGTATATCCGTTTCACTCTTTCTTCTCTCGTTTTATCTTTCACCCCTTTTCCGTGTGTGTGTGTATATGTTATACTTAGGATGTGCTTTATCCTAAGTATGGAGGGGGTGAATGATTTTCGTTGTTCATATTTGTCCTGTTTATCAACCTTGTCGTTGTTGCCTATACTTATGGATACTCTACCCTAAGTATAGGGGGAGTGATGTTGTTCATATCGTATTTTTGTATTTTTGAGTCTGTACATTCTCTTCATCAATTTTCCCCTTTGTGCATTCTACTATACTTAGGATTACTTGATCCTGAGTATGGAGGGATCACCAACTTCTCTTCTTTTTATCTTTTTCTTTGAGTCATTGTAGCATAGGAGTCTTTTCACCTTTCTATACTTAGCACGAGTTATGTCTTCCTTTGTCGCTCTCTGATCACTATGAGGACATAGTTTGAGCTAAGTATAGGGGGGTGTCGTATATATTGTATATATACTTTAGACATATCTAGTACTTTTAAATACATTTATTTGGGGGGTTATGTGTACAATTTTGTAAAATCCACGTGTGTAAAAAAACAACAAAATAAAAACAAAAAAACAAAAACAAAAAAACAAAAAAATCACAAAAAAATCAACAAAAATCAACAAAAGAAAACACAAAAAAACAAAAAAACAACAAAACAAAAAAAACAAAAAATTCTTGTATATACTTGTATATATTTTACTAACCCTTTTCCATAAAAAATTACAAACCCAAAAATTTATAAAAATTTGCATAATTCAAAAAAACATTTCTTTCGCATCTGCATTTTTCCTCCCAAAAATCCATAAAAAGTTCAAAATTAGAAAATTATAAAAATGCTCTTTTCACATGTGCATCCAAAAAAAATCTCCCTACATTGTTCATATGTTGCATTTGCATTTGCATTTTTCAGGATAGTATTGTTATTTAAACTATGTCTGGCATAAAATTGAAGAATGGAGCTTAGTTGGACCTTAATCCACCTAATTCTCAGAGGAACTTCACCGAGAAATAGGATTTTAGAAGCTTTAGGTCTTTGACTTAATTCTTCGAGTTCCACATGACAATGTGCAGCGTTTGACTCTTAGTGTCTAACCTAGTCTCTTCATTTGGGTACAACTTTGGAATAGGGAATTAATTTGTACTCTCGCACTCTGCACTTAGCTCAACTCAGACGGGATGTTGGAAGACTATGTGAGTTTCTTTTCTGGTAGCGTGGAAATCTAAAGAACGGAGTATGGGTTGAAATAAAGCTTCGGAAAAGGGATGTACGACTAGGCACAATTTTTTCTAAGATCCCAATGTACGGAAAAATATTCTATATCCGTAGGGGCACAACAAGATCCAAGCAGAGCCACCAAAAATCTAAATACAAAGAAGACACTACCAAATAAATATCTGACCAAAAGGTCCAAGCTTCAAGAAAACCTGCAGATCTTGGTGGAGACTCGGCTACACTGGCCAGCTTCACAAGGAGAGGTGACTACACTAGCCACCCTCCAGTTCTTTTCTCATTCTTCTAACTCCTCCCCCAATTCGATTGTGAACACAGCGCGACAGACCTTAGAAGGAAATACCTGACTCCCCGAGGACGAGGTATTGGAGAGGAGATTTGCATGGTAGTCCGACATTCTGGATGGGAAGAGCTAAAACCTTTCACACACATGAGTCGATTGTTCAATGTTCATAGGGTATACTTTGGGAAGAGGATTGATCTAAGATGACTTCTGAGCCGAAATTGTGACAATGATGTATAGAACTTGAAGGTTGTTGATTTTAAAATTCTATGTCTCACAGAAGTTCTGACACACTAATAATCCAAAGGTCCAACAGAGCTCCAAACTACAATTTTATGAAGATAAGTTTAACACTCAATATTGTCCTACTTTCTTTATTTTCCCTTTCTTTTTCTTTTTCTTCACTTATTCATTCAAATAAGTGTTTGCTAAGGGACTAGCAAAGGTAAAGCATAGGGGGACGATGAATCTGCGATTCGTCATCTTTATTCATTTATTTTAGCTTAAAATCCCTTATAAAACACTTGCATATAACACTAACTCCATATTCTTACTAACTTGCATATATGTAAATATTGTACACTTCTTACTAATTTTAACCATAAATAAATAAATAAATAAAAAGGAAAATAAAGAAAAGAAAGTAAAAAAAGGAAGACTGTATACAGGTTGACCTGAACCCCGAGAGAAGGTCAAGACTTGACCTGATTGATCAGGAATAAAGTAGGGGAAGATAAGGGTCCTTAAGCAGAAAATCAAAAAAATGTGTGTGTTGTTGTAAATACTTCTCACTTATTTTGTGTGTATCTGTATAAAACTAACACTAATTTATTTGTGACTTAATTGAAATCAAATCAAATAAAGTTGTAAATAAAATTGTGTCCTAATTAATAAAAATAATTGCACAATTAAATCAAGTACAGAATAAAAGTAGCCACACTTGGAAAAAGCCACTAAGCACTAATTAAAAAATCAATTCTTGCTCCATATGAAATCAAATTAAACCAATCTCACTTACATTGGATTCTAAATTAAATTATCTTTAAAATAGTTGTGATTTCATAATTTGTGGAGTTACGAGTAAAAAGTTGGTTTTCCGGGGTGGTTTGTGCAATTTTCCCATGTATTTTGTAAATATTGTATTTGTAAATATTTGTAAATTATTCTTACTAATTATTTAAAATAAAAATTAAAAATTATTAATTGAAGCACAAAAAAAGCAAATATCCTTATTTACCCTTGTATATAATGTCATATATGTATATAGTTGCTATTTTTAATTAACCATCATAAAAAAATAACATTTTTTAATTCAATTAAATAAAGTGATGATAATTAAAAAAAAATAGATAATTTTGTAAGTAGTTTGATCTCTTTTACTTTATCTAATGTCATCTCTTCCACCAAAAAAATCAAAAATTAATTTCAATTTTTATCTCTCATCTCCTTATCCAAAAATTTCAAAAATCAAATTTCATTACATCTTTTCTATTTGTATGGCTCCTTATCCCTCATTCCAACTTGATCAATCTTTAGAGAGAGGAGCCCGATCTCCAAGAGAATAATTTCGTCGAGAAAGTTGCCTAGTCTCCAAGACGTCCGGTGACAGCGAGTTGGCCTTGTTGAGGCGATCACGATCCTTTTCCGCTCCTAAGGTGAGATCCACATTTTTCTTCGTACTTTTAGCTTAGTTTAATCGTAGTTTAGTTCATCGCATTTTTTATCATCATTTTATTTCTCTAGATCACTAAAAAAATTTCATCACGGTTTTGATCTGCTGCGACTTGATTTTTCATCTCACATTCTCAATCTCCACGCGTTCTATTTCTATCTTCCACGATCTCTCAACTCCGGCCACGTATGGTGGCCGGAGATCGGATTTGAATCCTCCACTTTCGCCGCATCCTCGCTCATTTTCCGATTTGTAAATAAATGAAAAAAATAAAAAAACCATGTGTTTTCTTTTCATCTCTCACATTTGTTTTGCAGAATAATCAAAAAAATAAAAAAATCTCATTTTCTGTTTTTTCGGATTTACAATAAAAAAATTTAAAAAAGTTTTTTCTATCACTATTTACATTGCAATAAAAAATATTACAAAAAAATAAAAAAAAAACAAACAAAAAGACGACCTCCAACCGCCGCCCCCCTCCTTCCTCCTGGCCCGCCACCTTACCGGTTGTCCCCTCTGCCGCAGATCTCAACCAACCTTCACCTGGGGCGGAGCCGCGACACCCCACATCGACTTTCAATCGTCTACGCATCGGTGTCAGATTGCCCGCGAAGGAGGCCCCACCCTCAGCCTCTTCCAACGGAGGCCATACGCCGCCCTCCTCCCGCTCTGTCACGCTGACCGTCGATGTGCGGCTACGCGGCTCTCCTTCAACGCGTGCACCATGCACGCCGATCGCGTGGTACGCCGAACCGCTCGCTGCCAGCCCTCAAGTGCTCTGCACGTCAACCGCTGCGCGAGGCTGCCGCCTTCAACCCTCGCAACCCCATGCCGAGCTCGACCCCGCACCACACTATCCCTCTTGACGCTACCCCCTCGGCTGCCCTCTGACCTCCTGTGTTGCCGTGACGCCGTCCACAGCCCTCTGGAAGACCCCAACCGCCGCCGCTCGTCGAGGAAGAAAGTGTGGGAGGCAGTGGCGCCCCCTTGTTCCATCTTCTTTATGATTGAAACGAAGCCAACAAACCCTAGGGCTTCTAAGAAAAAGGGAAATATATATTTTGGCAAATTGCATTAAAGCCACTAGACGTTTTCAAATTTGCCAAGAAGCCCCTGTCAGCCTCAAGCACATGTCAAGCACGTGATTTAGTGGTAAAATTACGCCTTCTCTCTTATGTTTATTTTTACTATTTATTTTCAGTGCAAAACTTTTCAAAATTACATTCTAGTCCTTGAACTGCAGAACAATAATTTGTATGCGTTATTTGCATAGAAATAAATGTTATTTGTGATCCAAAAATTTTGCAAAAATTGTGCTATGCTCCTGATGTGATTATCTTCTAAGCGTAAACTTTTCATTGCATTTTGTCTTCACTTCTTATTATTAAAAAATCAAAAACATATCATTTTTCCCTGTTTCAAATTCCAAAATTCATAAAAATTCAAATATTATTCTAAAAATTCTAAAAACGTTAGAGTAGTTGTATTTCATTGTCTTATTATTTCTGACCAATTTTCACGCATTAGATATTTATAAAACTCAAAACAAATAGAAAAACATCAAAAATCTTATAAAAATCACAGAAAATTCTACAAAAATCTAAAAAATTTGATTTCAGTTCCTATTGGTAGATATTTGCATCTAGTTTATCTTAAAAAAAATTTCAGGAGTTTTGGTACTTAAAATATTTTTAAGTTACAAATTACTCTAGGCTGTGCATATTTTCACATTTTCTCACTGTTTGATTTTTAGAAAAATACAAAAACATCTGAAAATCCCACAACAATTCTCAAAAATATTTCAAAACTTTTAAAACTCAAAAATATTTTCTTTGTATTTTTCTGAATATTTTTGATAAACTGAAAAATTACAAAAAGAGTTGGTGTGCATGTATTTTGATCTTGTGAATATTGCTTCGTGTTATTTTTGAAAATTTAAAAAAATAATAAAAAAAATAAAAAATCACAAAAACCAAGGATAGTTGTCCTTTGAGATTATTGTTTTCTCTTAATTAATTTTCGATTAATTGAATAACCCTCAGGAATTGTAGCCTCCCTGAGTTCGACCATGTCCGCTATACAGGTTAATAAGTAGCAACTATTAAAAATAAATATTTGTTTGTTGTCCCAGGATTTTGGGGACAGCAACGACATAATTTACCATCACAATATTTTCCAACCCACAAAAATCCGTCCCAACAGTCGAGTACATCTCCGCCTTGAGGGCACACTAGTTTCTCAGCCAAGGTTGTGTAGGTTTTGCCTGCATGGTAGACTCGGCGACACAAGATCATATGCTCGAGGATGTTAGAGTTGTACGCGTGTTTCCAAACACGTTTCCATATGACTTACATGTGCTAGGACCAGGGAGGGAGATAGAGTTTGAAATCATGCTATTACTAGACACACAACCGATCTCTATCCCTCCATAAAGGTTAGTGTGAGCTCAAGGATCTCAAAATGCAGTTGCATGAGCTATTGGAGAAGGGATTCATCTTCCCCAATACATCATTATGAGGAGTACCAGTCCTTTTCGAGAAGAAGAAGAATGGATCCTTGAGGTTATGTATAGACTATAGACAGTTGAACAAGAGAATGGTAAAGAACCATTACCCACTCCCACAGATTGATGATATCTTTGATCAGTTATAGGGAGCAACTATGTTCTCTAAGATTAACCAATGATCAGGATATCTCCAGTTGAGGATCAAAGAAGTTGATGTCATGAAGTCTGCATTCCGCACTAGATATGGCCACTATGACTTCTTGGTGATGCCTTTTGGACTCACGAATACATCTGTCGCATTCATGGACTTGATGAACCGAGTCTTCCGTCTACATTTGGACAAGTTCATGATCGTATTCAGTGACGATATTCTAGTCTACTCCCATGATGAATACGAGCACGGCTCTCATCTCCGCATATGTTAGAGACACTTCGAGAGCACTAGTTATATGCCAAATACAACAAGTGTGAGTTCTATCTTTCTGAGATGGCATTTCTAGGCCATGTGGTTTTAGAGGCAGGGGTGTCAGTTGATCTCGCCAATATAGAGGCGGTGGTGTCTTGGGAGTGGCTCAAGACAATTACAGAGATCCGCGGTTTTCTTGACCTCACCGGGTGCTACAGGAGATTTGTTAGAGGGTTTTCCCAGTTGGCCCTTCCCCTCACCTGTCTGAGGCAGAAGGACGTGCCATTCATCTAGAGTGACAAATGTGAGTTGAGCTTATGTACACTCAAGGAGCGGTTGACTAATGCACCCATCCTTATACTTCCTTCCGGTACCTTGGACTTCACGGTTTACACTGATGCTTCTAAGGAAGGATTGTGTTGTGCTGATGCAACGAGGATAGGTTGTGGCATACGTGTCACGACAGCTAAAGAACCATAAAAGCAACTACCCTACTCATGACTTGGAGTTGGTGGTCGTTATCTTTTCTCTAAAGATATGATGTCGCTATTTGTATAGGGTGACATTCGAGATTTTCACTAACCATAAAATCCTCTAATACATTTTTAATCACAAGGATTGAACACGAGGCAACGACGGTAGATGATTTGTTGAAGTGCTATGATTGCACCATATCCTCCATCCTAGTAAGGGGAATGTGGTGGCAGACACCTTGAGAAGGAGTCCACAGACTGAGGGTTCATCAGCATGATTGCAGACTTGGGATGTACTCCCTACCCTTAGTGAGTGGCATTCATTTGAGAGCACATTTGATGCAGTGACAATGCTAGAAAATATAGTAGCTTATGGGACAAGATTGTCTAAGGGTAATAGACATATTCGAGGATCCAAGACATGTACCATAGATGCTTAAAGGATGAGTTCGACGGACTCGGAATCCATGAATCCATCCTATAGAAGGGAGATCGCATGTGTGTCCCAGATGATGAGGAGTTGAAGAGAGATATCTTGGACGAGGCGTACAATTCAGGACTTTCTATACATCCATGAGGCACCAAGATGTACTGAGATCCCCGCCAACATAGCTGAGCACATCAGTCGATGTCTTACCTGTCAGATGGTGAAGGAAGAGAAACAGAGATCCCCTACTTTATTACAGCCTCTTTCAATCCCAATGTGGAAAAGGGAGAGCGTTTCCATGGATTTTGTCGCATCATTACCATGCACCCCCAGTAGGCATGATGCGATATGTGTGATCATTTATTGGTTGACCAAGCCAACCCATTTTATTTTAGTCAACATGACATGTACACCAGTGGAGCTAGCCAGACTATACATTCAGCATGTCATCCGGTTCCATGGGATATGCAAGGAGGTAGTATCATATAAAGATTCATGTTTCACTTCACATTATTGGGGAGAGTTCATTAAGGCCTTGAGGACTGAGCTACATATGAGTTCAACTTATCATCCACAGACAGATGGGCAGTCCAAGAGGACCATTTAGACTTTGGAGGATTACTACGAGCTTTTGTTGTCGAGCGGAAGGGATCCTGGAAGGATCACCTCCCGCTAGTTGAGTTTATGTACAACAACAACTACCATGCCAGCATAGGCATGGCACCTTTTGAGCCTTGCACGGGAGGCGATGCACCACTCCCTTATGTTGGCAGCAAGTGGATGACAACACTTTGTTCACCCTGGAGATCATTGATAGATCGCTAAGCACGTGTTTTTATTTGTGTTCGTTGTAATATGTGTACTTAGTGAATCAGTCAAAACCGAGAGAAGATCTCCATTAAGAGTATCTCAGCTTTAATTTATATCCCGGGAAAGTCCGTAGTCGAACAAAGGGAGGCAAAGGAACAACTTTAGTTTAATTCAAAGATATAGATTTCCACATGGATTTTTTATGTAAAATAAATACAAAAATGAACAATGCAGGTGAATTAAGACACTAAGAAAGTACACAACTAGGCCAAATTAATTTTAATAGGAAATTAATTAGATTTGGCCTAATCGTATTTTTTGTAGAATCCTAGTCCAGTGATGAATACAAAACACATTTTTTGGAATTTTAGGAATTAAAATGCAACAATTAAAAATGCACACATTTATGGGTTTTTTCGCAATTTTTCACACAAACAGAATGAAAAAATGATGAAAATTTTACTGAAATTAAAACATGAGGATACTACATGTTTTTTTTGGAATTTCTGACAAAATGAGAATTTTGTTATGGATTTTTAATAGAAACAAAGTGAGAGTGAGTAGTTGATTCCTAATCAATTCACATTAACGAATTAACAGAATACAAATTATCTAAAAAAGGTTTTTTGTTAAGGAATCTAGAAGAGTTGAAATTTCACAAAAATAATGTCTAGGGAATTAAATAAAAATCAATTACTAAAATCACTCTACAATTTATTTAAGGCACAGGACAACTCCAATTGAGGTGAAATTTGGACAATGATTAGAACGTATTTTAAGGCATCATTCTTGATTTTTAGGAATTTATGGAGCAGCTGTGATTAAGATGAATTTAATACTTCAGATTGGGTAAAATAAGCAGAATTTCACTTGTATAATTTAATTAATTACCTGAATCTCAGAAAAATACAAATAATTATCCAGATGATAGAGAATTACTTGAGCAACACCATGATATTTTTCATTGAAATAAAAGATGCAATATTCATGTTCAAATTAAAACATAAACATAGGGTTGTCAGTGTAATGCAAAAAATAAAATTAACAAACAAGCTACATATAGGGACTGGTTTATAATAACAAAAACATAAAATATAAATAGTGCAATTTTTACAAATAAAAAAAGACCTTCCTCTCCCGGTGTTAGGGCATAAAGTGGATGAGGAAGGGTGGCGGCGGCAACGCATTGCTGGTAGAGGGAGGGAGCAGTGGCGGGTGTCGGGGTGGCGGCCGGTGTGGCGAAGCAGAGGAAGGGGGTGGGGATCTGCCGCGTATGGCAGTGCGACTGAGCACGGGGGAGGTGATGGGATGGTGTCGGCAAAGCAGTACGGCTTCGGGGCAACGCATCGCTTTACGTGGCGGAGGCGGACTGCGTCAGGGCTGCACGACCTAGAGGTGGCCACGGTTGACGTGGCAACGATGACGGCAAGAAGGTCAGAGGGGAGCTGCGGTGACCAACGGCTGGGGGAGCTCCACCGCCAGTGGCAACGATTGGAAGGGGAGCGACGGGCGGCTGCCTCCTCGGTTTTTTTGTATTTTTTATTTTGATGATGTTGTGATTTTTTATTTTATTATTTTACTTTTTTTAGTTTTCTTAAACAGGAAAAAATACAAATGAAAATGAAGGTGGACAATGGGTAGATGGATTTGGGATGCTATAATGATGATGGTAGTGGTGATGAAATGATGTGTTGGTGATGAAATGCAAAAGACAAAAAGATGTGATGAGGAAGGTGGTGATGGAAATGATAAGTGATGATGTGGTGGTAATATAAATATGATGGTGGTGACCACGACAACAAGAAAACAAAATATTTGATAAAATAAAATAACAAGAGAAATGAGAAGAAATACTTACATGATGGTCACCGGATTTACGGAGTTGCTATGCTGGACTCCTATATTTGCTTCGATCCGATTGACGAAATAAAAATCGGAGAAGATACGCGAGCTCGATGAGAAACTCGTAACGCAGCACGGATCTCACCTTAAGGAGGTCGTCGCTTGAGGATGATGCTTAGCCGCTGTCACCAACAAAACATTCCGAGCGCTCTTATTTTTATATTAGAAAGGCGGATATGGAAAAATGTGGATGTGGAAATGAATATAAAGAGAACAGAAAAGGATGTTAGAATATTGGTGGAGTTGAATGGGAGGTTAGATGAAGAATATGGGGTGGAATGAAAGTTGGTGGTAGAATAGAAGTTATTATAGAGAATGGAAAATAAATAATAAATAAATAATAAATAAATGAAGTAGGCTACTAAAAGAGAGAATAAAATAAAGAGAGAAAGAGTGGAGAATTTACAAAAGAAGACAAATAACATGTTCATTTTTTTACTTTTTCTCATTTTTATTTTTTTTTTATATTTTCAATAAGAGACATTTACAACAAAAAAGTATAATAAAATACTATAATTAAAATACAACACAACAATGATTTTTTTACATTTTTTAGTAATTAATAAATATAAAATAAAAACTGAAAAAAGAGTGAATGTTTACATTATATATATAATCTAGGTCCCGAAATCCAAATTTTACAAACGAGCTCCGATTTTAACAAAACCACTTTCATTGCATAGATAATTTTCTAACTTGAACTTTAAAATGAGTTTGGTGAATCTGGAGTTCATACGGAACGGGAATTTGGCCGAGAAGTTGGACTTTATGGCTTTATTCTCTTTAGGATCTAGGAGCATTTATTTGAGGTGAAATTTGTTTTGTATTTTTGTATTTTTATGTACATTTTTATGAACAAGCCGAAGAAAGAATTAGCCAAAAATGAGTTGAAATGAAATTATTTAAATAACATGAAGTTTTGGGCTATTTATAGGTGCAAAACTCCTTTATTTTGCGGCCTTTTATTGTTAATTTATTTTGTACAATTTAATATATAATAATTAGTGTGATTTATTTACTAGACTCATTTTGTTAATTTATTGATTTCATGGACATTTACTAGAGAATTTACTCAGAGAATTTGCTGAGATCGATGTATTGAGATGATGAATCGTGGATTCATTAATCATAGAGGAGACCTCTAGAATGGTGGAGACGGTGAGGAAGAGATTGTTGACCGCATATAGCTATCAGAAGAGCTACACCAACCAGCGATGTTGAGACCTTGAGTTTCTGGTATAATATCATCCATCCATACCCTAAATGATGTTATTCTTAATCAACCTTGTGTGTTTAAGAAGTCCTCATAACTAACAGGTTGGGGAGTTCATGTTTCTACGAATATCCTCAATGAGAGGCGTTCAACATTTCGGTGTCAAAGGCAAGCTTACACTGCGGTTTATGGGGTCATTTGAGATTTTGGTCAGAGTTGGGAAGGTGGTGTACAGAGTTGCATTTCCCCCACACCTTAAGGGCATTCACAACATGTTCCATATGTTGAATCTTTGGAAATATATCTGAGATCGTCGACATGTGATCAGTTATGAGAACTTGGTGGTGAAGCCAAATCTCTCCTTCCCTGAGGAGCCGATGCTCATACCAGACCATGTGGTCAAGAAGTTGAGGAGGATGGAGATACCTTTAGTCAAAGTTATGTGTTGGAGTCAAGATGTCGAAGAGGGGACGTGGGAACCTAAGGCGGATATGAGGGATAAGTACCTCATCTGTTCATAGGTATGGAATCGAAATCGTAGCCAACTCTCTTTGAGATTTTTATGGGTACATTTCTTTGTGAGACTTGGATGCGAGGAGGTCGGGTGTAGAAATCAACTAGAACTACCTTAAGTCTCGAGGACAAGACTTCCTTTGAGATTTTTATGATGTGAAACGCCTGAAATAGGATCTGGGCTTAATTGCAAATTATGTATTTATATAGTCTCCAAAAAAATCATTTGAGTAGTTCTTTGCGTAGAAATCGCGAGACCTTTCCAACGAACCTATGAACGTAAAAATATGAGTTCGGGAGTATGAGTTACAACTATTTTAACGAGTCAGGGTTCAAGCCAAATCCGGATCCGCATCAAGATCCGGATCCGAATTTTGACCCAAATAGAAAACCCTCAAATCAAACCTCCTCTCCCAATCTGCCCAAATCTGAATCAGCCCCATTTCCTCCTCCTCTCTCCTTACTGGAGTGTCGCTAGAGCTCACCGGAGCACCTCGGATCGGCGGTCCAAGACCATCCCCGAGTAGAGAAGGATGAGGTCCTTCTCGTGTGCTGCTTCGCATCGTGAACGAGGCACCGAGAGCTTCGTTCTTCGTTGGTGAAGAAACCGAGGAAACGAGATCCTCGAGGTACGTGGTCCCCTTTCCTCTTGTTGTGGGTTTCACACGATCGTTATGCGACTAATCTCAAGCTTGTTTGGTTGCCTAGTTCTCTCTCAATGACAGATCATGGTTACATATATACATATGTATATCTTTGTTATGTATGTATTTCTAATCATAAATAAGAAGTCCTCTCGCACATTAAGTTCACAAACCAAATTTTTTTGTCATTGATATCTAGCAGCACATGCATATCTTTGAAAGCCTTATGTTGTTATAGACAATAAACAACAATTGTCGTACATATCAAACATTATCTATGAAATAGAGGGTAATCATGATCTCCAGCAAACTTTATAAATTTTGTTCCCTATTGTCAAAAATGTGTGGCCTAACGTGGAACCAAAAGGGTAACCTATTTTGTGTTGAGGGGTTCAATACAAGGAAGATAGAATCTGCAATGATATGCATGAATGAGTTGTGCCATAGTTTTGATTCAGGAAATGGACTTATTTTATTGTCTATCTATTGGGGGTTCCAAAAAGCATTTGCCTTGACACTTCACAATGATGTCCTGGTTCATGATAGTCCACAACATGTGGTCCTCGATGATTGTTTCTTTTCTTGGCATCATCGTCGAAGAGTTGGTAACCATGAATCATTCATTTTTTAACTTGCTGCTAAGTGCACGCATTCTCTTGTCTAATTTCTTTAGTAGTCCCGTGACTGATCTAATAATTCAAGCACTCCTAGGATGTCATTAGCATAGAAATGGTTCTTACCCCTAACTTGGTTATGAATTGAAATTATCTTAGAAAAGCATAGATAGCCCTCTAATTGGTGCAGAATTTAGGGAGCTTGGGCTGCAAATGCACGTGTAGCCACAATAATAAAAATTATCACGTAGGAATGGAAATTATGATGAATACAATATTTTATTCCCGGTTGAAGTGGAACCATCCGTTCCCCTTCATTTCAGTTCAGTATCTTCTTTTAAAATTCGGTAGATCGAGGCTTAGCTTAAATTGTCATCAATGATTATTTTAAATCCTCAAATCTGGACACAGAAGTCTGCTCTTTTCTTTGCTAGAATGAACTGTCTTGCAATCTATGGAGCTTGTGGGACACAACCAAAACTCCGTTCATAGAGTTCAGTTCAGGGACATATTAGTAAATATATCTCCTATGGGCAGTGCAAATCAAACTATTGTGTTTGTAGCATTAAATTAGTGCATTTGGCAGGTCGTGGGTTCTTTTTGTTGCCTTACCAGAAAAAGATTGATGAGATTTGATGGAGCGTTATGGTGATTTCCTTCTGCTCTCATTTTCGCAATCCATGATGGTTCTATTTGGGTGCATTTACCAAAGACCTCAGGGGGATACACAACTTCTGAGAATCATTTTGGACGTAGTTGCTTTATTGAGAAGGAACCTAACTCCCAACAATAACAACAAACGCTCTGAAGATGGTTTACTTCTAATAACTTTTATCTTCCGTTCTAAATCTGAAGATTTTCGATTCGTTCTAAGCATGGGTTGTAAGTGAATCATTCCCAAAATCATGTCTACTCTTAAGCAAGGTTTGGGAAGTAGTTGCACTCGTAGGGATTGGTTTACCAGCTTCATCTGATCTGATCATGGTATTTTATGTACGGTTAAAACTTACATACAAAAATCACGTAGCCAGGCATCTTGATGTCTCAAATAAATCACTGTTGTTGTTGCAATTATGAGGATTTTCCTCAAATGGTGGAATTACCACGAAGATCGGGTAGTGGGGTAGTTGTCGTCAGGGAAAGGGCATGCACCCTTGGGGCCCCGTATAGAAGCTTAGAGATTTGCGATCCCAACTGCTACTTCGTAGCTGCGACGGTTAGAGGATATGTTACTTGGTACACCGAGGAGTCACCACGGGGTGTTTAGCCTTAGCACTTACATGCCTTTAGCCCAGTGCTTTGAGTGCGGGCCAAATACTCATGGTCGGTCGTCTAATGTTTCGCTTGTTCACTTAGAGTTAACACTCGTATACTTGCTAATGTAGGCCACATTGGTTAGTATTCCGAGTAGGAACGCTAAGCAGGGAGTTCCTGAAATGTGATTAATGAAATTGAGAATGAGATATAATTCTCCGATGTATAAGGAGGATTGGGTTCGTCGCGATGATTCGCGGGTTGGAATCTTAATTGTGAATAGGAAGTACAGTTGTGGAGTGGGGCTAAGTGGACGTGTTGGGAACTTAGTTATGATGCATTGTACCATGTCGCATGCCTACAGAGGCACTCCAACCCTAAGGTATTATTTTTGCCTTAGAGTCATAATATGAGGTCTCATCCAGACCAAGACCAGAGACTATCCATGAAGCTTGGTTACTCATATCCTTATCAAATAATAATATTTAGAATGCAATTCTTTGTAAGATCAGTTACCCCAGTTGTTTCACACACTTTAATTATATCATGAATGTTGTTATAAATTTTATATATTATTGAGCAATTTTTCTCATAGTACCTACGTGTGAATCCGCAGGTTCTCACGAGAAGTCGCAACAGTGATCGGTACTTGTTACTTAGAGCAACTTCTTTTTGTGCAGTTACATAGCTCCCTTTTTGTTGTATAGTTGCTTGTAGTTTCATTGTTCTTCTTTACTTGTATATTTTTTAGAGACATGGCGAATATAATTATTGAGATTATTATTAACTTTTGGTGTTATTTATGTATTTTCATTTCTTCATGTACCTTTCATGTTATTTATCAAGGGATTTTCTCCTATTTAAGAGAGCCCAACGGTCCTATGAATAACAGGTCATTTTGGTTTTCCCCAATATGGTATCAGAGCAACGATTCTAGATAGGGGTTCCTGTATCCCCCCTACCCCTCGGTCGTACCCCCTCCTCCTCCTCGTGCACCACCCTACATCGCGCCCCCTCCCCGCGTGCCCCGCCCTATGCAATGA
This sequence comes from Ottelia alismoides, assembly GCA_037367405.1. Lineage (NCBI taxonomy): Eukaryota > Viridiplantae > Streptophyta > Magnoliopsida > Alismatales > Hydrocharitaceae > Ottelia > Ottelia alismoides. The sequence goes on along the minus strand of JAZKJV010000316.1, from coordinate 386,135 downwards.
CATCCCCTGCCCTCGTCCCCCCCCCCACCTCGCCCCGCCCCAGCGCCTCCCCCCACCATGTGTACCGTGATCCACAGCCCATGCGCTCCCTGCCCCACCGCCTGCGCACTGGCAGCATCACACGCCTCCTTCCTCACCGCATTGCGCATCCTCGACTCTCACATTGCGATGTGTGCATCGTGCCCCCCTGCATGCTTCACACCCAATTGCGCATCGCGCCTTGTTCCTGCGTGTCACGCCTGCTCCTGCGCTCGTCTGTGCATGCGCGTACATCCACCCCTGCGCATGACCACACCTGCCTATGCATACATGTTGCACATCTGCACCATATGCCACCATGCCCTGTGCACAGGTGTGCAAGTGCAACTGCGTGCATCGTGCATGCATCTTGCGTACATCCTGCTTGCATCTGTATGCATGTTACGTGCATCTGCATGTCCCTGCAAGCATCGTTCGTACATCTACGCGCATCGACATGCATCGATGCACTTGGAAACCCTAGCCTAAAACAACAAGATATGAGGATGATTTTATGAGTCTACAGATACAATCAATCCTCTTGTGTACACTCATTTATAAAAGTCTACTCCTCAGTTTTGTTCTGGATTTTGGCATTCTTGCTACCATGTCAAAGAACAAGGGTGATATCTTTTCGTCTGGTATCTTCAAGTGCCCGGCTCCCCCCGTGAAGATGGATGGGACCAACTACGAGTTGTGGTCCATGCAGTTTCTTACCCCGATGCAGTCCATAATAAGGAGCACATTCTGACGGATCCAGAGCTAGAGGACAAGACTGGGCTAATACTTCTTCGAAGCAAGATGATGCCTATGCTCCCATTTGGCGCTCTGGGATGCTCACCACAGAGATTTCCAATGATATTGTCAATCAACCCACAACAAAGGTTGTGTGGGATATCTTAGCAGCCACGTATGGACATGAGAAAAATGAGAGCAAAATTTATAGTTGTAGTTTGATATTTTTTCGACCAAGCAGAATGGCCGATCTCTTCATGCACACTTCTCGCATTTTAGAGGCATGTTTGAGCATCTGCATAGCTGCATGCCTATTACTACGAGCACTGAGCAACTGAAGTCATATCATAATGCAACTCTGAGTACGATGCAATACGTTCTCAAATTCTTATTGGAGAGACGATACCTCCAATGGAGGAGGTTTACAAGAGATTGGGTAGAATTACTACATCATCTACTGTTATGTCTCAAACTTCTTCTACTATGGCAGCGTCTCGTGGCTGAGGAAATACTACGTAGTTCTAGCACATGATCGAGGAGCATGTCATTAGCGACGTCCATGTACACATTGGCACCGTCCTGGTCATTTTGAGGATACATGCTATCAGAAGCATGGGTATCCATCCTCCGCCCGAGTTGCTGAGCAAACCGAGTCTCCTTCTACACCTGCACCAGCTCATGATGCACGCTTTGACGATATTGTTTCCAAGCGTCGAGAGATGATGACTACTCCAACTACTTCATCTGCAAGTTCTTCAGATGTTACACATATTGTCAGAGCCTCTTTGAGTACATCAGGTGTTGCTTATGCCCTTACTAGTAGCAACAGTTCGGATTTCTCTAACTGGATCATGGAATCTGGCTCATCTCATCATATGTGTGGCGATCGAGCACAATTTACTTATTACAGGTCTATCCCTCTGGGTGGATTAGTGGTGATTGCTAATGGTGTTCATCTACCCATTGTTGGATAGGGGGTTATTGTTATAGCTCCCTCGATGCATCTGCAAAATGTCTTACATGCTTCAACATTTCAGATGATTCTTTTGTCTATTAGACAGATTACAAAAGATTTACATTGTCGTGCCATATTTGATCCTTCTTCTCTTGTGTTCCAAATCATACTCACAGGCAGGGTGATTGGATGTCATCGTGAGCAGGGGGGACTTTACAAACTTGTCCAAGCTCTGTGTGCAGGGGTTGCTACTATCCCTTCTTGACCTGTCTCCCCGTTTCTCTGGCATCTTCGCTTTGGACACCTTCCTCTGCAGAAGCTATATCATGTCCTCTCGTAGATCTCTACTTGTAATAGTTTGGAGTGTGAGGCGTGTCATCTTGGAAAGCACCATCGTTCCTCTTTTCTAAGTCGTCAGAGTCGTCACAGCGATCAGTTGTTTGAGTATCTAGGGTCCTAGTCGCGTTCCTGATCACCAGGGACATGGTTTTATATGGTAACTGTAGATTATTATTCTAGATTATCTTTAGTATTTCTGATGAAGAATAAGTCTGAAGCTGATTGTATTATCAAATCTTTCCTTATTGAGATTACAAATATTTTTTCTGCTAATGTTAAATTTATTCGCATTGATAATGCTTTGGAGTTTTCTACTTTATAGCTATACAACTTCCTTAGATCTATTGGTGAGGTTTTATCAAACTTTGTGTACTTACACTTCACAACCAAACGGTATTGCTTAACGCAAACACCATCATCTTTTGGATGTCACAAGGACTCTTTTCATTCAGAGTCGAGCTCCCCATTCATTTTGGGGTGATGTGGTTCTTACTGCATGTTACTTGGTGAACTGCATGCTATCCACTATGCTTGGAGAAAAAGTTCCATTCTTGATTGTTTTTCCCGAGAAGGACTTATTCCCACTTACCTGTAGAGTCTTTAGATATGTGGCATTTGTCCACAATTTTACTCCTGGTCGTGACAAGCTCTCTCGTAGAGCTGTCAAATGTGTGTTCGTTGTCTATTCTCGTACCCAAAAAGGGTATTGATGTTTTGATCATGCTGAAAGAAAATATTACATGAGTGCAGATTTCACATTTTTTGAGTCTATTATGTATTTTTCTCCTATAGGTGATAGGTTGTCTAATGTTGACTCTGGTGAGGATATATTCATTCCTTCACCAATGATATCTCCACCACCAAGTCCTCATACTCAGTCTCAGTCACCTCCACCTCCTCCACCACCTCCTCCTCCACCTCTCTCTACCATGACTCAGCTCCTACCTCGTTTTTATTTTCACAGGCCCTCTACTCGCCCCTGTACTCATGCGCCTTCCCATTCATCCAACACGCCCCATGTATGTGGTGAACACATTATTTCTACTGATGGCACTGGTGCGATGCTTGATTTTCAAAATACTACACATGAGAATCTGATAGGAGAGAACAGAGAGGTTAATGACCTTGATGTACATATTGCCTTGAGAAAGCCTCGTCGCAACTGTGCTAAGAACCCTCTAGCTATGCATGTTTCCTTGGACCATCTTTCAGAGAATTACATGAAGTTTGTTATGGGCCTCTCAGCTATTATGATACCACAAACATATCAGGAGGCCATAATGTATAGCAGTTGGTGACTTGCCATGGAAGAGGAGATGGACATTCTATAGTCTCGTAGTACCTGGAGTATTATTTCTGCCCCTTCAGGTGCATCTGTTATGGGGTGTAAATGGATATTTACAGTGAAGCAGCAGGTGGATGGCACTGTGGATCGCTACAACGCAAGGCTTGTAGCACGTGGATTCACCCAGACCTATGGGGTGGATTATTAAGATACCTTCTCTCTAGTGGTTAGACACTCAACATTGTGTATTCTCATATCAGTCGATGTTTCACGTGAATGACCTCTTTATCAACTTGATGTGAAGAATGCATTTCTATATGGAGATTTACAGGAGGAAGTTTATATGCAGCAGCTACTAGAGTTTGTTGCTGAGGAGGAGTCTCGGAAGGTGTGTAGGCTCCACAAGGCGATTTAGGGCCTGAAGTAGAGCCCTAGAGCTTGTTACCATAAGCTTTCAGAGTTGATAGAGCATCAGGGATTTGCTCGGTCCACTGCGGATCATTCACTTTTTCTCAGAAGACACGGAGAGGTATAGTTGATATTCTTGCCTATGTTGATTATATTATTGTCATTGGTGATGATGAGCAGGGAATTCAGGCAGCCAAGGAGATCCTAGGTTAGTAGTTTGTGATCAAGGATCTTGGCAAACTCAGATACTTCCATGGATTAGAATTCTCCAGGAACCATTATGGTCTTGTGATGACCCAAAGGAAGTTTGTTACTGACCTTTTATTAGAAACATGTATGATAGGGTGGCTACTACTCCTATGGATTCAAGTACGAGATTATATGATGACGATACCGAGGAGATAGATAAGAGGATATATAAGAAACTAATGGGAAGCTCCTATATGCTACCATCACCAGGCTAGATATATGCTTTATTGTTAGCAAGGTGAGTCACTTCATGGAGCATCCCAGGATGGTGCATATGGATGTTGTTTATATGATTTTGAGATATCTGAAGTCTTTACCATGTACTAATCTTTTATTCAGTAAAAGCACGTCTCTTGACATCACATCATGTGCAGACATAGATTACACAAGATGTTGTAGGGACAGGAAGTCTACATCTGGGTTTGCTATATTTGTTGGCAAATCACTCGTGTCATGGACAAGTAAGAAGAAAACTGTAGTTTCTAGATCTAGTGCAGAGTCCAAATACAGGGCCATGGCTCAGGGATACACAGAGATGATGTGGGTCAGGTCTGTTCTGACTGATCTTACTGTTGATGTTCCTCTTCCTATTCAGCCCTATGTGATAATCATGACGAACTATTTATTGCAAATAATTCCACATTCTATGACCATACAAAGCATATAGAAATGGATTTCCACTTTACAAGAGACATGATTCAAAAGGGTCTCATATCTACCTCTCATGTCTCTATTGGAGATCAAATTGCATATATATTCTCCAAAGCACTTACTGAAGGCCCTTTCCAAAGATGTTGTTGCAAGCTGGGCATGATAAACATATATGCTCCAGCTTGAGGGGGAGTGTTGAGATTATTATTAACTTTTGGTGTTATTTATGTATTTTCATTTTTTTTCATGTATCTTTCGTGCTATTTATCTAAGGGATTTTCTAAGAAAGCCAAGGGGTTCTATGAATAACAAGTCATTTTGGTTTTCCCCAACAATAATGTATGAATGGACACTTTTTGTATGCATACATGTATATTTTTGGTGGACATGGGTGGAAATGGAATGTAGTGGTGAACTTGTTATGAATGGAAAGTAAATTTTAAAATTTCAGTCTTTATGCTATTCTCCTGCTTTACATTCAATTGTGTATTTCAAGTGCGGAAATGTATGTGTGTGGAATCAGTTTGCGGAGTGCCCAGATCCTAGGGAGACAGGCGTGATGCAGGGATTTGGGCACTAATAATTGTAGTGTGCCTCGCTCAGTCTGGAAGGTACTTGTATCCAATGATGGTGTTAATCTCCCAAAACAAGGGTTGATTTTATTCCAGTTAGTTTAATCAACCTTGTTATCAATCCTAATTTTATATTAGGTTATCACTGTAGGTATTAATGAGCACAAAAATATCGTCTACCAATCAGTCCGAGTTCCGTTTATCTTAAGTGATAAAACATAGGGAGGAATTGATAAAACCTAATGTGCAAAAACTATGATGTATGCTCGGATAGAAGACTGATAGTGTTTCCCGACACTCTTCATGTGTGACGCATAACTGAATCGAACTTATTCTAAATGAATGCATCCGATAAAAATGCTCTTAAGCAGAAAGTTTTATTGGCAATTTGATTTATGCTTTGGCTAAATATAACGATCTACATTGTGTATAGTTATGTGATTTGTACCCTACAATTGTAACTAAGCGTAAGCAAAATAAATGTTATTCTATCGGAAGTGTAGGTCCTAATTCTACGACACAACACACTTGGGTCATTGTCAACAAGTATCAAAGCATGTCCAAGTATCCCCATAAAAATTAAATTCAGTTTGATTATAAGAAATAAGGGTTCAATGAAACTCTTTGAAAACACAAAAAAAAAATAAATCTAGTCTAATCTCCCTCACACAAGAATTAAAAATTTATTAATATTATTTGTGGATCCTTGAATTTTTTCCAAAATGCTCCAAGCAATTTATCTACAAAGATAGAAAATATGGTTGGTCTCAGATAAGAAAGAAATACATAAAATAAAAAGAAACTTAATGGAAAACAAAATAAAATAAAAATAAAAGAAACTTGACACAAAAATTAAAATCACAATAATTAATTACAAAAATTAATCTAAACCCCTAAAGATTCATCGTTCTCGAAAATCCCACATCTTTAAGAACATATAATTGAAGTATAGGAGGTGGAATACAATCTATTAAAAACTACAACTCTAGAATATTGCGCAGTATTTTTAACTTGGTAAGTGTACCAAAGTTGAACTCAGGAAAAAGTGATATTTAGTTACATGATTTAAAATAAATCTAGGCAATCAAATAATTACAACAATGATCTCTATGTTAGAAAATACAAAATAAAGAAAATATATGCAAATAAATAGAAAGAGAAGCGAAGAACATGATATGCGATTTTTTTATCTTTAATCCTTAATTAAATGCTCAAGTCCTCTAAGCAATTCACAAAATCTAAAGAGATGAAACCAAGAAATATATTTGATTTAACTCAAGGTATGCAAGCTACAATATATAACTATCCTTGTAAATTATGTGATCAATGATAATCCTCAATATGAATTGATTTCTAATGTCCCTGTAATTCAATTCTTAAGGGAGTAATTAAAATACAATGAAGTCAGTAGATAATTAATAAATCGTTATCCATAGAGTCCTTATAGAAATAGACCATCATATATTTTAAAAATCCTCACAATAGTCAACATCAAAGTGAAACCTTAATTACGATAAGCTCTGATCAGGTTAATATGCATACAATATGAAAGTGGGTAAAGAAAGATTCTAAATGACATATTATATGCTAAAAATAGTGTGCCAATGAGCAAGATATGCAATAAACAAGTTTTAAAGAGTAAATACAAATAAAAAGAGGTTTTTATATCAAAATAGTCATTGGGAGGACTTATCTTTAATTCTCAAAACCCAGAGGGATCTCTACTTCAATTTGCCCTAATGGAGGCATAAGAACAAGTCATGAAACTTTAAGGAGCCCAGCTGCAAAATGTCATAGGTCACGTGCGCTAGGCATGTGATGGAGCTTTTCAGTGATTTGTGGATAAGCAGGGTCGCCCAAAGCTGTGGGCTAGGGTGGATGGCTACAACAGCTCTGATGACTCGAGGGGGGCTGATCCAAGTTGCCGAAATTGGGCGTGCGTTGACAGTCTTAATCTACCAAGTTCTTTATCCAACGAAGGATGGAGCTCAGACCTGGAGCATTATTCTCTGTGCCAAAGATCGAAGACATGTTGCCTCCTCTTCCTTTTTGTGTGATGTTTGTGAAGCTTGGAGCGAGGAGGATGCCGAAGGAGGATCTTCTTTTCCCTACCCATAGATGTGTAGAGCGTATGCTTAGAAGGAGCGTTGATTCTTGTATCTGCAAGGGGTTAGAAGTAATCAAGGAATAGGAGAAGGGAATGGGGCTCCTAGTAGTGAGTGTGGATGATCAGAGCATAACTCATGCTTGTGCGAGGTCAGAGACATAGGGGATACCTGGAATGAGAGAAGGGAAGCATAGAGTAAGATTGAGGGGGTGGAATCGAAACGAGTGGATAATTTTGATTGGGAAATAAAGAAGGGGAGAAGGGTGCATGTTCGGTTAAGAAAAGATGAAGGAGGGCAATGAAATTTACATAAACAACCTGGAAGTAAATCAAGAGTGTAGAGGGGCAGAGCGGATCGCCTGTGGCAATGGCCTGATGGTCGAAGGACTTTGGCTAGTCTTTTATCAACAATCGGCATAGGAGGAGCTTGTGCAACTGAAGGTTACACTGCAAGTATGGAGCAAGAAGTTTATAGGATCTCGCCAACCTCTTGCTCATGGTTGATCGATAAGGATCCTGGACCCGTCACCTCCAAGGTCCTAGAGGTGGAGTGGTTTTGAGAAAATGGTGGATGGGGAGCGAGATGTTGTTTAAGGACTTCTTATATGCTAAAGATGGGGCATTTTAGGGCAAAAGAGGAAGAGCTGGTGTGATGGTGAAGGTTCCTGATGTTTGTGGGTTACATACAGAGGGGAGTAATAGCAGGTAATGATCAATAGTGATCGGGAAATGATGGAGAAGATGGTGGTCTGTAATGTCTCAAGGGGAAGTTGGAGGAAGATGATGACATCATGTGCCATTGAATCAAGATGGATCTAACGGTGGGGGAGAGTGAAGGGAAGTCAAGTGCGAGGTACATGGCTCGCTCGTGAGGTGCATGTGAGGGAGCTAAGAGGTGGGTCAGACAAGATCATGGTCATCGGATTAAGATCTATCCAACTACCTTATATGATGGCAGTAGATGACAAAAACCTTTGACCTATTACGGTCAAGGCTGACTAGGCGTGAGGTGGACCACTGAGGGAACTCCAAGTGGCGTGGATTTATTGACCAACTATTTGACCATGGCGGAAAATAAAAAAAATACAAAAAGAAATAGGAGGAAAAATCAAATCAAAAAGTGGTCAACATGAAAGTTGTTGATCTCAATGAGATCTACAACTTTGAAGAAACACAAGTAAAATTAGTCATACGTAATAGCTACAATTTTATATAGATATTAATTGCCAATAAACCCCTATGTTCTTTTGTATTTTGTGATTTTTTTATTTTTATTTGATTTTATATAGTGGAATAATATATACACAACATATACATAATTAATATATTTTTTTAAGTATTTTATAGGTTAAGAAAAATGTGAACTAAAATCACTAAAGATAAAATATGCACAAAATATATGGGGTCTGGACTTCTCATTTTCTTTGGATTTCGTGATTTTTATGTACTTTATTTCCTTAAGCTAAGTTAGTAGATAATTCAAAGAATATAAATGAAGAAGAATTATGTTAAAATACTTAGTATTTGCACATAAAATAACAGGTTCAAGTTCAACAAAAACCAAGGTTATTTCATTACAAAATTTAGCTATAATTTCATGCACTATTAATGAAAGTTAATTAATAAATTTTAAGAATTTGAATTAGTGATTTTCTAAGGGCATTTCGCTAAAATTTTCTTTATAGAGTAATGAATCATGGATACATCAGATTTCTCGATCTCACTAAGTCAACTCTTTAACTTAACACATCCGACACCTCTGAATTTCTATTCCTATGCAGAGGACCTGCATCAAGAGGTCGGTCAGATATCAGCCTTTGGAATAAGGATTGTCATCTCTTTCTCAGTTGGTGATCCTCTCTTAACAATTATTTGATGGTACTAGATGAGTCCTCAATCCAACTCTTTAGATATCATCTCTGCACCAGCCTCTAGGATTCAACCATTGAATCAGCAACTATATGATTAGCAAGATGAACATGGTACATAAACCTATTTGTACGAAGGGACCTTTATAAGGGCATTAACTTTTAATCTCATATAGGGAGTGAAAATCAATAACTTTTTTGATATAAAAGGATTACAATAACAATTATTGTACAAGTGGTTCACCAAGGGTGCAAATGTCTAATAGTCTGTTAGGTTTGGGCAAGGGATTCGGGAAGTGTAGCGACGTGGAGGACGAGGATGAGTTCGAGACTTGGTTAAGGAGGATACAGGAAGTGGGTCATGGGCGCATTGACTATTGTGGAGGTGGCATGAGCAAGGCAAGAACGGAGAGGATGTTGGGGCTTAGCCGAAGCTTATGGAAGGAGGAAGATAAAGTCTCAGTCATTCAATCGGTGAGACAAAAAATGAACAGTTAAGTGGACGGGCATGGCTGGAGGAGAGGGTGGTGACATGTGGTGGCTCCCGAAGCGGCCATGTGTCGTTACCATAAAAAATCAGACCCAAAAATCAATGAAAATTTAAGTTAAAAAATCAAACAACTTCAAATCAAAAGTGTTCTTCATTAAAGTTGTTTGTGTCGATAAGATGCACAATTTTATAAAGGGATCAAAATTAAAAGACGTCATTTGTACAAACTATGAAGTTTTGTGGTATCTACCCATATGAAATGCCAAATTTTCGCATTTGCAATTTTTTTTAATAAAATAAGAATTGATAATAAAACCAAGTAAAATAGAATAAAAATATTTACACATTAATGTAATTTTTGAGATTTTTAATAATTGAGAAAATAAATAAATAAAATAAGTAAGATTTATGTATATACTTTATATACAGACTCAAAACTATTCTTTTTCTTTGAATTTTAGATTGTTTTAAATTCAGACTTTTGCACACTTTATTAAAACATAAATCAAAGAAAATAAATAGAAAGAAACAAATAGAATATAGTTAATTATATACATAAAATTATAAGTTAAGTTAGTAAATATGTACAATATACAATTTGGACCCAAACCCATGTTTCACATATGAACTCATATTCTTTTGAATTAAGTATTGAGTTTTAGATAATTTAGTGTACATTAATTCAAAAGTGATTACAGGCTCATAGGATATTTGGCTTTGCATCTTTTTATTTTAAAACTAGGATTTGTTTCTATTTAATATATACAAGTTAGTATTTTATGAGAATTTTCCTTTATTAATGTTAGTATTATGTACATAATGTTAATTTTATTTCATTTAGAATTTATATAAAATAAGGAAAAATGAGCGAAGTTGGGCTAATATATAGGTGAATTATATACACACAATTATTGGCTTCTTATTAATGCAAAATATATATAAATGATAATATGTAGATATTATTTACATGTGCATGAATGATATTAATGCACTGTTAATTTCTTGATGCAATTAGTTACTTGGGAACATAACTCTGTATCATCTTTTTAAGTGATAAATCATCCGTGCCCACCATTTTGAATAGCCACATCCTTGACTATCTATTGGATAATGAACAATAGGCCCCTGGTCCCTTGATGTAGTACGAGGTAGGTACGCTCGACACGAACTTGTCCAAGTGAGCATTAAATGATGTGTGAGAAAAAATGTGCAACCACTTAAAATGAACAATCATGTAATTAAAATCTCATGTATTTAAACCATACCTTCGATGAGTGGTCTAGAAGCATTTGCCTTTTCCTGCAGTGTTGATAGCTTGCTAAATTCTATTGTACCCAAAAAACCGACTAGTGTGGTACCATGTTGTTTGTTGCATGCCCGAGCCACTAACATAGTAAGGACATTGGGCCTTGAAGTGACCCAACTGTCTATAGTAGAAACAAATTCCTGCTTGGTTGAGGAAGAGTGCCTCCAGAAACCAAGCTACCTTCCCCAGATCTGCGACTCTGTCCACGTATCGGGGGATGGGAAGGTTTTGCACCATGATTGGCTAAGGACTACCGCAAAGTAGGAATTGAAGCAGGTCCACTAGCTGGTTGTGTACCAGAGTCGCTAGCTCGAAAAGGACACTAAACTTTGATATGGTTGTATTGTCCATAGTGATAACACTTATAGGCATTTGGTCTAATCTTTCCCCCAAAATGAACATAGCATGTACACCAATTGTGAGTGTCATTATTGTTGCACAATGACACCACTCTCTACGAGGATGATTACAGTCTCGACATGTTGTTCAACTGAAATGTCGAGGTGGTAACTTGCTTGTGTTCCCCCATCCGCATTGCCCTCAATGCCACCTCCTTTTTAAGAATGGGATGATGCGAGCAGTGCTCCAGATATTGGAGCCATTCCATCACCTCCTAGAAATGTTGTATGGCCTGAACCAGTAAGGCCAATGGTTGTGCAACATTGGTGTCAACACGATTTGTCATGGTTCTACATAGAGAACCATAGTATTAGTACTTATTTTTATTTTATGAGATATATGTGGACATGTATAGTACTTTTTTTATGCTATATGTGTCTGATTAAAAGGCTCTCAAACACAATCTTGTACTTTGAATACCACTGAGGAATTACGCATGTGGAATAGGGTGGAGTGTTACGGCTCTGATACCAAACTATCACCCCCCAAGATCTGAATAAATCCAATACTTGTAATGCCATCCCACATTTTAACCGTAAAGATACAATAGAAACATAACATAAAGAGACAGTAGAAATTGCAACAGACCTTTTCCATTTACATTCAACAAGTAACCATGTCCACAAATATAACATAACATGTACTCATGAATGTGCATACACATATGCATACAAATATCCAAAATAGATGCAAGTAAAGGAAATAAAAGGCATAAAATGTGTACATACCAAAACTAACAAAAACAACAACAACAAAATCATACCAAGCTAAACAAGTCACTCATCGTTGCAGTTCCTCCTGAGAACCTGCTAGATTCAGGAAAGCATGTACATCATGATCAAAGTTGCCCAGTATTGTGTTCAACAACTAAATAAGAGAATTTCTAGAGGATAGAAATGTAGAAAATCAGGTAATTGTATAAAATCAAAATCTCATTGTAATTGATTGGAAAACCTAGGTCCCTAATCCATAGCCTTATTCTTGTCCTTATCCTTGTGATACCATCTTTGATTCAAAACATGGATCTCACAGTTTACCATGTACCAAGTACATCCTATACTTTACCGTGTGTCAATTCAAAACCCGCACGTTACTGTGTGCCAACCCTCATCACTGATCACTAATCGACCCTAGAATGTCTAGCCTTAAAATCGTCCTAAGCCACCTCCTTTTGATAAACCCACTACTCTAAAAACTCCTTTCTTAAGACTAACACTCAAGATAATGATCAGTGTGGCCTATACTAACTAGTACCTAAATGCCAACCTTAAGTGAAAGAAGTGAAGTATAGACAACCGACCATAACTAATAGGCACCGCACATCTGAAATAAAAACCGTACACCTATGCATCAAGTAGTATGTCCCTCGACCAATGACATACTAAGATCGTGATTATCTAAGCTTCTAATCAGGGCCCCAAGAGCACATGGCCCTCCAATGGTGGCACTACTCCAAGCTACCCCCATGCCAATGAAAGTCAGACACCATGACATGAAACTGGAACTACAGTTGGAAACTCAATCGTTGGTCCTAAGAGCCAAAACTCAGACATGAAGATGAACGTAAAATGCCCAAATCTCATCCTAAGTAAGCCTCATCGAATCCATTAAAAAACCACGAAACACCCTAATTAATTTGTAAATTTATTTTGTAGTTAGGCAATCAAGATTAATAAAAAAGATCACTTAATTTAATATTAATTAATTAATGCAAAAACAATCACATTTATTTTATTTGGGCAAGCCCAATGTTAAATAGAGGGAGGCCACTTTATCCTTAAGATTATTTTTAGATTATTTAGAGATTGATTTTTTAAGGTTACAATCTTTCTTTTTTATGCATATAAATTGTGGAATGCAATTTTGCCCAAGTATATGGGCTATTCTGCAATTTTTCAGTCAATTCAACTCCAAAAATCCTCAAACGTTGCCAGAATTTTAATGCATGACTGCAGTTTTTTAGAATTTTCATATGAGTGTTAAAAGAGATGAAAATTCAAGCTAAGTTCAACAGTTAAATTATCATTTTCAATCAAATGAGGTCAACAAATTCTCAAACTTAGCTAGAATGATATGCATAGGAAATCAAGCTATTGTGAATTTTTGATATTTTTCTAATGTATTATGTTTTTTTAATGAATTAAATAATGCAATATAGTTTATTATTTGTGATTTAACTTTAATAAATATCAAATGGAAGTTATTTTGAGAGATAAATTTATCTGATAGCTCTGTGTATTAGGAATCCAAAATAACTTTAATTTCCAAAATTACCGTCTAGTTGACTAATTAAATACATTATAGAAATTACAAATATATTTACTCATAGAAATTAATGCATGTATATAAGATGAACTTTAGGGGCAATATAGGGAACACTTAATTCATCTAATTTGATTTTTCAGAAATTTTCAGAATAATGATTAATTTAATATGAATTTCCTAAGATAAGGAAAAATATTATAAATTTCACCTAGATAATTATAATAAAATGATTTAAGATAAAAAAATTCTACCTAATTAATCACAAGAAAGAATCACTTATCCAATACAATGTAATTTTTGGAATAAATATAGCATGAAAAATTGAGGCTTAAAGAAATACTCTAATACAAGAGTTTATATGTAAATAAATTAAGGGATATTTACACCCATAACCCTGAGTAACTTTGTAATTATCCCAAAAACCTTCGATAATTCATAATTACGTGAGAACCCCCGAATAATTACTCCATCTCACTCTCATAATCCATTGTTTGTTTAAACCAATAACCCAACCACACCATCAAGTTAATGTAACACATCTTTAATCCAACGACTATGATATAAACTCAAAAAAAAGAAAAAGACATCTCTCCTCCCCCTCCCCTCTGCCCATAGACCTCCATCTCCCTCCTTGTCCCCACCACCTTCAGACCCAAGCTTCAATGACCACTTCCTCTCTTGGGCCTCCCTCTACCCTCCTCCTTCGTTACCTCTAATATCATCGAGGTCACCTCTCGCTGGCGCTAGAGATCTAACCTTGATCGCCTCCCCTTCGCCCCTCCTCCCTTCACATCTACCTCACCCTCACACTCATCCCCCTTCTCGAGATCTCCCTTATCGTCATCCGCTCAGCCCTCCACCATCCTTAGTTCTCTCCCTCCGACGCCACCATATCAATGATCTTGATGCCCTCTAAAACCTCATCCACACCGACGACCCCTTCCTTCTCCTTCCCGTAGTTGGCTCCCTCCCCTTCCACATCTCCCTCGATTGCACTATCTACCACCTCACGCAGTCTGGAAGACTCGAGTCTTTGCTCTCTGCCTTCAAGCAGATGCGTGTGGAGAGAATTGCTCATTACCTCGATGCCGTGAAATTTGACTCCCTCTCTCTGATGAGATGAAAGGACATGGATACCATATGTCAGTCTTGATGTATTCCTCTCTCATTGAGTCATTTGTTAAGTCCAGGAAGTTGGATTCCGGCTATGCCTGTGGGATGAGATGCAGTCCATGGGATTCATGTAGAATTTTTCTCTACGGGGCTACGCATGGACAACTTCATCCTCCAGCAGCTCTTTGAGTCATGCATAAAGGTCGATAAGTACGAATCTGCTCGCCCCCTACTGGATTCTTATGTGGGTGTTGCTGCCAAGGTCGACCTGATGATGTACACTTCAATCTTTGCCCGCCATGTTCACTGCAAGGAGGATGAGAAGGAAAGGAAACTGATGGGGCCATTGAGTTCGACGAAGCATAAGGCACACAACTTCTTGTGTGGGTTCTTGATGAATACCCATTCATCACTCTTTATTCTTTTATTTTAGCTACAAAACCTTTGCCAAACACATGTATATTCATGTAAATACAAATAATTATCAAAAAGCATGCATTGTGTAAAAATAAATAATTAGCATGTTTTTCTGCATAAATAAAAGAATAAAGAGATAAAAGAAAAAGAGGGAGATATTTAGAATAAATATTGAGCGACCTAATCCCAAGGGAGGGCTCAACATGGCCTGACCGCATAAAAACCAAAGTAGAGAGAGATAAGGAAGCTCACACTTGTGTAAATATACCTGTGTATAAATAAATAAAATATTTTCCTCTAAATAGAAATGGGTTTCTATGTGTATTTTTATAAATACAAAATTTAAAAATAAGAAAAATTAAAAAGAAAATAAAAATAACCTTCCTTGTGTATATTCACCATGTACACAGAATCATGTATCTATTTATTTATCCCTATAAATAAATCAATTAAAATCCCATAAAAATTGTACATATTCTATACTTCATAATGTAAATAAATGAAATAAAAACCATAAAAACAAAAATAAAATAAAAAGAACAAAAATAAAAATCAAAATAAACATTGTATATATACTATGTACATACTTGTATATATCTATTTATTTTACCCTGTAAATAAATAATAAAAATAAAATAAAAATACCATAATATTCCAAATTTTATCCTATAAATAAATAAAATATAAAATTGGAATAATTTGTATAAAAATAAATAATTAAAAATCAAAAATAAAAAATACATATGTATATACATGTATATAAAAATAATATTTTGTAAATACTTAAATTATATTTCAAAAAAATAAATAAAAATCACAGAAAAATAGTTTATAAATAAATAAACATTTTTCATGTTTTAACTTTTTCTTAAATCGGCCATTTGCTATTTGTAATTTGATTTCCAAATCTTTTACACGTGGCCGTTGTCCATTGGTCCACGGGGGATGTTGACCCCCTAGTCAACCCTCCCCCTGGACCACTGTCCCCCAGATCTACACGCCCGACCCGATTTCTCCCATTTCTCGCGTCACGATCTGATCACTTAACCTCTTAACCCCGGGTCCTACTTCTTCCTGATGCATCTCTGATCCACGCCCGGGGTGGGTTTAAGGGGTCCGAGCTCCGATAAGCTCGCCCGACCCTCTCTTAGCCGGACCCCTAGCCGTATATAGCCTGAGCTCCGCCCGCACTTTCACGCATCTTTGGCTTCCCATTTCCCTACCCAGGACCTCCACCACCTTCGCCTGAGTGATAGCTCACGATGGGCGGTGTTGCAGCGAGGAGAGAGTGCTCGGACCATCGATCCGGCGACCTTGCACCGCCGTGCGCCGCCACCTGCGTGGTGCTTGAGCCTCGGGCATTGACGGCCCTCAAGGCAAGGACCAGGAGCTTCAGCAGCTTCCCCCCAGTCGACCTCGACCAGCAGGTAACCTTAGATCTTCATATTTTTCGCTAATTTCCGTTTACACCCAAATCACCCCGTCGCCGTCGACCTTCGATTCCGGCCACACCTGTCACTATCTTTATCATCGGAGTCAACCTTCACCTTCGCCCTTCTTCCACGCACGTTCTACACCCATCCATTCAACCCAGTTCACACAGGAACTGAGATCGGAGCTCCTCCGCCGTCGCTTCGCCGGAGCTCCCCCATCTCGACGCACCATCCACCCCATCGCCTCTAACCGGGTCGAGGCACTTTGCCCTCGACCCAGGAGTGCTTCTGTGTGGTTTTGTAGGTCAGAGGAGGACCATCTGAGGTCCCCCACATCCAGCACAGGAGCTTGAGCTCCGCCGTCGTCGCCTGGGCATCTCGGAGCCCCTTGGCATCATCGGAAGGACTCTTCAGACGCGGGAGGCTCCAACGATTCTTCTCCGACCATCCGCAGCCCCCGAGGAGGTCCACCGTGCGCGCATCGGGTCGGTGAAGTTCGTCGGCCACCTGTTCTTCTTGGATCTTCCCCGACCGTCTGTTCCGCCTTCATCTGCCAGATTAGACACGGACCGTCCGATCAGGGTGAAGAAGAGGCCCAGCAGCTACCGTCGGATCAGACACGTGGCCTCTTCTCCACCCTCCATCCAATGAGGGTTAGCGCCAACTGCTCTCGACCGTCGATCTCCCCACGTGGCGCACCCTCCGCCGTTGGATCAGAGCTAGGGCCCCTTTGGGATTTCTTGGTGAAATCGCATTTCGTGGGTTGTACTTTCTGATTGTTATGAAATGAAAAGATATTTTTAGAAATTTGCAAATATGCCCCTGTGAGTGTTTTAATTGTGCATGTGCCGAATATAGTGGGCTTTTTATACTTTTGCCCCTAGACTTTTAGTACATGTTACTAATAGGTCCAAGGACTTAACTTTCGTTACAAATAGGTCCCTGAGTGCCCCAGACACGTGCCTCGCGCATGTACATTTGGGATTTTTGCACCGGACCCCCCTGAGCTTCCAGTTTTGTTACTTTTAGGCCCCTGAAAGATATTTTTATTACGATCAGGTCCCTGTGCACTTTGGGCTCTTGGTTGTTTAAAATAAAATATAAAATCTACTTTAAATCAAGTGAAATTTTGACATGTGGCTCTTGCCACTGTGTAGAATTTTCACTGATTTTTGGGAAATTTTTGGAGCCCTTCTATTATTTTTAAAAATTCAAAAACATATCTTTTTCCGCCTGTTCATCTTTAAAAATTACAAAAAAATATTAAAACCTTCTCAAAAAATCTAAAAAATTCGTATTTTGTGTATTTTGCTGTGCTTGATTTTCTGACCAGTTTTGGTCGTTTTTGGATTTATAAAAATTATAAAAATTGAAAAACACTGAAAAACTTATAACAATTCTAATAATTCGTAGAAAATCCAAAAATTAATAACTCTTTTTCCTGATTATTCATTTTTATTCATAATTTACAGAAAAATTACCTCCAGACCTTGAAACAACCATTTGGTATTTTTAAATGGTTGTAGAAGCCTGACTGGACAGTTTCTTTGGGTTTCTGCCTTGTTTCGTTTTTATAAAATTTCCTAAAAATCAGAAAATTATCAAAAATTAACCAAAATAGTAAAAATTATAAAAATCATAAAAATATTTTTGTTTGATTTTTTGGAGCTTTTTAGAGTAGTGAAATAATTTGTTATTTGCGCTTGTTTATATTGTTTCCTTAGGGTTCGTTTGGTTGCATGGTTGGGCAGGGTTGGGTACTATTCACAGGGCTGGGTGAATAATAAATTGTGAGGAGGAAGTACCCCTGTGAATAGTACCCAACCCAACCCAATCATGCCCAACCCTTCAGCCAAACGATCCCTTAGTTTCTTTATCATTTAAAAATCAAAAAAAATTGAAAATATTAAAAAAATCTCCCAAAAATTTGTTTGTCTATATTTTATCCATTTTAGACTACTTCGTAGGCTGCAAGTCCAATCCGTGCTCCTTGAGTTTGACCTTGGATGCTATACCAGGCTAATATCATAGCGAGACCGCTACTTGATTTTTATCGTGTTTTGATCTTTGTTTGGTGGTCTGATCTTTTTCTTGTGGAGCTCTGAGTCCCGAGTGACTGAGGTCACAACGACCTTAGTTATTCCTTTACCTTAGTCATTCGGGCGGCTCATCAGATGGCGTCGTTGCTTGGGAGCACGACTTAGTAGTCGTATTTTTCCGCGGATTTTTTCTTTTTTGCGGCTTTTGTATAGAATTTTTGTATATATTTTTCGTATATATATTTTTTCTGACTTATTTACAATAACCTAGTCTGATCACTTTCTTTTGTTTTCTTGCGAGGGCCCGAGGACCGAGGCGGTGACTTTTGAGGAGTCGACGCAACCGCGGTGATCGGAGGCGGCTCCCTTCTACACGGAGCCGCAGGAGAGCGCGAGGAGACAGTAGAGTGCGGGAGCCGCAGAATAGCCGTGGAGTAGATTAGTTTTTATTTTCACATTATTTGAACTATTATTGTAATTAAACAAGGACAACAGTACTTAGACTTTTTGGACTCTCGGGGTCTGTTTCGTCGAGCACCGGTGTGCTCGGGGGACCCCTCGGTTTTACGCGGTTTTCTTCGCGGCTTTGGATTTCTCTACTGCTTATTCGATTTCTCGCGGTTTTTTCGAGCCCCTAGCCTTAGGATTTTTTACTTGAATGTGACGTAATAAATAGGATCCAAACACCCTAATATATCTGCTTGTACCTATAGATCGGTAATTGGACCAATAATAAAAGATTAATAAAATAGCCGATCCATTACCTCCGAGCCTACGCGCCGCGAGCCCACCCCGTCAAGCGCTACTCCTGAACTCGACTTGTCGAGAAGAGGAGGGGTGGGTCTAGACCAGACTCTTGGATTGGAGGCTAGTGGTCGACTAGTTGTTCTTTCGAGAAGAAATTGCTGCTTAGGGCTCAGTTTTCCGCCTGCACCATTTAGGTAGTTTATTTTCAGTCTTTAAATTCTGCGCGGATCATTTTGCATGTAGACTGCTGGAGTCAGGTACGCATCTCTTACTCTACATGCATCATTGATTTTTCACGCATCGGCTTTTTCGTCTTCTCCCCCTGTTTTGGATTAAAATAACCAGGAGAACCGAAAAATTCGTTAGGCAATTTGTTTGATTATTAAAAAATATGTAAAAAGAAAAACAATAAAATTTGGGACCGCTAACTTTATCGACCCTAAAAGACGATCACCAAAAAATTTGTCTTGGGGAGAGCAACCCCCTCATTGTCTGGTTTGCTTGTGCGAGAGAGTGACCCGCACACTAGGTAGAGCCATATCCGATACTTTTCTCGACTAATTATCGGCTCTTTCTGTACGGGACAGTCGGTTGAGAAAATATCAGATTACCCAACAGGTCATGCTAATCGCTCTGCTATCCTGACTGATCACCTAATAAAATTTACAAGATAATTGACCAAGCCTTTACGGTCTTCAGCTCGCGTTGCGTTGGTGAATTGGGGGCTTTGCTTGTGATCATAGTTGTTACCATATCTCATCCGCCCAACTCGCCAGATCACGATGATGGGCAGGAGGTCTCTTAGGCAGCCTCTGGCTGCACCGCTTTTCAGCACTCCAGCACACTCGTCTAGGTCAGTTCGTGGGAGCTCAGACCCGCTCTCCGAACCCGAGTTCGACTCTGCCCTGTTCCCCCTCGACCACCCTTCTACCGATTCTGAGATACCAGTGCCAGATGAGAGACTATAGTCAGATGATTTATCGGCACCTGAGTTTGGGTCTTTTGCCTTTGTAGAGACCATGGTCGGCAGTAGCGATGATCGCACCACAGGTCCACGAGGAGAGCAGACATTCGTCTTGGACCAGGGTGCGATCAACTCCTCCCTGATCGCCTCCCTAGACTCAGTTCAGCAGCAGTTGAGGGATCAAGGAGCATTCATGATCGAGATGAGGCGCGAGATGGAGTAGATGAGAGCCGATCGTGAGCAGCGCGGCCCAGGGGGTGGACCCGACGATGCGGCAGCAGCCGCAACAGCCGCAACCGCAGCAGCAGCCGCTGCAGCAGCAGAAGCAGAGCCACTGAGACTGATGTGGGAGTTGCACAACCCCAGATCGACTTTGACGCACCGTTGGGTAGTACTTCCAGATATCGTGGGGGACTTCAAGTTCCCCCCGAACACTCTCCAGCTTCTACCCCGGTTCCATGGGCTAGCTACTGAGGAGCCCCATCTCTACCTTCAGGAGTTTGAGATGATTTGCAGCACTGTCCACGACCGTCAGGTGGACCAGGATACCATCCGCATGATTGCCTTCCCCTTCTCACTAACAGATAGAGCAGCCACCTGGCTGAAGCATCTGGGGAGATTTGTATATACCTGGGAGCAGCTCCGCATCGAGTACTTGAACAAGTACTATCCACTCGGGCGGACGAAAGCAGCAAGGGCCCTGATCAGCAACTTCTCCATGCTCCCCAACGAGCAGTTTCACGAGGCATGGGAGAGGTTTAGAGAGATTACAGACAGATGCCCGCACCACGACATCTCGAAGCCGAACCTTGTTCAGAGCTTCTTCTGCGGGTTGACACCAAAGCTGCAGGGCCTGGTGAATGCTTCTTGTGGCGGGTCCTATTTCGCCAAGGACCACGATCAGGTCTGGGCCATCTACGAGGAGATGGTAGAGAACTACATGGTGATGTCCCAGACCCGATTGTATACTCAGGGACGAGTCCAGCCACAGACCGTACAGTACCATAGGATTGCACGGGTTGACGTCGGTCCATCCAGTTTGTCAGCGGCAGCAGCACAGGTAAAGAGTTCAGCCGCAGACATGGGAATCATCAGCGAGAAGCTGGACCGGATGGAGATTATTGAGAAGAAGCAGTGCCAGGACATCACACAGATGGAGCAGATAGCACAGACTCTGAGTGACCTGAAGACACAACTCATGTGTCTCCAGGAGGCACAGACGACTTCCCAGCCCCGTCTTCAGGCACGAGGCGATCCGAGTAGCTCCTGCAGCTCGTCGCAGTGCTCCAGCCACCAGCAGCCTAGACAGGTTCACCATGTATAGGCGGTGCCGTACCAGCAGCCTCAGCTTTCCTACCATTCACCACCATCCCCAGACACTCAGATGGTGGTATACTAGCCGGATCAGCCTCTGGCAGTACTTCCGCCAGCCCCTTACGAGTCAGAGCCGTTGATGGATGTCAACGGGATTTTGTTCGACCGCCCCCAGCCCGGTATCTGACGAGACCATCCCGGATTCCTTTGGGCAGCCGGAGGTGCCCAGCCCCAACAACAGCCGTCAGGACAGGGTGGCCAGTACAACCATCAGAGGGATCAACACCAGCAGCAGCCCTCAGTGTACCCACAGCAGCAGCAGCAACAATCACAGTCGTATGGTCCTCGTCCCTACCACCAGGGATAGTCTTGGAGGCGTGATCAACCTCATCAGCCGCAGCATCTCCTATAGACGTACCCCTCTCACCACAAGCAGCAGCAGCAGCCTCACTACCAGAGAGGCTACCCGTCAGGTTCTCATGGGCCATCCTATGAGAACCCCGCCTTGGATGACATAGCCCGCCTCCTTACAGATCAGCAGGCTACCTTTCGACGGGAGATGGATGAGTTCCGCCAGGAGATGCGGGACATAGTGAGAGGGAAGGCCGCCATCCCTGCCCAGATAGAGCCGAACCCCAACTACCTCAAGAGGAAGTCTGAGCACGTAGTTTGTACTGAGTATGCCACTCGTAGTGATAAATTTGGAGATATGTCTGCATATTTGTTTGATACTGATTTTTTCACACTTAGGAGCAGTAGGATGCTAGCAGGCGGCGCCTCGTCTGAGCTACACCACGAGGATACCTCCAGAGCGCCCGACGAGGAGGAGAACGATACTGAGGCCGCTAGAGATGATGACGGTGGTACTGATGCCACCAAGGATGCTGATCCCACCGGCTGTACTGATGCCGTCGTTTCACCAGTTGGAGGAGGTGGCACTGAGGCCACCCATGTTGCCGAGCCAGAGCGCGGTACTGAGGCCGCCCGTCTACCAGCCGATGGTGGTGCTGATGCCACCGATTTTACTTCTGAGATTTCTGTAGTTTTTCCTTCTGCTGATGTACCTCGAGACATTTCTGGCAATAAAGGAAAGGATTTATTTTCTTTTGGTCCCACTGTGGTGCATGATGTATGTGTGGATCCGGCTGTCGTGCCGTCTAGACCCTCTCCTAGTCCTTCATCTGAGAAGGACCATGTGATCCCCTTCCCTAGAGCCCTGCTGATGGGGAAGGGGAAGAACATTGAAAATCCCAAAAAGAGGCAACAGGAAGAGTTCAGCCAGCAGATGATAGACCATTTTCACATTCAACTGACTCTTCAGGAGGATTTGCATCACATCCCCCTACTCCAGCGTTCACTCAGAGACAGGACTACAGTTAGGAGGAAGAGGAGGAACCACCACTCAGAGATTCATGTGCGACCAGAGCTACTTGTTTCGTGATCCAGAACCGTCTATCGGCCAAGAGGCCAGATTTAGGAGCCCCTTATGTCAGATGCCATATCAGAGAGCAGAGGTTCGACCGTACTCTATTAGACATCGGTTCATCGATCAACTTACTTCTGGCAGCCCTTCTCGACCGCTTCGAGTTGGGCACTCTTAGACAGAGCAAGACAATCCTTCAGTTTGCTGATAGATCTGTCAAGAGGCCGAAGGGGTTGCTGAAGTACGTTGTCGTCACGATTTAGAGCCTGCAATTCCCCGTGGACTTCATAGTGTTGGGCATGGAGATCCCTGAGTCGGTGACCGATACCCCCATCATTCTAGGTCGCCCATTCTTGGCCACAGCCAAGGCAGTGACCGATCATGATAGCGGGAAGGTATACTTTCGCATCGAGGGCGAAAGTGTACAAATAGAGACGGTCGAGAACATCAGAGTCAGAGATTCAACATGCTCAGAGCCATCCACAGATACAGAGCAGATGACAGATGCCGGGCCAGACATCCACCACGACTGCGACTTCGTGATTACAGATGATGAGGCAGTATGGGCAGATCCAGATGCACAGGCCATCCTCTCACCTTTAGAGTCCGCTGATGCAGAGACGCCAGCAGAGGAGAGCTTGGAGAGTGCATTCCTGGTCCAGGATACTTTTGAGGCAGCAGAGCCGGTTCTCGACCGCGAGACTGATTTGTTTTGTGATGAAGGTGGTACTGAGACCACCATGGATGATACAGATCCCTCGGAGTCAAATTCTGATTGGGCAGAGTTGGAGGATTTCATACCAGATCTGACTTCCACTGAGTCTACAGTCAGGGAGGAGGTAGATGCTATGCAGAGCAGAGACAGTCCAGTTGAGCAGCCTTCCCCCGATCCAGTTTGCGAGAGAGATCTCTCATTTTCCTGAGCAAATTTGGCCTCATACACTCGGATTCTTCAGAAGCCAGATTTGGCACCACCAGTTTGCCCAGAGATGAATCCGCTTCCTGCGTCGTTGAAGTATAGGTTCTTTGCGGGCGAGCATGAGATGTACCCAGTAATTATCTCCGCTGATTTGACTGGAGAGCAAGAATCCCGTCTGATGGGAGTTCTTGAAAAGAACCGTAAGGTGATAGGATGGAGCGTAGCGGATCTCTAGGGGATCAGTCTGGCTCTGTGCTCTCACCACATCTATCTTGAGGATGAGGCAAAGCCGTCGCGTGAGTTCCAGCAGCGGCTGAACCTGAATCTGAGAGAGGTTGTCATGAAGGAAATCTCGAAGTGGTGGAGCGCTGATTTATCTATCCCATCTCCGACTCCAAGTGGATCAGCCCGTTGCATGTGGTACCCAAGAAGACGGGCATCACTACTGTTGTCACGGAGTCCGGAGAGGATATCGCTACACGAGTACCCACTTCTTGGAGGGTCTGCGTAGATTACAGATAACTCAACCAGGCCACCAAGAAGGATCATTTCCCCCTGCCCTTTATTGATCAGATCATTGAGAGACTGGAAGGGAACAACCATTATTTCTTTTTTGGATGGGTACTCTGGCTATAATCAGGTGGCCATTGCTCCAGAGGACCAGGACAAGACTACCTTCACCTGTCCATTTGGGACATATGCCTTCAGACGCATGCCGTGTGGGATATGCAACGACCCTGCGACTTTTCAGAGATGCATGTTGTCTATATTTTCAGACATGGTGGGGGAGTGCTTGGAGGTCTTCATGGATGATTTCTCGGTCTACGGCGATGGATTCGACTCCTGTCTTGACTGCCTAGACCGAGTCCTTCAACGATGCATTGAGGTTCGCCTGGTATTATCTTGGGAGAAGAGTTACTTCATGGTGACTCAAGGGACGGTGTTTGGCCACATCATCTCCAACAGGGGCATGGAGGTTGATCCGGCCAAGGTGGATGTCATTAGCAAACTCGCACCACCGTCCAACTTGCGAAAGTTACGGTCTTTTTTGGGGAACATTGGTTTCTACCGGCGATTCATTCGTGATTTCAGTAGGGTTTCCCGACCGTTGACTGATCTTCTGACGAAAGACACCGAGTTCCTTGTCGATGACAAGTGTCTTTCGTCGTTTGAGACTCTCAAGAGATGTGTGATAGAGGCTCCTGTCCTTCAGCCACCCGATTGGTCTCTCCCATTCGAGATCATGACGGACGCCTCTGATTTTGCCGTGGGGGCTGTACTAGGACAGAGGAGGGATGGAGTCCCTTTTGCTATTCACTACGCTAGCAGTACATTGGATGCTGTGCAGCGGAACTACACAGTCACAGAGAAAGAGATGCTAGCCATAGTTTTTGCCTTGGGTAAGTTCAGATCGTACATTATCGGATCTAGAGTGACCATCTTCACTGATCATACCGCCATCAGGTACCTCATGGCCAGGAAGGATGCCAAAGCTAGATTGACCAGATGGATCCTTCTAATCCAGGAGTTTGACATAGAGATTAAGGATAAGCCTGGAGTCAAGAATGTGGTGGCGGATCATCTCTCCCGATTGGAGTATCTTGAGGATTCTGAGAAAACTGACCCCATTTGTGAGACCTTCCCATATGAGGCGATCCTTGCTATCGCCTCGCTCCCATGGTATGCCGATATTGTGAACTATCTTGTCGCCAAGAAAGTTTCACAAGATTGGCCTAGGCAGAAACTTGAGACCTTCCTCACGAAGGCCAAGTTTTACCATTGGGAGGATCCCATCCTTTACCATAAGGGAGGGGATAGTATCTGGCATAGGTGCATTCCTCAGGAGGAGCAACACAGCGTCCTTACTTACTGCCGAGTCAAGGATTTGAGTACATTCCGTTGGCCGTTGATTATGTGAGTCGTTGGGTTGAGGCCATCCCCGCCCGAACCGTAGATGCTAGGACTGTTTGCAGATTTTTGAGGAAGAATATCATTTCACGGTTCGGGGTGCCTAGAGTGTTGATATCTTGGGGGGGTCTCATTTCATCAATGACAAGGTAAAGGCCCTTGCTAGCGAGTTCAGCATAGACCATCGAGTTGCCACTCCATACCACCCTCAGACGAATGGTCTAGCCGAAGTGTCGAACAGGGAGATCAAGACTATATTGCAGAAAGTCATCTGCCCTAACCGAAAGGATTGGTCACAGCTTTTGGACTCGGTCTTGTGGGCATATCGGACGTCTTTCAAGACTCCTTTGGGTACATCTCCCTTTTGCCTCGTTTATGGCAAGCCGTGCCATTTACCTGTTGAGCTGAGACACAGGACACTTTGGGCAGTCACAGATATACTTTTGGATACAGATAGTGTAGGAGATCAGAGGAGGGCAGAGTTAGCAGCCCTGGAGGAGCTTCGTGATACCGCCTTTTCAAACAGCCTACTTTATAAGGAGAGAGTGAAAGAGTGGCATGATTCTCATATCAGCCACAAGCAGTTTGAGCCAGGACAGAGAGTATGGTTGTTTGATGCTAGGCTTAGATTATTCCCAAGGAAGCTACAGAGAAAATGGAAGGGACCATATTTGGTGAGAAAGGTACACAACAATGGGAGTATTGACAAATCTGAGTTTTCTTCTGAGAGTACCTTTCGAGTGAACGTCCAGCGGCTCAAGCCATATCTAGATCATGAGCTGCATGCCGTTGATGTTGCCCCTATTCACTTTGCGTGAGATGTGGTCTCTTGACTCACATCTGTTGCATCTCACGCCTGATTATCACTGTTCTTTCAACTTGTATAGATTCAGTTGTCCATATCACTCTATTCTTTAGTCCCACATCCCTTCTCTCATCTTATGATTATGCTGTACTTAGGGTGTATTTTACCCTAAGTATAGGGGGGATGTAGGACCTTCGGGTATTCTTTTGATTCTGTCTACACCTGTTTTGTTGCCTATACTTAGGGATATTTCACCCTAAGTATAGGGGGAGTGGACTCTGTACATCCTTCACTCGGATTTACCTTCATGTACAGCTTGCTATACTTAGGATTACTTGATCCTAAGTATAGGGGGAAGACACCGAGTTCTCCTCATTCTATTCTTCGATTCACCTCTGTATATAGCCATTCCTTTTCACTTTCATGTACTAAGCACAAGTTATGTCCTCTTCATCGCTCTTGATGACTTTGAGGACATCGTTCAAGCTAAATATAGGGGGGGTGTATATATTTCATATATACTTTATCCATAACTTGTACTTTGTGTGAGTGTGTGAATAAATAAAAATGGCTAAAAACCCATAAAAATAAATAAAATTTTCCCTTGTATATAAAATTCATCTTGCACATACCTATTTATTTATACAAACTGTTTTTGTACAAATGATTGTAAAATGATTTGTGTAAAGAATTTGTAAATATTTTCATAACAAAATCTATGTATATAGTACAAAATTTTTGTAAAATGTTTCGAAAACAAAAAGTTTGCAAAAACCTTGTGTAAATGCTTGTAAATATTTTGCAAAACTTCGCATTCATGCATACATCCATGTTTTCAATCATTTTTCAAAAATTTTACATGACTGTAAATATTTGTAAAGTGCACATTTGTAAATAGCATCTTTGTAAATATTTGTATAGTTTTTCCTGGATTATAGTTGACATTTAAACTAGCCTGGAATTAAATTGGGAATAAAATCTTAATCCACCTAATTCTAAGAGGAACCTTATAGGGCTTAGGGTTAAGGCTTTTCAGGTCCATTGGGACTTAATTCTTTGAGTCCACTAGGCTATGAGCATATGTCATCTTGATGAGCCTAAGTAGAGCACTTAACAACACACGCATGACTCTCAGAGACAATGGCTTGACTTGCACTAGCCCTTTACACATAGCTCTCTACGGATGAGGTGGTGAGGAGGCAGTTTCCTTTGGCTTGGGGTAGCATATGAGGGTAGTACTTCTAGGCGGAACCTCTCTTTTTCTTCTAGTGAAGGAAGTGCATCTCAACTTGGTCTAGTGGTGATGAAGTCTAAAGACAGAAGTTGTGGGTTGCATTAGAGCTTCAAAAGAGGGATAGTTTACTGGCTCAAGAGGAAAAACTCCTTGTATATATGCTGCACCATGTAGATATGTTGTACAGTTGCACATGAAAAAAATGTGCAAAAATAAAAGAACTCCAAAAAAGAGTGGTGGGTCGGATTGAAAATTTAATAATCCCATCGGATTGTATATAGTCAAATAAAGCAAAGCTTATGGTATACATGTTCCATCTCATGAAGCTTGCAACGGGAGACTCAGCTACACTAGTTAGAGCTCCCAAGGATACATGGCTACACTGGCCATGGTCCATTCTCTTCTTCCCCCATCTTCTTGAGCCGGTTGCACTTGAACTTAGAAGGGAATACCCCGCTTCTCGAGTAAAGAGTTGCTAGACCACGACATTAAAGTTACCAGGTTGGGGGAGGTTGTTTCTTTGTTACTTCTGAGGTGGGGAGCTACATATCACTTACACCGTACAAGGAAAGATTCATGGTCATTAGAGTTTGTGTATGTAGACTTGTTCTGATCTGGTTTATTGAGGAGTCTTGTCCATAGATTGGTGGAACTTAGAGGCTGTTGAGTTTTAAACCTAAGTCTAGATAAGGTTTCGACACATCAATAATCCAACGATCTGATCGAGCTCCATATTTCAATTTAATGAAGGCAGGTTTAATAATCAGCCTTAATCCATGTATATTCTCCTCTTTTTCTTTTTCTTTCTCTTTTTCACTTCTTTTTCAAATAAGTGTTTGCTAAGGGACTAGCAAAGTTAAGTATAGGGGGGTTATGAATACCCATTTATCACACTTTATTCTTTTATTTTAGCTACAAAACCTTTGCCAAACACATAATGTAAATACAAATAATATCAAAAAGCATGCATTGTGTAAAAATAAATAATTAGCATGTTTTTGTGCATAAATAAAAGAATAAAGAGATAAAAGAAAAAGAGGGATATATTTAGAATAAATATTGAGCGACCTAATCCCCAGGGAGGGCTCAGCATGGCCTGACCGCATAAAAACCAAAGTAGAGGAGAGAAAGGAAGCTCACACTTGTGTAAATATACTGTGTATAAATAAATAAAATATTTCCTCTAAATAAAAATGGGTTTCTATGTGTATTTTTGTAAATACAAAATTTAAAATAAGAAAATTAAAAAGAAAATAAAAATAACCTTCCTTGTGTATATTCACCATGTACAAAGAATCATGTATCTATTTATTTATCCCTATAAATAAATCAATTAAAATACCATAAAAATTGTAACATATTCTATTCTTTATAATGTAAGTAAATAAAATAAAAACATAAAACAAAAATAACATAAAAAGGACAAAAATAAAAATCAAAATAAACATTGTATATATACCATGTACGTACTTGTATATATCTATTTATTTTACCCATGTAAATAAATAATAAAAATAAAATAAAAATACCAAAATATTCCAAATTTTATCCTATAAATAAATAAAATATAAAATTGGAATAATTTATATAAAAATAAATAATTAAAAATCAAAAATACATATGTATATACATGTATATAAAATAATATTTTGTAAATACTTAAATTATATTTCAAAAAAATAAATAAAAATCACAAAAAATAGTTTATAAATAAAAAAACATTTTTCATGTTTAACTTTTTCCTAATTCGGTCATTTGCTATTTTTAATTTAATTTCCAAATCTTTTACACGTGGTCGCTTTCCATTGGTCTACGGGGGATGTTGACCCCCCGGTCAACTCCCCCCCCCAAGACCACTGTCCCCCGGATCTGCACGCCCGATCGGATTTCACCCATTTCTCGCGTCACGATCCGATCACTAAACCCCTTAACCCCGGATCCTACTTCTTCCTGATGCATCTCTGATCCACGCCCGGGGTGGGTTTAAGGGGTCCGAGCTCCGATAAGCTCACCCGACCCTCTCTTAGCCGGACCCTAGCCGTATATAGCCTGAGCTTCGCCCGCACTTTCACGCATCTTTGGCTCCCTATTTCCCTACCCAGGACCTACACCACCCTTCGCCTGAGTGACAGCTCACGATTGGCGGTGTCGCAGCGAGGAGAGAGTGCTCGGACCATCGATCCGGCGACCTTACGCCGCCGTGCGCCGCCACCTGTGTGGTGCTCGAGCCTCGGGCATCGACGGCCCTCGAGGCAAGGACCAGGAGATTCAGCAGCTTCCCCCCAGTCGACCTCGACCATCAGGTAACCTTAGATCTTCATATTTTTCGCTAATCTCCGTTTACCCCGAAATCGCCCCGTCGCCGTCGACTTCGATTCCGGCCACACCCGTCAATATCTTGATCATCGGAGTCGACCTTCACCTTCGCCCTTCTTCCACGCACGTTCTACACCCATCCATTCAACCCAGTTCGCACAGGAACTGAGATTGGAGCTCCTCCGCCGTCGCTTCACCAGAGCTCCCCCATCTCGACGCACCGTCCACCCCAATCACCTCTAACCGGGTCGAGGCACTTTGCCCTCGACCTAGGAGTGCTTCTATGTGGTTTTGCAGGTCATAGGAGGACCATCTGAGGTCCCCCACATCCAGCACATGAGATTGAGCTCCGCCATCGTCGCATGGG
Organism: Ottelia alismoides; assembly: GCA_037367405.1. Classification (NCBI taxonomy): domain Eukaryota; kingdom Viridiplantae; phylum Streptophyta; class Magnoliopsida; order Alismatales; family Hydrocharitaceae; genus Ottelia; species Ottelia alismoides. The sequence goes on along the minus strand of JAZKJV010000316.1, from coordinate 355,489 downwards.
CGTCTCGGATCCCCTTGGCGTCATCGGAAGGACTCTTCAGACGCGGGAGGCTCCAACAATCTTCTCTGATCATCCGCAGCCCCCGAGGAGGTCCACCATGCGCGCATCGGCTCGGTGAAGTTCGCCAGCCACCTGTTCTTCCTGGATCTTCCCCGACCGTCCGTTCCGCCTTCATCTGCTAGATTAGACACGGACCGTCCGATCAGGGTGAAGAAGAGGCCCAGCAGCTACAGTCGGATCAGACACGTGCCTCTTCTCCACCCTCCATCCAACGAGGGTTAGCGCCAACTGCTCTCGACCGTCGATCTCACCACGTGGCGCACCCTCCACCGTTGGATCCACGCCGATGTCTCTTCATTGAGGCGCCCCCACTTCCAGTTGTTCGATCAGATACGTGGCGCCATCCCAGCCCTTGGATTATAATAAGAGTAATTTCACTTAGACCCCTCTTCTATTTTATTTTAGCATTTAGTCCTGTAAATACTTTTCGTAGTTTATTTTAGTTGGAACAATTGCATTTAGGACCTTGTCGTTTCTTTTAATTGCATTTTTACCCCTGGCCTGTTGTGGATACGTGCTTCGACACGTGATTTCTTGGTGAAATTGCATGTCGTGGGCTGTACTTTTTGATTCTTATGAAATGAAAAGAAATTTTTAGATATTTGCAAATATGCCCCTGTGAGTGTTTTAATTGTGCATGTGCCGAATATAGTGGGCTTTTTAAACTTTTGCCCCTAGACGTTGAGTACGTGTTACTAATAGGTCCAGGGACTTAAGTTTCGTTACAAATAGGTCCCTGAGTGCCCCAGATACGTGCCTCGCGCGTGTACATTTGGGATTTTTGCACCGGACCCCCTGAGCTTCTAGTTTTGTACTTTTAGGCCCCCGAAAGATATTTTTATTACGATCAGGTCCCTGTGCACTGTGGGCTCTTGGTTGTTTTAAATAAAATATAAAATCTACTCCAAATCAAGTGAAATTTTGACATGCGGCTCTTGCCACTGTGTAGAATTTTCACTGATTTTTGGGAAATTTTTGGAGCCCTTTTATTATTTTTAAAAATTTCAAAAACATCTCTTTTTCTGCATGTTCATCTTTAAAAATTACAAAACAATATTAAAACCTTCTCAAGAATTCTAAAAAATTTGTATTTGTGTGTTTTGCTGTGCTTGATTTTCTGACCAATTTTGGTCGTTTTTGGTTTTATAAAATTATAAAAATTGAAAAACACTGAAAAACTTATAACAATTCTAATAATTCGTAGAAAATCCAAAAATTAATAACTCTTTTTCCTGATTATTCATTTTTATTCATACTTTACAAGAAAATTACCTCCAGGCTTGAGACAACCATTTAGTATTTTTAAATTGTTGTAGAAGCCTGACTGGACAGTTTCTTTGGGTTTCTGCCTTGTTTCATTTTTATAAAATTCTTTAAAAATCAGAAAATTATCAAAATTAACCAAAAAATAGTAAAATTATAAAAATCATAAAAATATTTTTGTTTGATTTTTTGGAGCTTTCTAGAGTAGTGAAATAATTTGTTGTTTGCGCTTGTTTACATTGTTTCCTTAGTTTCTTTATCATTTAAAAATCCAAAAAAAAATTGAAAATAATAAAAAAATCACCCAAAAATTTGTTTGTCTATATTTTATCCATTTTTAGACTACTTCGTAGGCCGCAAGGCCAATTCGTGCTCCTCGAGTTCGACCCTGGGTGCTATACCAGGTTAATATCATAGCGAGACCGCTATTTGATTTTATCGTGTTTTGATCTTTGTTTGGTGGTCTGATCTTTTTCTTGTTGAGCTCTGAGTCCCGTGTGACTGACATCACAATGACCTTAGTTATTCCTTTACCTTAGTCGTTCGGGCGGCTCATCAGTTCTCCATGGGACCAGAGCAACAGAAGATGCCAGTACTTACATTTGTGAGGGTATTATTATAGAAGGGGATAGATTACGAGTTTGAGGATAGTGATGCAAAATATTCTGTGAATGTACTGGTCAACTATTGGCCATTGTTTTCGAGCAACACATAGCATGTCTTTGGATGTACATAATCTATTAGTTGGAGCCGCATTGGTTGCAACAGTGCATACACTTCATAGGTTTTGAAAGCGGATGCTATATTATGGTGTGGTGCCTCGTCGTATCAAGCTTTTTACAGGTTCAACACTCCACATGGTGGTAGCCCGATGCAGTCACGGATCTCAACTGTTACCGTAGCGATGCATAGGTGGAGTAGGAATGGGAAGAGAATGAGAGGGCATGATTCATAAATAAGATTGAGTAATAGGGGTATTTTTTGTCTTTTAACGAAAACCGTCAAATATAACATACAAAACAAACGAAACCTAACACATGGTTATGTCATGTAAGAATTAAGAATTATTTGAGATTTCTCATGTAATTATGAATATCGAGGGTTTCTATGGTAACTAAGAAATTATTCAGGGTTATAGAATAACCATAAATTAAATAAAGGAAACACAAAAAACGTAGAACTGAGGATTATTGGTTATTACCTAGTACCACTGGGGTATCTGCACAAATATTCCAAAAATGGGGTACGGTTGTAATTCCAGGAGGTATTGGGGTTTTATCATGCGAGGCTTTGTGTATCAACGACTGAGGATTGATGAGAACCAACGGCTAAGATGAGGATGTTCTCTTTAATTGGACAACCACTGTAGTTCCTTGAGGAATAGCATTCGTTCTTCTTCTTCTGTAGTGGATGACAGAGAGAAGAATCAAGGGATTGATGAAAGTTTGATGGACTGAGAGCATGGCTTCTCTCTGATGAAGGTTTGAACTGTTGGATATGCATCGAGGTACGGTGAAGGCTATTGGACCTATCATCCCTTGTTCCCACGCAAGAGGGGGAGTTCGTTCTCTGAGCGTGTTGAGATAGTTACTATTTTTAGTATTATCTTTGTAATTTTCTATTTTCCCTTTCTTCTTTCTATAATTTGCCCAATGGGTTCTTCTCCTATATAAGGGAACCCTTGGGCCTCTCATAATGCATCCCAGTATGTTCCCTTAACATGGTATCAGAGTGAGGGTCATAGACCGGAGTTACCGTATCCATCCCTAATCCTAACCCTTCCCTACTCGACACCTGCCCCCTCCCACCCCCTACTTCCCCTGACCCATGCGCCTACCCCCACCGCCCCCCCAGGCCCCACACCCACCCTTGCTCCCACCCACGCCCACCCACGTGCCCTTCCGCCCAGCTCGTGCCACCACGCCCCTGTGCCTTGTGCCTCATGCCCAGGCCCCATCGCCCCTGTGCCTCGCACCTCGGCCCTCATGCCTAGTGCCCCGCACCCTCGACCCTCATGCCTAGTGCCCCTACGCCCAGGCTCTAGGACCATGCACCTGTGCATCCAGGCTCCACCGGCCCTGCACCCCTAGCTCCCCAGCACCCGCGTCCTTTTCCGCACGCCCCTAGCTCGCCTATGTCCAGGATACCGCTTCCAAGACCCCGCCCTATGGCCATCTGAGTCACAAATTACCCTAGACAATGACTTTAATACTCAAGATCAACATTAGCCCTTACTCGTGCCTCTGAGCATATCGATGGACATTTCTACAATCTGATTTTGACCGATGAGTGTGATTTCGAAAGTCTAAGTCACATTTTCCGGCCCTAGCAAGAAACAAGGATTAGCAAGGATGGTTGTATGAGTCTACACGTATAACCAATCCTTCATATGATTGTGTAGACTCGTTTATATCAGTCTACGCCCCAGTTGAATTTCATTACTTCGCTATCTTATCATCATGTCAGGCAACAAGGGTGGCATCTTCTCATCCGAAGTCTTCAAGATCCTGGCTCCCATCGCTAAGATGGATGGGACCAACTATGAGTTGTGGTTCATGCAGTTTCTCACCCTCATGCATTACAACAACAAGGAGCACATCCTAATAGATCCAAGGCCAACAGAAAATATTGGGAAAAATGCTTCTTGGAAGCAAGATGATGCATACACGCGCGTTTGGCTTTGTGGGACTCTTACTACAGAGATAGCTAATGATATCCTAACTCAACCCACTACCAAGGCACTGTGGAAACTTTGGCATCCACCTATGCACATGCGAAGAATGAGGCCAAGATCCTTCAACTACAGTTTGATATCTACAACACCAAGTAGAATGGACTCCCTCTACATGTTTACTACTTTTCTCTGCATGGTATGTTTGAAAAGCTTCATAACTACATGCCCATTACGATGTCTATTAAGCAACAGAAGACATATAGGAACTCCATGATGGTTGGAGTTTTCATGGATGGACTTGATATATAATATTATGCTACACGTACTTATCTTCTTACTGGAGCAACCATTCCCCCTATAGAGGAGTCCTATAACCGTCTCAGCCGGCTCATCATCCCTTCGACGACCACGTCAACATACTCATCAGCGATGACTGCTTCTCGTGGTTGATGTGGGGCGATCCAGTTTAGAGGATGCACACCTCGAGGAAGAGGTAGTGGACGCCAACGTGGTCCCTGCACCTATTGTCACAAGCCTGGACATGTAGAGGATACAGGTTATTAAAAGCATGGATATCTTGTTTCTGGTCGAGCAGTAGAGAAGATTGTGTCTGAGACTTCAGCTCCCCAGGCCAATCCTTACTTGGATGATATTGTCTCTCGTATTCGAGAGATCATCACTTATAGTGCCAACACCACCACAGATCCCGTTGCAGCAGCAGAGCCTCTTCGAGCTCCTCAGGTATCACCTATGCCTTTACTAGTAGTACGAATGCAAACATGAAAGAGTGGATTATGGACTCTGGTGCCTCTCACCACTTGTGTGGAGACAAAATGCAATTGAAGTCCTACAGGGCTATACCACCTAGAAGATGGGTCTTTATTGCTGATGGCGACCGCTTACCCGTTATAGGACAGGGGGAGGTGCAGTTGGCGTTGTCCATGCACCTGAAGAATGTTTTATATGCTCCTACTTTTTAGATGAATTTACTTTATATTACTCAGATCAATAAGGATCTACATTGTCGTTCCATATTTGACCCTTCATATCTTATGTTTCGGGACATACTCACTGGCAAGGTGATTAGATGTGGCCGTGAGAAGAGGACTCTACAGACTGCTTCAACCCCCTCATGTTAGTTTTTCTATTTTACCTACTAAACCTGTCTCTTCTTATCTGTGGCACCTTAGGTTTGGGCATCTTCCTCTATAGAAGCTATGTCATGTTCTCCCTCAGATTTCTACGAGATCCTCCTTTCAATGTAAGGCATGTGGGAAGCATCACCGTTCCTCTTTTCCATCCCATCAGAATCGTAGTAGTTCTCGGCTATTTAAGCTCCTTCATTTAGAAATTTGGGGTCCTAGTCGTGTTCCTGATCTCCAAGGACACCACTTTTATCTCGTAGCTATCGATGATTTTTCTAAACTTTCCTGGGTCTTCTTATTTAAGAATAAATCTAGGGTTGGATCCGTTATCAAGTATTTTATTAATGAAATGAAGAATTTTTTTATCCAATGTCAAGTATCTCCATTCGGATAATGCCTTGGAATTTTGCACCTTACGTCTTTCTGAGTTCCTTAGATTCAATGGCATTGTTCACCAAACCTCACGTGTCTTCACTTCTCGACAAAACGGTGTTGCGGAGCACAAACACCGTCACTTACTTGACCAGAACATTTGATACAGAGTTGTGCTCCTCATGCCTACTGGGGTAATGCTATCCTTATTGCTTGTTATTTGGTAAACCGTATGTCCCCATCTATCTTAGGAGAGAAGATTCCTTACACGATTGTGTTTCCCGAGAAGGATCTCTTCTCTCTTACACCTCGTGTGTTTGTATCTATTGACTTTGTTCATGATGTCTCTCCAAGGTGTGAAAAGCTCTCTCTTAGAGTTTTCATGTGTGTGTTTGTCGGCTACTCTCATACCCAAAAGGGGTATCGCTGCTTTGATCCACTAAGCCAGAAATATTTTGTTAGTTTTGACATTACTTTCTTTGAGTCAGTCACGTATTTTTTATCCTACACATGACAGACTTACTACATCTGACTCTGATAATGAGATGTACATGCCACCACCTCCTACATTTGGTCCTTCACCTTCACCTACTCCTCATCTTCCACCATCTCCAAAACCACCACCACCTCCTCCATTGGTTTAGTTCTTCCCTCATGTTTTTTCTCGCAGATCTCACTCTGTTTGCCATGCTCACAAACCTTGCCCATCATCCAACATACCTCAGGCATGTAATGAGCATATTGTTTCTACTGGTGGCACTACTGAATTGACTGTACAACAAGATTCTAGACAGGAGGAGCAGGTACCCTCTCAAGAGGGAAATATACAGGCCCAAGACTTGGCAGATGATCTTGACATGTTGATTGCTCTGTGAAAGCAAAAACATATGTGTGCTACTTACCCTCTTGCAACCCAGATTTTTTATCAGGTTGTCAGACGATTTCAAGAGATTTACCTTAGCACTATCATCCGTGCAGATACCATCAAAGATAGTCAGTGGAGACTAGCCATGGAAGAGGAGATGGCTACGCTACAGTCACGTGGTACGTGGAGTCTTTTTTTTATCCTATTGATACATCACTTGTGGGATGCAAATGGGTGTTCACTGTGAAACACCATGCAGTTGGCAGTGTAGATCGCTATAAGGCGAGAATAGTGGCACCACGCCCCTGCGCCCTATGCCTCATGCTCAGGCCCCGGTGCCCCTATGCCTCACAACCTCGGCCCCCATGCCCAGTGCCCCTAAGCCCAGGCTCTAGGACCATGCACCTGTGCATCCAGGCTCCACTAGCCCTACACCCTAGCTCCCCAGCACCCGCGTCCCTGTCTGCATGCCCCTAGATCGCCTATGTCCAATATATCTCTTCCAAGCCCTCGCCCTCTGGCCATCTGAGTCGCAAATCACCCCTAGACAGTGACTTTGATACTCAAGATCAACATTAGCCCTTACTCGTGCCTCCAAGCATATCGGTGGACATTTCTACAATCTGATTTTGACCGATGAGTGTGATTTCAAAAGTCTAAGTCATATTTTCCGGCCCTAGCAAGCGACAAAGATTAGCAAGGATGGTTGTATGATTCTACACGTATAACCAATCCTTCGTATGATAGTGTAGACTCGTTTATATCAGTCTACGCCCCAGTTGAATTTCATTATTTCGCTATCTTATCATCATGTCAGGCAACAAGTGTGGCATCTTCTCATCCGAAGTCTTCAAGATCCTGCTCCCATCGCTAAGATGGATGGGACCAACTATGAGTTGTGGTTCATGCAGTTTCTCACCCTCATGCATTACAACAACAAGGAGCACATCCTGACAGATCCAGGGCCAACGGACAAGATTAGGGAAAATGCTTCTTGGAAGCAAGATGATGCATACACGTGTGTTTGGCTTTGTGGGACTCTTACTACAGAGATAGCTAATGATATTCTAACTCAACCCACTACCAAGGGAATGTGGGACACTTTGGCATCCACCTATGCACATGCAAAGAATGAGGCCAAGATCCTTAAACTACAGTTTGATATCTACAACACCAAGTAGAATGGCCTCCCTCTACATGTTTACTACTCTTCTCTGCGTGGCATGTTTGAAAAGCTTCATAACTACATGCCCATTACGATGTCTATTGAGCAGCAGAAGACATATAGGAACTCCATGATGGTTGGAGTTTTCATGGATGTACTTGATATATAATATGATTCTACACGTACTCATCTTCTTACTGGAGCAACCATTCCCCTATAGAGGAGGCCTATAACCGTCTCAGCCAGCTCCTCATCCCTTCGACGAACACCTCTTCGTAATCATCAGCGATGGCTGCTTCTCGTGGATGAGGTGGGGCGATCTAGTTTAGAGGATGCACACCTCGAGGAAGAGGTGGTGGACGCTAACGTGGTCCCTGCACCTATTGTCACAAGCCTGGACATGTAGAGGATACATGTTATTAAAAGCATGGATATCCTGTTTCTGGTCGAGCAGCAGAGCAGTGTTGGAAATGCGAGCCCCACGGCGAGCCATTATGCAATAAATGTTATTGCAATTCACTCCTTAATCTGAAATGAAGAATACATAATTTGCATAATAGGTCCCTTAGTACAATTAGGGTTATGTACCATGGCCATCTTGATGATCATACAGCTGTTGATTCAACTATTGAATCATAGAGGCTGGTGCTTGGATGAATATCTAAAGAGTTAGATTGAGGACTCATCAAGCACCGTCAAATGATTGTTAAGAGATGATCTCCAACCTGAGTAGGAGATGGCAATCCTTATCTCTGAAGGCTGATATCTGACCGACCTCTTGATGCAGGTCCTCTGCATAGGAATAGAGATTCGGAGGTGTCAGATTAGTTAAGTCAAAGAGTTGACTTAACGAGATCGAGATAACCAAAGTCCTATATCGTATGCTGTCATGATATAGGCACGCATCCTCTGACCGGAGACAAATGTGTTGCTATATGTCTAAGTATGTACATTTGGCAGACCAATAGGTTGATGACCTAATCAAGGTCTACACACCGGCGCGCTGGTGTGCATATAAGGGCATATGAGTAATACAATCTCTCAAAGGGATCATACAGGTTCAGTTACTGAACCGGAAGACATGAGCTCACTCATGAGATATTGGGAAGAATCAAATTCCGTGCGCACGGTCGTCTTGCTTTGGAAGCTTGACTGAATTTGTAGGTTTGATATATACTTTTGGAAAGTATATGATCAAGACCTAGGTATGATGTACGCTTTTGGAAAGTGTATGATTGATACCAACTCCCAATGATCGAATGAGAAACTTACTAATAAAACCATGAAGTAGACAGTATAAAGTTGATCCAATACTTCGGGTTTAGTATGAGTCTTCCAGTATGCAGGATGTACAGGTATTGGGAATACCTGAGGGTGATGTGATCATAAACGATTGTATAACCATGACGCTTCCATTCCTAGGGAGTGATGAAACGAGTCTGGATTTTAGTGACTCCTCTCAGTAGAGAAGTAATCTGATCTTGGTCCAAGTGTTGGACATTGATCTGAATGTGATTCAGATGCAATAAGAAGATTAGATTTACGGTCTTGATTTAATCAAGCATCTATGGGAGGCCCGCGATCTGGATTTGAGATATGATCTCAATATCCAAGTCACTATACGTGGAACAATACAATCGCCCTGTCCTTATCTCCAAGTATTCGCGGAGAAAGCGCATTATCCTTGAAAGAGTTCATGGATAATTCTATTGTTGATATATGTATCCGAGCATTGAGAATATGGATAATTAAATGTGATTTAATTATCATGACTAATATGAATTTGATTCATATTATAAAGAGAGCTATCTTAGATAATTAAATGTGATTTGATTATCAAAGATGTAAGTAATATGAATATGATTCATATTATTTGGACACAAGAGAATAGAGATCCAAAATGATTAAATGTGATTTAATCATCATGGATATGAATAATGTGGATAGCAATATCCATATTAATCAAATATATTATAAATGTGATTTATAATATATAAGAGAGAGATGTTTGTAATTTACATTTGTTAATTAAATGTTAATGTGAATTGGATTCACATTGGACATTAAATTGAAAATGTAATTTACATTTTGTTTTGGGTTGTGAATGTGATTCACAAAATTTCCAATGGCATGATTGCAATAAATTGGATTTAATTTTGTGAAATAATTTGCAACAAAAGTTGTTGCAAATATTGGAGAGAATCATGAGATAATATAATCTCATGTAATAGGAAAAGGAAGCTCCCTTCCTAAAGAGGAGAGGGGACGGCCACAATTCCCATGAGGAATTGGTGGCCGTCCACCCTCCTTATGGAAGGAGGCTTGCCTCCTTTCCTATCTCTCCAATGGAGATTGATTTGATATAAATCAAATTATAATATATATTTTATTTTTATTAAATTAATTGTTGTTGTGTTTTTAGCAACAAATCATGACCATTGAAAGAAACACAAATTAATGTGGACCATTGGATTTGTGTTGACACATGGATTGAGATCCATGGATCCCAAAACCCTATAAAAGGAGAGGCACCCCATTGCTCTTCTTTACACATAAATGAGACAACAAGTCTCTCTCACTTTCTTTCTCTTTCTCTCCCTCTCATGGTCGTCCACCATGGATGCCCTAGAGAGGCTCTCCATCGTCGCGGCACCGTCGTTATGTTGCCCGATGTTTTGCTTGTGGAACTCCGTCTACTTCGGCATGCCTTGCCTCGTGAAGAAGACGTCGGATCTCGTGTGTCGAGATCAGGAGATCCACCGCTTGGATCATCAACATGGATTGCGAGAAGCACGCGGTTCATCCCCGCGCTCGCAAGTGTCTCCTCCGACGGATCGGACTTGAGACAGGAGGTCTCTTCGTTTAGAGACTCGATTGCAACCACGCTTCAAGAGGTAAACCTAATACTTATTTGTGGTTTAGACGAAACGATCTGAGAAGTGTTCTTGGATCATGTGGTTTCGTCACACGAAAAATTTTAATTTCCGCTGCATAGAACAACTAGTACGACTAGTCGTTTTTCGTTGTATTCGATACGACGATCACGCTTCCGTGATGCGCTTGAGGATCTAACCATATCCTTCAAGCAGATTGTGTCTGAGACTTCAGCTCCCCAGGACAATCCTTGCTTGGATGATATTGTCTCTCATATTCAAGAGATCATGACTTATAGTGCCGACACCACCACAGATCCCGTTGCAACAGCAGAGCCTCTTCGAGCTCCTCAGGTATCACCTATGCCTTTACTAGTAGTACGAATGCAAACATGAAAGAGTGGATTATGGACTCTGGTGCCTCTCACCACTTGTGTAGAGACAAAACGCGGTTGAGGTCCTACATGGCTATACCACCTAGCAGATAGGTCTTCATTCCTAATGGCGACCGCTTACCCGTTATAGGACAGGGGGAGGTGCAGTCGACATCGTCCATGCACCTGAAGAATGTTTTATATGCTCCTACTTTTTAGATGAATTTACTTTATATTAGTCAGATCGTTAAGGATCTAGATTGTCGTTCCATATTTGACCCTTCATATCTTATGTTTCAGGACATACTCACGGGAAAGGTGATTGGATGTGGCCGCGAGTAGCGGACTCTATAGACTGGTTCAACCCCCTCATGTTAGTTTTTCTATTTTACCTACTAAACATGTCTCTTCTTATCTGTGGCAACTTAGGTTTGGACATCTTCCTCTACAGAAGCTATGTCATGTTCTCCCTCATATTTCTACGAGATCCTCCTTTCAGTGTGAGGCATGTGGGAAGCATAATTGTTCTTCTTTCCATCCCATCAGAATTGTAGCAGTTCTCGACTATTTAAGCTCCTTCATTTAGACATTTGGGGTCCTAATCGTGTTCCTGATCTCCAAGGACACCACTGTTATCGTGTAGCTATCGATGATTTTTCTAGACTTTCCTAGGTCTTCTTATTGAAGAATAAATCTAGGGTTGGATCTGTTATCAAGTATTTTATTAATGAAATAAAAGATTTTTTTATCCAACGTCAAGTATCTCCGTTCTGATAATGCCTTGGAACTTTCCACCTTATGTCTTTCTGAATTCCATAAATTCCATGGCATTGTTCACCAAACCTCTTGTGTCTACACTTCCCGGCAAAACGGTGTTGCCGAGCACAAACACCGTCACTTACTTGATATGACCAGAACATTTGATACATAGTTGTGCTCCTCATGTCTACTGGGGTAATGCTATCCTTATTGCTTGTTATTTGATAAACCGTATGTCCCCGTCTGTGTTAGGAGAGAAGATTCCTTACATGATTGTGTTTCCCGAGAAGGATCTCTTCTGTCTTACACCTCGTGTGTTTGTATCTGTTGACTTTGTTCATGATGTCTCTCCAAGGTGTGACAATTTCTCTCTTAGAGTTGTCAAGTGTGTGTTTGTCGGCTACTCTCATACCCAAAAGGGGTATCGCTGCTTTGATCCACTAAGCCAGAATTATTTTGTTAGTGTTGACGTTACTTTCTTTGAGTCAGTCACGTATTTTTATCCTACGCATGACAGACTTACTACAGCTGACTCTGATGATGAGATGTACATGCCACCACCTCCTACATTTGGTCCTTCACCTTCACCTACTCCTCATCTTCCACCACCTCCAAAACCACCACCACCTCCTCCATTGGTTTAGTTCTTCCCTCGTGTTTTTCCTCGCAGATCTCGCTCTATTTGCCATGCTCGCAAGCCTTGCCCATAATCTAGCATACATTAGGTATGTAATGAGCATATTGTTTCTACTGGAGGCACTACTGAATTGACTATACAACAAGATTCTAGACAGGAGGAGCAGGTACCCTCTCAAGAGGGAAATATACAGGCCCAAGACTTGGCAGATGATCTTGACATGTTGATTGCTCTGTGAAAGCAAAGACATACGTGTGCTTCTTACCCTCTTGCAACCCAGATTTTTTATCAGGTTGTCAGACGATTTCAAGAGATTTACCTTGGCACTATCATCCGTGCAGATACCATCAAAGATAGTCAGTGGAGACTAGCCATGGAAGAGGAGATGGCTACGCTACAGTCACGTGGTACGTGGAGTCTTGTTTTTGATCCTATTGATACATCACTTGTGGGTTGCAAATGGGTGTTCACTGTGAAACACCATGCAATTGGCAGTGTAGATCGCTATAAGGCGAGAATAGTGGCACCACGCCCCTACGCCCTATGCCTCATTCTCAGGCCCCGGTGCCCCTATGCCTCACAACCTCGGCCCCATGCCTAGTGCCCCTAAGACCAGGCTCTAGACCATGCACCTGTGCATCCAGGCTCCACTAGCCCTACACCCTAGCTCCCCAGTGTTGGAAATGCGAGCCACGGCGAGCCATTATGCAATAAATGTTATTGCACATATCATTCCCTGATCTGAAATGAAGAATGAATAATTTGTATAATAGGTCCCTTAGTACAATTAGGGTTATGTACCATGGCCATCTTAATAATCATACAGCTGTTGATTCAACTATTGAATCATAGAGGCTGGTGCTTGGATGAATATCTAAAGAGTTAGATTGAGGACTCATCAAGCACCGTCAAATGATTGTTAAGAGATGATCTCCAGCCTGAGTAGGAGATGGCAATCCTTATCTCTGAAGGCTGATATCTGACCGACCTCTTGATGCAGGTCCTCTGCATAGGAATAGAGATTCAGAGGTGTCATATTAGTTAGGTCAAAGAGTTGACTTAACGAGATCGAGATAACCAAAGTCCTATATCATATGCTGTCATGATATAGGCACGCATCCTCTGACCAGAGACAGATGTGTTGCTATATGTCCAAGTATGTACATTTGGCAGACCAATAGGTTGATGACCTAATCAAGGTCTATACACCGGCGCGCTGGTGTGCATATAAGGGCATATGAGTAATACGATCTCTCAAAGGGATCATACAGGTTCAGTTACTGAACCGGAAGACATGAGCTCACTCATGAAATATTGGGAAGAATCAAATTCCATGCGCATGGTTGTCTCGCTTTGGAAGCTTGACTGAATTTGTAGGTTTGATATATACTTCTAGTATATGATCAAGACCTAGGTATGATATACGCTTTTGGAAAGTGTATGATCGATACCAACTCCCAATGATCGAATGAGAAACTTACTGATAAAAACCATGAAGTAGACAGTATAAAGTTGATCCAATACTTCGGGTTTAATTTGAGTCTTCCAGTATGCAGGATGTACAGGTATTGGGAATACCTGAGGGTGATTTGATCATAAACGGTTGTATAACCATGACGCTTCCATTCCTAGGGAGTGATGAAACGGGTCTGGATTTTAGTGACTCCTCTCAGTAGAGAAGTGATCTGATCTTGGTCCAAGTATTGGACATTGATCTGAATGTGATTCAGATACAATGAGAAGATTAGATTTACGGTCTTGATTTAATCAAGCATCTATGGGAGGCCCGCGATCTGGATTTGAGATATGATCTCAATATCCATGTCACTATATGTGGAACAATACAATCGCCCTGTCCTTATCTCCAAGTATCTGCGGAGAGATTGTATTATTCTTGAAGGGTTCAAGAATAATTCCATAAGATCTAAGCAATGTATAAATAATGATTAAATGTGATTTAATCATCTTGATGTGTGAAGAAATTATCCAATTTAATTAAATGTGATTTAATTAATGTGGATAAGAATAATGTGGATAGAAATATCCAATTATTCATAATATATTATAAATGTGATTTATAATGTATTAGAGAGAGCTAATTATAATTTATATGTGTTGATTAATTATTATGTGTATTGGATACACATTGTGTAATTAATTAACAATATGAATTATATGTTGTTTTGGGTTGTGAATATGATTGACAATTTTTTCCATGGCAAGAATGCAATATTCTCAAATATAATTGTGAATTATTTTTGAAGAATAAAATCCAACAAATTTGTTGCAAATAAATAAGAGAGAAAAATCAAGGAGATATGCAATCTCATGGGAATCCATGAGATTGCCTCCTTGGACTCCCATAGTGGGTGGCACACCATTCCTATATGGAATGGGTGGCCGTCCAACATGGAAGGTGCATGGAGATGAAATCTCCATGCACATTCTCTCCTTATTTGTTGGGTTGATTTAGGACTAAATTATATTTGATTTTTTCAAATATATTTTAACCTAAATTTGTTGCTTTTGACAACAACAATCTTGGCCATTGGATTGACACAAATCAATCTCATCCATTGATTTTATGTGTCCCATGGATTGAGATCCATGGATCCCAAAACCCTATAAATAGAGAGGCATTCTATGCTCTCTAAGGACTTGCAATATTGGAGCTCTCTCTCTCTCTTTCTTCTCTACACACGTCAGCCCTCTCTCCCTCTAATTGGTGGCCGACCACCAAACCCTAGAGGAGAGAACCGTCGTCGCCTTCGCCACCGCGTCGCCGCTTCGACGTTCTTCGGTTTCTCCGTCTTCTTGGTGTGCTACGCCCACGAAGGAGACGTTTGATCTCGTGCGATGAGATCAGGAGCAACCACGCTTGGATCATCTTCTTGGATTGCGAGGACAACGCGGTTCATCCCCGCGCTCGCAAGCGGTCTCGCCGACGATCGGACTTGAGACAGGAGGTCTCTTTCTTTAGAGACTTGATCAACTACGCTTCAAGAGGTATTGCATTATACTTGTTGTGGTTATAGATGAAACGGTCTGAGAATGGTTCTCGGATCATGTGGTTTCATCGAATAAAAATTTTTTAAATTCCGCTGCACCGAACAACTAGTACGACTAGTCGTTCTTCGTCGTATGCGATACGACGATCACGCTTCCGTGATGCGCTTGAGTATAATTTCCATATACTTCAAGTGGTATCAGAGCCAGGTTGACGGTTTCAAATATGATTCGAAAAACCGAGGACGACTTGGGTTCGTTTAGGTCGCGAAAGTTTTTATCGCACTTGATTTCGCAGATCTGTTTAGTAAATAAATTCGGCACTGTTTAAATTGTTTAAACACGAATTTAATACTTGGATTTTGTTCCCCATTAAATAAGGAAACCATAGGATCTGAGTTTACGTAAATTGGATTTCGTATGCTCTAGATATGGTTGTTTTAATGAACATGTATGCACTCTTGCGGGAACTGTAGATCTGAACGTGATTAAAATGTTAATTACTGTTTAGACTTGCCTCGAAATGCGTGTAACATCACTTGGATTCTGTCCTAAATCAAATTAGCAATCTATGAAAATTGATTTTGTCTAATTTGGATTTAATATGATTGAGATATGCTAATTTTAGTAAGAAGGGGTCACTGCTGAAATTACAGTCCTAATCAAGAACCAAGTGATTGTCAATTAGTGAAATTAATTGTTAATTTCGTGAAATAATCATGAAAAATATTTGTGAAATATTTGAAGATGATTATTTACATAATTGACTTGGCCTCATCCAATTAATTGATTAGATTTGATCTAAATCTTAATTGGAAACACATTCATCAAACTTAATGTTTGATTGGTGATTGTCATTTAATCATTTAGTGAAATTAAATTGTTTAATTTCCTAGAATAATTGTGCATAAATATTTGTGAAATATTTGATGATAATTATTCCCTTAAATGACATTGCCTTAACCAATAATTGATTAAGATGTGATCTAAATCATAATTGGAAACCACAATCTTTCAAACTTGATGCTTGAATAGGATTTGGGAATTTGTCTAGCAAATTTCCTTATAATCAAAAAATGTTTTGATTATTACTATATGGTACAATTTCGGTTGAAGAACCGATGATCATCTCAAGTACAAATTAATCAATTTGGCATTATCCTTTCCCGAGGCGGATATGGTGCCTAGTCGGAGAGCATTGGGGTTGCGGATTGCAACGTATGTGGTCCGTCCCACTCTCGTCGGTACTGGCCATGACAGCGGGTAGGGCCGGGATAATGTCCGAGGGATTAAGATGTATTTTTTTAATTATTAGAATTCGAATTAATACGTATTTTGAGATATTACCATATATGCATTCAAGTAAAATAATCAAGTTTGATTGATTGAATTGGATTGATAATTAATTTAATATGATTAAATTGATTATGTCCAATTGAAATACTCTAATATGATTAGAGCTAATAATTCCCTTGGAAGAATTAATTATGTGAATGTTATTCACGATAATTAATTAAAATTTGAATATGATATGGAGGATCACATAAGTGACATCCATGGTCTCCCGTCAAGGCGGAGGGTTCCGTCGCCAGGGATTGCATGTGGGAGACGCCTGTCCGAAGTGACAGCTCCTGTATGCAAGCGCATCTGGATCGGGCTCGTCGCTTCTCGAAAGAGTAAGGACGTATGTGTAGTGACCCCAATATCGGGTCCTCATATTATTGGGGTGATATTGGATTGCGCATAGCGAGTTGTATTCCTGTTGACGGTTGGTTCAATTAATGACGGGTCAACATCGCCTTAGGGGTGGTGGGCCCGGGTGTTAAAGACCGAATTGGGAGATGCAAGTTGGACTTGCAAGGCGGAATGTGTTCCCGCTTCTCTTTATCCGAGTTGTAGGTTCTCATATTATTGGGATGCAACGAAGATAAGGAAGGAGATCCCAGATCTTGCTTGAGATATAATGGTAAGTATATCTCTTACATTAAAAGTGATTAAGGGAATGAACTTTCAATGTTGACATGGCAAGACAACTTTGATATAAAAAATCCTAAATCAAAGTAAAATATAAATTTATATATTTATGCAAATTTCTTATTTCAGATAATCCTTCATTAAAACCCACTCAATGATATACTCAATAATAACCAGTAAAATATCATGGATTGGACTCATGATCCAGATATTGTACTTGCAATTGGACACATAATGTATGTGGTTGCAATGTGCAAGTTTCCTCATAATATTGAGGAATGACAATTAAATAGATGATAGGACTACAACCCTAGGGTTTGTATGTCTCTATAGTCTTGGTATCATCAAATGTACTTTGGAAGTGACATGTTGATGATGATCATAATTGTCATATAATCCTTATAAAATCTAAGAAGATATTATGGCATACATATGTGCTCTTGACATTTATCATGAATGACATGGTTCACTGCATCATGCAGAATGGTGGCTCTGTAAAGAGATGATGTATTCAAATTGTTTGAGTACCTACCTGAACCTTTGTTTTTAAGAGTTTAAATGGATGTAGATGATGAGTGTCATCATTCTACTGTTTATACTCCAGTTATTCATGAAGCTTCATAATATTCATATTGTATGAATTTAATGAAGCATGTATAAATGTTGAAAAACTCTTACTTTGAATTCTTTTGAATTTAAAATAAGAGATCCTCTGTCTTGAGCAATGATTGCTTATAGATAAAGGGAGCGCAGTGGAAGCATGGGTTGGACCCAAGAAAGAAGGAAAGTCAAAGAGTTGACTAGACTTCTGTAACTTCCATATGACATCCAAAGAGTTGGATGAATGCCAATACTGCAATAAGTTGATGTGTTGATAGTATGACTATCAAGTCTGTCTAGAATCCTTAGAAAAGGACTCGGATGGAGCATCAGAGTAATCTACATAAATCATTGATATTGACTTACTTATTGAATAAGATAAAGTCAAATAATTGTATCTCAATCTTCTGATGACATTCGCAATGGGTTGCATATGTTTTAGAAGACTGGAAAATTTGATCTTAAAGGTTTATAGTTGTCCACGTGAATATTGATGCAATTGTTGCAACAATCTCTGTTGGATTAATAGACTTGTTAATTTCAGTGGGAGAGCCCTTTAGTCTTAGAGAATGTCTCTATGATCTAGACATTAGAATACACTCATTGTTTGTTTCTAAATGTTGGAAATAAACATGAATTCTGAGATAGAACTATCATAAAGAGTTATGATGGATATATTTCAGATTGTAATCTAATAATCTAGTGGACTCCAATAAATTAGAAAATTAATGAATGGTTCATTAACATTTCTAAATACTGAAATTAAACCTTAAGATCAATAGGAGGATGAAGATCATTTGACAATGATCTAGCATCAAGCCTTGGACATTTGTCTATTGATTTGATCAATAGACTAGTAAGAGATGAAACTTTAGAATGTCTAAAATTTCAAAACTTACATACTTATGAATATTGTATTCAAAGAAAAATGTCCAATACACCCTTCTTTGGGAATGGTGTAAGATGTCAAGGTATTCATGATCTCATACATATTGATGTATGCAGATCATCTGTATCATAGTAAATATTATGGATATGTGATATCTATTGATGATTGTATGATATGGGATTTCTTCTCTTCACCTAAGAAACCTTTGAAATGTTCAAAGATTTCATTAATTTTGGTTTAGAACCAAAGTTTGAAGGAAGATAAAATGAATTTGATCTAATCTAGGTAGCAAGTACCTACTAGATAAATTCGAAGAATACCTTATGGAGATATGAATGTCATTTCTATCTCGATCCTCCCAACACACCTTAACTCAAAAGAAGTTATAGGTAGATACAATTGGATCATGTGTGACATGATCTTATCAATGTTGAATTTTAGCATAATTATCCCTTAGTTTCCAGGTATATATGTGTAGTAGAGACTACAATGTATATCCTAAATAAGGTTCCATGTATCTTGGAATCTAGCACTTGAGAGTGCTGCTTCATTAGGAAAATAAAGGATGGTATTGGATACCTACTTTATGACCTTGAGATTCTTAAAATATCTCATCTCCGAGAATGTGATTCTTAGAGGTTGAGACTCTTGAGAATCAAGATGAAAATGAAGTATAGGAACTCATTTTTTTTGAGAAGATAATGAGACTCCTGAAATTGGAAACTAAAAGGACAATTAAAGATGAAACACTAATACCTCTTCAAATGAGTTTGAGGATGGATTCCATGTGTTAGAGAAATCTGACAATGATCGAACTTCATGTGATGAAGCTTCTGAAGATCATAGCATGGATAAATGGATAGCAATAAAAGTCTAATGTAGACTTCATATACAAGTGTTGTGTATGGACCCTCGAGGATCCACCTATATGGGTAAGACCTGTAAAGGTGTAAATGGATCTTCAAGAGACAGGGAACCTGATGAGAAGGTAGAGATCTTCAAAGCACGGTTCGTAGCCATAAGCTACACACTGGAAGAGAAGGCATTGCTTGCAATGAGACTTGCTCTTCGGTGACCATGCTTAAAACCATCATAATATTGCTAACCTTAGCTACATAACTTGACTATTGCATCTTCAAGATGTAAGTCAATATTGCATTCCTCTACGAATGCCTCTTTGAGGATATTCCTATGAAGTAGCCCCAGGGCTTCATGGTTGAGGAAAGCAAGGTGTGCAAGCTAAGGAATCCATCTATGGACTCAATTAAGCTTCTTGAAGTTGGATCATAAGATTTGATGAAATTATAAATGTTATGATTTCAGATAGAATCTTGATGAACCATATGAAGCTTAGTGGGAGTGCTTTTGTGTTCATCGTGCTAAATGTAGATGATATCCTAATCATTTAAAAATGATATAAGGATAATAATTAGTGTTTTATAATCTGGTTGTTCCATAACTTGAAATATGATTTCAAAGATGCCTCTCAGATCTTAGTTCTGAAGTTGTTCAGAAGCAAAGAGAAGAGGATAATGGGACTGTGACATTTATAGTACATCTTGGACATATTCCATTTTATGGAAAATTCCAGTAATGGCTTCCATCCCTTAAGATATGGTACTGACCTATCTAAAGGGATAGCACCTCAAAGAGTTGAGGAAGTGAATGCTAGAACTACTTGCCTTTGGGCATCAGTTCTGAGAAGCCAAGTGTGTGCTAGATGTGCACAAAAGCCAGATGGCTGCCATGCAGTGGGAGTAGTAAACTGTTGCTAATCCTACTATGGAAATAAAACACTTGGTTGCAGTAATGACAAAATCTTCATAGATGACAAGATTTTTGAGATAGTGATCTCAAAGTCTTATCTTCAAAAACTTAAGACTTTATAGATAGAGATCTAAAAGGTCTTAACTGTGGATACCTTAAGAGATAGTGATCTCCAGGAATAAGGATATTCTGATAAGGATTATGGAAATACTGGTTATGATAATTGTTAAGTTGTAGTGTCAAGGACACTATAACTAACAAGATTGAGTATTAGTTGCATAAGATGCAACATTCGCATTGGATGCGAGCACTGTTACTGGGGATATGCAAGTGCCGTAAAAGGACTTGGCGTAGTCTCGCGGGAACAGAGTGACTGATCAACTTACCTAGCTATTTTCTAAATAGCCTATGATTGTCACATGAGTGTGAGTTTAAATGATTAGCCCATTAATGGCTCTTTGGGCTAGTGGGAGATTGTTGGAAATGCGAGCCCACGGCGAGCCATTATGCAATAAATGTTATTGCACATATCATTCCCTGATCTGAAATGAAGAATGAATAATTTGTATAATAGGTCCCTTAGTACAATTAGGGTTATGTACCATGGCCATCTTAATAATCATTCAGCTGTTGATTCAACTATTGAATCATAGAGGCTGGTGCTTGGATGAATATCTAAAGAGTTAGATTGAGGACTCATCAAGCACCGTCAAATGATTGTTAAGAGATGATCTCCAGCCTGAGTAGGAGATGGCAATCCTTATCTCTGAAGGCTGATATCTGACCGACCTCTTGATGCAGGTCCTCTGCATAGGAATAGAGATTCAGAGGTGTCAGATTAGTTAGGTCAAAGAGTTGACTTAACGAGATCGAGATAACCAAAGTCCTATATCATATGCTGTCATGATATAGGCACGCATCCTCTGACCGGAGACAGATGTGTTGCTATATGTCCAAGTATGTACATTTGGCAGACTAATAGGTTGATGACCTAATCAAGGTCTATACACCGGCGCGCTGGTGTGCATATAAGGGCATATGAGTAATACAATCTCTCAAAGGGATCATACAGGTTCAGTTACTGAACCGGAAGACATGAGCTCACTCATGAGATATTGGGAAGAATCAAATTCCATGCGCATGGTCGTCTTGCTTTGGAAGCTTGACTGAATTTGTAGGTTTGATATATACTTCTAGTATATGATCAAGACCTAGGTATGATATACGCTTTTGGAAAGTGTATGATCGATACCAACTCCCAATGATCGAATGAGAAACTTACTGATAAAAACCATGAAGTAGACAGTATAAAGTTGATCCAATACTTCGGGTTTAATTTGAGTCTTCCAGTATGCAGGATGTACAGGTATTGGGAATACCTGAGGGTGATTTGATCATAAACGGTTGTATAACCATGACGCTTCCATTCCTAGAGAGTGATGAAACGGGTCTGGATTTTAGTGACTCCTCTCAGTAGAGAAGTGATCTGATCTTGGTCCAAGTATTGGACATTGATCTGAATGAGATTCAGATACAATGAGAAGATTAGATTTACGGTCTTGATTTAATCAAGCATCTATGGGAGGCCCGCGATCTGGATTTGAGATATGATCTCAATATCCATGTCACTATACGTGGAACAATACAATCGCCCTGTCCTTATCTCCAAGTATCTGCGGAGAGATTGTATTATTCTTGAAGGGTTCAAGAATAATTCCATAAGATCTCAGCAATGAATAAATAATGATTAAATGTGATTTAATCATCTTGATGTGTGAAGAAATTATCCAATTTAATTAAATGTGATTTAATTAATGTGGATAAGAATAATGTGGATAGAAATATCCAATTATTCATAATATATTATAAATGTGATTTATAATGTATTAGAGAGAGCTAATTATAATTTATATGTGTTGATTAATTATTATGTGTATTGGATACACATTGTGTAATTAATTAACAATATGAATTATATGTTGTTTTGGGTTGTGAATATGATTCACAATTTTTTCCATGGCAAGAATGCAATATTCTCAAATATAATTGTGAATTATTTTTGAAGAATAAAATCCAACAAATTTGTTGCAAATAAATAAGAGAGAAAAATCAAGGAGATATGCAATCTCATGGGAATCCATGAGATTGCCTCCTTGGACTCCCATAGTGGGCGGCACACCATTCCTATATGGAATGGGTGGCCGTCCAACATGGAAGGTGCATGGAGATGAAATCTCCATGCACATTCTCTCCTTATTTGTTGGGTTGATTTAGGACTAAATTATATTTGATTTTTTCAAATATATTTTAACCTAAATTTGTTGCTTTTGACAACAACAATCTTGGCCATTGGATTGACACAAATCAATCTCATCCATTGATTTTATGTGTCCCATGGATTGAGATCCATGGATCCCAAAACCCTATAAAGAGAGAGGCATTCTATGCTCTCTAACGACTTCCAATATTGGAGCTCTCTCTCTCTCTTTCTTCTCTACACACGTCAGCCCTCTCTCCCTCTAATTGGTGGCCGACCACCAAACCCTAGAGGAGAGAACCGTCGTCGCCTTCGCCACCGCGTCGCCGCTTCGACGTTCTTCGGTTTCTCCGTCTTCTTGGTGTGCTACGCCCACGAAGGAGACGTTTGATCTCGTGCGACGAGATCAGGAGCAACCACGCTTGGATCATCTTCTTGGATTGCGAGGACAACGCGGTTCATCCCCGCGCTCGCAAGCGGTCTCGCCGACGATCGGACTTGAGACATGAGGTCTCTTTCTTTAGAGACTTGATCAACCACGCTTCAAGAGGTATTGCATTATACTTGTTGTTGTTATAGATGAAACGATCTGAGAATGGTTCTCGGATCATGTGGTTTCATCGAATAAAAATTTTTTAAATTCTGCTGCACCGAACAACTAGTACGACTAGTCGTTCTTCGTCGTATGCGATACGACGATCACGCTTCCGTGATGCGCTTGAGGATAATTTCCATATCCTTCACCCAGCACCCGCGTCCCTGTCCGCATGCCCCTAGATCGCCTATGTCCAAGATATCTCTTCCAAGACCTCGCCCTCTGGCCATCTGATTCGCAAATCACCCCTAGACAGTGACTTTGATACTCAAGATCAACATTAGCCCTTACTCGTGCCTCCGAGCATATCGGTGGACATTTCTACAATCTGATTTTGACCGATGAGTGTGATTTTAAAAGTCTAAGTCATATTTTCTGGCCCTAGCAAGCGACAAGGATTAGCAAGGATGGTTGTATGATTCTACACGTATAACCAATCCTTCGTATGATTGTGTAGACTCGTTTATATCAGTCTACGCCCCAGTTGAATTTCATTATTTCGCTATCTTATCATCATGTCAGGCAACAAGTGTGGCATCTTCTCATCCGAAGTCTTCAAGATCCTGGCTCCCATCCCTAAGATGGATGGGACCAACTATGATTTGTGGTTCATGCAGTTTCTCACCCTCATGCATTACAACAACAAGGAGCACATCCTGACAGATCCAGGGCCAACGGACAAGATTAGGAAAAATGCTTCTTGGAAGCAAGATGATGCATACACGTGTGTTTGGCTTTGTGGGACTCTTACTACAGAGATAGCTAATGATATTCTAACTCAACCCACTACCTAGGCAATGTGGGACACTTTGGCATCCACCTATGCACATGCAAAGAATGAGGCCAAGATCCTTCAACTACAGTTTGATATCTACAACACCAAGTAGAGTGGCCTCCCTCTACATGTTTACTACTCTTCTCTACGTGGCATGTTTGAAAAGCTTCATAACTACATGCCCATTACGATGTCTATTGAGCAGCAGAAGACATATAGGAACTCCATGATGGTTGGAGTTTCCATGGATGTACTTGATATATAATATGATGCTACACATACTCTTCTTCTTACTGGAGCAACCATTCCCCCTATAGAGGAGGCCTATAACCGTCTCAGCCAGCTCCACATCCCTTCGACGAACACCTCTTCGTAATCATCAGCGATGGCTGCTTCTCGTGGATGAGGTGGGGCGATCCAGTTTAGAGGATGCACACCTCGAGGAAGAGGTGGTGGACGCCAACGTGGTCCCTGCACCTATTGTCACAAGCCTGGACATGTAGAGGATACATGTTATTAAAAGCATGGATATCCTGTTTCTGGTCGAGCAGCAGAGCAGATTGTGTCTGAGACTTCAGCTCCCCAGGCCAATCCTTGCTTGGATGATATTGTCTCTCGTATTCGAGAGATCATGACTTATAGTGTCGACACCACCACAGATCCCGTTGCAACAGCAGAGCCTCTTCGAGCTCCTCAGGTATCACCTATGCCTTTACTGGTAGTACGAATGCAAACATGAAAGAGTGGATTATGGACTCCGGTGCCTCTCACCACTTGTGTAGAGACAAAATGCGGTTGAGGTCCTACATGGCTATACCACCTAGCAGATGGGTCTTCATTGCTAATGGCGACCGCTTACCCGTTATAGGACAGGGGGAGGTGCAGTTGGCATCGTCCATGCACCTGAAGAATGTTTTATATGCTCCTACTTTTTAGATGAATTTACTTTATATTAGTCAGATCTTTAAGGATCTACATTGTCGTTCCATATTTGACCCTTCATATCTTATGTTTCAGGACATACTCACGGGAAAGGTGATTGGATGTGGCCGTGCGTAGCGGACTCTATAGACTGGTTCAACCCCCTCATGTTAGTTTTTCTATTTTACCTACTAAACATGTCTCTTCTTATCTGTGGCAACTTAGGTTTGGACATCTTCCTCTACAGAAGCTATGCCATGTTCTCCCTCAGATTTCTACGAGATCCTCCTTTCAGTGTGAGGCATGTGGGAAGCATAATTGTTCTTCTTTCCATCCCATCAGAATTGTAGCAGTTCTCGACTATTTAAGCTCCTTCATTTAGACATTTGGGGTCCTAATCGTGTTCCTGATCTCCAAGGACACCACTTTTATCTTGTAGCTATCGATGATTTTTCTAGACTTTCCTAGGTCTTCTTATTGATAAATAAATCTAGGGTTGGATCTGTTATCAAGTATTTTATTAATGAAATAAAGGATTTTTTTATCCAATGTCAAGTATCTCCGTTCTGATAATGCCTTGGAATTTTGCACCTTATGTCTTTCTGAGTTCCATAAATTCCATGGCATTGTTCACCAAACCTCTTGTGTCTACACTTCCCGGCAAAACGGTGTTACCGAGCACAAACACCATCACTTACTTGA
This sequence comes from Ottelia alismoides, assembly GCA_037367405.1. Lineage (NCBI taxonomy): Eukaryota > Viridiplantae > Streptophyta > Magnoliopsida > Alismatales > Hydrocharitaceae > Ottelia > Ottelia alismoides. The sequence continues at coordinate 329,816 of JAZKJV010000316.1, read as the reverse complement.
TATGACCAGAACATTTGATACATAGTTGTGCTCCTCATGTCTACTGGGGTAATGCTATCCTTATTGCTTGTTATTTGATAAACCGTATGTCCCCGTCTGTGTTAGGAGAGAAGATTCCTTACATGATTGTGTTTCCCGAGAAGGATCTCTTCTGTCTTACACCTCATGTGTTTGTATCTGTTGACTTTGTTCATGATGTCTCTCCAAGGTGTGACAATTTCTCTCTTAGAGTTGTCAAGTGTGTGTTTGTCGGCTACTCTCATACCCAAAAGGGGTATCGTTGCTTTGATCCACTAAGCCAGAATTATTTTGTTAGTGTTGACGTTACTTTCTTTGAGTCAGTCACGTATTTTTATCCTACGCATGACAGACTTACTACAACTGACTCTGATGATGAGATGTACATGCCACCACCTCCTACATTTGGTCCTTCACCTTCACCTACTCCTCATCTTCCACCACCTCCAAAACCACCACCACCTCCTCCATTGGTTTAGTTCTTCCCTCGTGTTTTTCCTCGCAGATCTCGCTCTATTTGCCATGCTCACAAGCCTTGCCCATAATCTAGCATACATTAGGTATGTAATGAGCATATTGTTTCTACTGGTGGCACTACTGAATTGACTATACAACAAGATTCTAGACAGGAGGAGCAGGTACCCTCTCAAGAGGGAAATATACAGGCCCAAGACTTGGCAGATGATCTTGACATGTTGATTGCTCTGTGAAAGCAAAAACATACGTGTGCTACTTACCCTCTTACAACCCAGATTTTTGATTAGGTTGTCAGAGGATTTCAAGAGATTTACGTTAGCACTATCATCCGTGCAGATACCACATATGTATCAGGAGTCTCTCAAAGATAGTCAGTGGAGACTAGCCATGGAAGAGGAGATGGCTGCGCTACATTCACGTGGTATGTGGAGTCTTATTTTTGCTCCTATTGATACATCACTTGTAGGATGCAAATGGGTGTTCACTGTGAAACACCATGCAGATGGCAGTGTTGATTGCTACAAGGCGAGACTTGTGGCTTGAGGGTTCACCCAAATATATGGGGAAGACTATCAGGATACTTTCTCCCCAGTTTCCAGACATTCTACTCTGTGTACTCTCCTTGTTATTGATGTGACATGATATTAGCCTCTTTATCAACTTGATGTAAAGAATGCATTCCTCTATGGAGACCTACATGAGGAGGTCTACATGCAACAACCACCTGGGTTTGCTGTTGAGGGGGAATATCAGAAGGTTTGTAGGTTACAAAAGGCTATCTATGGCATCAAAAAGAGTCCAAGAGCATGGTTCCAAATGCTCTCGGACTTGATAGAGCAGTAGGGATTTGTGAGATCAACTGTTGATCAGTCCTTATTCATATAGAAGACCTAGAGAGGTACTACAATCATTCTTGTTTATCTTGATGACTTTATTATTACAGGGTATGACGAGATGGGTATTCAGGGTGCCAAGGACATTCTAGGTCAACAGTTTGTGACCAAGGACCTTGGACATTTACGTTACTTCCTTGGAATAGAGTTTACCAGGAACCAATGGGGTTTTGTAATGACCCAGAGGAAGTATGTTATAGATCTTCTTTCAGAGACATGCATGGCTAATTGTAGACCTGCCACTACTCCGCTTGACCCAAGCATGAAGTTCTATGATGATGACACTGAGGAGATCGACAAGAGGAGGTACAAAGAGCTTGTTGGTAAGATACTATATGTAACTATTACAAGACCCGACATAAAATTTGCTGTGAGCAAAGTGAGTTAGTTTATGGAGCAGCCTAAATAGGCACATATGGATGCAATCCATATGATTCTGAGATACTTGAAGACTTCACCTGGTACTGGACTTCAGTAGAGGCACATCTCTCTCAATGACAGCATGCATAGATGCAGATTATGCTGGGTGTCCAAAGGATAGAAAGTCTACATCAAGATTTCATGTGTCCATAGGGAATTCTCTTATTTCATGGAAGAGTAAGAAGCAGACTTTGATTGCTAGATCAAGTGCTGAATCAGAATACAGGGCCATGACACAAGCTAGTACAGAGATGATGTGGGTCATATCTATTCTAACTGACCTAACTATAGAACTACCTCTTCCCATATACCTTCAATGTGATACTAAAGTTTCTAGCTTGATTGCAAATAACCCAGCATTTCTTGAGAGGACGAAGCATATAGAGGTGGATTGTCACTACACTCGTGACATGATAAATAAGGGTATTATCACTACTACTCATGTCAACTCTGGAGACCAAACAACAAATATACATACAAAGGCTCTAGAGAGAGGACCTTATCAGAGATTTTGTTACAAGTTGAGTCTTATTGATATTTACGCTCTAGCTTGAGGGGGAATATTGAGATAGTTACTATTTTTAGTGTTATCTTTTGTAATTTTCTATTTTTATTTTCTTCTTTCTGTAATTTAAGGGAACCCTTGGGCCTCTCATAATGCATCCCAGGTTGTTCCCTTAATAGAGCGAATAGATATGTTGCTCCTCTGCTGCTTGTTTCTGCTTAAGATCAGTGTAAAGCTCGATGGAGATTGAGCGAGGAGGATCTTTACTCTATTATTTCTCAAACTTGGAGATAGTTGTTGGACATAGAGATTGGAAACCCAATTGGGGAGGATGCTGGATGAATCTGACGCTCGAAGGATGGGTTCTGAAAGCATGAAACTGTGATACTAATATCAACTTCAACTACTCTTTAAATGGGTACATTGCATACTACGGGTATTTCAATGTTTAACCTTATGCATGGAAGATGCTCGACACTTGTAACATTAACCAAAGACACCCAATGGTCGAGTGTGGGGCTCCTTCTTTCATGTTTGCATCAGCCACTATGGATTTGAACCACATCCCTTATCCCTCGAAGAATTTGTTTTCGAAGAAGATGGAGGATCTCTGCTATTATTGATCTTCATAGGAAACCCAAGGAAGGAATCCAAGAGGTAAAACCTACAGACGATTCAGGTGTTGTCGACTCCGGTGATGCTCGGATGGATCTTGGTTACGGGCTCGAATGTCTCAAAGGTTGGTGATGCCATAGATGTCCCGATGGTGCACAAGTCGAAGAGGACATTATTTACAGGATATAGGTAGATGTTACTCTAGCAACAAGACTCAGTGATGGCATGCAAGATCAGAGGTTGGAAGGTTAGTGGAGATTCGTGCATATGGATTTGGGTTGCCATAACATAAGAATAAGAAGTAAAGAAGAAGATGGGAGAGCATAGAAAAGAAGGCAAAAGATGGAAAAGATGAGGAAGAAGGAGATAGTGAGTTGAGAGGAGCTACTTGTTGGGGTTTGTGTCAGGTGTTGGCTGAACTAGGGACTCCATCTGATTATCACCTCAAAAGGCTGGGTGAACAACCGACATTGAAGTTGGGCAAGCTTTGTGAAAAGCTTACAATAGGGGGTATCAATGTTGGATCTCACCTGACCGGAGTTGTTGCATCTGACGTTGCCTTCAAAGAAACCTCTCACATTTGTCACAGTTAGGAGAGCCAAAGCTGGCAGCCTATTATCTAGTTTTGCAGATATAGTGAATAGTAGGTGGAGATGGGGCTTAGATGGGTTTGCTAGGGTTGTGATGAGGGAAACAAAGAATGGGCAATGTGGAAGAGAGGGTGCTCGATCGTGGAGAGCAAGGGCAGACATGGCATGAGAGAGAGGGAGGGTTGGATTTGGTCTAGAAGGAGAGGCTCGGTGAGGGAGGTAGGTCGTTGGCCGAGAATCAAAGGGGGGAGGTCCTCGACCATTTGACGACTGAGATTGGATGATCGAGAGAAAGCTGTGTGGTGAAAAATATTAAAAGAAAAGATAAAATAAATAAAATAAAATAAAGGGAAATGACCTCAACTATTGGATGAAGGGCACTTCATCCAACAACCCAAAAAAGGGTGACTGAGGAGTAAGTGGGGGCAACATGTGGTAGCTACATGAGATGCCACATGTCACTCCTAGAAAATTTGAAATAAAATATAAAATGATGTCAAATCAAAAAGTATTATTCATGAAAGTTGTTCAACTCCATGAGATCTACAACTTTTGTGAAGGAACTAAAATAAAAAAATTAATATTTACAAATTGATTTTTGTGGTATTCTATATCTATAAAATACCAGATTTTTTATGTTTACAGTTTTTTGTAGAGGTATAATTCAAATAAAATCAAATGAATTATAAAGAAATATTTATATATTAACATATTTTTTTGTTAGTTTTAATAATTAAGAAAATAAAATAAAATAAAATAAATGGGACTTTTATACAAACCATATACACAGTAGATATATATGATATACAATGTGGACTCGAAATCCAAGTTTTATATATGAACTCTTACTCTTTTGTATTTGATCTTGATTTGTAGGTAACTGAATGTAACATTTAAAAGTGAGTAAAGATTCATAGGAGACTATATGTGAGAGATAATTAGCTTTACGACTTTTTATCTCAAAACTAGGGTTTGATTTTATTGGACAAATATAAAAGTTATGTTTCTCTATTATTTTTAATTTATTAATGATAGTAATATATACACTATGGATTCGAGTTTATTTGATTTGAAGTTAATGTAAAATAATGAAAAAATGTGGGAAGTTATTTATTAATTTACAAGTGATAATATACATATAAGTTTTGGCTTCTTATTACTGCAATTTTGAAATGATAAAATATGAATATTATTCACACATGCATGAATGTTAAATATGCAATATTAGTTCCTAAATGCAATTACCCACTTGGGAACAGAGCTCTAATTTTAGCTTTCAAAGTGATGAATCCCACATTTATTACCCCCCTGTACTTAAACCTTGCTTGTCCTTGAGCAACTAAATTGAATGTATACATGAAATGAGATTGGGTTCCATGCCAAGGTCATGAACAAAAGGTAAAAATGGAGCTCGAGTCGACCTATGGATTAATAGTGTGGTGAAACTCCTTTATGAGAATTAGGGTTTTTAAACCAAGAGACTTTAGGTTGTACAAGTCATCTTCCATGTTCGACTTAAAAATTATCTTAGATCAACCCCCTCCCAAAGCATACTATGTGAACATTTAATAACTACCTGGTGTGTGAGAGGTGTTAACTCTTCCCATTCGATATGTAAGACTACTGGGTAAACCTTCCCTCCAGTAACTCGTCCTTGGGAGGTCAGATATTTCCTTATAAGTTCAAGTATGTGCTAGTTCACAACGAATGTAGTGGAAGAAGTTTAGAAGAATGAGAAAAGAACTGGAATGTGACTATAGTCACATATCCTGTGAAGCTTGACCAGTTTAGCCAAGTTTCCACCAAGATATGCATGTTATATGAAGCTTGGACCTTTGTGGTTGATGATGTACTTTGGGAATTGGCTTATTTTGGTACGAATTGAGGTTGCTCCGCATTGATCTTTTTATACCCCGACAGATATAGAATCATTTTTTCCACACATTTTTTGGGGTTTTAGAAAAAATTACGCTAGTAGTTCACTCCTCGCCCGAAGCTTTATTTCAACCCTTACTACAATGTTGGATGTCCATGCTAAAAGAAAAGAGTCACACACAGTCTTCCAACATCTCATCTGAGTTGACATAAGTGCATAGTGCTAGAATACAGATTAATTCCCTATTCAAGAGTCTACTCAGAATGAGGTAATCAGGTTAGACACTAAGAGTCAAAGTCTAGACATTGTCTTGTGAAACTTGGAGAAATAAGTCTATGATCTAAAGCTTCTAAAATCCTACTTCTCAGTGAAGTTCCTTTGCAAATTACATGGATTAAGATCAAGTCAAGACCACTCTCGGTTTTTACTCACGACTCAATTCAGAACCCCATGAATTTCCACTTGTGCATATGCATGATATGTTGAACGATATGCCAAACTATGAAATGTAGAGGATTTTTAATTATAAATGAATGGGAATCCATTTTATTTGACAAAGAATTATTTTGTTTGTTATACACCCAATTTTACAACGATTTACAGTGCAAGTATTATTTACAAAAAGTTTACATCAAGTGTATTTTTTACACAGATTTTACAAGACTATACACATTTTACAAACTTACACAAATTATAAAAAAATACATTTTTTACCTATTTTACATTTTACAAGAATTGTACATATTTTATAAGTATTTACAAATACTACATATTTTACAAATTTTTACAAATTTTACACGTGGTTACCCATTACATATTTATTGAATATTATATACAAAAAATACGTGAAAGTACGAGCTATGGGTAAAGTATATATGTAATATATATACACCCCTCTATACTTAGCATGTTCTATGTCCTTAGAGCACAAAAAATGAGGAAGAGACATAGCTCGTGCTAAGCGTGAGAGAGTGAAAAGAATAGAAGTCAACCCGCTCCACTATACTTAGGATCTAGACAGCCTAGGTATAGAAGAAGAGCAAAGACAGGGCGTCACGGTCAAGAGTAGAAGGAAATGGATGAATATACATGGTGGGCATCGGTCCCCCTATACTTTGGCTTTGGTCAGCCTAAATATAAAAGAAGGATAAATGTGAGAACCAATGAGATTGGGTAATATACGGAGAAATGGGGATAAGAGCGTGAGATGCCTAGAGATGTTGGGAGTAGTGTGATGTCATGTGTTCCCTACAAATGGATCATATGAGATTCTGGAATGCGCAAGAAGGAGATTTCTTCTACATGGGCCAACTGCTTATCTGATCCTATGCAATGCTTAAGCAGTTGCCCATTCATGACGAATGATCGTGCACCATTCGTAAGATCTAAAATTTCTATGGTGTCGTTCTCGTGCACTTCTCTTACAATGTAAAGGGTCCCATCCACTTGGATTTCAACTTGACCTGGAAAATCTTCAAGTGGCATTGAATAACAATACATTTTGTCCTATGATAAAATTCTTGTACCTGATATGTTGATCATGTCAATGCTTGATTATGTCCTTATAGATCATGTTGCTATTGTATGCCTTAAATTTTATTTCTAAAAGCTCATTTAAATCCATATGTCTTATATGATGTGCCTCATGTCTATTCCACTTCACTTTATTCAATTCCCATTTCTGAATCCATGACTCATTAACATTTCTGTCGCATTTTGTCTTAAAAACCATAACAAATACATGTAAATATGCATTAATAATCATCTTTTATCTCAAGCTCATTCATAAATAAAAATACATTTTATGCATTAAAAAGACATAAAAATAAGAAAAATAAAAATAAGAAAATAAGGCAGACTATAAATATGCATATATTGTACAGGATGACTAAGCAAATATAAATATAGCTTAAAGATATATTTATATAACCTAACCTCCAAGATCAAGTTAGCATGGCTTGGCCGATAGACAATAAAGTAGGGGGAGATAAGGAATAAAATACAAAAATAATTAACCATGTACATAAACACACTAATTCCATTTATTTATTACACACACACACACACACACACATATATATATATATACACACACAATCTTAACATAATTTTATTCAATTCATATGTACATATTTTCCACTAATTTACTCACCAATGTGTTTACAAAAAATATATATAAAATATAAAAAATTCCAATATGTAAATATGCCAAGTAAACAGACTTCCAGATGTCAATTTCCACTACTAAAATGCACAATCGGTATGCACATGGTGACTCATCATGCGCACACTATGTGCACGTCTTGTACGCCCTGATGTTGGGCGAGCACATGTGCTCATCCGACTTGTGGTCGTGGATAGCCCAGTCGCATGGGCAGGCAGGCAAGCAACTATGTATGCCAGTAGCTCGCCCACCATCTGGGCATGCACAAGTGGGCTTGCCCGACGGCTCACCCACACAAAATAGGGAGAGCAGTCTGTGTTCATATGTGCTCACCCAACCTATAGAGCATAAAAAGTATATGGGCTTGCCTGACAGCTCACCCACCAAAAATAGGGAGAGCGTTCTGAGTGCACTTAGCGAGCACATGTCCTCACCCACCCTATAGAGCATAATATATATATATATATAGGTTCGGTGGGTTTTAGACACCCCGCCGAACCTATAAAACCTACAAAGAAACCATTATAGGTGCTTATAACAATTGAGAAAATTACATGTAATATGCCCTGCAATCGACATCATCTTATACATGTACAACTAACTTGAACTTAATTACAAACTAAACATATAAATTCATATAAATCTGCAGTATATGTAAATTCATAATTAATAGATGTTCTAAATGTTCTACAATCGAAATAACCTACAAGTACAACTGGATCTAACATCAAAGTTTCTATAAATTTAAAGACTTGCTTGAAATTCAACAACTACAGAAGATAAAAAAATTTATGTCTTCTTCGGTCTGAAAATTTTGTAAATCAAACTCTGTTTTGATTTCTTTTTCTCCTTCTTCTTCTTCTTAAACCCGGCATACATGTGTGCCACTTCTTCTAGATCATTCTCCTCCCCATTGTCATACGATTCAATCTCCTTATATTGAGATGCATGCCCATATGAACTATATCAAGGAAAATATGTATAAGATATGCATGTGAAGATAGAGAAGTATGAAATTATTACACATTTAAGGAGAATACTTACATATATATCATGAAATCTTCTTAGAGCTTCGTCGTCGCCATCTAGGACTCCATCTGTGGTGATGGTTGTGATGATTGTGTCTATGAATACAATGGCTAGCCATAAGCAGAATATAATTGATGATGCTCCTCCTCATATTATGGAGGAAGACCAACAAGTGTCTACTTCAGATTCAACATAACATCCCTCTCCTCCAACACCTATTAAAATTATCATAGTGTAATATGCATATATGATTAAAAATTGAATAAAAATAAATTAATATTTTTCTATAACTATTTCCAAATAGTTGTATCAAATGGTGGTCGATCCCTATCAGGAGTCCCATCCTATTTTTCTACAGATAGTGTCAAATAACGATCTTGAAATAGAAGTTGAAAAAAATAAGAATTATTTATAATATATGTTCAAATTTCTTAAAAATATAAAGACTAAGCATCAATTCTCCTGCTTCATGAGTGGACCATTGGAACGCTCCCTCTTTCCCACTCATGTGGGACCTAACTACCACTCCTGAAATGAGGATTCTCTTTCCAAACTAATCACTTGAAAAAATAATGATAAATAATAATAGCAGATGGAACTATAATAAGTTAATGTTTAAAATATAATTTTTAAAAGAAATTACCAGCTTCGCTCTAAGTTGATTGTGTCTTTTGGAGTCATCGGACGATCTAATCTTCTATTTTTGGTGGTTTGCCCTTCCCACTGTCAACCTCCTTCCAAACTCAGAATCTGTAATGAATGCATCACAAAAATCCATCCACCTGCAATAAATAATAAATGAATATAATTTTTATTAAAAAAATACATTTTAAACTATGATGATAAGACAATGCATATCCTTTATGCACCATATCAGTGGGAACCTCTTCATCTCCTCAAAATTCATTTCCTCACATCCGATTATCGTATGTGAATCTCTTCTTACCTTGAAAAATGTACCTCTCATCCTTTTCTCCACCAAAAGGATAAAAGATTGATGATAAGTCTCCTTCCCCAGATTAGGGACAAAACGATACCTACTCTGAAAAGTTTTGAAATTTTTTAGATAAATGAGTTGCAACAATTATCAATTTTTTAACAATGTAACAAGAAACCAAGTAATCATGAGGGATTACATCGAAATAGGAGACACGCAGACAACAAGCTGCGTCGCTAGTCCTTTTTGAATTCGATTTAAAATACTATTCTTACCAAGAACATCTTAGAAAATCTCTCCTGTTTGGTAGCAGGAATATGACACCAATGAATTTGGGTGCTAGTCAAATGTGTCTTGATAATGTTGGTTATCTCCTTTACAACCATGTTGGTATTCAAAAAAACCTCTATATAATTTTGTAAATTTATTAAAGAGTATGTGTATATATATATATGAAGTTAAATTGATAATATTTAAAAAAATTACCTCCCATCCTTAGTAACCTCCAACAAATGGAAGGACTCCGAAGTCTGCCCATCTCCAGTGGGTAAAGGCATGTGGGTGCTCGAATTTCTAGAAGAAGGAGAATATGAATCCATCGATATCTGTGTAGGTACCAGGATAGGGAATGCATCAGGTTCGGCAAAGGAAGAAGTCTCTCCATATACACCTCCATAAAACAGAGGATAAACAAGAGACTATAGGATATGACCCGTCGAGTCTCATTAGGAAAGGATTCTAAATCAACTTGTGGGATGGGCCGTCTACTGGAAGAAGGTGAGTTTGAGGAGGTTAGACGAGTGGAATATTGAGATCCATGAGAGCCGCTACTTCCATAACTTGCCATGACTGTATTGGTAATATAATAGTTAATGATACAATTACCAATGAATTTTTTAACTAGTATAATACTTCACCAATACTTTACCAAAAACTTATACTCAATCGTCGTCATTGGATTTAGGTGAATTATAACATGTTTCTTTGATTTTGGAGTTGTCGGAATCATCATTTGCAACTTCTAAATCATCTAGTTGGTTGGCAGATATCAACTCATTATCGGCCAATCGAATAGATTTTTATGATTGGGACTACATCTGCTACATTTATTTGCTCATGAGTATGAGTGAAAGCTTCATCTATAACATCTTTTGTAGGAGTGTCTTTTTTAGAAATATAACTTCATAAATTTATCTTGACGACACTGAAAATTTCAATATTCTTTATCTTCTTTGACACTGGTTATAGACAACAAATTTGGTCCACTTGAGAAGCAAAAAAGAATGGTTCAAATCTACGTATAAATTTTCTTTATATAATACTAATGATGATATTCCTTCTATCAATCACTATGCCTTCATTTGAATCGTATCAATCACACAAAAAATAATTACTTTGTTTAAGCATGGAATATTCTATTCTACTTCTGATAACTCCTTTAAGATTCCATAAGAATCCAAATGATCTTCACCGTAACAAGATTCATGGATCATCACTCCGTAATTTTGAGTTGTTAAGTTTTTTTCTAGAATTTATGGTATGAAATCAACAACCATTACTCCAACAACAATTGTATGATTGGACCTTATAAATTGGACCTTCTGAAAAAAATTTTAATATATGTGTATTGTATCATTACCGTTGAATTCATTTGTTCGGTTCTTAAACTACTCTGGAAATTCTTTCCTACATGTGGTTAGAAATTCATCATTTGTATATGTAAGATTTCTTTAATTCCTTCTAAATTCCCTAAAATGAATATACAAACCATTCAAAGATAAAGGGAATAAAATTTTCATTTGTTTAAAAAAAATAAAATACTTACTCAACTTATGGTGTTATTTCTTCACAATTGTCTAGTACGTAGAGGTCAACAACATTTTTCTCTTGTTTTGATTATAGATGCTCTCTAGCCTTTCCTATTAGTTGAGCTGGATGACGAAAAATACTGTCTTTGTTAGAATAGACCGCCTCATTCCTCCTTAATCTATTGTGTATAGTCTCCACATCTTAAGGAAAACACCTCACACATAATATTGATACTTACTCGTAAATATATTGAGAATTAATATATCATGTGACTCTACTTTTGTTTCAGACCTTTCATTTAAGGAAGAAAATGAACCTACATAAAACAGAATGAATTTTAATCATAAAATAATTACTTGAAAGTAAAAATTTATCTTAAAACAATATCTTTTAAATGGATACATCTATCAATACATTACGGGCTTCCAACCTTTGCCTCGTATGGAAAATGAATAATCAGATACTACATTAAATAAAAAAGCCAATTTAATTATCCCTAAATTATACATAATTACAGGAATATTTTTCTCAAGATATTCCATCTCCATCTGGTGTAGGCGTGACGAATATAGATTCTAGAATAATCTACTGACATATAATAGAAATTTGATAATATTTTTTTGGTAGGAGTCCCCTAGACACTATTGTAGCAGTCTTTCCATGAATACATGACAATCATGACTCTTCATTTTCTAAAATGAAAACTTCTTTACATCGACCAATTTTGGTAAATTTGATGCATATCCATCTGGAAACTTGAACTTGTCCATTCACAGGCACATTTCACTTGATTCTATCTAATATGTACTTCGCTTTAGGAATTTCGACCCTCCTGTTATCAAGATCCCAAATATATAACTCTTGACTATTACAAATGATCCTTAAATCACAACGAGTATTTAATGTATCTTTTGTACAACTAGCTACATCAAAACTATATAAAAGATGTTATCAAATACATTTTTCTCAATATGCATACCATCTAAGTTGTGGCGTGTCAATAATTTACTGTAATATGGTAATTCTCAAAATATACTCCTTGTAATCGAATTATGACCATCACCAAATCTAGGCAAAGGTTGTATTTTATCTTTATTGTCCATGATTGAGTTTTCAAATTCCACAAAACTTGATAATATCATATCATCGGTCCTAATTGTTGGAGGATATGCAAGTTTTATGGTATTCCTTTTAAATCCTTGTTTTTGTTTCCGATACAGATGATCGTTTGAGAGAAAACACCTATGATAATAAAAAAACAAGGTTTCTGACCATGTTGAAAATGAAAAGACTTCGTACTCTCCATACAATATGGAAAACTTTTACGTCCATGCGTATTCCATCCGGATAAGATTTCATAAGCCGGGAAGTCATATAGTCTAGAGTAGAGCAACTTTCATATTGAATATTTGACTTTTATTTACATCATATGTATCCACTCCATCGACCAAAGCATCTTCAACTCATATATGAGTGGACGTAAATGCATGTTGATGTATTTTCATGGATGCGCAGGTCCTAACATAAACAATGATAGACAAATGAATTGTCTCTTATTACATAACCATGGAGATTGATTGTATGGTGTTATCATTACTAACCAACAAGAGTAATTGTTAATTCTTCCATTAGGATTAAATTCGTCTATATATAAACCTATAATGCAACTCATTCTTTTCCTCAGAAAATGAAGGAAATGTTGACATCAATTCCTTCCAGCAATCAGACTCTGACGGATGCTCCATGTACTCTTCATGACTATGCTCTGAATGACATAACATATTTTTTGTTGTTTCCTTATAATAATATAATCTCTTAAATCTCGAAGTTAATGAGAAATAACGTATAACTTTCCATGATATTTTTTCCCATTTTTACTAACCAACTAGAGTAATCCTTAATTCTTCCATTAGGATTAAATTCGTTTGTATATAAACCCATAATGCAACTCATTTTTTTCCTCTAAAAATGAAGGAAATGTTGACATCAATTCCTTCCAATAATCAGACTCTAATGGATGCTCCATGTACTCTTCATGACTATGCTCTGAGTGACATAACATATTTTTTGTTGTTTCCTTACAATAATATAGTCGCTTAAATCTCGGAGTTAATGAGAAATAACATATAATTTTCCATGATATTTTTTTCCCATTTTTACTAACCAACAAGAGTAATCCTTAATTCTTCCATTGGGATTAAATTCGTCTGTATATAAACCTATAATGTAACTCATTTTTTCCCCTGAAATGAAGGAAATGTTGACATCAATTACTTCCAACAATCAGACTCTGATGGATGCTCTATGTACTCTTCATGACTATGCTCTGAATGACATAACATATTTTTTTTGTTTCTTATAATAATATAATCGCTTAAATCTCGAAGTTGATAAGAAATAACGTATAACTTTCCTTGATATTTTTTCCCATTTTTACTTGATTCATGAAATCTGAGCTCATTACATTCAAGACAACGTGTCAAACACTCATGTTCTCCATAATATAAAATATGGTGATTTGTATAAGAATCTCTCTTAAATTCTAAACCCATCTTCCGCATCATTTTTTGATTTTATAATAATTTTCAGGTAATTATGCATCTTCGGTTAACATTTTCTTGATAATCGTAAGCATGACATAAAAATTACGATTGGTCATATTATACTCCATCGATATAACTTCTGAAACTGTTGAGAGTTTTGAATATACCTCATAACCCAACCATAATGATGCTTTGCCTTTTCAATAACTCACAGAATTCTGTTATCTCACCATGTAGTTCCTCTTCATCTAGACAATTAGTGTTAAAATCTGGACCTACAAAATCCATGGTGACTCGCCTGAGTGACTAGGGTTAAGTTAATGAAATTAAGCAATTAATAGTGTTGTTGTCACCCCAGAAATCAAGCGAGAAATCGAGAAAAAATATTCAACCACAAAACGAATCAAGCAAATAAAAGATAGTGGTCTATACTATTATTTATTAATCTGGTATCCCAGGGTCGAACACAAGGAGGCAACTATTATTAAACAAGCGTTAATCAATTCAATGAAAATTAAAGAAAAGAAAGAAGAAACTCAAAGCAAACTACTTTTGGATTTTTGTGAATTTTCATCTTTTTAATTTTTTATGGGTTTTAGTTTTTATATTTTTATGTTTTTTATTTTGAGTTTTTAATTATTTTTAATTTTGCAAATTTTTATATTGTTAATTTTTAAGGTAAAGTAAATAAATACATTGAATAAAGGATAGACAACCATTTTTTATATTTTTCAAATAAAGGAAAAATATCCATAAAAATCAAATAAAAATGTTTTTGTGTTTTTGAAAAATTTTTACTATTTTGTACTTTTTCAAAGATTTTTATATTGTTTAGGATTTTTAAAGTGAATAAAAACAAAAACAATGCAAACTAGCTATTATTTTTGTTTTTAAAAATATAAAATAATCTTAGAAATCTAGGAAACTAATTTTCATAAAGAGAGATATTAATCATCTTCAAACAAAGCCCAAAAATATATTTTTCTATTTTTTTCTTTGATTTTATATGAATTTTATGTGTTTTCTGTAATATGTAATTTTTGTTTATAAAAGATTTTCAAACGAAAGTTGTACGGGGAGTGAAGCAAATCAAAAGATGTCTATAGTAATTTGTTTTGAAAAATTTAAGCCATTTTCAAAATTTTATGAATTTTCTAAGGCAAATAGTGAATTTATCGTTGATTTTCGAAAATTTAATAATAATGAATAAAAATATTTTGTAAAATCAAAACTATTGTAGTTAACACAACCTAGCATCAATTTGATGGAATTTTTGTGATATTTTTTGAGCAATGTGATTAATTTAAACACACAATATATGCAATAAATTAAATCCATCAAGACAAGGGCATATTTGCAATTTTTAGAAAGTTGTTGGGCCAACTAACAACACACAAGCCCAATGAGCAAAAGTTCCAGCATAATGCCGACGTTGCACATGATTCATAGTAGCAGGGGCATTAATGCAATTTTCTTAAAATATTTTTGATTTAGATAACAAGCGAAATCTCAGATAAAAAGATACAAATGTTCCACAAATAACACATGAACACACATGTGAGTTCAATTCAGCTCGACTAAATTGTAAATACCACAAATTATGAGGCCTAAACTAAAAATAGTTTCTTCTTATATTTATAAAACTACCATTTAAACAAAATAAAAGGAAAAGTAGGGGATGAAGCGCAATATACCTCGTGGCTCGTGTGGCGTATATGAGGCTCTAACGTACGACTCTGATGGGTGCTGGTAAGATCTGACAGTGCTGAAATGGCGCTGGCATACGACTTTGATGGCCCATTGGCTGGATATGACGGTCAGGTAAAAAGGCGATGAAGTGCATGTTAGATCTATCCTATATCTAATCAGACCTTCCAAATTTGGGCATGAAGATGCAGTCATGATCTAATCCAGGACCCCCATTCTCATCCGACGATGATGTGATGTCGTGGAAGAATGGCTATGAAGGCTCTGCCAGTATTGGCTTAAACGAGGAAACTTGGCGCTACAAAGCTCACATCAATCAACTAAGGGGTTCAAGAACAAGCTACCATGATTCTGTGTTGGCCTGGAGCCTCAGAGGGCTCGGAGATCAGTTAGATAATGATATGAAAAGGGGTCCACCTGGAGCTGCTCCAACACTTTGCTTGGGACTCGAATCGAGCCCCTATCATGCACGTGTACCTGCAAGGACACTCACAGCTCGGAGACGAAACTTCAACATGAGTTATTTGGCATAAATGAGCAAAGAAGCGACAGTGATATGGAGATGACTTCCAGTGTCGGCGATGGAGGGAAGTCAAGCTTTAATTTCGATATAATGATCGAGTCTAAAGGGGTCAGATTGTGTAGGAGGGTGAGCGATGATATGATGAATGGATCGATTTGATTAGATGACTGGAATGGACCTTCGACTTGATGGTTGGAGTCGTGAAGGTGGACAATGACGATGATGAAATAATCAAAAGGAACAATGTACAGAAAGGGAATGAAGGCTACCTTATGATCGGAAATGGAAGGCAAAGAACAATGAAGTGGTCGGTGGGGTTGTGGACTCTACCCAGTTGAGGAAGGCCATGGAGGCTAATCATGACAGAGATCTCAGGCTTTAAAGCGGGTCAGCTAAATTTTATACCAATCCGAGCTCCAAATAGCTCCGGCAAGGTCTTGTCACTACCCTACAGATTCAGGTGGAGAGAAAGCGGCGTGAGGAGCGAACTAGAGGCATGGCAGGGCTGATGGAGGCATTTAATAAAGGTTCCCATGTATCTGGATGATTCCATCAAAAACCCGTAATCCGAGGTAGATTCAACGCTGTATAGGTATCCTTAGCGAAGAATCGGGCGGATATTTCAATGCCAGAGGAGATCAGACTCTGGTTAAAAAAATTATCAAAAGAAGATCTGGCGAGGTCCGGCCGGTTGGACATGGAGAAGGGAAGAGGTCGACTAGGGTCAACGGACCCGGGTTGACCAATAAGTAAATTTGATTTTCAAAAAGAAAAGAAAAATTGAATTGAAATAGTAAATAACCTTAAAATAGAAAATAATCAAAATGGAAAACGTTAGATTTTTTATAAACTATTTTTTGTGGATTTTAATAATTGTAATAATATATATACAATACTATATACATTAATATGTACATGTATAATATACCTATGTACAATATTTACATATTTTTATATTTTTACAGAAGTGCATTGTATTTTATATTTTATTTATTTACAAAATAATTTAAGGCATATAAATATATTATTTGATTTTTAAAAATTATTTATATAGGTTAAATACATATAATAGTATACACATTATGCACACTTTTGAATATTTATGCAGTAACTAATTAATTTTCTTCTATTTTATTTACCTATTGATTTGACAAATAATTTTATTATTTACAACACCTTATTATCTACAAGTTTTATTAAGAAAATAACTTTGAGATCATTTTATTAGTAAATAGTACAAAGATATATACATGAGAATAGTGTAGAGTATTTATAAAATAAATATAGGATAAATAGAAGATGATATGTACGGTGGGAATTTTGGATAAATGGGACCATATCTCTCCCTACTTTATTCCTTGTCAATCAGGTCAGTTATTGACCTTCTCTTGGGGTCCAGGCCAGACTGTACTTATTACATAATTACGACCTTCTGTTTATTTCCTTTCTTTTACTTTTCTTCTTTATTCTTTTATTTTAGTTAAAAAGAATGCTAAATATACGTTATTAACAAAACAATGAAGAATGGTAAATAATGATAATTAATGAGATTATATAGGTATTTTACCAAGGTTTTTAGCTGAAATAAAAGAATAAAGATGTTGAATCATGGATTCATCATTCCCCTATACTTTACATTTCTAGTCCCCTAGCAAACCTATTCGAAGAAGAAGTGAAAAGGAAAATAAGAAAAGAAAAAGGACAGAACTTAGAACAATATTGATCATTAAAACTATCTTCATAAATTGAAGTATGAAGCTCGATCATACCATTGGGTTATTAGTTTGGAAGAACCTTATTGGGAAATGGATTTAAGACCTAACAATCCTTAAGTTCCATAAGACTCCTATTCAAGTCGCCTCAACAGTCAGGTCAGATTAGTCTACTTGTATGATGTAAGTGAAATATAGCTCCCAACCTCAGAAATGGCAAAGAAACAGCATCCCTTAACAAGTAACTTTAATTCACAAGTCTAGCTACACTTTCCTCGAGGAGTGGGGTATTCCCTTCTAAGTTCAAGTGCAACCAGCTCATGAAGAGGAGGACAGAAGAGAATGGACGGTAGTCATTGTAGCTAACTATCCTTGGAGCTTGACCAGTGTAGTCAAGTCTCCAGCTGCAAGCTTCCATGAGATGAGACTTTGTATCACATAAGCTTTGCTTATTTTTCTATATACACTCCGACATGCATTTTATTTTCAACCAGGTATGCCCCATTTTTTGGAGTTTTTTCTTTTTTTAACAAATATACAAATGTGTGGCATGTATATAAGGAGTTTTTCTTCTTGAGACAGTAGACTATCCCTCTTTTGAAGCATTATTGCAACCCACATTGTCTTGTCATTAGACCTCGTTGCCACTAGACCAGGTTGAGATGCACTAACCTCCCTAGAGGAGGATGGATGTTTCTACTCATGTGCTACTCCAAGCCAAATGACTCTGTCTCCTCACCACCTCATCCATGAAGAGCTACATGTAGAGTGCTTGTCCAAGTTAAGCCACTATCTAGAAAATCATGCATATGTTGTGAAATATTCTATTTAAACCAATCAAGATGACGTGTCAATATAGTCTTGTGGACTCAAAAAATTAAGACACTAGGACTTGAAAAGTCTCAACTCCAGTCATATAAGATTCCTCTGACATTAGATGGATTAAGGTCTTAACCAAGCTCCATCTTTCAATTTTATTCTAGACTAGTCCAAATGTGAACACAATTCTGAAGAATACATGTGCAAAAACAAAAACAATAAACAAGAATATTTACAAATCTTTTTATGAGTATTTTTTTAAACTATGAAAATTTTTATTGGTTTTGGAAATTAAGTAATTTTTTGGTATTTTTAATAAGAAAGAAGAGAAAGAATTTACAAACATTTACAAAAATATGTATATATACAAGGGTTTTATTTACAAGTTTTTACAAGTGGATTTTATCTGCAAATTTTTTATCTAGATTTTAATTTACAAAAAAATATTTTACAAATAATTATAGCTTTTACTCACACATGTATTTTACAGGTTTACAAAATAAATTTTATACCCCTAATTTATAACCCACATTACAAAATATTCTAAAAAAATTTCACAATTTATTTTACAAAAGTTTTCAAATATTTTCAAAACTAGTTTTACAAACAATTTTACAAATCATTTTACAAATATTTTTTCAAAACGTTTTTTGCAAACATTTTATTTTCAAACATTATACAAATATTTGTACAATATACATAATTTCGGTACAAAAATAGTTTACGAACATTTTACAAACAAAAAAATTTTAAAAACATTTTGCAATTTTTTTACAAAAATGATTTACAAAGGTTTTTACAAATATTTTACAAAGAGATTTACAAATTTTTTTTACAAAAGAGTTTACAGTCATTTTTGCAAACATTTTATTCCAATTTTTTAAATATTATCCATATTATTAACACCAAAGCACGAGTTATGGCTAAATTATATATATAATATATACGACACCCCCTATACTTAGTTCGAACTATGTCCTCATAGTGATCAAAGAGAGACAAAAGAACGCATAGCTCATTCTAAGTATATAAAAGTGAAAAGAATCCTATACTATAATGACCCAAAGAATAACGAATGAAATGAATAGAAGTCGGTAATCCCCCCATACTTAGGATCAAATAATCCTAAGTATAGAAGATTGTACAAGTGTGGAAGATCGAGGAAGAGAATGTACATGAAATCAACGACTTGACATGTCCCACATATACTTAGGGCAAAGCATCGATAAGTATATAAAAGAATATCAACATTTGAGGGACAAGTGAAGGAACAATCAACGAAGGGGGAAACAAATATTACTTCCCTTATATTTATGGTCGAATGTCCCTAAGTATAGGCAACAAAACATATGTAATAGAACAAACGGATATACGAATAGCACAAGTTCAACACCACGTATACTTAGGATAAAGTACATCATAAGTATAGTAGAAATCCCAAGTGAGACCTGGGGTATTAAACAAAAATAGACGAATGAATGAATATAATAGACAACACAAATATATAAAGAAGCAGAATGGAAGTGTAAATCACGTATGAAACGTAGAACATGATAATCAAAGAGCTTAACTCATACAAAATGAATTGGGGCAACATCAATAGTCAATGGGTCATGATCAAGAAAAGGCTTCAGGCGTCAACTGTTGACCCAAAAGGTGGACTCAGTAGACAACTCAGATATGTCAATATTGTCATTGTTGTGCACCTTTCTGACTAAATATGACCCCTTCCACTTGCTCTATAATTTCCCTAGAAACAATCTCAGTTTATCAAATAGTCATACTCTCTTATTAAGCCCAAACTGCTTATGGTTAATGTGTTATACATGTCATATTTTTAGTATGTCCTTATACTATAGGCTACTCGAAAAGGTTGTATCTCTAAGCTCCTCAAGGGTTGCCAACTCTGATCTCCTACACTCTCTGGATCTAAAAGTATCTCTGATACTGCCCAAAATGATATGTACTTGATCTCAATAGGTAAGTGGCATGGCTTGCCATAAATGAGTCAAAATGGAGATGTACCCAAGGAGTTCTGAAGGATGTCCTATAGTTCTAAACGATCGAGTCCAAAAGCTATGACCAATCCGTTTAGTCAGGATGGACAACCTTCTGCAATATTAATCTTGATCTCCCAGTTCGAAACCTCAGCAAGACCATTCTTCTGTGGATGATATGGAGTGCCAACTCTATGGTCTATGTTGAACTCTTTAGTAAGGGCCCTTATCCTATCGTTGATGAAATGAGTACCCCCGTCAGAAATCAGAACTCTAGGAACCTCGAACCGTGATATGATATTCTTCCTCAAAAATCTGCAAACAGTCCTCTCATTAATGTCTCATGTGGGGATGGCCTCAACCAATGACTCACATAATCTACAACCAACAAAATGTACTCAAACCCTTGAATTGTAGGAATGGTCCCATAAAATCGATGTCCCATGCGTCAAAATATCACAGCATGACCACCCATCCCTTAATAGTCAGTACACCTCTTCACAAATTCATCTTAATCCTTGAAGAGTACATGCCACCAAGGGCCAGATTAGAGAACTTTTACGTTGTCCTTCTCCTTGAGTGATGTCCTCCTGCCTCAAGCTTGTAGAAATAGGTAAAGATGATGTAGTGCTCCTCATGAGGAATACACCAATGCCAGCAACTATCCCCCTCCTTCATGGTAAAGGGTGGGATCCTCCCAATGGTACGACTTGGATTTCACGAGGAAATTCTCAAGTTGTGCCTGGTCCAACCTTGTGTAACTTTCTTAGCAACAAGATAGTTCACAATGTCAGCATACCATGTGAAACAAGTGACAGAAAGAATCACCTCGTCAGGAAAAGTATCATTAATAGGTGTAATTGTCTCTGAATCCTCAAGATGCTCTAATCGGGAGAGGTGATCCACCACCACATTCTTAAATCCATGATTATCCTTAATCTCGATATCAAACTCCTAACTAGAAGGATCCATCTAGTCAATCGTGACTTGGCATCCTTCTTAGCCATTAAGTACCGGATGGTGGTGTGATCAGTGTATATAGTCACTATAGATCCAAGAATGTAAGATCTGAGCTTATCCAAAGCAAAGACTACTGCTAGCATCTTCTTCTCTGTAACAGTGTAGTTCCACCGGGCTACATCCAAAGTACGACTAGTGTAGTGAATGGAGAATGGAAGGAAATCCCTCCTTTGTCCTACCATTGCCCCTATTACAAAATCAAAAGCGTCCTCATGATCTTGATGGGAGAGACCAGACATGTGGCTGAACGACAGGAGCCTGCACAACCATATTCTTGAGAGTCTCCAATGATGAGAGACACGTATCATCTACAAGGAACTTGGTGTCTTTTGTGAGAAGGTCAGTAAGTGATCAGGAAATACGACTAAAGTCCTGAATGAACCATTGGTATATAATGACATGCCCCAGAAAAGACCGCAACTGTCTTAGATTGGACAGTGGAGTGAGCTTCTTGATGATATCCACCTTGGCCGGATCGACCTTCATGCTCTTGTTGGAGATTATGTGACCAAGGAGAGTCCCTTGAGTCATCACAAAATTACTCTTCTCCTAAGAAAGAACAAAGTTGGCCTCAATGCATCGCTGAAGCACACAATCTAGGAAAGAAATACAAGCAAAGTCATCATTGTAGACTGAAAAATCATCCATGAAGACCTCTAAATAGTCACCCACCATGTTAAAAAAGATGTAAAGCATGTACCTTTGGAATGTAGATGGGGCATTACATAGTCCAAAGGGCATCCGTCTAAAAGCATACGTCTCAAATGGACATGTGAATACCATTTTTTCCTGGTCTTCGAGCACAATGGCCACCAGATTATACCCCGAGTACCTGTCAGGGTCTCTTCCCAGCTAATCTCTCAATAATCAGATCAATGAATGGTAGCGGGAAGTGATCCTTCGTGGTGGCATGATTCAATCGTCTGTAGTCCACATAAACCCACCAAGAGGATACACGAGTACGAATCTCCTTTCCATCCTCATTCATAACTGTTATGATACCCGTTTTCTTGGGTACCTATTGAGCACTAATTTTGGGTTCTTTATTTCAATTAATTAACCACAAGTGAAATTGCGGTCATCGCAACCCAAAGAAGTGTCAAACAAAAATTTTATTTAAATCTCAGACACAAACCAATAAAAGAAAATATAGCAAGAGAATTTGCAATTTAATTTACTTGTATAGTAAACATGATCAAACTCAAAGAGGCTACAAAAATCATGAGGGTTACTCTAAGCAATGAAGAATCAACGAAAAAATAAAGGAATTCGTATTCACACTATGCTTAGATGTTGTATTTTATTTTTACATTTTTTATTTTTTAAAGAATTTTAATTTTATATTTTTTATTTGTTTTTCTGATTTACTTTTATTTTTTTATTTAGAAAATATTTTTTATTTTGAAAATAATAAGAGATTTCAAGAAAAGTTAAATTACATATACTCAACTCTTTTTATATTTTTTGATTATGTTAAAAATAACTAAAAATTAAATAAAATTTGGTTTTTTAAACTTTCTGATGCTTTCATTATTTTTCCACATTTTTTGTAATTTTTAAGTCCTTTCAATAAATAAAAAAAAGTGAACTAAATAAATATAAAATAAAATAATATTTTTGGTAATTTAAAATAATAAAAATGTCAAAAATGCATGGAATATATACATATAAAAAAATATTTTTTTATATTTTTAAGAAATCCATTTTATGATTTTTTTTTCATTTTTAAAATATTTTTTATGAATTTTTAATGTTTTTAGGCGGTTTATGATTTTTATGGGTTTTGTGAGGAATAAAAATGCAGAAAAATGGATAGAAATTAAAATAAATCAAAAGGCAGTAAACTAGATTTTTTAGAATTTTCGAAGGATTTTGATATTTTTATAATTTTTTTAATGCAAATAGGACATTTTGATGTGGTTTTTGAATTTTAATAAATAAAAATAAAGAAAATGCAAAATGCAAAATTCAAATGGAGATGTACGATGAATGTGACATAAGCCGATGTGAATTTTTGAAGAAATTTTAAGTGTATTTTGCTAATTTGTATTTAATTTTGAACATGCAAAATAAATGCAGGTTCATTGGGACTAATATGCAATTATTTTATGTTTGAGGCATAAATGATTAGAATGATGTAAAATACAAGGATAGATATGCAAAATTCCAAAAAAACTCACGCGCATGAGCACATGTGCCCCACTGGACCAGACCTTTATGTAAATAAATTAAATCTGAGGGCCAATCAATAACAGATAAATTCAAAACTTTTATTGCAATTTACCCATATAAATCACGTGTTGTGCATGCACTATAGTTCAAACAGGACTAGTATCCAAATGAAATAAATGAGAGGATTTGAAATGCAATTTTTCAATTTATTGCAAGCTAAAACGTATCCTTATAAAACTTCTTTCAAAATAAAATAAATACATGGGTTTGTATGCAAATATACCATTAAACACGTGGCACATGTAGGGGTTCTGATGTGTTGCTGATGGGATCTAATGGTCGTGGATGAAGCTTTCTTGGATGGCTTGATCTGCTTTGTATGATCTGATCAATTATGCAACTTTGGGGGTCCCTAAGGTCCTCCTCTGTCGATCGAAGCAAGAAGATACTCAATTATATGCAAATATAAATCTGGAGGTTGAAGAAATTTCTCCTGCAAATGAATCCTCCATGTCATACTCTTTACTTAGATGTATGTCTTTGTCCCTGCAAATTGAAGCTGAAGGTCAGAAGGTTCCTCCAGCTTAGAAGTTATGTCGAAAGCGTGTGAAATGGGGGTGAGCGAGGACTTCCAGTGGTGATCGGAGCGGAAGTCAAACTCCAGCTCTATGAACAACTAGAGGTGATCAGATAGTGAACGGGCTAGAGAAAGATGGTGCAAGTATGCCGGTGTAGTAAAAAATTAATTAGGTTGATCGAAGCTCCTCCAATCGTGCAGATCAAATATGGAAGATAAAGATTTGATCTATGTGATTCGGATGAAATCAAAGCGAAAAAAGAAAGAGAAAATGAAGGATTAGCTACCTACATCACTTTAGTAAAATAAGGAGGAGTAGAAACACCTTAATCTATGGTTGTGAGCGGAGAGGCGGAGAGACAGCGGAGAACTACGACAACATAATTGGATCACGACTTTCACTCGAACTTTCAACTCCAAATCAAAGAACAATTGCTCTGTCACCACAACTATCTCCAGAACCGATTACAAGAAAAAAACATAGGTCAAGGCCAGATCAAGAAGCCGCCGGAGGTGGAGGCGTGACATTTATAAGATGAAGTTAGGCAGGTTTTGAATTTGAAAATGGGCTAAATCAGAGGTGAATTGAGTGGAAATGATAGGCTGGCGAACAAGAGGGATGAAGGAGATATAAGTACGGAGAAGGATTCAGAGGCAGTTAGTTGTTATGGGCATGTGGAAAATTAATTGAAGTAATGGTGGATGTCAGAGTTAGCGAGCGATAGGTGCAAACTAATCAATTGACTTGTGTTAACAAACCAAAGTCAGACAATGAGAAGGCGCCTCGAATGTGTCCAAAATAGGCAAAATTACAAAATAGTAAATAAAAGTTAAATAATTTAGTAAAATCAAAAAAGAATTTATTTAATTACATAATGTAATGAAAAATGTTAAGAATAAATTAAAGTTAATAGTGATTTTTAATTAAATAAATAATATAATTACAAGGGTTAAAATAAACAAGGTATTAGTTAAAGGTATGTATAAATATATATATACCTTTTATTTTCAATAAATTATTTATATACATATTAACAAAATAAAATATCTTATTAATTTTCAATATTTTATAAGGATTCTAGCTATATTTTTATTAGAATTTTAAGTATTAACTAATTATGTTAATTAAATATGTATAGGTACAATATATACATGGTGGTACATATATAATATATACATTATTTGGCTTTGTTAATTATTGATTTTGTGATTTTTATCTGTAGTTTATATGAGTTAAATACAATATTTATGAGTAATTAAAATACAATATTATCAAGTATGCACAAGA
Source organism: Ottelia alismoides (assembly GCA_037367405.1). Taxonomy (NCBI): domain Eukaryota; kingdom Viridiplantae; phylum Streptophyta; class Magnoliopsida; order Alismatales; family Hydrocharitaceae; genus Ottelia; species Ottelia alismoides. The sequence goes on along the minus strand of JAZKJV010000316.1, from coordinate 304,125 downwards.
AAACAATTAATTAAACCATATACATAGTGTACATTGGTATATTAAACAATAATACCCCAATTTGCAACATTTCATACCTTAACTTTGAATTTTATGAAATAGCTTCCATTTTAAAGATATTAATTTGGTGTACAATGAAAGTGAATTTGATAAATTTGGAGTTTAGGTGAAGAAGATATTGCGTTTGTAATTTTATACTTTGTGGCTTTTGGAAAGTAATGTTATTTACACAATATACACATATTTTAATTGTAATTATTTATTTTATTTACAAGAGGATTTTATTCACAAATTTCAAGAAGAAATATTGATTTTTTACAAAGGATTTGGTAAATAATAAATTAAAGAGTGTGACATAGACAATATTATACATATGATGGATATGTATATATGACAAGTGTATTTTCCGTAAGTAGGCCTTATCTCCCCCTACTTTCTTCCTTATCGATCAGATCAAGCCTTGACCTCCTCTCATGGTCTGATTTAGCATGTATCTATTACATATATATTGTCTCTTATTTTCTTTATTTTTCCTTTATTTCTTTGTACTTTTATTTTAGGTTAAAAGAGTGATAAATATACAATATTTACACAATAATTTAGTACAAGAATGAAATTAGTGATACTTACAGGCGTTTCATAAGGTACTTTAAGTGAAAATAAATGAATAAAAATGATGAAAGATAGATTCATCATCCCCCTATGCTTTACCTTAGCTAGTTCCTTAGTAAACACTTATTTTAATGAATAAGTGAATAAAAGAAAAGAAAATAATAAAGGAAAAATAAAGAACTTAGAACAATATTGAGTATTATACTTATCTTCATATAATTGTAGTATGGAGCTCGATTAGACCTTTTGGATTATTATTGTGGCGGAACCTTATCAGGAAATGGATTTATAACATAACAGCCCTCAAGTTCCATAAGACTCCTATCACGTCGTCTCAACAGTTAGGTCAAAATAAGTTTACATACACAAATTCTTATGACTATGAATCTTTACTTGTATGACATAAGTGAAATATTGCTCCTCACCTCAAAAGTGGTAAAGAAATAACCTCCCTCAACAAGGTAACTCTACTCCCCTAATCTAGAAACTCTTTCCTCGATGAGCAGGGATATTCCGTTCTAAATTCAAGTGCAACCAGCTCAAGAAGAGGAGATAGATAAAAGAATGGATGGTATCTAGTGTAGCTACCTATCCTTGGACGCATGCCCAGTATAGCCAAGTCATCCAGCTGCAAGCTCACAATAATTTAACTTCGAAGCTCAACCTTGATTACTAACCATACACTCCGGCAGGTATTTTATTTTCAATTAGGCATGTCCACTCTTTTTGGAGTTTTTACATAGTTATATATATATATATATACAAAAGTGCAGCATGCTGTTGAAGTGGCTTTTGCGAGGGTCTAGAGATCTCGCAAGGCGAGAAATCTAGTCAATACGTTAACCGTCACGAAACCCGACTCCAGACAACAGATAACCAGCAACAGATAATCAAGAAATGAAAAATGAATGCGGAGTAAAAATTTATTTTATTTAACTATACAAAAGATGTGTATATTGCAGGTAGTGTAGAGTGCCAAACACATGGTGCAAACATAATAAGTTGGGGCAATGAAGCACAAAATGTTGATTGTGAAGTATGTATCTATATTTTTATGTGGGTTCTTTTTTATTTTTAATTTTTATTTTAAATATTTTTATATTTGATTTTTAATTCTTGATTTTTTTCTTTTTATATTTTATATATTTTATATTTCCTTTTTCTTTAATATATATAAAGCTATATATAGGATATATATACAATATAAGATATTGTTTATATAAAAATTAACAAAAATGCTCAAAATAAAGAAAATAATTTTTTTATGTTTCAGATAATTTTATACTATTTTGTGATTTTTTAAACAATTTTTCTAACTTTTATATATTTTTAAAGTTAAAAATATCCAAAATCAGGGTTTAAATAAATACCGAAATTGAAAAGGAGATGAAAACTAGTAAACAATAGAAAAAATTCTCCAAACTAATTTAAATATATAGATAATAAAAAATATATCAAATTAATTAGTAAATGTTACTTATTTAATTTTTTTGGTGTGATTATTTAAGGAAATCCACTATATACATATACTATATACAACGGTACATTATATACATAGTTAACTAAGGAAATTAACTTATTTTTTATGTTAAATTTTATTATTATTTTTTATCTTAAATAATTATTAAAAATATTTACAATTATTTACAAATACAGTATGTATAAAAATAAATATCGATAAATATATATAATGAAGAAATCGTAAAATTGCAAGAACCACCCTATGAAATCGTCTTTCAAACTGTAACTTCAAAAATTATGAAACTATTACAATTGTAAAGATAATTTAATTTAGAATACAATGGAAGTGATATTGATTCAATTTGAGTTCATATGGAGCATGGCTTGGTCTTTCAATGATCTCTTTACAACTTTTTCTGAGTGTAATTATTTTTATTATGTACATGATTTTATTTTGAAATTATTTTAATTATTTTGAAAACATTTTTATTTACAACTTTTGTTGACAAAATTATTTAATTTTAGGTCAATTTATTTACAAATAAAATAGTGTAAGTTTCTTAGATAAACAGATAAATGGAATGTATCCACAAAACATTTTTTTATTTATTGATTAAGACCCTATCTCCCACTAAGTTATTCTTTTTCAATCAGGTTAAGTCTTGACCTTCTATTGGGGTTTGGGTCAGCTTGTATCTATTACATATATATATTCTCTATTTATTTTCTTTAATTTTCCTTTATTTCTTTCTTTATTTATTTGAGGTTAAAAATAATAATATATACAATATTTACACACAGATGCAGGTTAGAAAGAATAGGGATTTATTAATATATATATATACATATGTTTATAAGGGATTTTAAGCTAAAATAAGTGAATAAAGATGATGAAATGCAGATTCATCACCCCCTATTCTTTACCTTTGCTAATCCCTTAGCAAATGCTTATTTGAAAGAATAATTGAAAAAAAGAAAAAGAAAGGAAAAATAAATAAATCAGGATAATATTGAGTATTAAATTGTTCTTCATAAAATTGTAGTATGGAGCTATGTTAGACCTTCGGATAATTAATGTGGCGGAACCTTAATGGGAAATGGATTTAAAACCTAACAGACTTCAAGTTCCACAAGGATCCTATTCAGGTCACCTCAACAATCGGGTCAGAACAAGTCTACATACATAAATTCTTATGATTATGAATCTTTACTTGTACGGTGTAAGTAAATTATAGCTCTCCATCTCAAAAGTAGCAAAGAAACAACCTCTCTCAACAAGCTAAATCTAATCCCCCGGTCTTTGATGAATCTGCGATTCATCACTCTAAAAGTTAAAAAGAGAGCTTTGTTCCCCAGTAATTAGCTGCATATTTCCACTTATATTGTATAATTAGCATTCATGCATGCACTGATAACATCTTCATTTTAGCATTCATATTGCATAAATAAGAAGCCAATTTCACTTGTAAATATTCACCTGTATATTTACCATATTTGACCTATTTGTATATATTTTATACTAACTCCAAATCCAATAAAATCAACTCCATAGTGTATATATTACTAACACTAATTAAAGAAAAATATCAAAAAAAATACTAACTTGCAAAATTACCCAATAAAACTCCAAACCCAGTTGAAGACCTTAGACCTTAAAATGCACATATCTCTCTCATACAACCTCTGAATTTGGTCTACTCACTTCTAAAGTAATATACATTCAGAGACCTTCAAAACAAGACCAATTTTATTAAAATCGGAGCTCGTATGCAAAACTTGGGTTTTGGGCCCCTTTTGTATATTGTACATATTGACCGAAATGCCCTTGGATTTTATCCTGTTATTTTCTTCATTATTAAAAATACAAAAAAATTAGATTAAGTTGTAAATATTCTTCTCATATTTTCTCTATTTTTATTTTAATTTTTCTCTCTTTTAAAAATGACAAAAAAATTACAAAAGATAAAATGCGGTATTTTATATTTATAAGGTACCAACCAAAAATACATTTTTGTACATATGATTTCCTTTGATTTTCAGCCCTTCACGAAAGTTGTAGATCTCGTCGAGACGAGCAATTTCGTGTTGACCACTTTTTGATTTAATCCCTTTTGTTATTTCTTTTTGATCTTTCTTTACATTTAATTTTTGAATTTTCTAGGAGTGACATGTGGCAGCTCCTGGAGCCGCCACATGTCACCCCATTATTTTATTAATTTCGGATTTATTTTATTATTTTCGGATTTATTACTATTATTATTATTTTATTATTATTATTTTAAGTATTTTTAGTAGCCTACTATTATTTCATTAATAAATTATTTTAATCCCCTTTTACCTCTTCTCCTTTTCTTACTCCCCATTCCAAGCCAATAACTTCCCACTACTCCATCTTCTCCACCTATTTTTCAACTCCCTCCTCCTCTTTATATTCCCATCCCCTCCTCCATTTTCCATCATCCACCGATCTTGAGAGAGAGAGAGAGCCCCAGCCCTCGTATCGTGCCTTGTGACAGCACGGACGAGATGATCTGAGCGACGACGAGCTTGGCCATCTTCGGCCTTGGTGAGATCCAAGGAGCCTCACAACTCCTTGTTGCAGCTTCCAAATCCGCTGCCAAGCTTCGAAGACCACCATCTCCTCGAGGCCACAACGGAAGCCGCACTCCGTGGCTCCATCTTCGGCGAATCACAGGTAAGTAATCCTTCAACTTTTCCTTGTCAATTTTTATCTAACATTTTGTTTATCTTGTTCATCACAAAACAAAAAAAATCACCACTATTTTATTGAGACATTCACAATCATCCATATCACTTTTTTTAACATATCCAGTTCTTGTTTACAAAATCTACAACAAAACACAAAACAAAACAACAAAAAAAATAAAAACAGGAGCAGCCCATGGCCGGACGCCCCTCGCCAACGACAGGCCACCCGAACTCCTCGGTCGCCGTCCGCACCACCGCCTCCTGGCTGCACGCCTCCGCCACATCCCCCCTTCACGCGTGCTGCTCCGCCCCGAAGCGCTCCCTTCTGCGTTGAAGGCGACCAACCACCGCCCACCTAACTCCAGCTGGGCGCCGCCCTGCTCCTCGCGAGCCCCACGCCCAAGCCGCGCGACCAGCTCGCGACCGCCCGCACCCGATCTCCTCCACCTCCAGCGGCAGCAGCCGCCGCGCGCGCCCGCCCCTGGATGCCAGGTGCGCCGCCCGCACTCCTGCCCTCGGCCAAAGCCCCGCCGACCCCTCCCCAACCGGTGCTCCGCTCCCCCCCCCCAGCCCGCCTCCCGCACGCGTCGGCTCCCCGCGCGGTGCTCGCATCCCCAGCGCCACCGTCGAGATTCCCTCCGCTCCAGCCCTCACCGACCTCGAGCCGCGCGCCAGCTCCGCCCTCCCAGGTCACCCTCGGCCCGCCATCGCCTCGCATAGCCGTTGGTGGCCAGTTACCTCCGCGCGTATAGCTGCCTGCACACCTCCGTGGCCGACGCTCGCCGCCCGTGCGCCTTCCAGCCGCATCCCCACGCGCCGACTCGGCCGCCCATGCCTTGTGCCCTAGCCGCCCCCATTCTGTGGCTTACTTGCGTGGGAAGTCAGAAAGAAAAGGTCCATTTTTATTTTTTTTATTTCTTATGTGAAAATTGCACTGTCATCCATGCATGTTACTATATTTTCAAATGAGTCCCTATGCACAGTTTGAGCTTGTTAGATTCATTTCTGTATTGCATTCATACCCCTGCATTTGCACGTTTATTTTGTCATCATTTTGTTGTCCATTTTTAATTCCAAAAGTTACATTGTGTAGCATAACTCTTGTTATGTCATTTTAGCATTTATTTATATTTTTCTGATTTGCAGAATATTTATGAAAATTAATTTGGTGAAAATTACAATATTTTGTCCATTTTGATTGATTAATTGATTGCGTATTATCTGCTTATTGAAAAATCTCTGAAAAATCATCATTGCTAGATCTAAGCCTATGCTACAATATATCCAAACATCACACCATTTGCACGTATAGTTTGTCTTAGAAAAATCATTTAGTGAAAACCTTAATCGATTTTTAATTAATCAACCGTGAAGTGTTTTAACGAAATTCAAGTTGATTTGGATAGCTCTTAATTAGATCTATTTGGATTAATTTTGTTTTTTGAGAAATATTATCGTTTGGTAATTATTTAAATTGATTTAGTCATTTTCACTAAAGTCTGCATGTTTTATTATTCGTGCATCTAAAAATTACAAAAAAATTATTGTAGCTTAATTTCACCATATTTCATCATCTGGCCAAGCTTCATAATTTTTGGAATTAATTTGACCATATTTTTGATTTAACTTGTAAGTTGTCCTGATTTTACATGAGTCTTGCATAAAAAAATCGAAAAAGACCAAAATATTTCCTCTGAAAATCGAACATTGGAAATTTGCTTCGAATCTATCTAAGGAGACAGCTGCCTCCATGAGTTCGACCTTGGACTTCCACCAAGTAAAAAAATTTATCGCTCGAGATTAACTTGCTTTAATTAAAAGTGGTTTTTGATCTGCTCTCATTATCCGACTGCAACGAACATCAGTAATTAATTTGAACATTAATTTGCTCGAATTAACAAGGGTAGTGGGAGCGGTTATCAAAATGGTGTCGTTGCCGGGGAGGCAAACGGCTTAGGATCACTTTAGGATATTAGATTTACGTTTTCCACTCACTCGGGTAGTCTGACCCCCGAGACGCATTGTAATTATCCATTTTTTTCTTCAATAATTTTTCTAACCACTTCTGTATATATATCTTTGACATAATTTCTATCTTTTTGTGCGAGGGTCGGGTGGACTTGGAGTGTCTTTCTTGAAGTCGACGCATCTCGAAGTGCATCGGAGGCCGACGATTCTTGGATCAAGTCGGCTGTTGAGACGCCAAGAAGATTTCTATTAACTTGTAAAAAAAGTGTCTGCATTTTTAGCGGTTCCCATTTGGGATCTCGCGTGTGTAAACATAATGGAACTGTGTCCCCATCTGCTGTGTGGATTGAATTTTTAGACTAGGCTTGCACTAGCGGCTCCTCGAGCCACTCTAGGGTTTACTTGTGCTCATAATCTTTTAGGACCACACAGCCACTTAAAAGACGCACTTAGACCGCATATCTAGTCAAATTGAACTTGTTCTTCACTCGCTAATAGAACTGCCTGTCTAGGAGTAGCTTTTCATCGCTTGCATTCCATTTAGTGTAAAAATTTCACTTCAGTATTGCATCCTGCATTGTAGAGAGCTGGAGGCACTGTAAGTCTTCTTACTTAAGCATTCATCATCGTTTTCTCGATCGCATCGGCTTTTTTCGATTCTCTCTCTCTCTCTCTCGATTTTCTAACCTAGGATAAAGGAATTGGGACTGGACGGTAGACGTGATTGCTTATGTGGATTAATATCAGTGACAACTAATCTTTAAAATCGGGACTGCTAATTGAATTGGACCAAAATAATTAACTAAAATTAACCCTTGTTTGCGGGAGAGTAACCCCGACCTCGTTTTCAGGTTGAGTGAGGGTACTTGAGCGTGTGTGAACACCTTAAGGAAGAGCCGAAATCCCTGCCTTTCATATCACGGGCCAACTGATCCTAGCAAATATCACGAGTTGAATATTTTTAGATTCATTGACTAGTACCAAGTAGCCTCCGCCTGTTCGCGGGTAGTCAGAGGCGAACCAACGGTACTTCGCGACAAGGCCCAGCCTTGTCAGCCTCCGCCTGCTTGCAGGTAGATAGAGGCATGGTCTTTGAGTCCATCAACTTGGGATAGGAGCGAAGAAAGGAAGGACCGACGGTATCTTAGGCGATAGGTTAAACAGGGGAGACGCATTCGGCTTTTTAGCCGACTCCCCTATAGGCCGTGTAAATCCTTGCTATCTTGCTTGAAAAATCACACTTAAAATTAACAAGATTAATTGAACTCGATTTCGAGTCCTTCACCGTGTTGAGTGTGAAATCAGGGTTTGCTCTTGCGTTTGTCTTTGTGTCTATCCATGTGTGTTATCCTACGTAATTGCGTATTTTCTACCTCGCTCTACTTACATTGATCATTTCCTCTTCAAGATGACGGGATATTGGTCCCCATACCCTGTGAACTCTGATCATTCTCCCTCAACCATATACCATTCATCTTCACATTTTCCTTCTTCCATATATCCTCTGCCATCCACGGGAGACCCTTACCCGTGGTCGAATCCACCTCAACCCGATTATGAAGTCAGAACTTTGACTGACTTCTCCACTTCTTCGCATTTCTCACATACTCCATATTCTGACACTCCGGATCCACTTCCACCTTGGGCTGACTGTCCTTACTCTCGAGAGCTTGCAGGAATCAAAGAATCGAATGAAGAGCAAGCCACTGCTGAGATAGATGATTGGCAAAATTATATGCCCCCATTATCACCTCAAGTAGGGACCAGACAACAATCTACATATACAAATCCCGACTTGACCTTGGGGCACAACATGGTCGATTGAACATACCAAAAGGAGAGGCCTGCACATCTTGATTTCCCAAACTTGATTGACTTTAGTGATCAAGACTCCATTAACCAGTCTTCATTTGGAGAGACTATACATTTACAAGATTTGACTCATGACCTAGACTTATCAGTCCCTGTTTTATTGACTCCATCATATGAGGCTCTGACCAATATTTGCCATTTGGATAGTCCATACTCAACCCAGCATTACATGCTAGAGTCTAGGTATGTTGAGTATGAGATCCCAATATCTCAGTAGTATCCTCCACTTGAGCATAACTCTCCTATGATTTGTCATGAGAATTTTGTGGAGAATGACATCTCTAGACTTATCAAGAAAAATTAATCATTTGGTAACGAGTTGAGAGATGTCATGAACATATTGCACTCAATTTCTGCCTGCCTGGGTATGAAAGTGGAAAAGGAAGTAAGTAGCTTTGATGTTGAAAACCGAGCGAGCATCAGGGAACCCACACCGTTTGTACAGCTGGAGTCCATTCTATCTCCCTATTCTACTAACCACTTATCCTCCAATTCAGAGTCTGATCATTCTTCCATCAAAAATACTAAAAAAATTGAAAAACCAAAAAATCACATAAAAATTGAAAATGATTTAAAAAAATTGGATCCCACCTTAAGGGAAGCCCTTGATGAGGAATTGATCTTTAAACTTCCCTTAATAAAGGCCATAAATCACTTCCCCGACCTCAAGAGATTTGTAAAGAGTAAATTGATGCCCAAGAGGTCGGGAAATAAGAGAACAAGGACTGAGAGACACATAGTGTCTATGGCCACCTCCTTGGTGATGGGGAGAAAGACCAAGAGCCACAGAGTAAAGCGGTTGCCTAGGCTTGAATGTGAAATCAAAGACACTATCTTTACCCATGCAAGAATTGATGATGACTCTCCTATAAATATCCTCCCGACCTCTGTGTTTGACAAACTCAAACTCAGGCCAATGAGGAAATCGAGAGAGATCGTTCAGTTGGCTGATCGATCCATCAAACGATCTAAAGGAAATATTTCAGTTATCATTACTTTTCAAGGTACTCTACTCCAGGTGGACTTCACGATCATCGACATCGAGCACCGAGGAGAGTTCAGGCAGTCTCTGATTATTCTCGAGAAGCCGTTCTTAGCCTCAACTAAGGTGACTAAAGATTACGAGACTCGGGAGATCGATTTTTCAGCATTGGGAGCACTCCGACCTCACCCATTCTTTGATACACTTTACTCTAAAGTGACCCGCACATCCGCTGACAGTCGTGACCATCGAGAGGTAGATGAGTCCCACCTCTCTGCTACACCTGAGAGACAGACTGCCCGGTCGACCGTTGGTTCTGTGACTCCCCACCTCCACTTCATCAACTGCTTGCACCACCACCATGACAGCTTCTAAGGAGGACTCATGATCAGAAGCTATCATTAAGTCGGACATGACCTTTGTTGATTGCCTTGACCATTTTGAGGATCTGACACAAGATCCCAATAATGCTAAGCCAACTGAGACCACTAGCACCTTCCCGGGACATGTGCTGACCCTTCAGGAATATTACAATCTATATGGTGACTCGTCTGATGAGGAACCCATGGTCAGTACCACACCACGTCCCGGACCTTCAAAGGAAACAACCAAGACTAAATTGACTCCACCTAAAAACACGGTTACTCCCTCTTCCAGTCGGATATCTAGTGAGAGGAAGTCGAGAATTGATTCCTCGAGGTGTTCCCCCGAACCTATCAAGGCGCGTCTCTCTCATCTCCCTCTCAATGATTCAGGTTCTAGAAAATCGACTAAGAAAGTTTCCTTCGACACACTAAAGAAGGAGTTTTCGGAAGAGTCCTCATCTGGTCCGTTTAAGGTGATTTATATGAGTGAGCTCAGTTCGGCTGTTCTCAAGCCTTATCTAAGCAAGCAGCCGTGTATCGACCCTCGTTGGACGATCCCTACACCTCACTATTATTCATCTGAGGACGATTCCGACAGCGACACATATGTATATTATCCACCTCCTCGTGTCCGCAAGAAGGTTCGTCACAAACCTTCTTAATCCTTCTATATTATCATTCTTTCCTGTATATACTTTCCCTCCCTCCCTTCCCAGTGATTCGAATCACTCGCCCTGGCTCCATATCATTTCATTTTGTGACTATACTTAGGATAACCATATCCTAAGTATGGGGGGGGGGGGGAGAGTGACCCGCGTCTATTCACTGTACATCCTCCACATCACATCGGTTCTCATACTCACTCCTGTCCTATACTTAGGCTGACCAGAGCCTAAGTATAGGGGGGACCGATGCCCACCATGTATATACTCATCCATTTCCCCTCTTACCCTCGTCCGCACCATTTTTGATCTTCTTCTACACTTAGGCTGCCAGAGCCTAAGTATAGAGGGGCGGAGCGACTTCTATATATTTTGTAATTTTAGCTCTCCTACGCTTAGCCCGAGCTATGTCTTTTTAGTCGCTTTTCGTGGTCTGAGGACATAGCACACGCTAAGTATAGGGGGGCGTGTATATACTACATATATACTTTACCCATAGCTCGTACTTTCGCGTATCTTCACGTATTTTTTATATATTATGAAATAATTACGGGGTGGGTAAAAATTGAAAAAAATTGTATAATTTTGTACTATATGTAAAATTCTTATAAAACATACTCTTGTAAGATTTGTTGTAAAATAGGATGTATGCCTGAAAAAAAAACTTGTATACTATGTATATTATGTATAAACTAAAAACTTGTTGTAAATAATACAAATTGTTGTATACTTATACCAAAAAATTTGTGTTGAAAATAAGGCTTTTTATTTACTCTTGCACATCGTCTCTGCATCTGAGAAGAAAAAGAGTCTTGCATTTCATTCATATACATAGCATGTCATCTACCTCTCATCTGCATATCTTGCATATGCATGTTGAAAAGCTAGTGGGTTCGGAACCAAGTAATGAGTAGATATTGAGGATGGACTTGATTTGACCTTAATCCACCTAATTTCAGAGGAACCTTATAGGAACTGGAGTTAAGATTTCTCAGGTCAAGTGACTTAATTCTTTGAGTCCGCAAGTCTATGTTCACATGTCATCTTGATTAGTCTAAGTAGAATATCTCGTGCACGCGCATGATTCTTTTAGACAGTGACCTAACTTGGACAAGCACAATGCACGTAGCTCTTCATTGATGGGGTGGTGAGGAAGTAGAATCCTTTAGCTTGGAGTAGCACATGGGTGGAAACATCCGTCCTCCTCTAGGGAGGGTAGTGCATCTCAACCTAGTCTGGTGGTGTTGAAATCTAAGGACAGGACGATATGTGTTGCAATAATGCTTCAAAAGGGGGATAGTCAACTGGCTCAAGAGGAAAAACTCCTGATGTACATGTTGCACCTTGTATATAGTTTAAAAAAAAGAAAAAAGGAAAAAATGCAAGAACTCCAAAAAATAGACAGGCCAGAGAAAAAGAAAAAAAACAAAGAGACCTGTCGGAGTATGTATATTAGCAAGAAGTCTGCAGCTGGATGACTTGGCTACACTGGTCAGGTATCCCGGGATAGGTAGCTATACTGGATACCGTCTATTCTTTCTCCACCCCCTCCTCTTGAGCTGGTTGCACTTGAACTTAGAAGGGAATACCCCGCTCCTCGAGGAAAGAGTTGCTGGACCGGGTTATTTGAGTTACCTTGTTAGAGGAGGTTGGTTCTGAGCCATTTCTGATGTGGAGGGTTACATATCACTTACACAGTACAAGTAAGAATCATAGTCATCAGAAATTTACGTTTGAGGATTTGTTCTGACCTAACTATTGAGGCGTCTTGAATAGAAGACTTGTGGAACTTGAAGTCTGTTAGGTCTTAAGTTCAGATCCCAATAAGGTTCCGCCACACAATTAATCCAAAGGTCGAGTCAAGCTCCATTTTCAACTTTTGTTCATAACCTTGGTATGGAACCCAAAATCATTTCACTCCTGCATTTCATTTTAGTTGCTCGGGGACGAGCAATGTTTAAGTATAGGGGGTTGATGAATCTGCGATTCATCACTCTAAAAGTTGAAAATAGAGCTTTGTTCCTGAGTAATTAGCTGCATATTTCCACTTATATTGTATAATTAACATTCATGCATGCACTGATAACATCTGCATTTTAGCATTCATATTGCATAAATAAGAAGCCAATTTCACTTGTAAATATTCACCTGTATATTTACCATATTTGACCTATTTATATATATTTTATACTAACTCCAAATCCAATAAAATCAACTCCATAGTGTATATATTACTAACACTAATTAATGAAAAATATCAAAAAAATACTAACTTGCAAAATTACCCAATAAAACTCCAAACCCAGTTGAAGACCTTAGACCTTAAAATGCACATATCTCTCTCACACAACCTTCGAATTAGGTCTACTCACTTTTAAAGTAATATACATTCAGAGACCTTCAAAACAAGACCAATTTCATTAAAATCGGATCTCATATGCAAAACTTGGGTTTTGGGCCCATTTTGTATATTGTACACATTGACCGAAATGCCATTGGATTTTATCACGTTATTTTCTTCATTATTAAAAATCCAAAAAAAATTAGATTAAGTTTTAAATATTCTTTTCATATTTTCTCTATTTTTATTTTTATTTTTATCTCTTTTAAAAATGACAAAAAAATTACAAAAGATAAAATGCGGTATTTTATATCTATAAGGTACCAGCCAAAAATACATTTTTGTACAGATGATTTCCTTTTATTTTCGACCCTTCACGAAAGTTGTAGATCTTGTCGAGACGAGAAACTTTCGTGTTGACCATTTTTTGATTTAATTCCTTTTGTTATTTCTTTTTAATCTTTCTTTACATTTAATTTTTGAATTTTCTAGGAGCGACATGTGGCAGCTCCTGGAGCCGCCACATGTCACTCCATTATTTTATTATTTTCGGATTTATTTTATTATTTTCGGATTTATAATAATAATTATTATTTTATTATTATTTTAAGTATTTTTAGTAGCCTACTATTATTTCATTAATAAATTGTTTAATCCCCTTTTAGCTCTTCTCATTTTCTTACTCCCCACTTCAAGCCAATAACTTCCCACTACTCTATCTTCTCCACCATTTTTCAACTCCCCTCCTCCATTTTCCATCATCCACCGATCTTGAGAGAGAGAGCCCCATCCCTCGTATCGTTCCTGGTGACAGCACGGACGAGACGATCTGAGCGACGACGAGCTTGGCCATCTTCGGCCTTGGTGAAATCCACGGAGCCTCACAACTCCTTGTTGCAGCTTCCAAATTCGCTGCCAAGCTTCGGAGACCGCCATCTCCTCGAGGCTACAACGGAAGCCGCACTCCGTGGCTCCATCTTCGACGAATCACAGGTAAGTAATCCTTCAACTTTTCCTTGTCAATTTTTTATCTAACATTTTGTTTATCTTGTTCATCACAAAACAAAAAAAATTCACCACTATTTTATTCAGACATTCACAATCATCCATATCACTTTTTTTACATATCCAGTTCTTGTTTACAAAATCTAAAATAAAACACAAAACAAAACAACCAAACAAAAAATAAAAACAGGAGCAGCCCTCGGTCGACCGCCCCTCGCCAACGCCAGGCTGCCCGACCTCCTCGGCCGCCGTCTGCGCCACCGCCTCCTGGCTGCACGCCTCCGCCATAACCCCCCTTCACGCGTGCTGCTCCGCCCCAAAGCGCTCCCCTCCGCGTCGAAGGCGGCCAACCACCGCCCACCTAACTCCAGCTGGGCGCCGCCCCGCTCCTCCTCGCGAGCCCCACGCCCCAGCCGCGTGACCAGCTCGCGGCCGCCCGCACCCGATCTCCTCCACCTCCAGCGGCAGCAGCCGCCGCACGCGCCCGCCCCTGGACGCCAGGTGCGTTGCCCGCACTCCAGCCCTCAACCAGAGCCCCGTCGACCCCTCGCCAACCGGTCCTCTGCTTCCCCCCACAGCGCCAGCCCCCCGCACGCGTCGGCGCACCGTGTGGTGCTCGCGTCCCCAGCGCCACCGTCGAGATTCCCTCCGCTCCAACCTCACGACCTCGAGCCGCATGCCAGCTCCGCCCTCCCAGGTCGCCCTCGGCCCGCCATCGCCTCGCGCAGCTGCTGGTGGCCAGTTCCCTCCACGCGCACAGCCGCCCGCGCACCTCCGTGGCCGACGCTCGCCGCCCGTGCGCCTTCCAGCCGCGTCCCCACGTGCGGACCCGGCCGCCCACGCCTTGTGCCCTAGCCGCCCCCATTCTGCGGCTTACTTGCGTGGGAAGACAGAAAGAAAAGGTCCATTTTTATTTTTTTTTATTTCTTATGTGAAAATTGCACTATCATCCATGCATGTTTCTATATTTTCAAATGAGTCCCTATGCACAGTTTGAACTTGTTAGATTCATTTCTGTATTGCATTCATACCTCTGCATTTGCACGTTTATTTTATCATCATTTTGTTGTCCATTTTTAATTCCAAAAGTTGCATTGTGTAGCATAGCTCTTGTTCTATCATTTTAGCATTTATTTGTATTTTTCGGATTTGCAGAATATTTATGAAAATTAATTTGGTGAAAATTACAATATTTTGTCCATTTTGATTGATTAATTGATTGCGCATTATCTGCTTATCGAAAAATTTCTGAAAAATCATCATTGGTAGATCTAAGCTTATGCTACAACATATCCAAACATCACACCATTTGCACATATAGTTTGTCTTAGAAAAATCATTTGGTGAAAAGCTTAATCGATTTTTAGTTAATCAACCGTGAAGTGTTTTAACGAAATTCAAGTTGATTTGGATAGCTATTAATTAGATCTATTTGGATTAATTATGTTTCTGAGAAATATCATCGTTTGGTAATTATTAAAATTGATTTAGTCATTTTCACTAAAGTCTGCATGTTTTATTATCCGTGCATCTAAAAATTACAAAAAAATTATTGTAGCTTAATTTCATCATATTTCATCATATGACCAAGTTTCATAATTTTTGGAATTAATTTGACCATATTTCTGATTTAACTTGTAAGTTGTCCTGATTTTACATGAGTCTTGCATAAAAAAATCGAAAAAGACCAAAAAGGAAACTGCCCAATTCCAGTGAAAAGCTTCGACATCGCATCCCAGTCTTTCTCAGCCGTACGAGCTATTTTTCGGGGTTTTCAAACCTCAGGAGTAAGCAAGCTTTTAGAGAGCTGTTCTGATTTGACCCGAAGGATTCGAATTAGCTCCTCCCGATCGTCTTTCTCCTCAGATGAAAGAAAAGATAGGGAAGGCCCAGCCGTCAGGCCTCAACCAAAAACTAGCGTTGATGGGATTTGAGTTGAAGAGCGAGGTCCTTTCCTCTTTCATGCAGTTTTCGGAACCCCCGATCAAATCCATATCATTATGGAAATAGTAGTTGCGAATCGGGAAAGGGCGAACTTAGGCTAGGAGTCAAGCGGGAGTATGACTGTATGTGTGATAGCATCTACTATACCAGGAATACCAATGAACCCAATTCTTGCAATTGCTCAGGATACCCTTTTTGAGCAGGCTGGCCGGAATGGGAAGTAGCCTCGACCACATTCATGCTTTTACGATCCATGTGACTGTATTGATTCTACTGAAAGGTGTCCTATTTGCTCGCTGCTCACGTTTGATACCTGAGAAAATCAAACATTGGAAATTTGCTTCGAATCTACCTAAGGAGACAACTGCCTCCCTGGGTTCGACCTTGGACTTCCACCAAGTAAAAAAATTTACCGCTCGAGATTAACTTGCTTTAATTAAAAGTGGTTTTTGATCTGCTCTCATTATCCGACTGCAATGAACATCAGTAATTAATTTGAACATTAATTTTCTCGAATTAACAAGGGTAGTGGGAGCGGTTATCAGTCTTGCAACTCTTTCCTTGAGGATCGGAGATACTCCCTTCTATGTTCAAGTACAACCAACTTAAGAAGAGGAGATAGAAAAAAGAATGGATGGTAACAAGTGTAGCTACCTATCTTAGGATGCATGACCAGTGTAGCTAAGTCATCCGCTGCAAGCTAGCTGGAATTTGACTTTGAAGCTCTTTATTTCACTTGTATATACACTCATGCAGGCGTTTTAGTTTTCACTCAGGCCTATCCACTTCTAACGATTCTGCATTTTTTATTCTTTTTTATGAAAATATATACAAGGTGCAGTATGTACATAAGGAGTTTTTCCTCTTGAGCTAGTAAACTATCCCTCTTTTGAAGCATTATTGCAACCCCATAGCGTCCTATTTTTTGACCTCAATGCTACTAGATCAGGTTGAGATGCACTACCCTTCTTAGAGGAAAATAGATATCCCCACTAGTTGTTACATACCCGTGTGCCACCCCAAGTCAAAAGATTCTGCTTCCTCACTCCATCCTCCATAAAGAGCTAGTTGTAGAGTTCTTGTCTAAGATAAGCCAAGGTTTAGAAGAATCATGCATGGGTTGTTAAATATTCTAGTTAGACTAATTAAGACAACATGTGAACATAGTCTTATGGACTCAATGAATTAAGTCACTAGGACCTGAAAAGTCTTAATTCCAATTCTTATAAGATTCCTTTGAAATTAAGTGGATTAAGGTCCAACTAAGCTCCATTCTTACATGGATTTTACGTATTTATATGCATATCCCAATAATATACAAAAAATAAATACAATTTTAAAGGTACGAGTTATGCCTAAAGTATATATACAATATATACGAGACCCCCTATACTTGGCCAAAACTATGTCCTCATAGTGATCAGAGAGGGGCAAAGGAAGAGATAACTCATTATATGTATAGAAAAGTGAAAAGAACACTATACAACAATGACTCAAAGAAAATATGAAAAGAATAGAAGTCCGTCATACCCCTATACTTAGGATCAAGTAATCCTAACTATAATACTTTACAAAAGGGGAAAATCGATGAATAGAATGTGCAGACTCAGCGGTTCAACTTGCCCCCTATACTTAGGGTAGAATAGCCCTAAGTATAGACTATCAACAAGTTGGGGGACAATCGAGGGATCAGAAGAATAAAAACAAGAAAGAGACAATATGCTAAACATCACTCCTCCTATACTTAGGGTATAGTATCCCTAAGTATAAGCAACAACAGAAGTGACGAACAGGATGAATATGAACAGCACTCGGCTCGTCCACCCCTCTATACTTAGGACAAAGTATATCCTAAGTTAGACACACACGGAAATGGGGAGGATGAGCGATACGGTGGATATACTGAGGTAAACAAAAGTGAATATACAAAAGGAGTCGATCTACAAAAGATAAGAAGGTAGAAAGAGAACCTTCTTGCGTAATCGCTGAGGTATGGATCTAATAAGATGCAGATCGATATCAGGGTCGTCAGATGACGCAAATCGATTAGGATCGACTGGGTGAAGATCCTCAGCAATCCTAAGGTGAGACGGCACGAATGGATCAGTGGAAGAAGTGTGGCTAGGTCCGGTCTGTGAAGTCTCACATATATCAAAGTGAAAAGGCTTGAACTCATTATCGGAAGAATTAAGGTCATGTCCCTCCTGACGAGTCTCCAATAGATCATCATCCCCATCAAAAGGCTTGAATTCTTTTATAAAAGTAATCAAATCAAATTCGGACTTATCAGTCTCATCTAAATCAAGGTGAAAAGGAACAGACTCATTAGTGAAAGTATAGAATCATATATGTCCAATCTAGTCTCAGAGTCTTCCTTCCTTTCTAGGATCGCCACATACCAGAAGGAGAACTCCAAGATCTATGCTTTCCGAGTCTTCCTCCTTGAAGATGAATTCGTAGGTCTCAATATCATCTGACACACAACAAAAATCTCTGATAGTATCATCAAGTTCAAATTCGTTGGGGTTGGCTAACATGAGCACGCTCTCATGGGATGCAAGTCTCTGGTCAGTAATAGGTGTAGTAATCAAAACATCACTCTCCACATCAGAACAGAGGCGAATCTCTCATGATCCATAATTAATAACGACTCTTGTAAAGGTGAGGAAATGTCGTCCCAGGATGATTGGAGGGTGCTCCACAAGGGTGGAGGTCTCCATGGGCAATACGACAAAATCAAAAGTGATGTTCATGCCCTGAATAAGAATGACAACATTTTTTAGAATATCCTTCAACCTCTTTATTGATCCATCAGTAAATTGAACTATCATCCTGGTTTTCTTGAAAGGCCCAAGATGAAGAGACTGTACTGTTAGACTTGTGAGCCCTGGGCGAACCATTCTTACAATAAATGTTATTGTAATGTTTATGTTTATCAATAAAAGTTATTGATGTTTCACTCCCTTTCTGAAATTATATGAATGAATGCACTATAAGGTCCCTCTGTACAATTAGGGCTATGTACCATGGCCAGCTTGATGATCATATAGCTGTTGATTCATTAAATGAATCATAGAGGCTGGTGTTTGGATGAATATCTAAGGAGTTAGATAGAGGACTCATCAAGCACCGTCAAATGATTGTCAAGTGAAGATCTCCAGCCTGAGTAGGAGATGGCAATCCTTTCTCACATAGGCTGATATCTGATCGACCTCTCGATGCAGGTCCTCTGCATGGGAATAGTGATTCGGAGGTGACAGATTAGTTAAGTCAATGGGTTGACTTAACGGGATCGAGATAACTTAAGTCCTATGTTGAATGCTGTCACAGCAAAGGCATGCATCCTCTGACCGGAGATAGATGTATTGCTATATATCTGAGTATGTACATTTGGCAGACCAATAGGTTGATGACCTAACCAAGGTCTATACACCGGCGAGCTGGTGTGCATATAAGGGTATATGAGCAATATGATCTCTCAAAGGGATCATACAGGTTCACTTGTGAACCGGAAGACATGAGCTCACTCATGAGGTATTGGGACCGATCAAATTCCATGCATGCTCGTCGTGCTTTGGAAGCATGACATGAATTTGAAGGTATGATATATGCTTTGGGAAAGCATATGATCGATACCAAATCCCAATGACCACGATTGAGAAACTTAATGATTAAACCCTGAAGTAGACAGTATAAAAATGATCTTGATCTTCAGGTTGATCATGGGTCTTCCAGTATGCAGGATGTACAGGTATTAGGATGTGATCATAAACGATTGTATATCCATGATGCTTCCATTCCGAGGGAGTGATGAAACAAGTCTGGATTTTAGTGACTCCTTCCAGTAGAGAAGCAATCTGATCTTAGTCCATGTGTTGGACATTGGTCTGAATGAGATTCAGATTCAATGAAGATTAGATTTGCGGTCTTGATTTAATTATCAAGCATCTATGGGAGGTTCGTTCGATCTGGATTTGAGATAATATCTCAATATCCAAGTCACTATACATGGAATAATACAATCGCCCTGTCCTTATCTCCAAGTATCTGCGGAGAAAGCACATTATTCATGAAAGGGTTCAAGAATAATTCTTTTGATGAAATATCCAAGTAAGGACTTGATGATTAAATGAGATTTAATTATCAAGCTTAATATGAATATAATTCATATTGTGAAAATGATTATCTAAGATAATTAAATGGGATTTAATTATCAAGGATTAAGAGAATGTGGATAACACTATCCATGATATATGTGTGTTATAAATGTGATTTATAATATACATATATAAGAGAGAGAATTTATGTAAATAACATTTGTTAATCAATAATGTGGATTGGATTCACATTTATTAATTAATTGGAAATGCAATTTACTAATTAGTTTGGGTTGTGAATATGATTCACATAATATTCGATGGCATGATTGAAATATTTATAAATTAATTTGGAATTAATTTGGTGAATATTTTTTTGATTAATTAAGGAATAATAAGATAAATAAAAGGGAGCCAATAACCACCATTCATAGGTGGCGTCACCCATGAATTGTTCATGGGTGACGCCCCCCAATTTTAGGGGAGGTTGGTTCACTCCATTTTATCTCTTAATTAGTTAATGATAAATTAAACTATGTTGATAATGTTGCAACATATTTTAATTTAAATTTATGTTGTTGGTTTTAACCAACAGCAATCATGACCATTGATTTAGCATGGACCAAGCATAGCCATTGGATCCATGTGTCCCATGGATTGAGATCCATTTGATCCTAAACTAGTATAAAAGGAGGGCTAGGGTAGCCCTTCCAAGTTACATTCTCATCTAGAGTTGAAGAACTCTACTCTCTCTCTCTCATTCTCGTGGGATCTCCCTAATATTCAAGTGGTCGTCCACTTTGTGTATTAGGGAGGAGATCATTTTTGCTACGCCTCGACGCTTGGATCTTCGTCAAACGATTGCGAGAAGGACGCGACTCATCATCGTGCCTGCAAGAGCATTCTCCGTGGGTCGGACTTAAGATAGGAGGATCTCTACTTTGGGATCTCGCGATCACAACCACGCTTCAGGAGGTATTCCTTATACTTTGTGGTTTGATGAAACGATCCAAGAAGTGTTATCGTGATTATGTGGTTTCATCTTTAAAGTTAAATTTTTAATTTCCGCTGCATCTAACATCTAGTACGACTAGTTGTTCCGATTTCATACGATGCAATCGACACGCTTCCGTGATACGCTTGAGGATTCAACAATATCCTTCAAGTGGTATCAGAGCCAGGTTGAATAAGGGTTTGGATATGATCCATGAACCTTAGACGATTTGGTTCTTGAAAGGGTTGCGAAATTTTTACTTCATTTCAATTTTCGCACCTCTGTCTAATTGAATTTTTCTGTACTGTTTAAAATGTTTTAAACACGAAATTTTCAATTGGATTTTGTTCCCTATTAAACAAGGAAACCATAGGACTTGAGTTTACTAAATTTGGACTTTATTTGCTCAAGATATGGCTTTTTGAATATGACTATATTCACTGTTGCGGGAAGTGCGGATTTAAACGTGATTAATGAGATAATTACGGTTTTAATCCGCCTCGAAATGCGTGAATTATCAAATGGGTTCTTTAATAAATCAAATAGGCAATCTTTGGAAACCGAGTTTGAATTTTTTGGATTTAAATTGATCAAGATAAGTTGATTTTAGTGATTGGGGGTCACTGCTGGAAATTAACATTTTTTATCTTGAACCTTGTGATATGTCATTCAATTATCATGATGAAAATTAATTGTTAATTTTCTGGAATAATTAGTGATAAATATTTGTGAAATATTTAAACAAATAATTATTTCATTGAATGACAATTGCCTAAACTACAATGATGAGATATTAGATCTTGATCATTGTTTCATCAACAAACATTACTTTCATGAAAACCATAGTTTATCCTACAATAGTCGTAGGACAACATTTACATGAAAAACCCCTCTTGCTTGAATAGGATTGGGGATTTGTCTAGCAAATCTCCTTATAATATAATCAAAAATGTTTTGATGTATATTATATGGTATAATTTCGGTTGAAAAACCGATGAGCATCTCAAAGTACATGATGATCTATCTGGTATTATCCTTTCCCGAGGCGGATGAGGTGCCTAGTCGGAGAGTATTGGGGTCGCGGGTTGCAACGTATGTGGTCCGTCCCACTCTCGTCGGTACTGGCCATGACAACGGGTAGGGATTGTATAATACCGGAGAAAGTCAATGTGTATTTTTCTAATTATTAAAATTCGAATAATACGTATTTTGAGAATATACCTACTATAAGTAAAAGACATGTTTGTTGATGAATGGATTAATGATTAATTTAATATGATTAAATTTATTATATCCAATAAACACTCTATTATGAATAGATGTGTATTTCCCTTGGAAGAATTAATTATGTGAATGTGATTCACAATAATTAATTATAAAATTTGAATATGAGGTGGAGGATCACATAAGTGACATCCATGGTCTCCTATCAAGGCAAAGGATTTCGTCGCCAGTTGTTGTGTATGGGAGACGCCTGTCCGAAGTGACAGATCATGTGCATGATTTAATTGGATCGGGTTCTTTGCTTCTCGAAAGAGTAAGGTCGTATACGTAGTGACCCCAATATCGAGTCCTCATATTATTGGGGCGATATTGGATTGCGTATAGCGAGTATTAAGCCTGTTGACGGTTGGTTCAATTAACAACGGGTCAACATCATCTTAGGGGTGGTGGACCCGGGTGTTAAAGATCGAATTGGGAATGCAAGTTGGACATGCAAAAGGCGGAATGAGTTCCCGCTTCTTTTTATCGGAGTCGCAAGTTCTAATATTATTGGGATGTGACAAAGATAGGAAAGGAGATCCCAGATCTTGTTTGAGATATAGCGGTAAGTATATCGCTTATTTTGAAAGACAATTAGGGAATAATCTTTCAAAGTTGACCTAGTAAGACAAATTTGATTTAAAATACCTTAATCAAATTATTCTTAAAAAGAATATATATTTAATCTATATATTCTAATATAGTGCATTCTTAATTTCAGAAAATGAAGTCTATGAACCCACTTAGCAGGCTTCTGGAGGTAAACCAGTTGACCGGACCAAATTATTCGGATTGGATCCGAAATTTGTATCTTGTTCTCTCTGCAGAGTGCATCTCCTACGTGCTTAGCAAGGACAAGATAGCAAACCCTGTGACTGATGAAGATAAATCATATAATGATAAATATGATGAAAACCATAATCTGGCAAGGTGTTACATCCTTGGGTCATTGTCCAATGTGCTTCAGAAGCAACATGTGGAAATGAACAATTGCCAAGAGATTATGTTGAATCTGAAAGAAATATTCGGTGACATAAATCACACACAACGTTATAATGTGATGAAAGAGCTTATTCGCTGCAAGATGCAGGAAGGGACCTCTATCAGAGGACATGTACTCAAAATGTTTGGGTACCTCTCTGAGCTGGAAACCCTGGGAGCCTATTTGGATTCTGAAATGCAAGATAATTTCATTCTCCTGTCGCTCCCTAAGTCTTTCAACAACTTTGTTGTGTCTTATCACATGAACAAAGGTGACTTCACAAACGTTGGGCTGTTAGCTGCATTGAAGTCTGCAGAAGACGTCTTGAAGAAGGACGGCCCCTCTGCTAGTGCAATGGTTGCACAAGTGAGAGGAAAGCACGGGCGGAAGCAAGGTTCTCAGAAGGGCCCAGCCTCGAAGAGAAAGAAGAAGAATCAATGAGTTGGTTCATCTTCTATTGCTTCCACACTGATGACATCGAAAAAGACCGATGTCTATCACCACTGCAAGAAGCCGGGGCACTGGCGGCGTAACTGCCTAGATTACCTGAAGTCCACTGACAAAGGTAAAGACCCAACAGGTATGAAATCTACTTTCATCATTGAAACTAGCTTTGTCGTTGGACGAGAAGGAAGTTGGATTATAGATTCTGGTGCTTCTGTTCACGTATGCAATTCGTTGCATTTGTTTCAGGAAACTAGGAATCTGGAACAAGGGGAGATAGTTATCCAGATGGGATTTGATGCAAGTGTTGCAGCAGTCGCCATCGGGACGTGCAAACTGTCATTATCTAGTGGCCGAGTCCTAGTACTTAAAGAGTGTCTTTATGTACCTGAGGTCAGGAGGAACTTGATATCTGTGTCTAAGCTTGTTAGACATGGGTACTCTTTCCTGTTCTGTAATAAATTAGTCATTAATCAATATGATAAATTTGTTGTGGAAGGTGTTCTAACTTCTAGTCGACTCTATGAATTGTGCATTGATGAATGTGTCATAAATGTCACTACCACTAATAATAAAAATCCTAAGAGATCCAGGGAGAATGGAAATCATTCGAATATGATTTGACATCAAAGGCTCGGTCATTTATCTATTGATAGGATTAATAGATTGATAAAGGATGGACCTTTAGATTTTCTACAGGTTCAAACTTTACCTACCTGTGAACATTGCATACGAGGTAAAATGACCAGGATGCCTTTCCGTAACAAGGTTACGCGATGTGAAGGTATTCTTGACCTAATACATACTGATGTATGTGGTCCCTTCAGTACCGCGACTAGAAATGGATATCGATACTATTTGACATTTATCGATGACCATTCGCGATACAGGTTTGTCTTCCTGCTACGTCATAAATCTGAAACCTTTGAAAAGTTCAAAGAGTTTAAGGTTTTGGTTGAGAACCAAGCCGACAAGAAGATCAAACGGATTCGGTCTGACCGAGGTGGTGAGTACCTCTCAGATGAATTCAAGGAATATCTCAAAGAGAATGGAATTGTCTCCAATCTCACTCCTCCTGGAACTTCCCAACTTAATGGTATTGCTGAAAGACGCAATAGGACCATCATGGACATGGTCCGTTCAATGATGAGTAAAGAACATTTACCTCTTAGTTTCTGGGGATATGCAGTAGAGACTGCAATATATATCCTAAACAAGATTCCTAGCAAGTCTATACCAAAAACTCCTCACGAGCTCTGGTATGGTACCAAGCCTAGTGTTAAACACTTGAGGGTTTGGGGATGCTTGGTTCATGCAAAGAACGTGGATGCAAGTAAGCTAGAATCTCGCACTCGTGAGTGCTACTTCATTGGGTATGTTAAAGATGGTATCGGATACCAACTTTATGACCCTGAGACCCAAAAGGTTTTTGTCTCTAGGGATGTGAATTTTCTGGAGGATGATTTCCTTAAAGGTCAAGACAAGAATGAAGTAGAGGAGCTCATTGAATCCCCTGAGGATTCTGAGATTCCTGAACAAGAAACTGAAGAGATAAATGAAGATGAAACACCCATACCTCTTCGAAGGAGTTCGAGGGTGGTTGCACCACCTGAAAGGTATGGATTCCATGTGTCAGGTGAGACTGACAATGATCCTTCTTCATATGATGAAGCACTTGCGGATCATGACATGGATAGATGGATGCTAGCAATGAAGTCAGAGATTGACTCCATGCATAAGAATGGTGTATGGACCCTAGATGATCCACCTAGAGGGGTAAAACCCATTGGGTGTAAATGGATCTTCAAGAGAAAGAGGGGACCTGATGGGAAAATAGAGACTTTCAAGGCACGGCTCGTGGCCAAGGTCTACACACAGAGAGAAGGCATCGACTACGATGAGACATTCTCTCCTGTGGCCATGCTTAAGTCCATCAGGACACTGCTAGCTATAGCTGCATATCTTGACTACGACATCTGGCAGATGGACGTCAAGACGGCTTTCCTCAATGGATACCTCGAGGAGGATATCTATATGGAGCAGCCCCAGGGCTTCATAGCTGAGGACGATAAAGTATGCAAGCTAAAGAAATCCATCTATGGGCTCAAACAAGCTTCTCGTAGCTGGAATATCAGATTTGACGAAACCATAAAGAGTTATGATTTTGTGCAAAACCCTGATGAACCTTGTGTGTACAAGAAGCTTAGTGGGAGCGCCATTGTGTTCATCGTGCTTTACGTAGATGATATCCTTATCATTGGGAAAGATACAGGAATGATGACCAGTGTGAAGATTTGGCTATCCCATACCTTCGAGATGAAAGATCTTGGAGAAGCCTCTTACATCTTAGGCCTGAAGTTGTTCAGAAACCGAGAAAAGAGAATATTGGGATTATCACAACATGGATACATCAAGAAGGTTCTTGAACGATTCCGCATGGATAGTTCGAAGAAAGGATTCCTCCCCTTAGGACATGGTATCCATCTGTCCAAAGGAATGGCTCCTCAAAGTGTTGAGGAAAAGAAGGCCATGGCTGGATGCCCTTATGCATCAGCCGTAGGAAGCTTGATGTATGCCATGATGTGTACAAGGCCAGACATCTGCCATGCAGTGGGAGTGGTAAGTCGTTACCAATCCTGCTATGGAGAGAAACACTAGAATGCAGTAAAGAACATATTCAAATATCTAAGACGGACGCAAGATTATATCTTGGTCTATCTGGATGGTGATCTCCAAGTCTTAGGATATACAGATTTAGACTTCCAGTCAGATATTGATGATCGAAAGTCGACATCAGGGTTTGTATTCCTGTTGAACAATGGTGCTGTGAGCTGGAGAAGCAACAAGCAGGACACTACGACGGATTCAACAACAGAAGCCGAATACATTGCCGCATCGGATGCTGCAAAGGAGGCGGTGTGGTTGCGCAAGTTCATCTTGGAGCTTGGCGTAGTTTCCTCTGATACTCCCGTCCCGTTACTCTGCGATAACACTGGAGCCATTGCCCAAGCAAAGGAACCCAGGTGCCATCAGAAGAGCAAGCACGTGGAAAGGAAATACCACATCATTCAAAAGATTCAAAAGCGTGGTGATATCATCATCACCAAGGTGGCCTCTGCCGACAACATTGCCGATCCTCTTACCAAACCTCTGACACAGAAGGTTTTTGACCAGCATGTAATGAGTATGGGTTTACGGATTGTACCTGAATGGTTCTGAGGGCTAGTGGGAGATTGTTAGACTTGTGAGTCTTGGGCGAACCATTCTTACAATAAATGTTATTGTAGTGTTTATGTTTATCAATAAAAGTTATTGATGTTTCACTCCCTTTCTGAAATTATATGAATGAATGCACTATAAGGTCCCTCTGTACAATTAGGGCTATGTACCATGGCCAGCTTAATGATCATATAGCTGTTGATTCATTAAATGAATCATAGAGGCTAGTGTTTGGATGAATATCTAAGGAGTTAGATAGAGGACTCATCAAGCACCGTCAAATGATTGTCAAGTGAAGATCTCCAGCCTGAGTAGGAGATGGAAATCCTTTCTCACATAGGCTGATATCTGGCCGACCTCTCGATGCAGGTCCTCTGCTTGGGAATAGTGATTCGGAGGTGTCAGAATAGTTAAGTTAATGGGTTGACTTAACGGGATTGAGATAACTTAAGTCCTATGTTGAATGCTGTCACAGCATAGGCATGCATCCTCTGACCGGAGATAGATGTATTGCTATATATCTGAGTATGTACATTTGGCAGACCAATAGGTTGATGACCTAACCAAGGTCTATACACCGGGGAGCTGGTGTGCATATAAGGGTATATGAGCAATATGATCTCTCAAAGGGATCATACAGGTTCACTTGTGAACCGGAAGACATGAGCTCACTCATGAGGTATTGGGACCGATCAAATTCCATGCATGGTCGTCGTGCTTTGGAAGCATGACATGAATTTGATGGTATGATATATGCTTTGGGAAAGCATATGATCGATACCAAATCCCAATGACCAAGATTGAGAAACTTAATGATTAAACCCTGAAGAAGACAGTATAAAAATGATCTTGATCTTCGGGTTGATCATGGGTCTTCCAGTATGCAGGATGTACAGGTATTGGGAAAACCTGAAGGGTGATGTGATCATAAGCGATTGTATATCCATGACGCTTCCATTCCGAGGGAGTGATGAAACAAGTCTGGATTTTAGTGACTCCTTCCAGTAGAGAAGCAATCTGATCTTAGTCTAAGTATTGGACATTGGTCTGAATGAGATTCAGATTCAATGAAGATTAGATTTGCGGTCTTGATTTAATTATCAAGAATCTATGGGAGGTTCGTTCGATCTGGATTTGAGATAATATCTCAATATCCAAGTCACTATACATGGAATAATACAATCGCCCTGTCCTTATCTCCAAGTATCTGCGGAGAAAGCACATTATTCATGAAAGGGTTCAAGAATAATTCTTTTGATGAAATATCCAAGCAAGGACTTGATGATTAAATGATATTTAATTATCAAGCTTAATATGAATATAATTCATATTGTGAAAATGATTATCTAAGATAAATAAATGGGATTTAATTATCAAGGATTAAGAGAATGTGGATAACACTATCCATGATATATGTGTGTTATAAATGTGATTTATAATATACATATATAAGAGAGATAATTTATGTAAATAGCATTTGTTAATTAATAATGTGGATTGGATTCACATTTATTAATTAATTGGAAATGCAATTTACTAATTAGTTTGGGTTGTGAATATGATTCACATAATATTCGATGGCATGATTGAAATATTCACAAATTAATTTGGAATTAATTTGGTGAATATTTTTTTTGATTAATTAAGGAATAATAAGATAAATAAAAGGGAGCCAATAACCACCATTCATAGGTGGCGTCACCCATGAATTGCCCCCAATTTTAGGGGAGGTTGGTTGACTCCATTTTATCTCTTAATTACTTAATGATAAATTAAACTATGTTGATAATGTTGCAACATATTTTAATTTAAATTTATGTTGTTGGTTTTAACCAACAACAATCATGACCATTGATTTAGCATGGACCAAGCATAGCCATTGGATCCATGTGTCCCATGGATTGAGATCCATTGGATCCTAAACTAGTATAAAAGGAGGGCTAGGGTAGCCCTTCCAAGTTACATTATCATCTAGAGTTGAAGAACTCTACTCTCTCTCTCTCTCATTCTCGTGGGATCTCCCTAATATTCAAGTGGCCGTCCACTTTGTGTATTAGGAAGGAGATCATTTTTGCTACGCCTCGACGCTTGGATCTTTGTCAAACGATTGCGGGAAGGACGCGACTCATCATCGTGCCCGCAAGCGCATTCTCCGTGGGTCGGACTTAAGATAGGAGGATCTCTACTTTGGGATCTCGCGATCACAACCACGCTTCAAGAGGTATTCCTTATACTTTGTGGTTTGATGAAACGATCCGAGATGTGTTCTCGTGATCATATGGTTTCATCTTTAAAGTTAAATTTTTAATTTCCGCTGCATCTAGCATCTAGTACGACTAGTTGCTCGGATTGCATACGATGCAATCGACACGCTTCCGTGATGCGCTTAAGGATTCAACAATATCCTTCATGTACCATAGACATGGGTATTATATTGATTGAAGTATCATCGTTAAGGAGAGTGTTGTCACAAGAATAGTCAGAGATGGAGCAACTCACAAGAGGTGTGGTAGTATTACGTTTCTAAGAATGTGGACGGTGAGAGATGGCTTAGGCAATGTCCATGGTCAAGATGTGATGCTCAGATCCACTCCTTTGCTTTCTCTTCTTGTGTTGAGGAGAATATGAATGTGTCATGGCCTGATGAAGTGGGGCTTTAATGATCTCATGAATAGTGGCCACCACTTCAATTTCAATCAATATTTTTTGCAATCTTTGGATCTCCTCCATACAAGGGAGGAGATCAGAATCATCATCTACACAAATTAGTTTGTACAGTGGCATCCTTGGGGTTAGAGGAGGTGGGAACCGTGGTGAATATTTATGTGGGCATAAGATGTATCAGGTGTGCCCCCTTTCCTTTTTTAGGTTTTTAAATTGTGCTCATTTTTTTGTCTAGCTCTCATAAGAATCCTCAAGTGAACCCATATCATCAAATGGTGCAGTATCATGTCACTCTTATTTATACTAGTGAGGTCATCAATCCTCTGTCTCATATGATCCATCATCTGGGTCAAGGGCTCAAGGGTGGACTTCATGAAAGTTGACTCCAACAGATCAGTGTCGGGTGGGTGAGATGGAGGGAAATGTGAGGATGGTGGTGGATAAAAATCCGAGGTCTGATATTGTGGGTCAGATGGATATGTACAAAAGTCAGGAATAAAATCCTCGTGAGAAAATGGAGGTGAACTGGCTGGAGGGTACACGGGATCCGTGAAGGTCAGATAAAAATTATTCTAGTCGATCATCTCTGAAACAAGAGAAAATAATCAGGAGAGCATGATGGTCAAGTCAAAAGATATGAAGAAAAAGGCGCAAATGCGTAGAAGGATCTGGTGTGCACACAAGCAATCATAAACAATATACAAAATGCAAAACACACCCCTCAATTCACCTACTAAACTCGGTGAAGACTGTGAAAGCTCGGTCTCTTAATCTTGTCTATTTTAGAGTTAGATGAGAATTACAAAAATTATACAAATACTTAGGTTGGCTTATGGGATTTGGGCACTAACCTTAGTGTGTAAGCGAGAAATTTAAAACAAATACAATAAAGGGATTACTCTCCCCAAGATAACTATTTTTTCCTATTGATATATTTCAGGATCAAGTAATTTTAGTAGTCCCAATTTTATTTGTTATCACAATTTTTGTTTTTCATAAAAATACACGAATCCTATCAGGGAGTCAATTCCTTTAGCAACATAAGTTATCAAAATCAGAGGGAGAGAGTCGGAAAGAAATGCAAGGAGAAATCAATGATGCATGCTAAAATGTAAATGCTCACCTTGTCTACAAATCTCTACATGCAAGGATGCTAAGCAGAATTGAAACCTGGCTATATGAAAATGCATGCCGATGAAATCGGCCTAGGTACAGAAATTGCTATTAGCGTGAAATAAAGTGTTAATCATTCGGAAATGGAATCCAAAAGTCTGGTCTTGGGGAACTCTTCGGTGCTCACCACATTGAGTCCTGCAAGCGCTATGTAGAGTCTCACTCGACGCTCGATTCCAAGTCTAAATGAGAAGCAATTCCAAGTTTGACTAAGTCCAAACGCAAACTATAGGAGCGGGAAAATATAATTAAGTGTTTGACCTTAATCTATCATCAAGCCAATCCTACAACTATGGTTGAATCACACAAAATAAACAAAAAATCAGAAAACAAATAAAAAAGGTGGAAAACACGATAAAACCAGTGAGGCCCACAAGTGCGCAACACTTGGCGAAACAGACCCCACAACAAATGAATGTCCTTTTTCAGTGTTTTCAAATGATACAAATACATAAATAAATGAAAGTCTATGCAAAATTTTTTGAATGCTTGGTCTCCTTCAAATCTTCTTCTTCTCCTCACACGCTCTCCTACGACTCGGTGAAGAATCAAGCCGCCTCCACCTCGCTTGGGTGCACCTGCTCTCCTAAGAAAGTCGTCCTCGCTCGTCGGACCCTTACAAGAAAAGAAAAGAGAATGTGTAAGAGATACAAGTATACAAACAATGAGCAAGAAAAATGAAATAAATACAGTGAATATGGACAATGAATATGTGGTAAAATTTAAACAAATATTTACAACCAAGAATAGTAGGTCAAAAGAGAAACGTAACTACCCTGGTTGCGCCTCCCTAGCAACGGTGCCATTTTATTGATCGGGATTTCTCGATGGGTTTTACTTTATTTAGATGAATAATAAATGTGTGCACGTGTCGTTGCAACCCAAAGATCCGTCAAATTTTTTTAGTTCTCAAGCCAATAATAACAGAAGAATGTAGCAAGAGAATTTGCTAGTTAATTTACTTGTATAGCTAATAGGATCAAATTCAGGGAGGTTACAAATCCCGAGGGTTATTCAAATAATCAAAAAAATCAATTATAAGAAAAGGTTAAACACAAATGCAAACTATCTTGGTTTTTGTAGGATTTTTGTCCTTTTTATTTTTTAATTATATTTCTTATTTTTTGATTTTAAATTTTTAGTTGTTTTTAATTTTGGAAAATTTTTAATTTTAAAAAATAATTAATTTATTTTTCAATTCAAATTAATGCAAGACAGAAATGTAGTCTTTTTGGATTTTTCAAATATATAAAAAATGGTCAAAGTGTCCAAAGAAAATCTTTTTGTGTTTTTATGATTTTTTATTGTATTGTAATTTTTTAGAGATTTTTAGATTTTTTTAGGATTTTGAAAATGAAGAAAAAAAGAAATAATGAAAACAATAAATAGATAAAACTAGTTTGCAATTTAAAAATATAAAATGAAATCAAAAGTTATAAAATTTATTTTTCCTAAAATCTAAAGGAAAATATCTACAAACAAGAATTGAAATCACTATCTTTGGATTTTTCCTACAATTTTCTTTGATTTTTTAAGATTTTAAGTACTTTGCAATTTTTTGGGTTTTAGAAATAAATAATGCGTGAAATTTACAAAGAAAATAAAATGCACAAAAATAAACCTAATTTATTTTTTGGTATTTTTTACACAATATTTAAATTGTTATGATTTTTCAAATCTCAAATAGTGAAAAATGTGAAATTTTTGATTTTTAATAATAACAAATGTCAATAAAATGCAATAAGCAAATTATACTATGAATAAACACATAGGAAGAATAAAATACAATTTTTTGCAGAATTTATTGAGCAAGATTGCTGTTTATTTCAATAATAAATTTCTTGCAAGTAGAGTCGGGAAAAACATGGACTGGAATGCAAATTTTTAATGTTTTGGAATTAAAAAAACATGAATGAAATGAAGGGGAAAATTGTAATTTACCCAGCGATAGTTGTGCACTGCACGTGATAGAGCTGGCAGGGACTATTTTGTATTTCAAAAATAAAATGCATGTGTGTAATTTACCCAAAAAAATTAATTTTAAGGTTCGTTTTGTTCTGTCGTTTCCAAGAAGAAAAAAAGGGGCGTCGCCCCTTATTCTTCTCTCCAAAGGGGGCGTCGACGATTGGTAGCGCGGTTGGTGGACGTCAGACTCACTCTGGGCTATCGGAGGTTGTGCTCAAAGGAGGAGATGTGAGGATGACAGCGGAGATGTTTGGCAGCTACGGTTTCTCCAGATGGAGGTGCAAGCGGAGGTCTGAGAGGTGGTCGGCTCGAGGTGGTCTGGCCGGAGGCCATAGCGATCATCGTACAGAGAAGGTTGGATGGTGGTGCGTGCGCGGGCGACATGTCTAGGTGAGGAGCGACGGACCTGCAGAGGTGAAGGCGGTAATGGCGCGGATGGCGCCTGCTTCAAGATGGCGGTGGTGGGGAGTGCTTCTACGGGTTTGGATGGTGGTTGCGGCATCGATAGTCGGTGGAAGGAGTTGCACGAGATCGATGACGACAATGAAGATGGGGCGATGCATAGGGGGTGACACACACCCCAAGTGGTGCGACGATGGCGAGCTGCAGGTGCTGCGGCGGAGGCTCGCGGAGGCGTTGGTCGGTCGTAGAACTGAGCACAGTCTGCTCCTCCTTTTTTATTATTTTATTTGTTTTAAACAGCTTTATTTCTCCTTTTTTATAAACAATAGATGTATTTTTTTTAATTTTTTGAAATTCTTTAACCTGCAATAAAATAAGATATCTCTACTCGAGCACGATGGCTCGGTCAAAGAGATATTAAATAAAATAAAAAGGGAAATGTGAATGGTTTTGGATCCGATGAAATGGGAGATGGATCCGGGTCTCCTGTCGTCGTACATGATCGGAGGTGAAAAATTGCGTGAGGTAGAATGTGAAGAGATGAGATCGAGAAAAATGTGTGAAGTCAGTAATCAGAGATGGATAGATACATGATGAAAAATTATGAATGAAAATCTAAGACCTAGAATTAAAAATAAATGAAATAAAGACGAAAATTAAACATAAAATATCTAGAAGAGAGATCGAGAAATAAGGGGATGAGGATCTCACAGTGGGAGCGGATAATACCGTAATGGCCTCGATGAAGGTCGACACACTATCACCGGACAACTCGGATGTTAGGTACCTTCTACAGCAACAAGCTCTTGGAGATTAGGCTTCTCTCACCAAAGATTGATCCAGGAGAAATGAGGGAGGAGGAGCCAAATAAATAGAAAAGAAAAGAATTTGAAAATCAAATTTTGAAATGAGAGGAAGAAAAGGAAGGAGGTCAGTGGTTTATGTGGATAAAATTAAGTACACTATCCACATAATTAATTAAATTATTTATTTTCATTGAATTATTAAATCAATTAGTAAATGTTAATTATTTAATTTTTTTGGTGTTGTTATTTAAGGAAATCACCTATATACATATACTATATACATATGGTACATTATATACATAGTTAAATAAAGAAATTAGCTTATTTTTATATTGAATTAATTTATTATTTTAAATAATTAGTAAAAATATTTACAATTATTTACAAATACAATATGTATAAAAATAAATATGGATAAATACATACAATAAATAAATGGTTAAATTGCAAGAACCACCCCAGAAAAGTGTCTTTCAAACTGTAATTCCAAAAATTATAAATATTATTTTAAAGATAATTTAATTTAGAATACAATGAAAGTAAGTTTGATTCAATTTTAGTTCATATGGAGCCGGGATTGGTCTTTCAATGATCACTTTACGGTATTTTCCGTGTGTAGTTATTTTTATTTTGTACATGATTTTATTTTGCAATTATTTTTATTATTTATATAATTTTTTTATTGACA
The DNA here is from genome assembly GCA_037367405.1 of Ottelia alismoides. Classification (NCBI taxonomy): domain Eukaryota; kingdom Viridiplantae; phylum Streptophyta; class Magnoliopsida; order Alismatales; family Hydrocharitaceae; genus Ottelia; species Ottelia alismoides. The sequence continues at coordinate 269,507 of JAZKJV010000316.1, read as the reverse complement.
ACTTTTGTTTTGAAAATTATTTAATTTGAGGTCAATTTATGTACAAATAAAATAGTGCAAGTTTTGAATAAATATACATAGAATAAATGGAAAGTATTTAAAAAATATTTTTTTATTTTCTGATTAAAGACTCTATCCCCTACTATATTCTTGGTCCATCAAGTCTAGTCTTGACCTTCTCTCGGGGTTTGGGTCAGCATGTATCTATTACATATATACAGTCTCGTTTTATTTTCTTTATTTTTCTGATATCTATTTATTTATTCATTTTAGGTTAAAATAATAATATATGTACAATATTTACACACAGATGCATGTCACTATTAATACGGATTTATTAATATATACATGTGTTTTATAAGGAATTTGAAGCTAAAATAAATGAATAAAGATGATAAAATATATATTCATCACCCGTCCTATTTTAAAGTTTGATTTCCCTTCCTCTGTTATGGACAACACTATACAAACTTATTCTGGTTGTCCTATTATACATGAGGATTCTCTTTTGAATAATCAAAATGCACATTTGATATTTCTTTTGATTCTGTGCCATTTCCTTCTGCGTTAAATAAAACAAGAAAATCTAAAAACTAAAAACATCCCTTTCTTATCCTAGAGGAGCTGAGATCTAAAAGAACATATTCTTAAAGATGCCACTCCTTAAAGCCATGGAATACATGCCTACATTGAAAAGAGAATGAAAGAAGCATGTACACAAAAGCGTCAACAAGGCATAACAGATGAAAGGAGACAAAAAGCACATCTTAATCATGGTTATACTTCATGCCATTGGCAACCTTCCATCCAAAAAGAAAGATACGTGATCACCTCACATCCATTTCCATATCTTTGATCAAGAAGTCGATCGCGCTCTTGTCGATAGTGGTTCCTCCATTAATCTCATGCCATTCTATCTACTCACTGAGTTTTGTTTAGGAATTCTTAGATCAACCAGTATGACCCTTAGTTTGCTGATAGATCGATTAAGAGGTTGAAGGGCATTTTAGAGGACGTTATTGTAAGGCTGTAGGGAATAAGATTCCTTATTGATTTTGTTGTCATGGGTATGGACACACCTGCACCATTACTCCATACCACAATCATACTTGGTCGACCATTTCTCCAAACGGATGAAGCGGTAGTTGATTACGGTACTGGAGAGATCTCTTTCAGTCTCAGAGTAACAAGCTGAATATTGAGACGATCCCTGATCCTAGACCATCACTGCACTAGCAGCAGCATATGAGAGACAGAAAATTACACAGGATCTTGAAGATTGTGATTTTCTGGTCGAATTCTTAGAGACAGACCTTTTTACTGATTTCATTGATATCCATGAGTTCCTTTCTCAGAAGGAATCTTTGGAGAGTACAATTGACATGAGGTCCCTTGTTGATCCTGCTGACGTGTTTGTTGTGGGCAGTTTGAGCTAATATATGAAATTCGAGTGATAGAGTGGAGGTATATTCTGACAATCCTTCAACACATCATTTAGAGATTATTGCTGAAACACCTCCTACTGAGATATATGAGCCACTTGTTGATTTTTTTGAGTTATGCACTCACGAGAAATATCTTTCTCAGATTATCGATGAGATATATGAGAACTTTGTGGATGAGATCACAGAACATCCTAATGAGTTGATCCCTTCTGATTAGAGATCATTCATTGCATGTCTTTATGAGGTTTTACTTATTGAGACAATATTAACCACGATGGATAGTATGTACAGTGCAGTTGCAGAAGTCGTCACAGAGCCGATTCAGACCCCACCCGAGCTCAAGGCTTTACCATAAACATTAAGTATGCCTTCCTTACGTGGCCCCCCAAATGTTTCCGGTCATCCTCAGCTCGCAATTGACCAATGAACAAGAATCTTGTGTGCTATAGGCTCTTGAGAGAAAATGCAAGGCCATTGGATGGCATATTTCAGATCTCTGTGGGACTAGTCCAGCTTTGTGCTCACATCATATCTACTTAGAGGATGGCTGTGAACCGTCCTATGAGAAAGACTCTGAAAGAGGCACAACAGACAGAGAAGATGTTAGCAACTGTATTTAGAATGGCGAAGTTCATACCTTACCTCCGTGGTTCATATGTTATTGTGTACATGGATCACACTACTATATGATACTTACAGGAAAAGAAGATGCCAAACCATGCCTTATCAGATGGATCCTTCTTCTCCACGAGTTTGATTTAGAGATTCTAGATAAACTTGGAGTGAAAATGTCGTGGCAGATCACCTTTCTCGCATTATAGATGTAGATACTTCTGAGCAGAGAATGATCCCTATTTCTGAGACCTTTCCAGATGAGACCATTTTGTCTGTGGACTCACTCTCATGGTATGCTGATATTGTGAACTATCTTGTCTCCAAGAAAGTTCCACACGATTGCTCAAAGCACAAGGTAGACAGATTTTGGCCTAAGATGCATTTTTACCAATGAAAGGATCCGTACCTATTTCGTGAAGGTGCGAATTCTATTTGGAGAAGGTGCATTTCTCAGGAGGAACACCAACATACTTGAGCATTGTCACAAATTAGAATCTGATGGGCATCATTCGGGGAAGCGCACTACAACACATATTTTACGGAGCGGCCTATGATGGCAAACATTATTTAAGAATGCTACTGAGTATGTTTGAGTTTGTACTGACTGTTAGAAGATGGGAGGAACCATTGGTTCCAAAGATACTATGCTCGTGAGATATATAAACATATTTATGATGTTTTTGATGCTTCGGGCATAGACTTCGTGGGCTTCTTTCCTACAGTCAGGGATATGAGTACATCCTTCTTGTCGTGGATTACGTTAGTTGATGAGTGGAGGCTATCCCAACCCGAGCCAATGATAGTCGTATGGTGTGTTCCTTTCTCAATTACAATATTATTGTGCGATTAAAGATTCCAAAGATACTCAATTTAGATGGGAAGCCATTTCATTATTAGAGAAGTCAAGAAGCTTGTGAACGAGTATGCCATTGACCGCAAGGTTGCGTCTCCTTACTACCCACATACTAATGACTTGGCTGAAAGTTCAAATAGAGAGATCAAGATTATATTGAAAAACTTGTATGTCCAGATAGGAAGAACTGGTCCCAGATGCTTGACTCATTTCTATGGGCTTATCAGACGACGTATAAGTCTCCATTGGGTATGTCTCCCTACAAATTGGTTTATAGAAATTCTTGTCACTTGCCAGTAGAAGTAATTCACAAATCATTATAAGCACTCGATGTATGGAATCTTGATTATGAGAATGAAGGAAAGAGAAGGTAATTAAATCCGAATAAAATGTTGGAATTCCGATATTTTGCATACGACAAGTCACTCATGTATAATTAGAAAGACAAGCATTGGCAAGATAGACACATTATGAGGAACACTTTCTCCCATGATTAGAAAGTTTGGTTGTTCGTGCTAAGTTGAAGTTGTTTCTAGGCAAATTAAAATAGCAAATGGTTAGGATCGTTCATTGTGAGAGTTGTGCGTGACAATGATTGTATATTCGTATATGGGTTGTCATCTAATACACAACCTTTTGTTGTGAATGGATAGTTGCTATAACCATATCTAAATCAAGATACATTCATGTCTGTGGTTGATTCTTTATCTGTGGTATCAGACGATGACTTTTTGACATCTGTTGTGTTTGATACGTGAGCTGGTTTTCTCTTGTATATATCCTTTTGTTTTATTTCTTTTTCTTTTATTTTTTTTATCATTCACCTCTTTTTCCATGTGCGTGTGCTATACTTAGGATGTTCTCTATCCTAAGTATAGGGGAGGTGAATGACTTGAGTTGTTCATATTCATCTTGTTTCCTCACTACTATTGTTGCTTATACTTAGGGAGCCCTTACCCTAAGTATAGGGGGAATGATGTTGTTCATACCATCTTTCGTATTTTTATTCTTATGACACTTATATGTCCTTCATCTTATTGATATTCTTTTTCTATACTTAGGGATCATTCACCCTAAGTATAGGGGGAATGATGTTGTTCATACCATCTTTCGTATTTTTATTCTTATGACACTTACATGTCCTTCATCTTATTGATATTCTTTTTCTATACTTAGGGATCATTCACCCTAAAGTATAAGGGAAGACATGTCGAGATGTTGAGTTTGTTCATTCTCTTCCTCGGTTTTCCCTATTTGAACAATCTTCTCTACTTAGTATTATTTGATCATAGTATAGGGGAGATCACCGACTTCTATCATCTTCACCTATTCTTTGAGTCATTGTTGTATAGTATTCTTTTCACTTTCTATACTTAGCATGAGTTGTGTCTTCCTTAGTAGCTCTTTGATCACTATGGAGACATAGTTCGAGCAAAGTATAGGGTGGTGTCGTCTATATTGTATATATACTTTAGCCATAAATTATACTTTTATTAATAATATAACTATTATACTATGGAATGTATATATTTGTAGAATCCACGTGTATATAAAACCCTTAATCATTTATCCTCTTGAAAATAAAATTCTTATAAAACTTGTATATAAAATCTTCTTGTAAAAAAATTGTATAAAATTTGTATAATACTTGTATTTACTTTGTATATATTTAGTTTACTAACCCTTTTTCTTTCTTTGAAAACCAAATAAAAAATGCTAAAGTCCATAACAAAATTGTGAAACCCTTCGAAAACTTTTCAAAAATAATTTTCCATTTCTTTCTTTTAAAAAAAGTGTTTTGTATAAATTTCTTGCATTTGCATGTGCATTTTTAAAAATAGTATTGACATTTAAAATAGTCGGGAATAAAATTGAAGACTGGAGCTTGGCTATGACCTTCAATCCACTTAATTTCAGAGGAATCTTATAAGAACTGGAATTGAGACTTTTCAGGTCCTAGCGACTTAATTCTTTGAGTCCACAAGACTATGTTCACATGTCATCATGATTAGTCTAAGTTGAATATGTAACAAAACACACATGATTCTTCTATACCGTCGCTTAACTTGGACAAGAACTCTTCATGTAACTCTTCACGAATGAGATGATGAGGGGCATAATCCTTTGGCTTGGGGTATCACAAGGGTATGTAACAACTAGTGGAAACATCTATCTTCCTCTAGGGAGGGTAATACATGTCAACCTAGTTTGGTAGCATTGAGGTCTAAAGATAAGTTGCTGTGGGGTTGCTATATTGCTTCAAAAGAGGGATAGTCTACTAGCTTAGAAAAAAAATTCCTTATGTACATGCTTCACCTTTATATAAATATATATGATATGCAAAAACTCCAAAGAGTGGACATGCCTAATTGAAAATAAAATGCCTGTCGGAGTGTATAGTCAATAAGCAAGGTTGAGCTCCAAAGTCAAATTATTGTGAGCTTGCAGCTGGATGACTTGGCTACACTGGTCATGCATCCAAGGATAGGTAACTACACTGTCTATCATCCATTCTTTTCTCCATCTCAACTTCTTGAGCTCATTACACCTGAACTTAGAAGGGAATATCCCCCTCATCAAGAAAAGAGTTTCTCGATCAAGGGACTAGAGTTACCTTGTTGAGGGAGGCTATTTCTTTGCCACTTTTGAGGTGAGGAGCTATATTTCACTTACATTTTACAAGTGAAGATTCATAGTCATAAGAATTTGTGTATGTAGACTTGTTTAAAATGGAAGTGATATCATAAAATATAGAGTTAAGGTGTGAAATGTGGTAAATAGGGGTATTATTGTATAATATACATATGTACACTACGTATATGCTTTAATTAATTGTTTACTTTTGCATATTTGTGAATATTATATTTTTAATTACTTGTAAATATTATATTTAACACATATAAAATATAAATAAAAATCACAGAAATAAAAAATCAACAAAAATAAAATCATCTATGTATTCTAGGGTTTTTATCAGTTGTGCCCCTCTGAGATATTGCAATTTATGTTATGCCCCTCTCTTTTTTGAAATATCAATTGTGTCCCTACCTTCTTGCAAAATTCATAGTTCTGCCCTTCTGTAATATCATAAATTTATGTTATGCCCCTACTTTACCTTAACAGAAGCCCATAACTATGAATTTTGCAAGAAGGTCGGGGTATAACCGATATTCCAACAAAGGGAGAGGTATAACTGAAATTGTAATATCTTAGAGGGGCACAAATGATAAAAACCCTATATTCTATATGTATCACTATGCATATATTATACTTATACTTATTTAATTAATATAATATAACACTTAAAAATCCAATAAAAATATCATTAGAACCCTTGTAAATATTGTAAAAAAATAAAATACTGAATTATGTGTATATATAAATAATGAATTACAAAAGGTTTTGTGTGTATATATATATATAAATATATATGTATACATACTTATAAATAACACCTTGTATTTATTTAAACCCTTGTAATTATATTATAATTAAAGATCACTAAAATTAACTTCAATTTATTCTTAACATTTTTATTTACATTTTGTAATTAAATAAATTCATTTTGATTTTTATTGAATTATTTAACTTTTATAAATTATTTTGTTCTTTAGCCTATTTTGGATGCACTTTAGGTGCCTTCTAATTAGCTGACCCAAGTTTGTTGACCCTAGTCAATTACTCAGTCTGCACCTGTCGCCCACTAACTCCGCCATTCGTCCACTTCACCTAATTTTCCATGCGCCCCTAATCACTAACCACCTCCGAATCCTTCTCCAAACTCATCGCCCATTCTTGCCTCTCGCTCATGAGCCCCTCATCTCCACTCGATCCACCTCTGAGCTCGCCCATTTTCAAATTCAAAACCCATCGAACTTCATATTATAATTGTCACCCCTCTACCTCCGGTGACTTCTTGATCCGTACTTGACCTATATTTTTACCCTCGATCGGTTCCTAGATATAGCTACGGTGACAGAACAACTACTCTTCTATTTGGAGTATGAAAGTTCGAATGAAGGCCGTGATTCAATTACATCATTGGAGTTCTCCGCCGCGTCTCCGCCTCTCCGCCCATAGCCGCAGATCAAGATGTTTTTACCCCTCTTTCTATTTTTTAGGTTACCTAGGTAGCTAATCCTTGATTCCGTCTTTCTTTTTTCGCTTGGATTTCATCCGAATCACATAGATCAGATCTTTCTCATCCACCTCTGATCTACACGGTTAGAGGAGCTCTAATCAATTAATCAATTTTCGACTACACCAACACACTCGCACCATCTTTCTCCTGCCCGTTCACCATATGATCACCTCATGTTCTTCATAGAGAAGGAGTTCAACTTTCTCTCTAATCACCTCCACTGGAAGTCCTGGCTCACCCCCATTTCACATGCTTTTGACCTAACTTCTGAATTAGAGGATCCCTCCAAGCTCAACTTCAATTTGCAGGGTCAAAGACACATGTCTAAGCAAAGAGTGAGACCTGGAGGATTCATTTTCAGGAGAAACTTCTTGAACCTATAGATTTATATTTTTAGATCATTGAGTCTCTTCGCTTGCTTTGATCGACAGAGAAGGACACTAGGGAGCTATAACACTTCTTTATAGAGTATTTGGGTTAGACAAGGTTGAGTTCTACCTTATCGAAGCTCTCCAGAGTTCTTCTTCTTCCTAGTTTCTTTAGGGCCTTGTACTCCCTCTAATCAAGAATGCGACACCCAAATTTAATTCTGGTCATTCAAAATTCCCCAAACCTGCATCGTTTATCAGATCATTCAGAGCAGATCGAGTCGTTCAAGCACATTTCATTCACAATCATTCAATCCCATAAGCAATGCATTAGAGACGCTCCTTATGCCATGTGTTTAATGGTATATTTGTGCACAAACCCCTATATTTATTTTAATTTCAAAGAAGTCCTATAAGGACACGTGTTAACTTGTAATAAATTAAACAATTGCATTTCAAATACTCACATTTATTTCATTTTCATATTAGTCCTTGTCGAACTGTAGTGTGTGACAAACACATGATTTTTATGGGTAAATTGCAATAAAAGGTTTGAATTTCTCTGTTATTGATTGGCTTTTGGATTTAATTTATTTACATAAAGGTCTAGTTTAGCAAGGCACATGTGCCTGGATGTGTGAGTTTTTGGGAAATTTTCATATATAGCCCTGTATTTTATTTCATTGTTATCATTTAGGATTGAAACTTAAAATAATTTCATATTAGTTCCTATGAACCTGCATTTATTATGCATACTCAAAGACAATTGAAAATTAGCAAAACACACATAAAATTTCTTTAAAAATTTGCACCAGTTTCTGTCACATTCATCTTGCATCTCCATTTTGTATTTATTAAAAATTCAAATCCTCATAAAAATTCCTGTTTGCGTTAAAAAAATCATAAAAAATATAAAAAACCTTCCAAAAATTCTAAAAATGCTTGTCTACTGTTTTTAATATATTTTAATTTCTTTCTATTTTCCATATTTTTATTACTCACAATACCCATTAAAATCATATAACTCTTTAAAAATTTTAAATTTCATAACAAATCTTTTAAAAATAAAGAAACATAAAATGGATTTATGGAAAATATAAAAAAATTATTTTATTCTCTTTATATTTTATCCATTTTAACATTATTTATTATTTTAAATTACCAAAAACATTCGTTTTATTTACTGTTTATTTAAGTCACCATTTTTAATTTATTTAAAGGCTGTAAAAATTGGAAAATTATGGGAAAATAGTAAAAAAATCAATAAGTTTAAAAACCTAAAAATAATTTTTATATAAATTTCTAGTTATTTTGGACATAATTGAAAATTCAAAAAAGTTGAGTGTGTATGCTTTAACATTTCTTCATTTATCTTAATATTTTTAAAAATAAAATATCTTTTGTAGAATAAAAACAAAAAAATTATAAATCAGAAAACCAAATAAAAATTATGAAATTAAAATTCCTTAAAAAAATAAAAATCCAAAAAGGAAATACAACATCTAAGAAGAGTATGAATAGAAATTCCTTTTTTTCATTGATTCTTCATTGCTTAGAATAAACCTCGGGATTTTTTTAACCTCCCTAAGTTCATCAAGTTAGAGATAAAGGTAAATTAAATAACAAACCCTCTTAGTACATTTTCTTTTATTGATTGCGCCTGAGATTGAAACAAAATTTTTGTTTGACACTTCTTCGGGTTGCAACGATCACAATTACACTTGTGGTTAATTAATCGAAATAAAAACCCAAAAATTATTGCTCAACAAAATGATGTCGTTGTCGAGGAGGCATAACGAGGGTAGTTAGGTTTTCCTTTTGACCTACTATTGTTGGGTTGTATATACTTATTTCTCTTCTCTTATTTTTGTCTCTAATTTTATTCATTATTCATATTTACTTTATTTATTTTCATTATTCTTGCTAATATTTGTACAACTGAGTCTCTTACACATTTTTGAGTTTCCTCTTTCTTGCGAGGACATGACGAGCAAGGGCAGCATTATTAGGAGCATTGGTGCACCCAAGCGAAGGAGAGATGGCTTGATTCTTCACTAAGCTACATGAGAGCATAGGTGGAGGAGAAGAAGGCTAGGAGGAGACCATTATTTGGAGCATTTGACATAGATAGATTTTAGTGTTTATTTATTCACTCAAAAACTCTTGTAAAAAGGACACTATATACCTTGTGTAGGGGGTTTGTTTCACCAAGTGTCGATGCACTTGAGGGACCTCATCGGTTTTGTTTTCATCACATTCTTTTTCTTTGTTTTAACTTGGTTTTATATGCTTGAGACCATATTGATTACTTTATTAACTTGCTTGAGCCAGGTAGTTAATTTGGTCCAAAGTACCAAACAATAATTTATGCACCAATAGAGTATAACATACATCGACTTGGTTAAATTAATTGGTTCTTGCCTGCTAATAAAGGTTATTGCGAGGACAGTTCACGTGCATCATTTAGGTTTGTTTTTTTATATTTAAATTTTGTGCAGATCACCCTATCTGTAGACTGTTGATGACAAAGTATGCATCTCTAAACTTCTGCATGCATCATTGAATTTATCGCGCATTGGCATTTTCGATTCCCTTTCTTGTTTTCACTCACACAATTCAAAAAGAAAATTAGACACTCGATAGGCAGTTCATTGCAAAATATTCAAAACAAGTGAAAACTTGATAAAACTGGGACTGATAAAGAAAACTTGACCCTTAAACTAAACGTAAGGACAATACAATTATTTTGAGGAGAGTAGACCCCTCATTATTTGAATTTACTTATAAAGTGAGTGAGAAACGAACACTAGGATAGAGCCAAGCTTGGATTTTCATATAGACTACTAATTCTATGAAAATGATCAGCCACTTCAAAGTGAGGAAATGCAGGTAGCTGGTAAACAGCATGTGTTTCCTTAGCAGAGTGGATGTTTTAAAGGACACTGTGTAAGGCTTGTCCTTAAGTAACGTGTAGTCATTTTTACGGTCCATAGTTACATCCATAGCGACTGAAAGTGGATGCAACTTATCGTAAGAATTTGTGCCAGTCTTTAGGGAAATACAGTCACCTAACAAATTGTTAACTCTTTCAAAGATTGCATTTATCATCAAATATAGTTGAAAAGATAACAGACCGAACTCTTATGGTCTTCACTTGTGTGGAGTTGGTGAATAGGGGGTTTGTTTTGTGTTTGATTGCTAGTGTTACAGATCCTTCCACCCCATTCATGCCTTTTACTGATTCTCTTCTTGTTTGAATTCAGTATTCTCACATCTTTCCTCTTAACATCGAAGATGTTGGATTAGAGCATTCATCGTTCGGACTTTGCGGACACATTTCACACTCCAAACCGGTCGTTTTCTACTCGGGAAGAATCACTTGCCGAGTATTCCTCTTTCTCTACTTCACCCTTCACCTCATCCATCAATCCATTGTTCAAGATTGAATCTCATCTTGAACTATCATTTGGGACATCATCATTCCTGAAGACTAATCCAATGTAGTGTACACTTGTAGAAATCGAAACAATGCACTTAATGACACCTAAGGGAAAAGGTTCCATGGATGAATAGTACGAGATCAACACTACCATGGTAGCCTCCATTCAATCCATTCATGCTCCGTTAATAGAATAGGCCGACTTCAAACTGCATTAAGAGATATGATTCTCGTGCTAAGGCAGGATAGACAAGATAAGAGAGATGAGGATAGAAAAAATGGAGGTGGGAATGGGGGAGATGAACCTCTAGAGCCAATGTCTAAGCTCTTATTAAGGGAATCCTATAATCCAGGAGTAGGACAGACAAATACATGAATTCAAATTCCTGCGATTCATGGGCATTTCGAGATTAAGCCCGCTATCTTACCATTAGTCCCCATATTCCACGGACATATTAACGAAGAACCTTATGTACACCTCCAGCGATTCGATCACACCTGCAACATCGACCATTTCCCTAACATTCCGTTAGAGGTAGTGAAAATGACAACTTTTCCCTTCAGCTTGATGGACAAGGCCTTGTATTGGGTAAACATTTAGGAAAAGTTGCCACTACATGGGAAGAGTTGAGATATGCTTTTCTAAGAAAATAGTACCCACATGGACGCCTCAATCAAATGCGATCGTTGATAGCAAACTTCCCCCAAATGTCCCATGAGCATATTCACAAGGCATGGGAAAGATTTAAATATTTAATAGAGAAATGCCCCCATCTTGATTTTGAAGACAAGCCTAGTGTAAAATTTCTTTTGGGGTTTGAGTCATGAGAATCAGAAGCTCGTAGATGCTACTTGTGGGGGTAGTCACTTCAACAATGACGAGGATGTCCTATATCAGATTTTCGAGGAGATGGTAGACAGCTCCGCAACTCTTTCTTCTTCACATGCATTCCAGAAACATCTCGTGCCTTCTTATATCACTGCAGCACCCCACAAGGCTTTCAATATGACGGCATCACATGAAGTGGATAGTGTAGACAATTTGATCTGACCATCATTAAAATCACCAATCCAAAGTAGATATAATTGAGAAATGATCCAAGGAGCTTGAGAATCTCCAATAATCGAATATAGGATGAAGAACCCGGACAAGTTGGATGAGATAATGAAGCATCTATAGCTCCTTATGAGTACTATCAGTGCATGCCAAAGCGCGAGTGCAGCAGCCAACACTTCTTCTCGAGAGCAGACTTCTTCCACCCAGCAGAGTAACTAAGGACCATCCACAATTCAACACGTTTATTATGTGCAGACCCCTAACCAGGTCCCACAACACTCACAACAAATTATCCCCCACTAACTATAATGTCCATACATTAATGAGCAACATGCTCCACCTCCCCCTATCATTCAGGAGTTGAACGTTATCTGGTTCAACTGAGAGCGCAACCAACCCCGTCCCTCAGGTCAAGGTCGGTTGGGTTCACAACAGGAACAGAGACCCACTCACCAATTTCAGGGAGGCAGACCACAATAGTTCCAACACCAATAGTTCCAACCTCAGTATTAGTCTCCGCATCATTCCAGAATTGGAGACATGGACAACAACATATGCAGTCTGCATACTTTCCACAGCCTTACCATCAGCAGACTGCATTGTTTAGAGAGTATTCACATCCTCCTCCTCTTCATTACTGGTATTATGGATACCAACGACATCCTCATTACCAGTCTCAGCAACAGTCCATCATTGAGCATCCCGAAGCACCTTCTGTGAATCTAGGACTTGACCAGTTGGCATTGTTGATAAAGAGCAAGAATGATCTTACTCAGCGGCTTGAAAATCTGACCACCACAAAGACACTGATCCCAACACAGGTCGAAGCCAATCCCAACAACTTCAGATGAAAGGAGCAGGTACCCTATGATCCATCCACACCGAGAAAGGAATGATCGTTGATTTTATAAGTTTATCCGATGCCATTCATCTCAGTAGCGGTAGGAGATTGCAACCACCTTCACAACCATTGGGATTGAGAGATCAAGCCACTAAGAGAGCTTCACCTTTCACATCATCTTCTTCACCATCATAGTCGAGAACCAATGGAGCAACACCTGAAAATAGAGTTTCACCATCTTCGTCTTCACCATCAACATATTGACCTTCACCAGGTAGATGCAATTCATAGTTACTAGAGACGTTGAACACAACAGTCGTGGATTCTTCTTCTACACCAGCAGCAACAACCCATCCTATTTTACATTTTGTTTTCCCATCCCCTATTTTGGACAACATTATACAGACTAATTCTGGTTGTCCCACTATACATGAGGATTCTCTTTCTAATAATCAAAATGTACATTTAAATATTTCTTCTGAATCCTTGCCATTTACTTCTGCTTTAAATAAAACCAAGAAAATCCAAAAACTAAAATCAAACCTTTCAAATCTTAGAGTGGTTGAGATCTAGTAGAACATCTTTTTAGAGATGCCACTCCTTAAGGCCATGTAGTACATGCCTGCAATGAAAAAGAGAATGAAAGAAGCATGTACATAAAAGTGTTAAACAAGGTAGAATAGTCGAAAGAAGACAGAAAAGCACATCTTAACCATGACCATAATTCATGCCATCAACAACCTCCCCATCCAAAAAGAAAGATAAGGGATCACCTCACATCCGTTGTCATATATTTGATCAAGAATTTGATGGCACTCTTCTCGATAATGGTTCCTCCATTGATATCATGCCATCCTCTCTACTCATTGAGTTTGGGTTAAGAATTCTTATATCAACCAAGAGGCCGATGCGCATTTTAGAGGACATTATTGTAACGATGAAGGGAATGAGATTCCTTATTGATTTTGCTATCATAGATATGGACACACATGTACTGTTACTCCATACCGCAATCATATTAGGTAGATTGTTTCTCCGAATGATTGAAGTGGTAGTTGATTATGGTACTGGAGAGATCACCTTTCATTCTAAGAGTGACCATGTGAATATTGAGACGGTCCTCGATTAGAGACCATCACTGCACTAGCAGCAGCAAATGAGAGACAAAAAATTACACCAGATCCTGAAGACTGTGATTTTCTGACCGAATTTAGAGAGACAGATCTTTTTACTGATTTCATTGATACCCAGGAGTTCCTTTCTCATAAGGAATCTCTGGAGAGGACAGTCGACATGAGTTTCCTTGTTGATCCAACTGATGTGTTTGCTGATGGGCAGTTTGAGCTGATATGTGAGAATCAACATGATATAGTGGAGGTATATTCTGGCATTCCTTTAACACATCATATCTGTGATTATTGTTGAAACACCTCCCACTGAGAAATATGAGCCACTTCTGATTTTTGAGAGTTATGCACTGATGAGAAACATCTTTCTGAGATTATCGCTGAGATATTTGAGCTCTTTGTTGATGAGATCATAGAACGTCTCGATGAGATGATCCCTTTTGAGCAGAGATCATTCATTACATATCTTTATGAGGTTTTACTTGTTAAGCTGATAGTAGCCTAAATGGATAGTACGCAGAGTACGGATCATATACCTTCTACCAGTGGAGTTACAGATGTCATTACAGAGCTGATTCATACCCTACTTGAGCTCAAGGCTTTACCATCAATGTTGAAGTATGCCTTCCATGCAGGGCTCCCCCAAATATTTTCGGTCATCTTCAGCTCGTAGTTGACCTATGAACAAGAATCTCGTGTTGGAGGTTCTTGAGAGAAAGTGCAAGGCCATTGGATGGAATACATGTCTCCATGGGATTAGTCCAGCTTTGTGCTTGTACAACATCTACTTAAAGGATGATTGTAAACCCTCCCGTGAGTGTTGAAGCCATCTAAATCCAAATCTAACGGAGGTTGTCATGAAAGAGATTACGAAATGGTGTGATGCTGGCTTTATTTATCTCGTTTCAAATTTCAAGCGGGCCATTCCTTTACATGTGGCCTCGAAGAAATCCATGACTACTATTGTGACGAATGACTGTGGTGAGAAGATTATGACTCATGTACCTACTTTATGGTGTGTCTGTGTAGATTATCGATGCATGAACTCAATGACCAAGAAGGATGACTTTCTACTGCCCCTTATTGATCAGATTGTTGAGAGGTTGGCATGGAAGGAGCTCTTTTGTTTCATGTATGGGTGCTCAAGATATAACCAGGTTTCTTTCTCTTGTCCATTTGGCACCTACGCCTTTAGATGGATGCCCTTTGGATCGTGTAACGCCCCCGCTACATTCAAAAAGTGTATGTTGGATGTTTTTGCCGACATGGTGGGTAGTTTCCTTGAGGTCTTCATGAATGATTTCTTGATCTATGGGGACAGTTTTGACACATGTCTTGCTCTTTTAGATTGAGTCCTTCAACGTTGCTACAAAGTAAACCTAGTGCTCTCGTGGGAGAAGAGTCACTTTATGGTGACTAATGGGATTGTATTAGGCTACATCATCTCCAAAAATGGTATGGAGGTTGACCCGGCTAAGGTCGATGTGATAGGCAAGCTAGAGTCACCGCAGAATTTGAAGCAGTTGAGGTCATTTCTAGGACACGTTGGATTCTATAGGTGATTCATAAAGGACTTCAGCAATATCGCCAGACCATTGCCTGAGCTTCTGTGCAAGGAGAGTGAGTTTGTTGTGGATGAGAAAGTCCTTCTTGCATTTCATCAGATGAAAGACATGGTTACTAGTGCTCCTGTCCTATAACCACCTGATTGGTCTCTTCCCTTTGAGATCATGATAGACACATGATATTTGCTATTGGAGCTGTTTTATTGTGGAGAAGGGATGTGGTACCATTTTCTACACACTATGCTAGCAAGACTCTGGATGAGGCACAACATAATTATAACGCGATAGAGATGGAGATATTAGTAGTTGTATTTGGATTGGAGAAGTTCATATCTTATCTCCTTGTTTCCCATGTTATTGTGTACATGGATCACACTACTATACGATACTTACAGGAAAAGAAGTATGCCAAACCACGCCTTATCAGATGGATTCTTCTTCTCAAGGAGTTTGATCTAGATATTCAAGATAAACCTATAGTGAAAATGGTGTGGCAGATCACCTTTCCCGCATTACAGGTGCAGATACTTTTGAGCAGAGAATGATCCCTATTTCTAAGAACTATCCAGTTGATACCGTTTTGTTTGTGGACTCACTCCCATGGTATGATGATATTCTGAACTATCTTGTCTCCAAGAAAGTTCCACAAGATTGGCCAAAGCACAAGGTTGACAGATTTTTGTCTAAGATGTATTTTTACCAATGGGAGGATCTGTGCCTATATTGTGAAGGTGTGAATTGTATTTGGAGAAGGTGCATTCCTCAAGAGGAATACACCAACATACTTGTGAAGGATAATGTGAATCCTCAAGCGTATCACGGAAGCGTGGTGATCTCATCTTATGCGATCCGGACGACTAGTCGCACCTATCGCTAGATGTAGCAGGATTTAAAATTTTTAAATCATGAGATGAAACCACATGATCACAAGAACATTTCTTGGATAGTTTCATAAAACCACAAGGTACTAGAAATACCTCTTGAAGCGTGGTTGCGATTACAAGATCTCTAAAGCAAGAGATCCTCCTGTCTCAAGTCCGATCTACGAAGATGGTGTTGGACATGTGAGCTCACAGGGAGCCATTATGCAATAAATGTTATTGCACATATCATTCCCTGATCTAAAATGAAGAATAAATAATTTGCATAAAAGGTCCCTCTGTACAATTAAGGTTATGTACCATGTCCATCTTGATGATCATACAGCTGTTGATTCATTAAATGAATCATAGAAGCTGGTGTTTGGATGAATATCTAAGGATTTAGATAGAGGACTCATCAAGCACCGTCAAATGATTATTAAGAGATGATCTCCAGCTTGAGTAGGAGATGGCAATCCTTTCTCACATAGGCTGATATCTGACTGACCTCTTGATGCAGGTCCTCTGCATGGGAATAGTGATTCGGAGGTGTCAGATTAGTTAGGTCAATGGGTTGACTTAACAAGATAGAGATAACCTAAGACCTATGTTGAATGCTGTCACAGTATAGGCATGCATCCTCTGACCGGAGACAGATGTATTGCTATATGTCTGAGTATGTACATTTGGCAGACCGATAGGTTGATGGCCTAACCAAGGTCTATACACCGGCGAGCTGGTGTGCATATAATGGCATATGAGCAATACGATCTCTCAAAGGGATGATACAGGTTCACTTATGAACTAGAAGACATGAGCTCACTCATGAGGTATTGGGACCGATCAAATTCCATGCATGGTCATCGTGCTTCGAAAGCATGACATGAATTTGAAGCTATGATATATGCTTTGGGAAAGCATATGATCGATATCGACTCCCAATGACCAAGATTGAGAAACTTAGTGTTCAAACCCTGAAGAATACATTGTAAAATTGTTCTTAATCTTCAGGATGATCATGGGTCTTCCAATATGCAGGATGTACAGGCATTGGGAATACTTGAGGGTGATGTGATCATAAACGATTGTATAACCATGACGCTTCCATTCCGAGAGAGTGATGAAACAGGTCTGGATTTAGTGACTCATCTCAGTAGAGAAGCAGTCTTATCTTGGTCCAAGTGTTGGACATTGGTCTGAATGTGATTCAGATGTAATGAGAAGATTAGATTTGCGGTCTTGATTTGATCAAGCATCTGTGGGAGGCCCGTAAGATCTGGATTTGAGATGAGATCTCAACATCCAAGTCGCTATACGTGGAACAATACAATCGCCATGTCCTTATCTCCAAGTATTTGCGGAGAAAGCACATTATTCTTGAAGGGGTTCAAGAATAATTCATTTGATGAATTACATATCCAAGTAAGAAGGACTTGATGATTAAATGAGATTTAATTATCAAGCATAATATGAATGAGATTCATATTGTGAGAATAATTATCCAAAATAATTAAATGGGATTTAATTATCAAGTCTTAGAGAATTTGGATAATACTATCCATGATATTTGTATATTATAAATATGATTTATAATATACATATATTGAAGAGAGATTTTTTTTGTAAATAGAATTTGTTAATTATTAATGTGGATTGGATTCGCATTAATTAATTGGAAATGCAATTTACAAATTAGTTTGGATTGTGAATATCATTCACATATTTATCAATGGCATGATGGAAATATTTACAAATTAATTTGGAATTAATTTAGTGTATATTTTTAATAATGATTATTACAAATACATTGAGAAATAATAATATAAAATAAAAGGGAGATAAATAACCACCAAATGAGGTGGCGTCACCAATGACATAGTGAAAGGTGATGCCCCCTCAATTTTAGGAGGTAATTTGTTATCTCCCCTTTATTATATTGTTATCTCTTAATAATTAATTTATGTTAAATTAAATTATGTTGATAATATTGCAACATGTATTTAATTTAAATATAAATTAATGTTGTTGATTTTTTAACCAACAACAATCTTGGTCATTGATTAATACATAGACCAACTTGGCCGTTGGATCTATGTGTCCCATGGATTGAGATCCATTGGATCCTAAACTAATATAAAAGGAGGGCTAACCTAGCCTTTCAAGGTACATTATTAAGAGTTGTACAAGATTACTACTCTCTCTCTCTCTCATTCTCGCCTACTATCTCTCTCTCTCTCAATTCAAAGGTGGCCATCCATCTTGTATGTTGAGAAGGAGAGTCTCTCGCCTTCACCTTCGACGACTCGAGGATCTCCTTCTTCATTGGGGGTGCTTGCTCTAAAGGAAGATGACGGATTTCGTTGGACGAAATCAGGGGATTCAATTGCTTGGATCTTTATCGAGGATTGCGGGAGGTTCACATCTCATCATCGCTCCCGCAAGTGCTTTCTTCGTAGATCGGACTTAAGACAGGAGGATCTCTTGTTTGGGATCTCACGATTACAACCACGCTCCAAGAGGTATTCCATATACTTTGTGGTTTGATGAAACGATCCGAGAAATGTTCTCATGATCATGTGGTTTCATCACTAGATTAAAAAATTTTACTTTCCGCCGCATCTAGCGACTAGTACGACTAGTCGCCCCGATCGCATACGATGTGATCAACACGCTTCCCTGATGCGCTTAACGATTCTCAATATACTTCAAGTGGTATCAGAGCAAGGTTGAATAAGGTTTTGGATATGATCCATAGACCTAGGATGACTTGGGTTTGAAAGGGTCGCGAAATTTTTGTCGCATTTCAATTTTCGCACCTCTGTCTAATTGGAATATTTCGGTACTGTTTAAATTGTTTAAACACAAAATTTACAAATGAATTTTGTTTCCCATTAAATAAGGAAACCATAGAATCTGATTTTACGAAATTTGTATTTCATTTGCTCAAGATATGGCCTGTTGAATATGCATGTATTCACTGTTGCGGGAACAACAGATCTAAACGTTATTAATGAGTTAATTACTGTTTTGATGCACCTCAAAATGCGTGAATTTTCACTTGGGTTATTTAATAAATCAAATTGGCAATTTTAGGAAACTGATTTTGCAATTTTTGGATTTAATTTGATCAAGATAAGTTAGTTTTGGTGCTTGGGGGTCACTGCTGGAAATTGACATTTTTTATCATGAACCATGTTATAGTCATTCAAATATGATGATGAAAATTAATTGTTAATTTTCTGAAATAATTAGTGACAAATATTTTTTGAAATATTTAAAGAGACAATTATTTCATTGAATGATATTTGCCTAAAGCATAATGATAAGATAATTGATCTTGATCATTGGTTGATATGAAATTATGAACAAACTTTTTTCATGAAGAACCTTAGTTTATCCAACAATAGTTGTAGGACATCTTTTACATGAAAAACTCTCTTTCTTGAATAGGATTGGGGATTTGTTTAGCAAATCTCTTTATAATATTATCAAAATTGTTTTGATGTATATTATATGGTATAATTTCGGTTGAACCCAATGAGCATCTCAAAGTACATGATGATCTGTATGGCATTATCCTTTCCTGAGGTGGATATGGTGCCTAGTCGGAGAGCATTGGGGTTGCGGGTTGCAATGTATGTGGTCCGTCCCACTCTCGTCGGTACTGACCATGACAACGGGTAGGGACACGATAATGCCGGAGAAGTCAAAGTGTATTTTTCTAATTATTAAAATTCTAATAATACGTACTTTGGGATTATACCTACTGTTCAAGTAATAATCAAGTTTGTTGATTGATGATTGGATTAATGATTAATTTAATGTGATTAAATTAATTGTATCCAATAAACACTCTATTATGAATAGATGTGTAATTCCCTTGGAAGAATTAATTATGTGAATATGATTCACGATAATTAATTATAAAATTTGAATATGAGATGGAGGATCATATAAGTGACATCCATGGTCTCCCGTCAAGGAGAAGGTTTCCGTCGCCAGGGATTGTATGTAGGAGACGCTTGTCCGAAGAGACAGCTCCTATATGCAAGCGCATATGGATCGGGCTCTTTGCTTCTCTAAAGAGTAAGGTCGTATGCGTAGTGATCCAATATCGAGTCCTCATATTATTGGGATGATATTGGATTGCGCATAGCGAGTTCTAATCCTGTTGACGGTTGGTTCAATTAGCAACGGGTCAACATCATCTTAGGGGTGGTGGACCCAGGTGTTAAAGACCGAATTGGGAAATGCAAGTTGGACTTACAAGGCGGAATGGGTTCCCGCTTCTTTTTATCGGAGTCGCAAGTTCTCATATTATTGGGATGTGACGAAGATAGGAAAGGAGATCCCAGATCTTGCTAGAGATATAATGGTAAGAATATCTCTTACATTGAAAGTGATTAAGGGAATGAACTTTCATTGTTGACAAGGCAAGACAACTTTGATATAAAAATTCCTAAATCAAAGTAAAATATGTATATATATAAAGATATACACTTATGAAAATTTCATATTTCAGATAATCCATCATTAAACCCACTCAATGTTATACTCAATGATAACCAGTAAAATATCATGAATTGAACTCATGATCTAGATATTGTACTTGCAATTGGACACATAATGTATGTGGTTGCAGTGTGCAAGTTTCCTCAACATAATGAGGAATGAAAATTAAATAAGATAATAAGACATCACCTTAGGGTTTGTATGTCTCCATAGTCTTGATCTTTCATCGAGTGTACTTTGGAATCGACATGTCGATGATGATCGCAATTGTCAAATTAATCCATGTAAAATCTAAGAAGATATTCTGTCATACATATGCTCTAGACATTTAATCATGAATGACATGGTTCTCTACATTATGTAGAATGGTAGCTCGAAAGAGATGATGTATTTAAAATGTTTGAATACCTACCTGAACCCAAAAGTTAAGATGTATGTAGATATGATGAATGTCATCATTCTACTATCTATACTCAAGTTCTTCATGAAGCTTCATGATAATCATTTTTCTATGAATTTAATGAAGCATGTATAAATTTTGAAGTGCTCTTGTATTGAAATCTTTTGAATTCAACATAAGAGATTCTGTCTTGAACAATGGTTGTTTATAGACGAAGAGAGCACAGTGGAAGCGTAGGTCGGACCCATGTGAGAAGGAAAGTCAAAGAGTTGATTGTACTTCTGTGACTTCCATATAACAACCAAAGAGTTGGATGAATGCCAATATTGCAATAAGTTGATGTGTTGATAGTATGACTATAAAGTCTGTCTAAAATCCTTAGTCAAGGACTCAGATAGAGCATCGGAATAATCTACATATAATCATTGACTTTGACTTACTTATTTCATAAGATAAAGTCTGATAATTGTATCCCAATCTTCTAATGACATTTGCAATTGGTTGCATTTATATATTTATTAGAAGATTAGAAATTTGATCTTAAAGTTTAATAGTCATCTACATGGATATTGATGCAATTGTTGCAGCAATCTCTGTTGGATAGATGGACTTCATATTCTCAGTGGGAGAGCCCTTAGTCTTAGAGAATGTCTCTATGACTTAGATATTAAAATACACTCATTGTTTGTTTCTAAATGTTGGAAATAAACATGAATTCTAGAATAAACTTGTCATAAATAATTATGATGGATATATTTCAGATAGTAATCTAACATCTAATGGACTCCACAATATTGGAAAATTAATGAATGGTTCATTAAGATTTCTAATATTGAAAATTAAACCTTTATAAGATCAATAGAAGGATGAAGATCATTTGACAATGATTTGACATCAAGTTTTAGACATATGTCTGCTGATGAGATCAATAGACTAGTATGATATGAAACTTTAGAATGTCTGAAATTTCAAATCTTACATACATGTGAATATAGTATTCAAAGTAAAATGTCCAATACATCATTCTCTGGGAATGGTGTTAGATGTTGAGGTATTCAAGATCTCATACATATTGATGTATGTGGATCATCTATATCATAGTGAACATTATGGATATGTGATATCTATTGATGATCATGTATGATATGAGATTTCTTCTCTTCACCTGAGAAACCTTTGAGATGTTCAAAGATTTTACAATTTTGGTTTAGAACCAAAGTTTGAAGGAAGATTAAATGAATTTGATCCAACCAAGGTAGCAAGTACCTGTTAGATGAATTCAAAGAATACCTTATGAAGATATGAATATCATTTCTATCTCAATCCTCCTAACACACCTAAACTCAATGGAGTTGTAGGGAGATACAATTGGATCATGTGTGACATGATTTGATCAATGATGAATTTTAGCATAATTATCCCTTAGTTTCCAGGTATATATGTGTAGTAGAGACTACAATATATATCCTTAGTAAGGTTCCATGCATGTTAGCTGGAATCTAACACTTGAAAGTGCTGCTTCATTAGGAAAATAAAGGATAGTATTGGATACCTACTTTATAACAATAGATTCTTAAAAGATCTCATCTCTGAGAATGTGATTCCTAGAGGATGATTCTCTTGAGAATCAAGATGAACATGAAATGTAGGAACTCATTTAATCTTGAGATGATAATGAGATTCCGGAAATCAGAAACTAAAAGGGACAAGTAAAGATGAAGCACTAATATCTCTTCAAATGAGTTTGAGGATGTATTCCATGTGTCAGTTAAGTCCGACAATGATCGGACTTCATGTAATGAAGCTGCTGAGGATCATGACATGGAGAGATGGATTTTAGAAATAAAGTCTAAAGTAGACTTCATATACAAATGTTGTACATGGACCCTCGAGGATCGACCTATAAGGATAAGACCCGTTAAGGTGTAAATGGATCTTCAAGAGAGGGATCCTGATGAGAAGGTAGAGACCTTCAAAGCACGGTTCGTGGCCATGAGCTACACACCGAAAGAGAAGACATTGCTTGCGATGAGACCTGCTCTTCGGTAACCATGCTTAAAATCATCAGAATATTGCTAACCTTAGCTACATAACTTGACTGTTGCATCTTCAAGATGTAAGTCAAGATTACATTCCTCTAAGAATACCTCTCTGAGGATATTCACATGAAGTAGCTCCAGGGCTTCATGATTGGGGAAAGCGAGGTGTGAAAGCTAAAGAAATCCATCTATAGACTCAAAATAAGCTTCTTGGTGTTGGAACATAAGATTTGATGAAATTATAAATGTTATGATTTCAGAAAGAATCTTGATGTACGATGTGAAGCTTAGTGGGAGTGCCATTGTGTTCGTCATGCTAAATGTAGATAATATCCTAATCATTTGGAATGATATAAGGATGATAATAAGTGTTTTATGATCTGGCTATTCCATACCTTGAGATATGATCTCAAATGATGCCTCTTGGATCTTAGTTCTGAAGGTGTTCAGAAGTAAAGAGAAAGAGGGTATTGGGACTATCACATATGCGGTACACCTTGGACATGTTCCATTTTCTGGAAATTCCAAGAAAGGCTTTCTTACCTTGAGATTTGGTACTGACCTATCTAAAGGGATAGCACCTCAAAGAGTTGAGGAAGTGAATGCTAGAACTGCTTGCACTTGTGCACCAATTACGAGAAGCTGAGTGTATGCTAGATGTGTATAAAAGCCAGATATCTTCCATGAAGTGGGAGTAGTAAACTGTTACTAATCCTACTATGGAGAGAAAACACTTGATTGCAGTAATAACAAAGTCTTCATAGATGACACGATTTTTGAGATAGTGATCTCAATGTCATATCTTCAAAAGCTTAAGACTTTATAGATAGAGATCTAAAAGGTCTTAACTGTGGATATCTTAAGAGATAGTGATCTCCTGGAATAAGGGTATTCTGATAAGGATTATGGAAATTTTGGTTATAATAATTATTGAGCAATAGTGTCAAGGACACTATAACTGCTTTGACTAGATTGAGTATTAGTTGTATTAGATGCAACATTAGTAATGGATGCGAGAACTGTTACTGGGGATATGCAAGTGTCGTAAAAGGACTTGGCATAGTCTCGTGGGAATATAGTGACTAATCAGCTTACCTAGCTATTTTTCTAGATAGCCTATGATTGTCACATGAGTGTGGGTTTAAATGATTAGCCCATTAATGGCTTTTTGGGCTGGTGAGAGATTGTTGGACATGTGAGCCCACGACGAGCCATTATGTAATACATGTTATTGCACATATCATTCCCTGATCTGAAATGAAGAATAAAGAATTTGCATAAAAGGTCCCTCTGTACAATTAGGGTAATGTACCATGGCCATCTTGATGATCATACAACTGTTGATTCATTAAATGAATCATAGAGGCTGATGTTTGGATGAATATCTAAGGAGTTAGATAGAGGACTCATCAAGCACCGTCAAATGATTATTAAGAGATGATCTCCAGCCTGAGTAGGAGATGGCAATCCTTTCTCACATAGGCTGATATCTGATCGACCTCTTGATGCAGGTCCTCTGCATGAGAATAGTGATTCGGAGGTGTCATTGGTTAGGCCAATGGGTTGACTTAAAGAGATCGAGATAACCTAAGTCCTATGTTGAATGCTATCACAGCATAGGCACGCATCCTCTCCCGGAGACAGAGTATGTACATTTGGTAGACCGATAGGTTGATGGCCTAACCAAGGTCTATACACCGGTGAGCTGGTGTGCATATAAGGGCATATGAGCAATAGATCTCTCAAAGGGATCATACAGGTTCACTTATGAACCGGAAGACACGAGCTCACTCATGAGGTATTGGGATCGATCAAATTCCATGCATGGTTGTCGTGCTTCGGAAGCATGACATGAATTTGAAGGTATGAGATATGCTTTGGGAAAGCATATGATCGATACCGATTCCCAATGACCAAGATTGAGAAACTTAGTGATCACACCCTGAAGAAGACAGTGTAAAATTGATCTTATTCTTCAGGATGATCATGGGTCTTCCAGTATGCAGGATGTACAGGTATTGGGAATACCTGAGGGTGATGTGATCATAAGCGATTGTATAACCATGACGCTTCCATTCCGAGGGAGTGATGAAACATGCCTCGATTTTAGTGACTCCTCTCAGTAGAGAAGCAATCTGATCTTGGTCCAAGTATTGGACATTGGTCTGAATGCGATTCAGATGCAATGAGAAGATTAGATTTACGGTCTTGATTTAATCAAGCATCTGTGGGAGGTCCGTAAGATCTGGATTTGATATGAGATCGCAACATCCAAGTCTCTATACGTGGAACAATACAATCGCCATGTCCTTATCTCCAAATATCTGCGGAGAAAGCACATTATTCTTTTCAAGAATAATTCATTTGATGAATTACATATCCAAGCAATAAGGACTTGATGATTAAATGAGATTTAATGATCAAGCATAATATGAATGAGATTCATATTGTGAGAATAATTATCCAAGATAATTAAATGGGATTTATTTATCAAGGATTAGAGAATGTGGATAATACTATCCATGATATTTGTGTATTATAAATATGATTTATAATATACATATATTGAAGAGAGAGAGAGAGAATTTTTTTTTGTAAACAACATTTGTTAATTATTAATGTGGATTGGATTCACATTAATTAATTACTTGGAAATGTAATTTACAAATTAGTTTGGGTTGTGAATATCATTCACATATTTATCAATGGCATGATTGAAATATTCACAAATTAATTTGGAATTAATTTGATGGATATTTTTAATAATGATTATTACAAATACATTGAGAAATAATAAAATAAAATAAAAGGGAGATAAATAACCACCAAATGAGGTGGCGTCACCAATGACATAGTCAAAGGTGACACCCCCTCAATTTTAGGAGGTAATTTGTTATCTCCCCTTTATTATATTGTTATCTTTTAAAAATTAATTTATGTTAAAATAAATTATGTTTGTAATGTTGCAACATGTATTTAATTTAAATATAAATTAATGTTGTTGGTTTTTTAACCAACGACAATCATGGCCATTGATTAATACATAGACCAACTTGGCCGTTGGATCTATGTGTCCCATGGATTGAGATCCATTGGATCCTAAACTAATATAAAAGGAGGGCTAACCTAGCCTTTCAAGGTATATTATTAAGAGTTGTACAAGGTTACTACTCTCTCTCTCATTCTCGCCTACTCTCTCTCTTAATTCAGAGGTGGCCGTCCATCTTGTATGTTGAGAAGGAGAGTCTCTTGCCTTCACCTTCGACGACTCGAGTATCTCCTTCTTCTTTGGGGCTGCTTGCTCTAAAGGAAGATGACGGATTTCGTTGGACGAAATCAGGGGATTCGATTGCTTGGATCTTCATCGAGGATTGCGGGAGGTTCGCGTCTCATCATCGCGCCCGCAAGTGCGTTCTTCGTAGATCGGACTTAAGACAAGAAGATCTCTTGTTTGGGATCTCACGATTACAACCACACTTCAACAGGTATTCCTTATACTTTGTGGTTTGATGAAACGATCCAAGAAATATTCTTGTGATCATGTGGTGTCATCACTAGATTAAAAAATTTTAATTTCCGCTGCATCTTGCAACTAGTGCGACTAGTCACCCCGATCGCATACGATGCGATCAACACGCTTCCGTGATGCGCTTAAGGATTCTCAATTTCCTTCAGATGGAACTTGCGGGCGCGATGATGAGATGCATGCTTCCCGCAATCCTCAATGAAGATTCAAGCCTTGAATCTCCTGATTTCATCCAATGAAATCCGGCGTCTTCTTCTAGAGCTAGAATCTCCAATGGACATGATTATTGTTGTTCAAAAATAACAATTTATTAATTTATATTAAATCAAATATATGTTGCATTATCATTAACATAATTTTATTCAATAAAAATCAATAATCATAGGATAATGAGATAATATTTAAAATAGGATAATAATCGTCCCAAAATCATGGGGCGTCACCCATGACCAAGTCATGGGTGACGTCACCTCATGATTTGGTGGATTATCTCCTCCTTTTAATTCATATCATTATATCTTTGCAATATTATTCATTAAATTAATTCCCAATTAATTAGTGTATATTTATTGCAAAATTATCCACTAACTTAATTCTCAATTAATTAGTGAATATTTCAGTCATGCCATTGAAAATATGTGAATCACATTCACATCCCAAACTAAATTGTAAATTACATTTCCAATTAATTGCTTAAAGTGAATCCAATTCACATTAACAATTAACAATTGCTATTTACAAAGGTACTCTCTCTAATATATTATAAATCACATTTATAATATATGCAAAGATATTATGGATGGCACTATCCACAATATGTATTCCTTGATAATTAAATCCCTTTTTATTATCTTGGATAATCATTCTCACAATATGAATCTTATTCATATTATTCTTGATAATTAAATCTTATTTAATTATCAATATCTTGTTGCTTTGATACATAATTCATCAAATGAATTATTCTTGAACCCCATCAAGAATAATGTCCTTTCTCCGCAGATATTTGGAGATAAGGACATGGCGATTGTATTGTTCCACGTATAGTGACTTGGATGTTGAGATCTCATCTCAAATCCAGATCTTACGTACCTCCCACAGATGCTTGATTAAATCAAGACCACAAATCTAATCTTCTCATTGCATCTGAATCTCATTCAGACCAATGTCCAACACTTGGACCAAGATCAGATTGCTTCTCTACTGAGAGGAGTCACTAAAATCCAGACATGTTTCATCGCTCCCTCGGAATGGAAGCGTCATGGTTATACAATCGTTTATGATCACATTACCCTCAGTTACTCCCAATACTTGTACATCCTGCATACTGGAAGACCTATGATCAACCTAAAGATGCAGATCAATTTTACACTGTCTTCTTCAGGGGTTGATCACCTAGTTTCTCAATCTTGGTCATGGGAGTTGGTATCGATCATATGCTTTCCCAAAGCATATATCATACCTTCAAATTCTTGTCAGGCTTCTAAAGCATGATGACCATGCATGGAATTTGATCGGTCCCAATACCTCATGAGTGAGCTCATGTCTTCCAGTTCATAAGTGAACATGTATGATCCCCTTGAGAGATCGTGTTACTCATATGCCCTTACATGTACACCAACGCGCCGATGTATAGACCTTGGTTAGGTCATCAACCTATTGGTCTTCAAATGTACACACTCAGACATATAGTAACACATCTGTCTCCGATTAGAGGATGTGTGCCTATGCTGTGATAGCATTCAACATAGGACTTAGGTTATCTCGATCTCGTTAAGTCAAACCTTTGACCTAACTAATCTGACACCTCTGAATCACCATTCCCATGCAGAGGACCTGCATCAAGAGGTCGTTCAGATATCAACCTCTGTGAGAAAGGATTGCCATCTCCTACTCAGGCTGGAGATCATCTCTTAACAATCATTTGACGGTGCTTGATCAGTCCTCTATCTAACTCTTTAGATATTCATCCAAACACCAGCCTCTATGATCCATTTAATGAATCAACAGCTATATGATCATCAGGATGGCCATGGTACATAACCCTAATTGTACAGAGGGACCTTATAGTGCATTCATTCATTTAATTTCAGAAAGGGAGTGAAACATCAATAACTTTTATTGATAAACATATATATATATATATATATATATATATATATATATATATATATATAACATTCATTGTAAGAATGGTTCGCCCGGGTCTCACATGTCCAACAACTTGAGCACTGTCACAAATTAGAATATGGTGGACATCATTCAGGGAAGCGCATAATAACATAGATTTTACAGGAACGGTCTATGGTGGCAAACATTTTTTAAGGATGCTATAGAGTATGTTTGAGGTTCTACTAACGGTCAGAGAGGGGAGGAACTGTTGGTTCTAAAGATACTATGCCCAAGCAATATATACAGATTTCTGATGTTTCTGATGCTTGGGGCATAGACTTCATGGGCCCGTTTCCTATAGTCAAGGATATCAATACATCCTGCTTGTTATGGATTACGTTAGTAGATGGGTGGAGGCTATCCTCACCCGAGCTGTTGATAGTCGTACGACGTGTTCCTTTCTCAAGGACCTTATTATTGTGTGGTTCAGGATTTCGAAGATACTCATTTTAGATGGGGGAAGCCATTTCATTAATAGAGAAGTCAAGAAGCTTGTGAAGGAGTACACCATTGAGCACATGGTTGTATCTCCTTACCACCCACAGACTAATGGCTTGGCTGAAATTTCAAATAGAGAGATCAAGATTATATTGCAAAAACATGTATGTCCATATAAGAAGAAGTGGTCCCAGATGCTTGACTCGGTTCTATGGGCTTATTGGATAGTGCATAAGTCTCCATTAGGTATGTCTCCCTATAGATTGGTGTATGGAAAGCCTTGCCACCTGCCAGTAGAATTAATTCACAAATCATTATGGGCACTCGATGCATGCAATCTTGATTATGAGAAAGCATGAAAGAAGATGAAGTTAGATCTGAACAAGATGCTGGAATTCCGAGATTTTGCATACGATAACTCACTCATGTATAAGGAGAAAGACAAGCATTGACAAGATAGAGACATTAGGAGGAAGACTTTCTCCCTTGATCAGAAAGTTTGGTTGTTCTATGATAAGTTAAAGTTGTTTCCAGGCAAATTAAAGAGCAAATGGTTGGAACCATTCATCGTGAGAGCTGTGCCTGACAATGGTAGTATTGTCATATATGGGTTGTCATCTGACACACAACCATTATTGTGAACAGACAGTTGTTGAAGCCATATCTAAAGCATGATACATTCCTGTCCGTGGTTCATTCTATATCTGTTGTATAAGACGATGACTTTTTGACATCTTCTGTGTCTGATACATGAGCTAATTTTCTCTTGCAAATACCCTTTCATTTTATTCCTTCTTCTTCTTCTTCTTCTATGTTTTATCATTCACCTTTTTTTCCTTGTGTGTGTGCTATACTTAGGATGTTCTCTATCCTAAATATAGGGGAGGTGAATGACTTGAGTTGTTCATATTCGACCTATTTCATCACACCTATTATTGCTTATACTTAGGGAGCCCTTACCCTAAGTATAGGGGGAGTTATGTTGTTCATACCATCTTTTCATATTTTTATTCTTCTGATCTCTCGCATGTCTTTTCAGCTTGTTGGTATTCTTTTTCTATACTTAGGGATCTTTCACCCTAAAGTATAAGGGAATACAAGTCGAGACATTGAGTTAGTTCATTCTCGTCCTCGGTTTTCCCCGTTTGTATGTCTTCTATACTAAGGATTATTTGATCCTAAGTATAGGGGGGATCACCGACTTCTATCATCTTCGCCTATTCTTTGTGTCATTGTTGTATAGTATTTTTTTCACTTTTATATACGTATCACGGGTTATGTCTTCCTTGATAGCTCATTGATCACTTTGAAGACATAGTTCGAGCTAAGTATAGGGGGTGTCGTATATATTGTATATATATATATATATATATTAGCCATAACTCATACTTTTATTAATAATATGTCTATTATACTATGGGATGTATACATTCGTAAAATCCACATGTGTATAAAACCCTTAATCATTTATCCTCTTGTAAATAAAATTCTTTATAAAACTTGTTTGCATAAAACTTGCATATAAAATCTTCTTCTAAAAAAACATGTATCAAAATTTGTATAATCCTTGTATATAGTTTGTATATATTTAGTTTTCTTTTTCTTTCTTTAAAAACCAAATAAAAAGTGCTTAAAAGCCATAAAAATTTACAAAACCCTTTGAAAACTTTTCAAAAATATTTTCCCATTTCTTTCTTTCAAAAAAAGTGTTATGTATATATTTCTTTCATTTGCATGTGCATTTTTCATAATAGTATTGACATTTAAAATAGTCTAGAATAAAATTGAAGACTGGAGTTTGGTTATGACCTTAAATCCACTTAATTTTAGAGGAACCTTATAAGAACTAGAATTGAGACTTTTCAGGTCCTAGCAACTTAACTCTTTGAGTCCACACGACTATGTTCACATGTCATATTGATTAGTCTCAATAGAATATTTAACAACATATGCATGATTCTTCTATATCGTGGCTTAACATGGACAATCACTCTACAGGTAGCTCCACGAGGTGGTGAGGGGGAAGTTTTTGGCTTGGGGAAGCACATGGGTGTGTAATAGCTGGTGGAAACATCCATCTTCCTCTAGGGAGGGTAGTGCATCTCAACCTGGTCTAGTAGCATTGATGTCTAAAGATGGGATGATGTGGGGTTGAAATAATACTTGAAAAGAGGGAGTGTCTACTGGCTTAGAAAAAAACTCCATATGGACATGTTGCACCTTTATATATATATATATATATATATATATATATATGCAAAACCTCCAAAAAAAGTAGACAAGACTAAATCAAAATAAAATGCCTACCGAAGTGTATAATCAATAAGCAAGGTTGAGCTTCAAAGTCAAATTAATGTGAGCTTGCGGTTGTATAACTTGGTAATGCATCCAAGGATAGGTAGCTACACTGGCTACCATCCATTTTTTCTCCATATCCTCTTCTTAAGCTGGTTGCACTTGAACTTAGAAGGAAATATCCCCCTCCTTGATGAAAGAGTTTCTTAATCAAAGGACTAGAGTTACCTTGTTGAGGGAGGCTATTTCTTTGCCACTTTTGAGGTGAGGCGCTATATTTCACTTACACTGTACAAATAAAGATTCATAGTCATAAGAATTTGTATACGTAAACTTATTTTGACCTGACTGTTGAGGCGGCCTGAATAGGAGTCTTGTGGAACTTGAGGGCTGTTAGGTTTTTAAATCCATTTCCCAACAAAGGTTCTGCCACACTAATAATCCAATAGGTCTACCGAGCTCCATACTACAATTTTATGAAGATAAGTTTATTACTCAATATTGTTCTAAGTTATTCATTTTCCTTTATTCTTTTCCTTTTTTCTTTTATTCACTTATTCTTTCAAGTAAGTGTTTGCTAAGGGACTAGCAAAGGTAAAGCATGGGGGGGGGTAATGAATCCGCATTTCATCTTCTTTATTCATTTATTTTATCTAAATCCCTTATAAAACACTTGTAAATATCACTAATTCCATTCTTTTACTAAAGTTTTATGTAAATAGTATGTATCACTCTTTTAACATAAAATAAATAAATAAATAATGGAAAAGTAAAGAAAATAAGATAATGCATATATGTAATAGATACATGCTAAATCAAACCCTGAGAGGAGTCAAGACTTGACATGATCGACAAGGACTGACGTAGGGGGAGATAAGGCCTATTTACCAAAAAATACACTTGTTACATGTATATATCCATCATATGTATAATATTGTCTATGTTACACACTCTTTAATTTATTCATTGCCAATACTTTGTAATAATCATTATTTCTTATTGAAATTTGTGAATAAAATCCTCTTGTAAATAATAAAAATAATTGCAATGAAATCTGTGTATATTATGTAAATAACAACACTTTCCAAAATCCATGAAGTACAAAATTGCAAATGCAATATCTTCTCCACATGAACTCCAAAGTCATCAAACTCATTTTCAATGTAGACCAAATTAAGTTATCTTTAAAATGGAGGTGATTTCATAAAATTCAGAGTTAAGGCGTGAAATGTGTAAATTGGGGTATTATTATATATTATACCTATGTACACTATGTATATGATTTAATTAATTATATCCATGCAAATATTTGTGAATACTGTATTTTTAATTACTTGTAAATATTGAATTAACTCATTTTAAGTACAAATAAAAATCACAAAATCAAAAATAAAAAAAATCATGTATATATTGTATATCTATCACCATGTACAACCTGTACATATACTTATTCAATTAACATAATTTATTAACACCTAAAAATCCAATAAAAATATCATTAAGAACCCTGGTAAAAAATTATAAATAAATAAAATATTGAATTATGTATATTTAAATAAATAGTTAAAAATTAAAGTTTTGTATATATAGGTTTACATACCTGTAAATAACACCCTGTATTTATTTTAACCCTTGTAATTATATTATAATTAAATATCACAAAAATAACTTTAATTTATTATTGATATTTTTATTTACATTATGTAATTAAATAAATTCATTTCAATTTTATTGAATTATTTAACTTTCATTTATTGTTTTGTCGTTTAGCCTATTTTGGACACATTCTTAGCGCCTTCTGATTGGCTGACTTGGGTTTGTTGACCAGAGTCAATTGCTCAGTCTGCACCTGATACTCGATAACTCTGTTGTCCGTCGTTACTTCACCTAATTGTCCATGTGCCCCTAATCACTAACCGCCTCCAAACCCTTCTCCAAACTTATCGCCCATTCATCCTTCTTACTCGCGAGGCCCTCATCTCCATTTTGAAATTCAAAGCTCGTCGAACTTCATCTTATAATTGTCACCCCTCCACCTCTGGTGACTTCTTGTTCAGTCCTTGACCCATATTTTTGCCCGTGATCGGTTCCTGGAGATAGTTGTGATGGCATAGCAGCTGCTCTTCAATTTGGAGTGCAAAAGTTCGAGCGAAGGCCATGTTCCAGTTACGTCACTAGATTTCTTCGTCATGCCTCTGCTTCTTCGCCCATAACCACAGATTAAGGCATTATTACCCCTCCTTCTATTTCGTAGGTAACCTAGGTATCTAATCATTGATTCGGTCTTTCTTTTTCGCTTTAATTTCATCTGAATCACATAGATCAGATCTTTACCATCCACCTTTGATCTGCACGGTCGGAGGAGCTCTGATCAACCTAATCAATTTTTTACCACACCGACACACTCATATCATATTTCTCCTTCCCGTTCACCATCCGATCACCTCCAGTTCCTCATAGAGCTGGAGTTCGACTTCCTCTCCAATCAACCTCCACCAGATGTCCCCACTCGCCCCCATTTCATGTGCTTTCAACCTAACTTCTGAGCTGGAGTAACCCTCCAAGCTTCAGCTTCAATTTGTAGGGTCGAAGAAATATGTCTGAGCAAAGAGTGAGACCTAGAGGATTTATTTGCAGGAGAAACTTCTTCAACCTCTTGATTTATATTTGATGATCATTGAGTCTCTTCGCTTGCTTCGATTGTCGGAGGAGGACCCCATGGAACAATAGTACTTCTTCGTAGAGGATTTGGGTGAGCCAAGGTTGAGTTCTACCTTATCGAAGCTCACCAAAGTTCTTCTTATTCCCAGTTCCTTCAGATCCTTTCAATGCCCTCTGATCAAGAACGTGACACCCATATTTGATCCTAGTCGTTCAAAAACCCACAAAGCTGCATCATTGATCAGATCATCCAGAGTAGATCGAGTTGTCCAAGCATGCTTCATCCACAATCATTCGATCCCATTAACAACGCATCAGAGACGCTCCTTATGGAATGTATTTAATGGTATGTTTGCATAAAACCTCTTGTACTCAATTTAATTTTAAAGAAGTTCCTATAAGGACACATGTTGACTTGCAATAAATTGAATAATTGCATTTTGAATCCTCACATTTATTTCATTTTCATATTAGTCCTTTTTGAACTGCAGTGTGTGATCAACACGTCATTTTTAATGGTAAATTGTAATAAAAAGTTTGAATTTCTATGTTATTAATTGGTCCTTGGATATAATTTATTTACATAAAGGTCCACTCCAGCGAGGCACAGGTGCCTGTACACGTGAGTTTTTAGGGAATTTTACATATCTAGCTCTGCATTTTATATCATTATTATCATTTATGTCTCAAATATAAATTGTTGCATATTAGTTCTTGTGAACCTGCATTTATTTGCATATTCAAAATAAAATAAAAATTAGCAAATCATACTTAAAAATTATTTAGAAATTCACATCAATTTATGTCACATTCATCTTGCATCTCCATTTTGCATTTCACATTTTCTTTATTTTTACTATTTATTTAATTAAAAACCTCACAAAATGTCTTAATTGCATTAAAAACAAAAAAATATAAAATCCTTTCAAAAATTCTAAAAAATGCTTGTTTGCTGCATTTTGATTTATTTTAATTTCTTACCATTTTTTGTATTTTTTCCTCATAAAACCTATAATAATAATAAAAATATTAAAAGCATTAAAAAACATGAAAACTTTTAAAAATAAAAAATCATAAAATGGCTTTCTGAAAAATATAAAAAATATCTTCTATTTTGTATATATTTCATCCATTCTAACATTATTTTGTTATTTTAAATTACCAAAAACATTCATTTTATTTTTTGTTTATTTAACTCACCATTTTTATTTATTAAAAGGCTTAAAAATTGTGAAAAGTTGTGGAAAAATAATAAAATATCATAAAGTTTAAAAAACCCAATAATATTTTTATTTATATTTCTAGTTATTTTTGACATACTGTGTGCTTTAACTTTTCTTTAATTCTCTTATTTTTTAAAAATAAAAATCTTTTAAAAAATAAAAAAGAAAATAATTTTATGTCATAAAACCAAATAAAAAATTATAAAATCCAAAAAGAAGACAGTGTTAGTAGAAAAATCCAAGCAGAGTGTTAGTAGAAATACCTTTATTCTTTCATTGTTTGTTCAATGCTTAGAATAACCCTCGAGATTTTTTTTATCCTCCTTGAGTTCGATCTAGTTAGCTATATAATTAAATTAAATAGCAAACCCTCTTGTTAAATAAATTTTTGTTTGACACTTCTTTGGGTTGCAACGACCATAATTTCACTTGTGATTAATTAATTGAAATAAAAACCCAAAAAATAGTGCTCAACAAAATGGCATTGTTGCTGGGGAGGCACAACGAGGGTAGTTAGGTTTTTCTTTTGACCTACTATTCTTGGATTGTATATACTCATTTCTCTTTTTCTTATTTTATCTCTAATTATATTCATTGTTCATATTCACTTTATTTATGTCCATTATTCTTGTTGATATTTATACAACTGTGTCTCTTACACACTCTTGTGTTTCCTCTTTCTTGCAAGGCCCGACGAGCAAGGGCGACATTCTTAGGAGTGTCGATGCAGCCAAGTGAAGCGAAGGCGGCTCGATTCTTCACTAAGTTGCAGGAGAGCATAAGAAGAGGAGAAGAAGACTTGGAGGAGACCATTATTTGGAGAATTTGACATAGATAGATAGTAGTATTTATTTATTCATTCAAAACTCTTGGAAAAAGGACACTATATACCTTGTGTGCGGGGATTGTTTCACCAAGTGTCGATTCACTTGGGGGACCTCAAAGGTTTTTCTTTGTTTTTACGTGATTTTATATACTTGAGCCCTTAGTGATTGCTTTATTAACTTTCTTGAGCCAGGAAGTTAATTTGGTCCAAAGCCATGAACAAGAATTTCTGCACCTATATAGTAGAGCATACCTGGACTTAGTAAATTAATTGGTT
Source organism: Ottelia alismoides (assembly GCA_037367405.1). Taxonomy (NCBI): domain Eukaryota; kingdom Viridiplantae; phylum Streptophyta; class Magnoliopsida; order Alismatales; family Hydrocharitaceae; genus Ottelia; species Ottelia alismoides. Next base: position 232,828 of record JAZKJV010000316.1, on the reverse strand, counting down.
CTTGCCTGATAATAGAAGATATTACTAGGAAGGTTCATGTGCATCATTTAGGTTAGTTTATTTTTGTATTCAAATTTTGCACGGATCACCCTACACGTAGAGTGCTGGCGACAAGGTACACATCTCTAAACTCTAGCGTGCATCATTGAATTTTTATCATGCATTGCCATTTCTGATTTCTTTCCTTGTTTTTACTCACATAATTCAAAAAGAAATATGGACACTCGATAGGCGATTCATTATAAAATATTCAAAACGAGTGACAACTTGATAAAACTGGGACTAATGAAGAAAACTTGACCCTAAAACTAAACGTAAGGACAATCATAATTGTTTTGGGGAGAGTAACCCCCTCATTATTTGAATGTAATTGCAAAGTGTGTGTGTGAGAGAGAGAGACAAACACTAGGATAGAGACAAGCTTGGATTCTACAAAAATGATTAGCTACTTCTTAGTGAGGAAATGTGGGTAGCTAGAAAACAGTTAGTGTTTCCTTAGCAGAGTGGATGGTTTAAAGGACATTACATAAGGCTTGATCCTTAAGTAATGAGTAGCCATTTTTACGGTCTGTACTTACATCCATATATCGGTAGAAAATGGATGCAACTAGTCATAAGAATTCAAGATAGTATTTAGGGAAATATGGGTACGTAACAACTCATTAACTCTTTCAAAGATTTCATTTATCACCAAATAAAATTGAAAAGATAACAGACCAAACTCTTACAATCTTCACTTATGTTGAGTTGGTGAATAGGGGGTTTGTTTTGTGGTTGATTTCTAGTGTTAGAGATCCTTATGTGCCCTTTGTGCCATTTACTGATTCTCTTCTTGTTTGACTTTTGTATTCTCGCATCTTGCCTCTTCACATCAAAGACATCGGATTACAGCATTCCTCGTTTGGATTTGTGTACACATTTCACACTCCAAACCGGTCATATTCTACTCGAGAAGACTCACATACCGAGTATTCCTCTTTCTCAACTTCACCCTTCATATCATCTATCAATCCATTGTTCAAGATTAACTCTAATATTGAATTACCATTTGGGATTTCATCATTCCTAAAGACAAATCCAGTGTAGTTTACACTTGCAGAAAATGAGACAGTGCACTTAATGCCATCTAAGGGAAAAGGTTCCATGGTTGAACAGTGTGCGATCACATTACTGTGTTAGTCCCTATTCAGTCCATTCAGGCCTAATTAATAGAACAGGATGACTTCAAACTGCATTAAGAGATATGATTCTCGAGCTGAGGCAGGATAAACAAGCAGGGTAAACAAATACATGGATTCAAATTCCAACAATTCATGGGCATTTCGAGCTTAAGCCCACTATCTTACCATTAGTCCCCATATTCCACGATCATATTAATGAAGAACCTTATGTACACCTCCAACAATTCGGTCGCACCTGCAGCAAGATCCATTAGCCTAACATCCCGTTAGAGGTAGTGAAATGACATCTTTTCCCTTTAGCATGATGGACACGACCATGTATTAAGGAAGAGTTGAGGTCTGCTTTTCTAAGAAAATATTTCCCACTTGGACGCCTCAACCAAATGCGGTCACTAATAGAAAACTTCTCCCAAATGTCCCATGAGTCTATTCACAAGGTGTGAGAAAGATTTAAAGATTTAACGGAGAAGTACCCCCATCTTGATATTCCAAAGACAAACCTAGTGCAAAATTTCTTTGGGGTTTTGAGTCACGAGAATCAGAAAATGGTAGATGCCGCTTGTGGGGATATTCACTTGAACAAGGACATGGATGTCTTATATCAGATTTTCGAGGAGATAGAAGAGAGCTCCGCAACTCTTTCTTCTTCATGTGCATTCCAAAAAATATCTTGTGCCTTCTACTACTGCAGCACCCCCACAAGGCGGTTAATATGATGACATCACATGAAGTGGATAGGGTGGACAATTCTGATCTGACCATCATTGAAAATCACCTATCCAAAGTATATATAATTGAAAAAATGAGCCAAGGATCTTGAGAAGCTCCAAGTAATCGAATAGAGGATGAATAACCTGGACAAGTTGGATGAGATAACGAAGCATCTTAAGCTGCGCGAGTACGACAGTAGACACTTCTACCCAGGAGCAGGCTTATTCCACCTAGCAGAGTACTAGAGAACCATCTACAGTTCAACACATTTATTACGTGCAGATCCCTGACCAAGTCCCACAACATTCACAACAAATTGTCCCATACCAATAAGAAGGTCCATACATTTCTGAGAAGCAGGCTCCACTTCCCCCTATCATTCAGGAGGTGAACAGTATCTGATTCAACCAAGAGCACAACTAGACGCGTCTATCATGTCAAGTCCACTTGGGTTCCCAACAGGGTCAGAGACCCACCCATCCGTTTATGGGAGGTAGACCACAGTAGTACCAACACCAGCGGTTCCAGCCTCGGTATCAGTCTCCACATCATTTATAGAATTGGAGACATGGCTAGCAGTAGATGCAGCCTGCATACTTTCCACATCTTTACCATCAACCACCTGCATCGTTTGGACAATATTTACATCCTCCACCTCCTCATAGTAGTATGGATACCATCTATCTCCTTATTACCAGTCTCAGCGATAACCCATCATTGATCATCCCGAGTCACCTTTAGTGAATCTAGCACTTGACCAGTTCATAATACTAATGAAGAACATGAATGATCTTACTCAGTGACTTGACGACCTAACCACCACAAAGAAACTGATCCCAACACAGGTCGAAGCCAATCTCACCAACTTCAGATGCACGGAATATGCACCCCATGATCCATCCACGCCCGAGTCAAGAATGGCCCTTGATTTTACATGTTTATCTGACACCATTCATCTCAGGTGTGGTAGGAGATTTCAACCACCTTCACAACCATTGGGATTGAGAGATCAAGCCACTAAGAGAGCTTCACCTTCCACATCATCTTCTTCACCATCATAGTCGAGAACCAATGGAGCAACACCTGAAAATGGAGTTTCACCATCTTCGTCTTCACCATCATCATCTTCACCTTCACTAGGTAGATGCAATTCATAGTTACTAGAGCGTTGAACACACCAGTGGCGGATTCTTCTTCTACACCAGTAGCAACAACCCATCCTATTTTGATTTTGTTTTCCCATCCCCTATTTTGGACAACATTATACAGTATGATTATGGGTGTCCCATTGTACACGAGGATTCTCTTTTGAATAATTAAAATGCACATTTGAATGTTTTCTCTGATTCCGTGCCATTTCCTTCTTCTCTAAATAAAACCAAGAAAATCCAAAAACTTAAAACAACCCTTTCTGATCCTGAGTGGTTGATATCTAATAGACATCTTTTTAGAGATGCTACTTGTTAAGGCCATGGAGTACCTGCCTGCAATGAAAAAGAGAATGAAAGAAGCTTGTACAAAAATGCGTCAAACAAGGCAGAACATGTGAAAGAAGAAAGAAAAGCACATCTTAACCATATCCATAGCTCATGCCATCATCAACCTCCCATCCAAAAGGAAAGATAAAGGACCACCTCACATCGGTTACCATATCTTTGATCAATAATTTGATCATACTCTTCTCGATAGTGGTTCCTTCATTAATATCTTTCCATCCTCTCTACTCATTGAGTTTGGGTTAGGACCTCTTAGATCAATCATGATCATCCTTTAGTTTGCTGATAAATTGAACAAGAGGCCGAGGGGCATTTTAGAGGATGTTATTGCAACGGTGCAGGGAATGAGATTCCTTATTGATTTTGTTGTCATGGATATGGACACACCTGCACCATTACTCTATACCCTAATCATACTAGGTCTATCGTTTCTCTGAATGATCGAAGTGGTAGTTGATTACGGTACTGAAGAGATCACTTTTCTCTTTCGGAGTGATAAGGTGAATATTGGGACGATCCCCAATCCTAGACCAACACCGCCACTAGCAACGGCAGATGAGAGATAGACAATTACATTGGATTCTGAAGACTACGATATTCTGGCCGAATTCAGAGAGGGATCTTTTTACTGTTTTCATTGATACCCAAGACTTCCTTTCTTAGAAGGAATCTCTGGAGAGCATAGTCGACATGAGTTCCCTTGCTATCCTACTGATGTGTTTGCTGATGGGTAGTTTGAGCTGATATATGAGGATCAACCTAATAGAGTGGAGGTATATTTTGACATTCCTTTAACACATCATTCTGAGATTAGTGTTGAAACACCTCCCATTGAGATATATGAGCCTCTCACTGATTTTTCCGAATTATGCGCTGATGAGAAACTTCTTTTTGAGATTATCGTCGAGATATCTGAGCCCTTTATTGATGAGATCACAGAACATCGTGATGAGCCGACCCCTTCTAAGCAGATATCATTCATTGTAGATCTCTCTGAGGTTTTACTTGTTGAGCCAACAATAGCCACAGTAGACAGTATGCATAGTACATATCATATACATTCTACTAATACAATTACTGAAGTCGTCACAAAGATGATTCAAGCCCCACCTGAGCTCAAAGCTTTACCATCAATGTTGAAGTATGCCTTCCTTGCAGGACCACCCAAATGTTTCCAGTCATATTCAACTCGCAGTTGACAATGAACAAGAATCTCACATGCCAGAGGTTCTTGATAGAAATCGCTAGGCCATTAGATGGAATATTTCGAATATCTGTGGGATTAGTCCAACTTTGTACTCACATCATATCTACTTAGAGGATGACTAATCCTCCTGCAAGTATCAACACCATCCAAATCCAAATCTAAGGGAAGTTGTCATGAAAGAGATCAGGAAATGGTGTGGTGCTTGCTTTATTTATCCCATTTCGGATTCCAAGTGGGCCAATCCTTTACATGTGGTCCCAAAGAAATCCAGGATTACTATCGTGAAGAATGACTGCGGTAAGGAGATTCCGACTCGTGTACCTACTTCATGGCATGTCTGTGTAGATTACCGACATCTGAACTCAGCTACCAAGAAGAATCACTTCCCACTACCCTTTATTGATCAGATTATTGAGAGGTTGGCAAAGGGGATCTTTTATTCTTGGATGGGTACACAGGACATAACCAGGTTGCTATACCTCCTGAAGCTCAGGAGAAAACTACTTTCACATGTTCGTTTGGCACCTATGCCTTTAGATGGAAGCCCTCAGATTGTAAAGCCCCCTCTACATTCTGAAGGAGTATGTTGGTCATTTTTTCCGACATGGTGGGTAGTTTCCTTGAGTTCTTCATGGACGATTTATCGGTCTACGAGGATAGTTTTGACACATGTCTTGCTCATTTAGTCAGAATCCTTCAATGTTGTTGCGAGGTAATTAACCTAGTGTTCTGTTGGGAGAAGAGTCGCTTTATGGTGACTAATGGGATTATATTGGGCCACGTCATCTCCAACATGGTATGGAGATTGACTCAGCAATGATCGATGTGATATCCTCGCTAGAGCCACCATAGAATTTGAAGCAGTTGAGGTCATTTCTGGGACATGTTGAATTTTATAGGCGATTCATTAAGAACTTCAGCAAGATCGCCAAACCTTTGTCGAGATTCTATGCAAGGAGAGTGATCTTGTTGTTGATGAGAAATTCCTTCCTGCATTTCATTAGATGAAAGACATGGTTACCAGTGCTCCTGTCTTGCAGCCATCTGATTGGTCTCTTTCCTTTGAGATCATGACAGACACGTCAGATTTTGCAGTTAGATATGTTTTAGGGCAGAGAAGGGATGAGATACCATTTGCTATACCCTATGCCAGCAAGACTCTAGGTGAGGCATAACAAAACTATACAATGACAGAAATGGAGATGTCTGTAATTGTATTGGAGAAGTTCAGACCGTACCTCATTGGTTCCCATGTTATTGTGTACACGGATCACACTACCATATGGTACTTACAAGAAAAGAAGGATGTCAAACCATGCCTTACCAGATGGATCCATCTTCTCCAAAAGTTTGATTTAGAGATTCAATAAACCTCGAGTGAAAATGTTGTGGCAAATCACCTTTCCCGCATTACAGATGCAGATACTTCTGAGCAGAGAATGATCCCTATTTCTGAGACGTTTCCAGATGAGACTAGTTTGTCTGTGGACTCACTCCCATAGTATGATGATATTGGGAGCTATCTCTTCTCCAAGAAAATTCCAAAATATTGGCCAAAACACAAGGAAGACTGGTTTCTGTCTGAGATATATTTTTACCAATGGGAGGATCTGTTCATATATCGTGAATGTGCAGATTGTATCAAGAAAAGGTGCATTCCTCAAGAAAATACACCATCATACTTGAGCAGTATCGACATCACAGATTTTACAGAGCGGCCTATGATGGCCAACATTGTTTAAGTATTCTACAGTGTATGTTCGAGATTGTACTGACTGTCAGGAGATGGGTGGAACTGTTGGTTCCAAAGATATTATACCCCTGAGATATATAGAGATTTATGATGTTTTTGATGCTTGGGTCATAGACTTCATGGGCCCATTTCCTGTCAATCAGGGATATTAGTACATCCTGCTTGCCATGGACTACATTAGTCGATGGGTAGAGGCTATCCCCACCTGAGCTGTTGATAGTCGTACGGTGTGTTACTTTCTCAAGTACCATATTATTGCACAATTTAGGATTGCAAAGATACTCACTTAGATGGGGGGAAGCCACTTCATTAATAGAGAAGTCAAGAAGCATGTGAATGAGTATGTTATTGATCATAGGGTAGGGTTTCTTTATCGCCCACAGACTAATGGCTTTGCTAAAATTTCAAATAGAGAGATCAAGATTATATTTCAAAAACTTGTATTTCCAGATAGGAAGAACTGGTCCCTTATTCTTGAGTCGGTTCTATGGGCTTATCATACATCATATAAGTCTCCATTGGATATGTCTCCCTATAGATTGGTGTATGGAAATCCTTGCCACCTGCTAGTAGAATTAATTCACAAATCATTATGGGCACTCCATGTATGAATCTTGATTACGAGAAAACAGGAAAGAGTAGGAAGTTAGATCTGAATAAATTGCTGGAATTCAGAGATTTTCCATACGACAACTCGCTCATGTATAAGGAGAAAGTAAAGCGTTGGCATGATAGACACATTAGGAGGGAGACTTTCTCCCCTGATCAGAAAGTTTGGTTGTTCGATGCTAAGTTGAAGTTATTTCCAAGAAAATTAAAGAGTAAATGGTCAGGACCGTTCATTGTGAGAGCTGTGCGTGACAATGGTAGTATTTTCATATCCGGGTTGTCATCTGATGCATAACCATTTGTTGTGAACAAACAGTTGCTGAAGTCATATCTAAATCATGATACATTCCTATCTGTGGTTGATTCTATATTTTTGTAGTATCAGGTGATGACTTTTACATCTTCTGCATCTGATAGATGAGTTGATTTTCTCTTGTACATATCCTTTCGTATTGTTCCTTCTTCTTCTATTTTTTATCATTCACCTCTTTTCCCGTGCGTGTGCTGTACTTAGGATGTTTCTCTATCCTAAGTATATGAGAGGTGAATGACTTGTGTTGTTCATGTTCGTCATGTTTCCTCACTCTTATTGTTGCTTATACTTAGGGGTCCCTAAGTATAGGGGGAGTAATGTTGTTCATACTATCTTTTTGTGTTTTTATTCTTCTGATCCCTCGCTTGTCCTTCAACTTGTTGATATTCTTTTTCTATACTTAAGGATCTTTCACCCTAAGTATATATTGGGGAGGGCAAGCGAAGATGTTGATTTGTTAATTCTCTTCCTCGATTTCCTTGTTTGTACAGTCTTATACTTAAGATTATTTGATCCTAAGTATAGAGGGGATCACTGATTTCTATCATCTTCATCTATTCCTTGAGTTACTGTTGTATAGTATTCTTTTCACTTTTCTATACCTTGCATGAGTTATGTCTTCTTTAGTAGCTCTTTGATCACAATGAGTACATAGTTCAAGCTAATTATAGGGGTGTCGTATATATTGTATATATAATTTAGACATATCTCGTACATTTATTAATAATATGGCTATTATACTATGGGATGCATATATTCGTAAAATCCACGTGTGTATAAAAACCTTAATCATTTATCCTCCTTTAAAAATATTCTTTATAAAACTTGTATAAAAACTTCTTGTAAAAAACTGTATAAATTTTGTATAATCCTTTTATATACTTATATATATTTAGTTTACTAGACCTATTTAGTTTACTAACCCTTTTTCTTTCTTTAAAAACCAAATAAAAATTCTTAAAATCCATAAAAATTTGTAAAACCCTTTGAAAACTTTTCAAATAAGTACCATTTTCTTTCTTTAAAAAAGCGTTTTGCATATATTTCTGGAAGAAAATTGAAGACGAGAGCTTGGTGATGGCCTTAATCCACTTAATTTCAGAGGAACCTTATAAGAACTGGAATTGAGACTTTTCAGGTCCTAGTGACTTAATTCTTTGAGTTCACAAGACTGTGTTCACATGTCATCTTGATTAATCTAAGCAGAATATTTAACAACACAAGCATGATTCTTCTAGACCGTGGCTTAACTTGGACAAGCACTATACACATAGCTCTTCATGGATGAGGTGGTGCGGGGGCATAATCCTTTGGCTTGGGTTAGCACATAGTTGTGTAACAACTAGTTTAAACATCCATCTTCATCTAGGGAGGATAGTGCTTCTCAACCTCGTCTAGTAGCATTGAGGTCTATAGATAGCTCAAAAGAAATACTCCTTATGTACATGTCATGAATATCCATTTCGTCATCTTTTTTCTATCATTTTGACCTTAAAAAACATAGTAAATGCGTGTAAATACCCTTAATTTATGCATTTTAACATTCATGCATCTTTTTGTAAGTAGTTTATAAAAATGGGTTTTAATGCCAAACTTATAGAATAAAGAAAAAGAAAGAAAAATAAAATATTTTATGACCCTAAACCTCGAGACCTAGGCATATCAACAACTAGGTCGACAAGGAATAAAGTAGGAGGAGATAAGGGCCAAGATACAATAAAAACACCTTTTATTTTATTCGTTTGTATTCATTTTTGGGACCTATTTTTAGTTCAACTTTATATACTTCAAATAAAGAAACTATGAACATGAAAGTTGTAGACGATAAAATATAGAAAAATACAAAATTTATTTCACAATAAAATAATATACAGATAAAAAGTTATGGTTTGAATAAAAATTCCAAAACCTCAACTTCCCAGACTCATATCTCTCAAATAAAAACTCAAAATATATAAAAATCACTTTAATTGTATATAACTCTTAATAATTTATTTAATGGTGGTTTCATATTTTTTAGAGTTACGGTGTGAAAGTTAGATTTTGGACCCCTATTGTATAATTATACCGATTAAAATATTCATTTGATTTATTATTCATTATTTTTGGAATTTTATATTTTTATAATTTGTAAATTTTATTTATAATACATGTACATATTAAAACTGGAATAAAAACATCAAGAGAACATCACAATAAAATACCCATAGAAAATACATAGATGAGTTGCATATAATCATACCTATACAATTAATACTCTTATTTATTTAGTTATATATATTTAAAAAAATAAAATAAAAATATATTTAAGTTTATAAAAAGAAGTTATAAATGCATAAAAAATATTAAATTAATAAATTCAAAAATACAAAATAAAAATAAAAGACTAAAATACATAGAGGAATATACTTATATATAGTCCCTAAAAAGTAAATTATAATTCTAAACTTCAAAAAAATAAATAAAAATTATAGTAAAATACATTATAAATTAATAATTTTTTTATTTTATAACTTAAAATAATAAAATATTTTATTATTTTTAATCGAATTTCTAAATATTTTTCCAAGGATTTTTTCTGGTTGGTCTACATGGACCAACCGGATTCTCCCATTTGTTGACCTCAGTCAACTCTCTGAGCAAGGTCTGCCTCTTCTCAGACCTTTTTTTTGTCCGGTCTTCTCAATTTTTCGAGGTCATGCCATACACCATTTTCATGATGCTTCCTTCATCACTTTTCTTCCTCAATCATCGATCACACACGCCCATGCGTTTTTTTCGATCTTTGGATCGCTGCAACGCTCGCAGCATCTTCGTTGTTCAAGCCTCGCCAACCACTTTGTACATAAGGCACCCAGATCTTCCCTTCACTTTTTGAACCCTATTTGACTTAGCTTAGGCCCTCCTCTCTTTCTCTAGATCGACTCCTGTGACAGGGGAGTCTCCAGTAACGTCTAGCGAGCTTCAACGAAGTTTTTGGCGGTATCTACCATCTCCAGTGGTAGAAGCCACTGTGAGGTTCTTCTTCCTTGGCTCCGGCCAAGTGAGCTGTTTTTTTCTCCCTTTTCTTCTTTCATTTCCCTCTTATATATTTCCCAAGATCTTTCCCTGCCTTTTATTTTAGCATTTCACACTTGGTTTGCCCTCGCCCATAGTTCATCAGAGCTCGCTTCAACGAACCTCCTTTTCGAACCCCCGCACAATTTCCGCCTTATTCTGCCATTTGTAGAGTAGAGGCATTTTTCCCTCGACCCTTTTAACCTATTCTTGCTGGTACTGGAGCATTACTCACGCCTGGGAGTGATTTTGAGCTCCGCTGAAGGTATCTAGGGTACCCACGCTCTGCCATCCTTGTGGGCGTACCCCAGTGCCCCTTTGGCTATTTTGAGGCCCCCAGCATCTGGAGAAGATCTACAGGAGTATCCCGGGCCTTTTTTGTGCTTCATAAACCCACTAAAGAGGAGGATTGAGGTCGAGGAAGTTCATCGTCGCCAGCCTTCTTCCCTATTCTTCCCCATCCTCCATTCTTCATTGGATCGAAGGCCCGCACAATATTGTATGCCCTTCATCTGATCTGTTGAGCTCATCACGGTTCGATCCTAGCATTGAATCTAATCCGCACTGTCAATCTTTGTAGGGGTATCCGCGCGTCTGAGCTCGACACGTGTTCATTGGCTCGATAGACACCGTTCAATTCGTGCTGTTAGCTGGGTATTTTACATTTGACCCAGCGATTTTTGTAATTTACTTATTACTGTTTAAGCTTTCTTCTGAAGTTCTTTTATTTTTAAATATTTGCAAAAAACCTCCCTGGACTTTACATATTTGCATTCTGTTCCTCACCACATCACCACACGCGACGCTTCACATGAGGGGGCATTTTGCGCTTGGACCCCTTGGGCTTTATCTATTTCAGTCTGGTACAAGAACATTTTATTTTAGTTATAAATATTTGGCAAAAATATAGAAGTGCCCTTGAAGTTTCTGAAAATTGCATCTAGTCCCCACCAGCGTGGCTCACATGTTCATACATGTGAGTTATGCATTTTTGCTGGAGGGACCTTGGGGATTTGTTTATTTCTAATTGGTCATATAACTTTTTGAGCACATTCATTATTTTTGTGGAATTTGCACTTTGGCCACCAGACTTCCAAATATTTACTTTTATACCTTTGCCAACAATGTCATTTCTCTTTGTTGTATCTATTTATTTTAAAAATCTACTAAACTCAAAAAAATCCCCGAAAATATATATTGTTACTGTTGCATTGCTCTATCATGCCATATTTTTAGTTTGAAAATTTAGGAGGTTTTATTATTTATTAAAAAATAAAAAAGTGTCATTTTTATCACTATTTGCAAAAGAAAACTAATAAAAAATATAAAACCTTTTTGAAAAATCCCACAAAATATATTTTAAATTTATTCATCTATTTTAAAACTTCAGACAATAAATCAGTAAAACAATATAAAAGAAAACTAATAAAAATTGAAAACCCCTAAAACATTTATAAAAATATAAAAATTCCTTAAAAAATTCCAAAAATATACTTTATATTTATGAATTGTATATTTATTATTATCTATATATTAAAATTACATTGGAGAATTTTTGTTATTGTTTACTAATTTTCATGTCTTTTAATTTCAGGTATTTTTTTGAACCCTGATTTTAGGTATTTTAACTTTAAAAGTATATATAAAAATAGAAAAATTGTCTAAAAATCGCAAAAATAGTGAAAATTTATCTGAAGACTCAAAATATTTTATTTTATTTATTTTAAGCATTTTTTAATTTTTATATCAACTCTAGCTTATATTGTATATATATTCTATATATAGATTTATACATATATTAAAAGAAAAAGAAAATATAAAAAATATATAATATAAAAATAAAATATAAAATCAAATATTAAAAATAAAGATATAAAAATATATAAGATAAAATAAAAATAAAAAATAACCCACATAAAAAATATAGACATATACTTTAGAATAAGCATTTTGTTCTTCATTGCCTCGATTTGTTTGCTCCCTGTATTCGACACTCTAACTACTTTCACTATACCCATCTTTTGTAGAGTTAGATAAAATAAATGTTAACTTCGCATTCGTTTTTCTTTTCTTAATTATCTATTGTGGGTTAATTGTTGTCCGAAGTTGGGTTTCGTGAGCGGTCAATGCATCAACTAGATTTCTCTCCTTGTGAGATATCTAGATCCTCACAAAAGCCACTTTAACAAATGGCAATGTTGTCGGGGAGGAACAACGCATAGATCGACTTCTTGCTTGATTGTGATATTTGTCTATAATTTTGCCTTTTTGATTTTCTCATTTATTTGATATTTTGTTTGACTTGTCTAATCATCCTCTCTTGTTGACTTTGTGCGAGGTACCGTAGATCAAGGGAGGCGCTCTACCCAAGGTGCTTGTGCACCCACTTGAAGGCGGTGTGAGATTCTAACCTAACATCAAAGGAGGCTTGGAGGACTTGAGAAGATAGTCACATTTTGAGCATATTTCATGCATTTATTTTGTTGTGTAATTTAAGTGAGAGTGAGCATTTAATTTGTAATAACTTGGACATGACACTCTCTAGGACACTTCACACTTTACGAGGTCCATTGCCCGAGGGTTTTCTCCCTTGGGGGCCTCGTCGATTTTCACGATTTTCATCACCTTTTTTTCATTTGTTTCACGGCTTTGGTTTTTTATTTTGTGTGATTGAGCCTTTAGCTTTAGGATTTCTTGACAATAGAGTAGGTCCAAACACCTAATTACAAATGTATGTACCTGTAGAATAGATTTGGAGTTAGTCAAATTTTGAATTGCTTGTCATTTATTCTCAGAACCGCGCATTGTGAGAGTTCTCCATACAATGCTTGCAGGACCTATTATTGTGGGCATCGAGGAGACTCCAAGACCAGACTCTTAGGTTCCATTCTAAGTCATTAGAATTGGTTCTTCACGATAATAGCAATTTTTGAACTTAAGGAAATTTCATCGTCTTGTATTTGCATATAGTGTAGGTTTCAATTCTATTTAGCATCTTTGCATGTAGAGTGCTGGAGGCATGGTGAGCATTTATGCTTTATTATTCATCATAGTTTTTGCTGCTTGCATTGCTTTTCTGCCTCTCTACCGCTGATTTTGATAACCTAGGTGTTAAGTAAAATCGATTCCTCATTAGGCGCATGAATTTCTCACTAAAAATACAAAAAACATATAAACCAATAAAATTGGGACTGCTAATATTACTTGACCCTAAAAAAAGACCAAAAAGAAAAATCTTGTCTTGAGGCGAGCAATCCCCTCATTGTCCTCATTTTACATTGCTAACGTACACACTAAGGTTAATGCCAAAATCCCATCTAAGCCAACCTAAGTGTTTGTACAACTTTCTGGACTTCTCACCTAACTCTAAAACAAACAAGATAAAAAGACTGATCGTTTATGGTCTCTACTAAGTTGAGTAGGTGAATTGAAGGTTTTGTATTGTGTGAGTTTTGTTTGTGTTTACTTGTGTGCATTCTAGATCGACTATGCACATTTGTGCCTTTTCTCACTTCTCTTGATTTGACCATAGTTCTTCTCGGGTATTTTCCTTATGTTTGGATATGGCCGACTGGAGCGTATTTTATCCGAACTTTGTGGATCCCTCGTTCACTCCAATCAGTCCACCTCCCTTTTTCTAGGACTTTGATCCTGAATTTTGTACATATCCACCTCAGCACAGATTCAGACCTCGAATTTTTACCCGCCTACACCTTCACATTTTCCTTCACATCCACCCAAGAATGATTTTTTGGAGTCACCTTTCATGGAGTCCACCCTTGAGCACTTGATGGAGCATATGAGACAGAGGATTGACGACCTCACTAGTATAAATAAGAGCGACCATGATTCTCCACCATTTGATGATATGGGTTCACTCAAGGATTTCGATGAGCGATTGCAATCACCCAAAATACAAAAAAAGAGCAAAATTTAAAAATCCAAAAAGATTTCAGGAGACACATGATTGATTCAGACTTTGAGGAGAGTGTCCATATGCCAGATCATTCTCTCACGCATTCATTCACACATAGAACCATCCTTAACCCTGAGGATGCCCCTGTACAGACTGCTCTTGGCATTCCTCATGTATATGATGAATCTAACTTACTCCCTTGTATGGAGGAGGTCCAAAAATTCAAAAAAATGTTGACTAAATATGAAGTGGTGGTCTCTATTCATGATATAATTAATGCCCGACTTTGCCAGGCCAAGACCCAATTATCTGCTCCTCATCATATGAAGAGAAAGTGGAGGAGCAGATCTAAGCGTCATATCTTGACCATGGCCATTGCCCACGCCATTGCCCATCATCCATCTTTTAGGAAAAGGAACACTGTCACCTCTTGTGAGTTCCACAATCTCTGGCCATTTATGTGATAACACTTTCCTCGACTGCGGTGCTTCGATCAATATAATACCATTCTCGTTGGTACAGTCTATTCATCTTAGGCCTCTCATGAAAACTAGGATGATCGTAGAATTCATTGATGGATCAATAAAGAGGTCGAAGGGTATTCTTGAGAACGTCATCATTCAAATTCAGGGCATGAGCTTCATTACCGATTTTGTTATTTTTCCCATGGAGACCTCTGAAGGATATGGAAATTATCCTCAAGCGCATCACGGAAGCGTGATCGTCGTATTGGATACGACGAAGAACGACTAGTCGCACTAGTTGTTCGGTGCAGCGGAATTTAAAAATTTTATTCGATGAAACCACATGATCCGAGAACCATTCTCAGATCGTTTCATCTATAACCACAACAAGTATAATGCAATACCTCTTGAAGCGTGGTTAATCAAGTCTCTAAAAGAAGAGACCTCCTGTCTCAAGTCCGATCGTCGGCGAGACTGCTTGCGAGCGCGGGGATGAACCGCGTTGTCCTCGCAATCCAAGAAGATGATCCAAGCATGGTTGCTCCTGATCTCGTCGCACGAGATCAAACGTCTCCTTCGTAAGCGTAGCACACCAAGAAGACGGAGAAACCGAAGAACGTCGAAGCGGCAGCGCGGTGGCGATGGCGACGACGATTCCCTTCTCTAGGGTATGGTGGACGGCCACCAACAAGAGAAGGAGAGAGGGCTGTCATGTATGAAGAAATGATAGAGAGAGAGCTCCAATATTGCAAGTCCTTAGAGAGCATAGAATGCCTCTCTATTTATAGGGTTTTGGGATCCATGGATCTCAATCCATGGGACACATAAAATCAATGGGTGAGATTGATTTGTGTCAATCCAATGGCCAAGATTGTTGTTGTCAAAAGCAACAATTTAGGTCAAAATATATTTGACAAAATCAAATATAATTTATTCCTAAATCATCCCAACAAATAAGGAGAGAATACACATGGAGATCAAATCTCCATGTGCAATCAAGAGGGGACGGCCACCCATTCCATATAGGAATTGGGTGCCGCCCACTTGTTTCCCAATGGAGAGCAATCTCATGGATTTCCATGAGATTGCATATCTCCTTGGATTTCTCTCCTATTAATTTGCAACAAATTTTGTTGGGTTTTATTCTTCAAAAATAATTCACAATTATCTTTGAGAATATTGCATTCTTGCCATGGAAAAAATTGTGAATCATATTCACAACCCAAAACAACATATAATTCATATTGTTAATTAATTACACAATGTGTATCCAATATACATAATAATTAATCAACACATATAAATTATAATTAGCTCTCTCTAATACATTATAAATCACATTATAATATATTATGAATAATTGGATATTTCTATCCACATTATTCTTATCCACATTAATTAAATCACATTTAATTAAATTGGATAATTTCTTCATACATCAAGATGATTAAATCACATTTAATCATTATTTCTTCATTGCTTAAATCTCATGGAATTATTCCTGAACCCTTCAAGAATAATGCAATCTCTCCGCAGATACTTGGAGATAAGGACAGGGCGATTGTATTGTTCCACGTATAGTGACATGGATATTGAGATCAAATCTCAAATCCAGATCGCAGGCCTCTCATAGATGCTTGATTAAATCAAGACCGTAAATCTAATCTTCTCATTGTATCTGAATCACATTCAGATCAATGTCCAACACTTGGACCAAGATCAGATCACTTCTCTACTGAGAGGAGTCACTAAAATCCAGACCCGTTTCATCACTCCCTAGGAATGGAAGCATCATGGTTATACAACCGTTTATGATCAAATCACCCTCAGGTATTCCCAATACCTGTACATCCTGCATACTGGAAGACTCAGACTAAAACCGAAGTATCGGATCAACTTTATACTGTCTACTTCATGGTTTTATCAGTAAGTTTCTCATTCGATCATTGGGAGTTGGTATCGATCATACACTTTCCAAAAGTGTATATCATACCTAGGTCTTGATCATATACTAAAAGTATATATCAAACCTACAAATTCAGTCAAGCTTCCAAAGCGAGACGACCATGCGCATGGAATTTGATTCTTCCCAATATCTCATGAGTGAGCTCATGTCTTCCGGTTCAGTAACTGAACCTGTATGATCCCTTTGAGAGATCGTATTACTCATATGCCCTTATATGCACACCAACGTGCCGGTGTATAGACCTTGATTAGGTCATCAACCTATTGGTCTGCCAAATGTACACACTCAGACATATAGTAACACATCTGTCTCCGGTCAGAGGATGCGTGCCTATATCATGACAGCATATGATATAGGACTTTGGTTATCTCGATCTCGTTAAGTCAACTCTTTGACCGAACTAATCTGACACCTCCGAATCTCTATTCCTATGCAGAGGACCTGCATCAAAATGTCGGTCAGATATCAGCCTTCAGAGATAGGATTGCCATCTCCTACTCAGGCTGGAGATCATCTCTTAATAATCATTTGACGGTGCTTGATGAGTCCTTAATCTAACTCTTTAGATATTCATCCAAGCACCAGCCTCTATGATTCAATAGTTGAATCAACAGCTGTATGATTATTAAGATGGCCATGGTACATAACCCTAATTGTACTAAGGGACCTATTATACAAATTATTCATTCTTCATTTCAGATCAGGGAATGATATTTGCAATAACATTTATTGCATAATGGCTCGCCGTGGGCTCGCATTTCCAACAATCTCCCACTAGCCCAAAGAGCCATTAATGGGCTAATCATTTAAACCCGCACTCATGTGACAATCATAGACTATTTGGAAAATAGCTAGGTAAGCTGATCAGTCACTCTGTTCCCGCGAGACTACGCCAAGTCATTTTACGGCACTTGCATATCCCCAGTAACAGTGCTCGCATCCAATGCGAATGTTGCATCTTATGCAACTAATACTCAATCTTGTTAGTTATAGTGTTCTTGACACTACAGCTTAACAATTATCATAACCAGTATTTCCATAATCCTTATAAGAATATCCTTATTTCTGGAGATCACTATCTCTTAAGGTATCCACAGTTAAGACCTTTTAGATCTCTATCTATAAAGTCTTAAGTTTTTGAAGATAAGACTTTTGAGATCACTATCTCAAAAATCTTGTCATCTATGAAGATTTTGTCATTACTGCAACCAAGTGTTTTATTTCCATAGTAGGATTAGTAACAGTTTACTACTCCCACTGCATGACAGCCATCTGGCTTTTGTACACATCTAGCACACACCCGGCTTTTCAGAACTGATGCCCAAGGGCAAGTAGTTCTAGCATTCACTGCCTCAACTCTTTGAGGTGCTATCCCTTTAGATAGGTCAGTACCATATCTTAAGGGATGGAAGCCTTTCTTGGAATTTCTATGAATAGAATATGTCCAAGGTGTACTACAAATGTGACAGTCCCATTATCCTCTTCTCTTTGCTTCTGAACAACTTCAGAACTAAGATCTGAGAGGCACCTTTGAAATCTTATTTCAAGTTATGGAACAACCAGATTATAAAACACTAATTATTATCCTTATATCATTTTTAAATGATTAGGATATCATCTACATTTAGCACGATGAACACAAAAGCACTCCCACTAAGCTTCATATGGTTCATCAAGATTCTATATGAAATCATAACATTTATAATTTCATCAAATCTTATGATCCAACTTCAAGAAGCTTATTTGAGTCCATAGATGGATTCCTTAGCTTGCACACCTTGCTTTCCTCAATTATGAAGCCCTGGGGCTACTTCATGTGAATATCCTCAAAGAGGTATTCATAGAGGACTGCAATATTGACTTACATCTTGAAGATGCAATAGTCAAGTTGTGTAGCTAAGGTTAGCAATATTCTGACGGTTTTAAGCATGGTCACCGAAAAGCAAGTCTCATTGCAAGCAATGTCTTCTCTTCCAGTGTGTAGCTTATGGCTACGAACCGTGCTTTGAAGATCTCTACCTTCTCATCAGGTTCCCTGTCTCTTGAAGATCCATTTACACCTTTACAGGTCTTACCCATATAGGTGGATCCTCGAGGGTCCATATACAACACTTGTATATGAAGTCTACATTAGACTTTTATTGCTATCCATCTATCCATGCTATGATCTTCAGAAGCTTCATCACATGAAGTTCGATCATTGTCAGATTTCTCCAACACATGGAATCCATCCTCAAACTCATTTGAAGAGGTATTAGTGTTTCATCTTTAATTGTCCTTTTAGTTTCCAATTTCAGGAGTCTCATTATAAATGAGTTCCTACACTTCATTTTCATCTTGATTCTCAAGAGTCTCAACCTCTAAGAATCACATTCTCGGAGATGAGATATTTTAAGAATCTCAAGGTCATAAAGTAGGTATCCAATACCATCCTTTATTTTCCTAATGAAGCAGCACTCTCAAGTGCTAGATTCCAACATACACGGAACCTTATTAAGGATATACATTGTAGTCTCTACTACACATATATACCTGGAAACTAAGGGATAATTATGCTAAAATTCAACATTGATAAGATCATGTCACACATGATCCAATTGTATCTTCCTATAACTCTTTTGAGTTAAGATGTGTTAGGAGGATTGAGATAGAAATGATAATCATATCTCCATAAGGTATTCTTCGAATTTATCTAGTAGGTACTTGCTACCTAGATTAGATCAAATTCATTTTATCTTCCTTCAAACTTTGGTTCTAAACCAAAATTAATGAAATCTTTGAACATTTCAAAGGTTTCTTAGATGAAGAGAAGAAATCTCATATCATACATAATCATCAATAGATATCACATATCCACAATGTTTACTATGATATAGATGATCCACATACATCAATATGTATGAGATCCTGAATACCTTGGCATCTTACACCATTCCCGAAGAAGGGTGTATTGGACATTTTTACTTTGAATACAATATTCATAAATTTGTAACTTTTGAAATTTCAGACATTCTAAAGTTTCATCTCTTACCAGTCTATTGATAAAATCGATAGACAAATGTCCAAGGCTCGATGCTAGATCATTGTCAAATGATCTTCATCCTCCTATTGATCTTATAAAGGTTTTAATTTCAGTATTTAGAAATATTAATGAACCATTCATTAATTTTTCTAATTTAGTGGAGTCCACCATATTTTAGATTACTATCTGAAATATCTCCATCATAATTCTTTATGACAGTTCTATCTCAGAATTCATGTTTATTTCCAACATTTAGAAACAAACAATGAGTGTATTCTAATGTCTAGATCATAGAGACATTCTCTAAGACTAAGGGCTCTCCCACTGAAATTAACAAGTCTATTAATCCAACAGAGATTGTTGCAATAGTTGCATCAATACTCACGTGGATAACTATAAACCTTTAAGATCAAATTTTCCAGTCTTCTAAAAACATATGCAACCCATTGCAAATATCATCAGAAGATTGAGATACAATTATTTGACTTTATCTTATTCAATAAGTAAGTCAATATCAATGATTTATGTAGATTATTCTGATGCTTCATCCGAGTCCTTTTCTAAGGGTTCTAGACAGACTTGATAGTCTTACTATCAACACATCAACTTATTGCAGTATTGGCACTCATCCAACTCTTTGGATGTCATATGGAAGTCACAGAAGTCCAGTCAACTCTTTGACTTTCCTTCTTTCTTGGGTCCAACCCATGCTTCCACTGCGCTCCCTTTATCTATGAGCAACCATTGCTCAGGATAGAGGATCTCTTATTTTAAATTCAAAAGAATTCAAAAATAAGAGTATTTCAACATTTATTTATGCTTCATTAAATTCACGCAATATGAATACTATGAAGCTTCATGAATGACTAGAGTATAGACAGTAGAATAATGACACTCATCATCTCCATCCATCTAAACTCATAAAACATAGGTTCAGGTAGGTACTCAAACAATTTGAATACATCATCTCTTTATAGAGCTACCATTCTACATGATGCAGAGAACCATGTCACTCATGATTAAATGTCAAGAGCACATATGTATACCAGAAAATCTTCATTGATTTTATAAGAATTATATGACAATCATGATCATCATCAACATGTCACTTCCAAAGTACATTTGATGATAACAAGACTATAGAGACACACAAACCCTAGGGTTGTAGTCCTATCATCTATTTAATTGTCATTCCTCACTATTATGAGGAAACTTGTACATTGCAACCACATACATTATGTGTTCAATTGCAAGTACAACATCTGGATCATTGAGTCCAATCCAAGATATTTCACTGGTTATTATTGAGTATATTATTGAGTGGGTTTTAATGAAGGATTATCTGAAATAAGAAATTTGCATAAATATATAAATATATATATTTTACTTTGATTTAGGATTTTTATATCAAAGTTGTCTTGCCTTGTCAACATTGAAAGTTCATTCCCTTAATCACTTTCAATGTAAGAGATATACTTACCATTATATCTCAACAAGATCTGAGATCTCCTTCCTTATCTTTGTTACATCCCAATAATATGAGAATCTGCAACTCGGATAAAAAGAAGCGGGAACACATTCCTCTTTGCAAGTCCAACTTGCATTTCCCAATTCGGTCTTTAACACCTGAGCCCACCACCCCTAAGGCGATGTTGACCCGTCGTTAATTGAACCAACCGTCAACAGGAATAGTACTCGCTATACGCAATCCAATATCACCCCAATAATATGAGGATCCGATATTGGGGTCACTACGTATACGGCCTTACTCTTTCGAGAAGCAAAGAGCCCGATCCAGATGCGCTTGCATACAGGAGCTGTCACTTCGGACAGGCGTCTCCCACATACAATCCCAGGCGACGGAACCCTTCGCCTTGACGGGAGACCATGGATGTCACTTATGTGATCCTCCACCTCATATTCAAATTTTAATTAATTATCGTGAATCACATTCACATAATTAATTCTTCCAAGGGAATTATTAGCTCTAATCATATTAGAGTATTTCAATTGGACATAATCAATTTAATCATAATAAATTAATTATCAATCCAATTCAATCAATCAAACTTGATTATTTTACTTGAATATATATATGGTAATATCTCAAAATACGTATTAATTCGAATTTTAATAATTAGAAAAATACATCTTAATCCCTCGGACATTATCCCGGCCCTACCCGCTGTCATGGCCAGTACCGACGATAGTGGGATGGACCACATACGTTGCAACCCGCAACCCCAATGCTCTCCGACTAGGCACCATATCCGCCTCGGGAAAGGATAATGCCAAATTAATTAATTTGTACTTGAGATGATCATCGGTTCTTCAACCGAAATTGTACCATATAGTAATAATCAAAACATTTTTGATTATAAGGAAACTTGCTAGACAAATTCCCAAATCCTATTCAAGCATCAAGTTTGAAAGATTGTGGTTTCCAATTATGATTTAGATCACATCTTAATCAATTATTGGTTAAGGCAATGTCATTTAAGGGAATAATTATCATCAAATATTTCACAAATATTTATGCAAAATTATTCTAGGAAATTAAACAATTTAATTTCACTAAATGATTAAATGACAATCACCAATCAAACATTAAGTTTGATGAATGTGTTTCCAATTAAGATTTAGATCAAATCTAATCAATTAATTGGTTGAGGCCAAGTCAATTATGTAAATAATCGTCTTCAAATATTTCACAAATATTTTTCATGATTATTTCACGAAATTAACAATTAATTTCACTAATTGACAATCACTTGGTTCTAGATTAGGACTGTAATTTCAGCAGTGACCCCTTCTTACTAAAATTAGCATATCTCAATCATATTAAATCCAAATTAGACAAAATCAATTTTCATAGATTGCTAATTTGATTTAGGACAGAATCCAAGTGATGTTACACGCATTTCGAGGCAAGTCTACACAGTAATTAACATTTTAATCACGTTCAGATCTACAGTTCCCGCAACAGTGTATACATGTTCATTAAAACAACCATATCTAGAGCATACGAAATCCGATTTACGTAAACTCAGATCCTATGGTTTCCTTATTTAATGGGGAACAAAATCCAAGTATTAAATTCGTGTTTAAACAATTTAAACAGTGCCGAATTTATTTACTAAACAGATCTGCGAAATCAAATGCGATAAAAACTTTCGCGACCTTAACGAACCCAAGTCGTCCTCGGTTTTTCGAATCATATTCGAAACCGTCGACCTAAGGATCTGATACCACTTGAAGGATATGGAAATTATCCTCAAGCGCATCATGGAAGCGTGATCGTCGTATTGGATACGACGAAGAACGACTAGTCGCACTAGTTGTTCGGTGCAATGGAATTTAAAAATTTTATTCGATGAAACCACATGATCCGAGAACCATTCTCAGATCGTTTCATCTATAACCACAACAAGTATAATGCAATACCTCTTGAAGCGTGGTTGATCAAGTCTCTAAAAGAAGAGACCTCCTGTCTCAAGTCCGATCGTCGGCGAGACTGCTTGCGAGCGCAGGGATGAACCGCGTTGTCCTCGCAATCCAAGAAGATGATCCAAGCATGGTTGCTCCTGATCTCGTCGCACGAGATCAAACATCTCCTTCATGAGCGTAGCACACCAAGAAGATGGAGAAACCGAAGAACGTCGAAGCGGCAGCGCGGTGGCGATGGCGACGACGAATCCCTTCTCCAGGGTATGGTGGACGTCCACCAACAAGAGAAGGAGAGAGGGCTGCCGTGTAAGAAGAAATGAGGGAGAGAGAGCTCCAATATTGCAAGTCCTTAGAGGGCATAGAATGCCTCTCTATTTATAGGGTTTTGGGATCCATGGATCTCAATCCATGGTACACATAAAATCAATGGGTGAGATTGATTTGTGTCAATCCAATGGCCAAGATTGTTGTTGTCAAAAGCAACAAATTTAGGTCAAAATATATTTGACAAAATCAAATATAATTTATTCCTAAATCATCCCAACAAATAAGGAGAGAATACACATGGAGATCAAATCTCCATGTGCAATCAAGAGGGGACGGCCACCCATTCCATATAGGAATTGGGTGCCGCCCACTTGTTTCCCAATGGAGAGCAATCTCATGGATTTCCATGAGATTGCATATCTCCTTGGATTTCTCTCCTATTAATTTGCAACAAATTTTGTTGGGTTTTATTCTTCAAAAATAATTCACAATTATCTTTGAGAATATTGCATTCTTGCCATGGAAAAAATTGTGAATCATATTCACAACCCAAAACAACATATAATTCATATTGTTAATTAATTACACAATGTGTATCCAATACACATAATAATTAATCAACACATATAAATTATAATTAGCTCTCTCTAATACATTATAAATCACATTTATAATATATTATGAATAATTGGATATTTCTATACACATTATTCTTATCCACATTAATTAAATCACATTTAATTAAATTGGATAATTTCTTCATACATCAAGATGATTAAATCACATTTAATCATTATTTCTTCATTGCTTAGATCTCATGGAATTATTCCTGAACCCTTCAAGAATAATGCAATCTCTCCGCAGATACTTGGAGATAAGGACAGGGCGATTGTATTGTTCCACATATAGTGACATGGATATTGAGATCAAATCTCAAATCCAGATCGCATGCCTCTCATAGATGCTTGATTAAATCAAGACCGTAAATCTAATCTTCTCATTGTATCTGAATCACATTCAGATCAACGTCCAACACTTGGACCAAGATCAGATCACTTCTCTACTGAGAGGAGTCACTAAAATCCAGACCCGTTTCATCACTCCCTAGGAATGGAAGCGTCATGGTTATACAACCGTTTATGATCAAATCACCCTCAGGTATTCCCAATACCTGTACATCCTGCATACTGGAAGACTCAGACTAAACCCGAAGTATCGGATCAACTTTATACTGTCTACTTCATGGTTTTATCAGTAAGTTTCTCATTCGATCATTGGGAGTTGGTATCGATCATACACTTTCCAAAAGTGTATATCATACCTAGGTCTTGATCATATACTAAAAGTATATATCAAACCTACAAATTCAGTCAAGCTTCCAAAGCGAGACGACCATGCGCATGGAATTTGATTCTTCCCAATATCTCATGAGTGAGCTCATGTCTTCCGGTTCAGTAACTGAACCTGTATGATCCCTTTGAGAGATCGTATTACTCATATGCCCTTATATGCACACCAGCGCGCCGGTGTATAGACCTTGATTAGGTCATCAACCTATTGGTCTGCCAAATGTACACACTCAGACATATAGTGACACATCTGTCTCCGGTTAGAGGATGCGTGCCTATATCATGACAGCATATGATATAGGACTTTGGTTATCTCGATCTCGTTAAGTCAACTCTTTGACCTAACTAATCTGATACCTCCGAATCTCTATTCCTATGCAGAGGACCTGCATCAAGAGGTCGGTCAGATATCAGCCTTCATAGATAGGATTGCCATCTCCTACTCAGGCTGGAGATCATCTCTTAATAATCATTTGACGGTGCTTGATGAGTCCTCAATCTAACTCTTTAGATATTCATCCAAGCACCAGCCTCTATGATTCAATAGTTGAATCAACAGCTATATGATTATTAAGATGGCTATGGTACATAACCCTAATTGTACTAAGGGACCTATTATACAAATTATTCATTCTTCATTTCAGATCAGGGAGTGATATTTGCAATAACATTTATTGCATAATGGCTCGCCGTGGGCTCGCATTTCCAACAACCTCCACACATGTGAAATGTCCTCCAATCATCTTGGGACGAACCTTTATTACCTATGGGAGAGATGTTATAAACTACAGATAAGGAGAGATTCGCTTCCTTTCTGATGTCGAGAGCGATGTGTTGATCACCACACCTACCACCGACCAGAGACCAACATCCCATGAGAGTGTGCTTGTGTTAGACGACCCTGAGGCCTATGATCTTTATGAGGATATCAACGAGACACCCAAGGCCAGATCCAGTCGTACTTCTTCCACTAACCTATCTGTGCCTTCATACCTTAGGACCACTGAGGACCTTCAACTTGTCGATCCTGATCAGTTTGTGTCATCTAAGGACCCCGATGTCGACCTACACCATACCAGATCTATTCCACAACAGTCTTGCAAGAAGGTTCACTTTCAACCTTCTTGATCCTTTGTACATCCACTATGTTGAATATCCATTTTTATTTACCTTCGTCCATCTACTGTTTTTCTCATCCACCCCATTCTTGTGTGCCTTGCTTAGGATACACCTTATCCTAAGTATAGGGTGGGTGGATGAGCTGAGTGTTCATTCCTCGATCCATCACTCTTGTTGTTGCATATACTTAGGGATTCTTTTATTCTTTGATCCTATCCACTGTCTCCCTCCTTGTCTATTCTTAGGGATATCTTACCCTAAGTATAGGGGGAGACAGTATGAGTACGATCTGTCTATTCCCACCCTTGATCCTCTCTACTTTGTGTACAATCTGCTATACATAGGATTATTTGATCCTAAGTATAGGGGGGACGGTCAACTTCCTATTTGTTCATTCATTCCTTATTCATTTATTCTTTAGAACTTTCTTTACTTAGTACGAGTTATGTCTTCTCTTTTTCTCTTTGATCTATGAGGACATAGCTCAAGCTAAGTATACGGGGCGTCGTATGTACTCCGTATGTACTTTAGCCATAACTCGTACTTTCGTATTTTGAATAATAATTATATCTAATAATCTTATTAAAATTCACCAAAAACCTTAATAAAAAGATGTATACTATTCCTCATATTATTTTTATATTTACTGATTAATAAATCAGGAAGAAATGTTTTTTTGCAAAATGTTTGAAAAATAGTTTGAAAATCGTTTTGAAAAATCTTTTGAAAACTATTTGGAAAATGTCTTGTTAAATATTTTAAACCTTGGTAAATTATTTTGTTTGTAAAATTTACTTTAGTTGTGTGAAATAAAAATGTTTGAAAAACTATTTGGAAATGTTTTGAAAATGGTTGCAAAAATATTTTGAAAAATCTATATATATTGTTCGAAAAACCTTTGCAAATGACTTTCAAATGTGTGTAGATGTTTGTAAAATTCTTTGTTAAAATTATTTTGGACTATAGTTTTCAAAATTTTTTAAAACCTTTTTCAAATAAGTTTGAGGAATATATACATCACATTAAAATTCGTTACATATATATATATATATAATTGACCACTTACCCCTTGTAAATTCTTAGAAACCTAATTCATGTAAATATAAGAAACATCTCCGTGTAAATATGTGTACCTAGTTTTAGCCAAACTCTTTTATTTTCAAAAATCCAAAAAATATTTGCAAAAATAAAATACCAAAAACATTTAAAAAAACCTTTTGAAAAAATACAAATAATGCATATGCATCATATTTTCAAAAATCCATAAAAATTTCAAAATCAATGTGAAATTGCATCACAAAAATATTTTCTGCGTTGAACATAGCATTTGCATAGCATTCACATTTTTTGGATTGAGTTTGATAATTGAACAAGTCTAATAATTAACAAGTCTAAGTAAAATCCGAAAATTGGAGCTTGTTTGGACCTTAAGTCTACCTAATTAATAGGAACTTTATAGGAGCTGGAATTGAGGTACTTCAGGTCTAGTTGACTTAATTATTTTAGGATCATGAGACTTGGTTCAATGGAATCTTGACTGCTAAGTGAGAGTATTTCGGAGCACACATATGACTCTTGTTGATAATTATCTAACTTGGATACCTCTACCTTTCACTTGGATCGACTCAGTTGGTGTGGTGAGGGGATTGGACTTGTCGGTATGAGATGCACACAAGTGGAAACATTTGTCCTTCTCTAGGGAGGGAAGTGCACCTCAACCCATCCAGTGATGATGAATTTTTAAGACAAGAGAGTGTGGGTTGCAATAATGCTTCAAAAGAGTAATAGTCTACTGTCTCAAGAGGAAACTCCTTATGTAAATGTTGTATATATTATTTGTAAAAAAAGCAAAAAACAAAAACTTCAAAAAAGTGGACAGTCCTGATTGAAAATAAAATGCCTGTCGGTGTGCATATATTTGTATAGCCAATAAGAAAGCTTGAGCTTCAAAGTCAATTTATGTGAGCCTACACCTGGATGACTTGTCTACACTAGTCTTGCATCCTAGGATAGGTGGCTACACTGGCTACCGTCTGTTCTTCTCTTCACCCCCTACTCTTGAACTGGTTGTCATTTGAACTTAGATGGGAGTACCCCACTCCTCGAGGAAGGAGTTATTGGATTGGGGAATCAATGGGTTATCATGCTGGAGAAAGTCTCTTTGTCATTTCAGTTGGGGAGAGCCACCATCACTTACACTGTATGAGTCAAATTCGTAGTCATAAGGGTTTGCGTATGAGTTGAAGTATTTTGACCTGGCTATTGAGGAGATTTGAGCAAAGTTTTAGGATTCTCGAAGGTTGTTGGATTTCAAATCCGATTCCCACTAAAATTCTGCTCTCACTAAAATTCCAAAGGTCCGACTTAAGATCCAAACTTTGATTTTGTGAAGGCAAGTTTGATAATTAAACTAAATCCATTTTCTTTCTTTTTCTTTTCTTTGTTTTTCTTTTCTGCACTTATTACATACATGTTTGCTAGGGACTAGCAAAGGAAAGTGTGGGGGATGATGAATCTCCATTTCATCATCTTTATATAACATTTTGGCCTTAAAAACCCAAGTAAATGCGTGTAAATACCCTTAATTTAGGTATTTTAACATTCACGCATCTTTGTGTGAATAGTGTATAAAATATGATTTTTAATACCAAAATTATAGAATAAAGAAAAGAAAATAAAATAAATAAAATATTGAAAATATTTTATGACTCTAAATCCTAATACCTTGGCATCTCTATGACTAGGTCGACATGGAATAAAGTAGGGGGAGATAAGGGCCAAGACACAATAAAAAGACCTTTTATTTTATTCATTTTTATTCATTTTTGGGACATATTTTTAGTTCCAATTTTTATACTTAAAATAAAGAAACTATGAACATGAAAGTTGTAGATAATAAAATAAAGAAAAATACAAAGTTTATTTCACACAAAAACAATATACAGATAAAAAGTTATGGTCTTAATAAAATTCCAAAACCCCAACTTCCCAAACCCATATCTCTCAAATAAAAACTCAAAATATATCAAAATCTCCTTTAATTATATATACCTTTTATTAAGCTATTTAATGAAGGTGAATTTCGTATTTTTTGGAGTTACGGTGTGAAAGTTAGGTTTTGGACCTTATTGTATAGTTATATCCACTAAAATATTATTTTATTTATTATTCATTATTTTTATGATTTTATATTTTTATAATTTTGTCAATATTATTTACAATACATGTACATATTAAAAATGTAATAAAAACATCAATAAAACACCAAAATAAATTACCCATAGAAAATACATAGATCAATTGCATGTAATTATACCTATACAATTAATACTTCTATTTATTTCATTGTATACAATATATCACAAAAATAAAATAAAAATATATTGAAGTTTATAAAAATAAGTTATAAATATATAAAATAATAAAATTAAATTAATAAGATCAAAAATACAAAATAAAAATAAAAGCCTAAAATACATAGATGAATATACCTATATATAGCCCCTAAAAATGTATAATTATAAACTTCAAAAAAATAAATAAAAATCATGATAAAATACCTTATAAAATAATAAATAATTTTTATTTTATAACCTAAAATTAAGAAAATCATTGATTAATTTTAATCAAATTTCTAAGTGTTTTTTCCAAGGATTGTTTCTGGATGCTCCACGTGGACCAACCATATTCTCCCGTTCGTTGACCTCGGTCAACTCTCTGATCGAGGTCTGCCTCTTATCAGACCTTGTTTTGTCTCGTCTTCTAGGATTTTTTAATGTCACTCATTACACCATTTCATGTTGCTTCCTTCATCATTTTTCTTCCTCGATCATCGAGCATACACACCAATGCGTTTTTTCGATCTTTGGATCGCTGCAACGCTCGCAACACCTTCGTTATTCGATCCCTACTAGCCACTTTGTACAAACGGCACCTCGATATTCCCTTCACTTTTTGAACCCCATTTGACCTAGCTTAGGTCCTCCTCTCTTGCTCTGGATTGACTCCTGTGACATGGGAGTCTCCAGCAACGACTAGCAAGCTTCGGCGAAGTTTTTAGCTGTCTCCACCATCTTCGGCGGTCGAAGTCACTGTGAGGTTCTTCTTCCTTGACTCCGGCTAAGTGAGGTTTTTTTCTCTCTTTTCTTCTTGCATTTCCCTCTTCGATATTTCCCTAGATCTTTCCCTGCCTTTTATTTTTACATTTCGCACTTAATTCACCCTCGCCCGTAGTTCACCGGAGCTCGCTCCGTCGAACCTCCTTTTTGAACCCCCGCACCATTTGCGCCTTACTCCACCATCTGTAAGGTTGAGGAATTTTTCCCTCGGCCCTCTTAACCTATTCTTGCAAGTACTCGAGCACCACTCGCACTTGGGAGCGATTTTGAGCTCCGCCGGAGGTATTTGGGCTACCCACGCTCCGCCGTCCTCGCGGGTGTATCCCAGTTCCCCTCCGTCTGAGCTTGAAATCCAAATCCAAACTGAGCTTGAAATCAAAGAAACTTACTGAGTTCGAGTCTTCACTAATAGTATATACAAAAATTGTCT
This sequence comes from Ottelia alismoides, assembly GCA_037367405.1. Lineage (NCBI taxonomy): Eukaryota > Viridiplantae > Streptophyta > Magnoliopsida > Alismatales > Hydrocharitaceae > Ottelia > Ottelia alismoides. Next base: position 202,403 of record JAZKJV010000316.1, on the reverse strand, counting down.
TTTCGTATTTTATTTTATTTTATTTCTTCTCTTTCTTACATAATAAAATCCAAAAAATATATTAATATGTAAATATTTATCTTTTTATTTATGCTATTTTTTCCATATTTTTATCTGATTTAAAAATGACAAAAAATATAAAACCCAAAAATCAAGGTATTCTATGTACATGGGATACTCCAAAAATATGACTTTATGCAAATGATCGCTTGGTTTTGGTCTCTTCATGAAAGGTGTAGATCTCATCGAGACGAGCAACTTCATTGAAGACAAATTTTTGATCTGAGGTTGTTTGCTATTTATTCCGGATTTTTCTTTGTATTTATTTTTCGATTTTTGTGGGGCTGACACGTGGCTGCTCCTGGAGCCACCACGTGTCAACCATTTCTGGACGTTTTTAATTCATTTTATTAAAAAACTAATTAAAAAATTAATTAACAAATAAAAATACAATAAAAAATAATAAATTGGTGCAGTGTGGCATCTCTGGGACTGTCTGATCTCGGCCGATCGGACGACCTAGAGATCGCCCTCTTCCTTTGCCCCCTTTCCCAATCTGGAAAGCTCCACCGAATCCGTGATTTCCGTCGCCCGTCCCTGCGTATCTCGCGATCAACCTTTGATCGCCGCCACCAAATCCCATCGCTTCTCGTCCCCTCCATCACGCGATTCACCCGATTCCCGATCAATTGAAATCCCCAACTGATCTCGTCTTCATTGCCCTTCTATCTCCGACCTCTTGCTCCATATCCTATTTAGGCACCACCACCGTGCCCTTTAAACCTCATCTGCCAATTATCGATCAAATCCAAGAACATGAAGATGACAACGCCATTGTACCACCCTACTTCGGCGAGATACAAGGGTAATATCCTCGTTGCATTCCCCGTATCTGCTCGCGACAACCATTGCCCCAGTCTTTTGTCCATTGAGCCATCCCTACTTCCCTACACCACCTTCTACTTCTCCGTGTTTCACCTTCAACTCCGACAATGCAACTTCATCTCCAACAACATCATCTTCACCGCCATCATCAGCCACACCCAACCACCTACGCTTCGACTTCCAATTCCAGAGGATCCATCTCCACGCTCCATCAGGTGCTCCATCGACATCGACTTCATCGCCACGCCAGACACACCCATCCCTGACGTCGGTCGACCATTTTTCAGCCACCGTCGATCGCGTCGTTGGGCCAATCTTGGTCAACTTCACCCTTCCGCTTCATCGTCCTCGACTGCGTCGTCCTGCTTCCCCGATGTCCCTTGGTCGTTTGTCAACCCTCGCCTCCAGTAGCCTCCTTTCTACCGCTCTCCTTCGAAGATCAGAGCCCTATCTCCGCCCTCGTCAGTCCTCAATCAGGCACTTCTAGGAGGCCCCTCTCTCTCTGCTAGAGCATAGCCGGGCAACAGGTCCGAGACCCCCGCCCACTTGCTTGGCACGTGCATTGGGGGGACATCTTGCAAAGATACCCTTGAAGACACTTTCAATTGCGTAGGAGTCCATCACCCAAGGGTCACGTGTGTACTTGGGTTAATTGCAGAACTCCCCCCCAGTTCGCCTATTCACAATCAGGCCCCGCTATTAAGAGGGCACGTGCGACGCACGTGTCCCTCTGACCATTTTGTAGTCTGACCCCCAAGGGTCTCGGTAATTCCATTTATACCCCTACTCTGCATATTTTTATTTTTCTTATTTAGTGTAATTGCAAACAGACCCTTGTATTCCCCCTTTTTTTAGTCACTTTGTTCACTATGATCTACAATTAATTATATACATTATGGCATGCTTGAGACATTTTTGTGGTCCATGGTTAATTATTGATTAATTTTCTTGTGAAAAATGACATGTTTTTCCCATCTTATGCTTCAAATTTCGTAAGTAATAAACCATAACTCTAAAAATCATCAAAAAATCATGGATTGTAATTGAATGTTACATTGTGCCCAAAAGAATTGCGTTTGCATGCATGGTTTGCCCTATAAAAATCATAGTTCATATTTCAATCTTTAATTAGTAATAGGTATTAAATCTAGGATTTTCAAGGTCTAGGATTTTTCTGAGATCAATCACGTAGGATTTTTCATAAATTCATAAAATATTTATTTTGCATCAAAAAATTTAAAAAATACAGTGTATTTATTTAATCATAGTTGTCCCATACACAAGTTTCGTATTTTTCGGATATTATTTGATTGAAAATAAAATTTTAATCCCTAGTTGGCGACACTTGCATTTTGCATTCCAAGTCGCACTAAAAAAACACAAAAAAAATTCCGTCTCGAAAATCGTGCACGAACTTCGATAGACAAATTTCTAGGTTGTTCCTTTACCTCCTTGAGTTCGACCTTGGGAATTGTCCGAGTAAAATAAACATAAAGCCACGTCGAATAAAATTGAATAAAATTTTGTGGTTCTTTCTTGACCGAGTCCCATTGCCCGACAACTACACATTCACCATTAATTTATACGCTCGATAATTCCCCATAATTAACATAGGCAAATCCGGACTCGTCAGATGGCACCGTTACCGGGGAGGCAAACGACTTAGATTTTGTCTAAAAATTTTGTGTTCGATTATCTATATTCGGGTAGTCTGACCCCCGAATTTTCATTGTAAATTTTCCATCTTTTCCATTATTTTTATTATATTTTTGATTAATTTTTGTGTCACTCTCTTACATTCTCTCTTTTATTTTTCTTGCAAGGTACTCGACGTACGTGGAGCAATTTTTGAAAACCGAAGCATATTCACTGACTTCCAAAAAGCTGCATTAAATTTAAGATCGAGTCGAGTTGAAAGAGAGCGTAGAGTCTAGGATTTATTTTTTCTACAATTATAATTTTTTTAATTAAGTGCTCATTTCTAGCTTTGTCTTTTTGGACTCTCCCGTATGTAAAAAAGACCTTGAAGTATTTATATGGTGTGTCATGGACTTTTTCACTCTCCGGTGAGGGTGGGGCCCAACTTGAGTGGCTCGTAGGTTAGACCCACACATACAACTATTAGAGATTTTATAATTTTTTATTGTGCTCATAAAATCTAGGACCACATGGCACATTAATTGAGACACACATTAGATCATTCAATTTAGTCAAATTCAAATTAATTCTTCACGACTAATATAACTTTCTGATAGGTGTGGTTTTTATTGTCTTGCATTCATTTAGAATAATTTTCAATTCTTGTGTTGCATCCCACATGGAGATTGCGAAGAATCACTGTAAGTCATCTATCCGAGCATACATCATTGTTTTCGCATGCATAAGCTTTTACCGAATTTTCCCTCCAATTTTGTCGCATAATTTTAAAAGGAACTTGGGACTAGATGGTAGACATGCATTTGTGATCATCTAGTTTTTCAGTGATCGCCTAATTAAAATTGGGACTGCTAAACAAAATTGACTAAATTAACTCATGAAATCAAGAATTTTTACGGAAGAGCAACTTTGACCTTGGATGCATTTATTTTTCTGAGTGAGAGAGAGAGAGGGACAAAACTTAAGGCTAGAGTCCAACTTCGAATTTTCATATTGACTACCGATTCTATAAAAAGATTAGCTAATTCTCAATGCGGAATACATGTAGCTGGTAAATGGTCTGGATTTCCTTAGCAGAGTGGGTGGTTTAAAGTACACTACGTAAGGCTCCATCCTTAAATAACATGGGTAGTCGTTTTACGGTTCGTACTTACCCAAAGCTAAAAGTAGGTGAAAATAGTCATAAGAATTCAGACCAGTCTTTAAGAAAATTTTCGGTACCTAACAACTCGCTAAAGTTTTTTCCAAGATAGAATTTATCACCAACTAAAATTGAAAAGATAATTGCCGAACTCCTGTGGCTTCAATGTGTGTGTTGGTAAAACTAGGGTTTGTATTGCGTTTGCATTAGTGTGCGTGAACCGATTTTAGAGATCAAAACTGCACACTTGTGCCATCACTCTCCTTGATAAAAATTTCTTCATATGAATATCATGTGCACTTGCACCGAGATCAACCATGTCGATCAATCATAAACCTCCTTCGAAAATTATGCAACTTTTGTCTGAACACCCATTAGATCTGTACTATGAAAATGAATTCATCTCGGTCAAACCTAAATCGTCATCGATTATGTCATCTCATTCAAAAATGATGAGACACTTGTCCTAGTACCCATCAAATCTATTATGAAAATGAATTCGTCTCAATCAAACCCAAAGCCTCAAAACCTCCTCCAACCATACATCATCCAACTTTCACAGAAAACTCCGACCTTCGGATGAATACAACCCACTCTATGAATTCCAATCTATGTTATCCGATCAGTGTCACCACAACATCACATTTTTCACCTCCACCACTTGTGACTGCACATGATCAACTGCCATCTTGGGATGACCCGACTTATGTTAGATTTCTTTCTAGAATCCAATACCATTTGAAGAACAAAACATAGAAACAAATGACTGGCATCAATATCAACCCCAAAAGTTTGTTGGGATAGGTCAACACTATACAAATCCACATCTTTCCTTGACCATAGGGAATAACATGGAAACCTGATCAAACCAGATGGAGAGGCACGCACCTAATGATCAACCATATTGGATTGACCCTAACGATCAAATCCCTATTGATCAACCCGAATACCACTTCTTCGATCGACCTACACATACAGAGGACCAGGCTGATGATATCGACACATATGAACCCTATATGACTCCATTGTTTGGGGATACAATCAATCATGACCATGGAAGTAAACTCTACTCAAACTAACATTGCATACCTGAGTCATGACATGCTGAGTATGAGACCTACAGATTCCCGCAAAATCCTTCCACTGAGCAGACTCCTTCCATAATTTTTGAGGAGAAATTTTCTGAAAATAACGATCATATATTGGTTGTTACAAGAGAATCTTGTCCCAGTTCATACAGGAAAATGGAAGATGAAATAAATGGATATCAAGTAGAAAAACGAAAGAATACTCATGAAACTACACAGAGTGCTCACATGATTGATCTTGAGAATTCTTTGGAGGATAATATTTCAAGGATAAGTAAGAGATATGAATTAATGGAGGAAAAATTTATAAATTTAACTGATCGATTAATTTCATTTTATGTAAACTCAATAATGAATGTGGAGGATGAAATGATTGGTTCTAATGTTGAGAATCATGAGGATATTCAGAAACCCGTAAACTATGATCACCCTAGAGACAATCCTGACAGCGACACCTCTGCCTACTACTCCCCTAGAGATAACTCTGATTCTGACTCTTACTTTGAAAATCAAAATCCCTCATCATTTACGAAACGCACCACTTCATCACACCACACAGAAAATACCAAAAAATTGATATATTCAAAAACACCCCAAAAATTTAAAATCCATAAAAATACATAAAAATTGAAACGGAAGAAGATCTCAAGAATTTGGATCTTGCTGTACGGGTGATGAATCCACGATTCATCATCTCAATATCTTAGCAAAATCCCTGAGAAAATTCTCAAATAAATGTATATAAAATCAATAAATTAACAAAATGACTCTTGTAAATAAAATACACTAATTATTGTATGTTAGATTGTACAAAATAAATTAACAATAAAAAGCCGCAAAAATTAAAGGAGTTTTTCACCTGTAAATAGCCCAAAACTTCATATATTTTTAATAATTTCATTTCAACTCCTTTTTGGCTAATTCTTTCTCTAATTGTTCATAAAAATGTATATAAAAATAAAAAAAATACAAAACAAATTTTAACTCAAATAAATGCTCCTAGATCCCAAAAGGAAAAAGCCGTAAAGACCAACTTCAAAGCCAAATTTCGGCTCCGTATAAACTCCAAATTCACCAAACTCACTTTTAAAGTTCAAGTTAGAAAATTATCTATCCAATGGAAGTGGTTTCATTAAAATCGGAGCTCATTTGCAAAAGTTGGGTTTTGGGACCTAGATGTACATTGTATATTATGTATATATTCATTCTTTCTTTATTTTTATTTTATCTTTGCTAATTACTAAAAATACAAAAGAAATTATGGTTGTGTTGTATTTTGATTATTGTATTTTATTGTATTTTTTTCTTGTAAATATCTCTTATTAAAAAAATACATATTAGAAAAGCAAACAAAAATTGTACATGTTGTATGTATTCCTTTGTAAATTCTCTACTATTTTTCCTTCTTTATATTTTTTGTTGTATTTAAAGTAGCCTATTTTATTTCATTTTATTTTCCTTTATTTATTCATTCTCTACAATAACCACCATTCAACTCCATTCTACCACCAACCTCCATTCAACCCACCATTTTTTAAACCTCCCATTCAACTCCATTAATAATATAACCTCCCACTACTTTAATAACATCTCATTTCATCCTCTTTATATACATCTCATTCTCCTCAATTTGCACTTGATCTATCTTTATGTAAGGAGAGCCTTGTTCCCAGAGTTGAATCGGTGACAGCGACGCAACCGCGGTCGAGCGATGACGGCCCTCTCTCTGATGAGATCCGTTGGCTTCTTGGCCAACATCGCAGTCGCATACGTGCGCTACTCGAGCTCATGACTCGCTGGCGACTCGAGCGAAGACCGTGCTTTTGTGAGCACAACATAGGCGATCGTCTCTATCGTAGGTAATTTTCTATTCATTTTATCATCGTTGTTATTTTCTAATTTTTTTAATCACATCACATTACCATCCATATACTCATTCATTTGTTTATATCTCAATCATCTTTACCACCATCATCTTATCATTTCTTTTTTATTCTCTCATTAAGAAAAAATTTACAAAAAATAAAAAAACTAGTTTTTATCATATGGCTAAAAGATTTTTAAAAAAATAAAAAAATGCAAAAAACCAAACAGCAAAGGCAGCGGTGGGAGCCCCACCGCCGCCGCCCATCTCCACCGCACACCTCCACCGCCTCGCGGGCGGCTTCCAACGTACGCCGCCGCGGTCGCGTGCGCGTAGGCGGCGCCGCCCCTTCCAGTCATCCGCCAACCTACGCTTGGACACCACCGCGACGCCGCCCCGCGCCTCCCCCAGCGGCGCTGCACCGCGCCGCCCCGTGCCTCGGCTACCCCGTCCAACGCAGTGACCCTCGCCGACTGACGAGCGATCCCGCACCCTTAGTTAATTCGAGCAAATTAATGTCCAAACTAATTAGATGTCGTTCGTTGCAGTCGGCTACGAGAGGGCTAATCAAAAACCACTTTAATTAGATTCGAGTTAATTTCAAGCGGCAATTTTTTTTACTTGGTGAAGTCCAAGGTCGATCTCAGGGAGGCAACTGTCTCCTTAGGTAGATTTTAAGCAACTTTTCAAGTGTTGATGTTCGAGGATCAATTTTTTGGGTCTTTTTAATTTTTATGCAGACGTATGCAGACAATGCAGGCCAATTTAATGTGCAATTTAATTAATGTATAAAATTAAGTCCAAAAATAATGAAAATTGGCCAGATAGTTATTTATGATGAAAATGACCTACACTAATTTTTTTGGAATTTTTCGACTCAAAATGAATTTACTGTGAATTAAATAAACAGACAGAGTGACTTTCAGTATTTAATTTTTAATAAATATCAAATCACAATTTTCTCAAGAACTAAAATTATCCTAGGGGGCTCTAATAATCAGGGACCTAGGAAAATTGACAGAACTTAATTCCACCGTGAAATGAATTTATTAAAATTAATTTAAGAAAATCACTAAACAATTTATTTAGGCCTCTATATGCGTGCAAATGCTATGAAATTTTTATGATGTGTTAAAAATGGTGTCCTTAAGCTACTGTGAATTTTTGATAATTTTTGAAGGCACAGATAATTAATTAAAAATCAAAGCATCACTGGGCAAAATATGTCAACAATGCACCAATTAATTCATTGATAATTCAAATAAGCCTACAAAAATCAGACACGTGTACTAATAGACAGAGGACAAAATTTCCAACAACATGCAATTTTTAGAATTTCAAAATGATGAAAAATGCACTCTAGGGACACGTGCAAACACAGGGGTGTAAATGCAATACTGGAAATTAAAATTCCAATAAACAAATATGCTGACAGGGACTAAAATGCAATTACCGATAATATGGTGGACTCTTATGCAATTTCTCCAAGGGACACGTGCTCCTCACGTGGGGTCTGCTTCACAGGGACCTCTTTGTAATTTCAGAAAGCTTCAGGGACGTCTGTGCAATTAACCCAGGCCACACGTGCACCTCACGTGGGCGACCTAGGTTCGGAGGGCGTCGGAGGCTCAGAGCGAGACTCGGGTCCTCTGGAGGCTCGGGCTACGGCTCGGTGCAGCCTCGGGTCGCCCGAGCCTAGGCTTGGAGGCCGAGGCTCGGACTCGTCTACGTGGCGGCCTGAAGGCCCTCGGATCAAGATGGATCCAAGGGATGTCGATGAAGACGCGTGGCGACTGGAGAGCAGTCAGATCTGAGGCACGATTAACGGTCGAGGACGGGCGTCGTCGGGGAACACGTGGCGGGGCGAGGGCCGTTCGATCGGTTGATCAAACGGCTGCTGCTGCTTCGTCTCGAACGGCCCTCCGCCACCTGTGGAGGAGAAGGCTGAGCTCCGGTGAGGCTGGCCTTGCTCCGCCTCGGTCGCTGGGCGTCGATGAAGGGCGTCGTCGGCTCCCGAGTACCTCGGAAGATGCTGGGGCGTACGGCGAAGCTTCCGGTGGCCTCAGGAGCTGTGACGGGGTGCTGAAGCTCGACGTCGATGAAGCTCGAAGGGAGCTCCGGTGAAGCTCCGGCCAATGAAGGAGTGAGGACCTGCAATGAGTTAGGTGTATAGCCGAGGCGTGCAAGTGCTCGTGGAGAAGTGTGGCGTGATCGGCGAGGCCTAAAGTGGAGTGTGGTGGTCCGGCGAGTGAGCTCCAGCCGAATGGCGGAGCTGTTGGTCGGAGGAATGTGAAACGCTTCGTCGGAGTGTGCGGAAGGTACCACGAGGACCGGAGCTCCTTTGCGGAGCTCAGAGGAATGAAAATGGAACGGGAAGCCAACGATAGCCGGAGAATAAATTGCGAGAAATCAAAGAAAAATTATGGAGAAGATCAGAAGGAGGCGGACGGGGTTACCTGGGGAATGGAGCTCGGGTTTGAGCTCCAGGTCTTCGCTCTAGGGATCGGTACGGTCCCGAGCTCGTGCAGCTTTGCGGTGAAGGCTGCGACACGGCGGTGGCGGCCGCGGATCTCGCCGGGGTCGATTCCTTGTCGTCGCTCGAAGACTCACTCAATCGCTGTCACCAAAGGGGTTGTCTGAGCTCGAGGCACCTTCCTGGAGTGGCGGATGGGGGTGAACGGCGCCGGAGGTGGCGTATTTATAAGGAGAAGGAGGTGGTCTGGCTGGTGGAGTGGCGAGGTTGGTGGTAGTCGTGGGGCGAGTATGGTGGAGGTGGTGGAGCTTGAGGGAGCCGGCGAGGGAGAGGGATGAGTGGTTGACGTCATGGGGGGGTCATCGGCCGAAGGAGATGGCTGACGTGTGTCCAAAAAAGGAAAGGGGGCGCCCCTCCCGCAAGGCAAGGGACGTGGGGGAGAGGGGCGCCTGGAGGTAGGAGATGAGGTCTCCACCGTTGGATCTTGTGATCCAACGGTGGAGATTAGAGCGTGATGAGCGGGTAGGATTAGATCTGGGGCGCCAAGATGATGGGTTACGAGGGAGCCACGTGGCGCGTTGTGGCGAAGCGTGAGCGGGCGGTTCAGATGAGAGGGTGGAGTTAATCAGAAGGTTGAGATTTGCTGGCAGAGGGGCGGCTGTGATGGAAAGATCGAAGATCTGATCAGGCGGCGCAGATGCTTCCACGTGGAAGGCTGAAGGCGCGACGCTAAGGGACGGTGGAGATGAAGTGTGGGGCGGATCTGATGGCTGGGAGATGGTCAGGTACGTGGAAAGGCCTGGGCCGTTGGATCTGAAACGAGATCCAACGGCGGAAGGCGCGGGCGGATGAGGCGATGGGCAGCGGGCCGCGTGGCGCAACCAAAGGGCGCCACATGGCCTGCTGTGAATGGCTGGATTAAGAAACACGTGTAGAGAGAAGGAGAAGCCGAATTTGGAAAAATTCAAAACATGAAAGTTGTAGATCTTGATGAGATCTACAAGTTTCATGTTGACCAAAGACGGAGATGAGGTCAACTATGATACATAGATACAAATATACATATATATACATATGTAGTATACAAAATGGCCCAAAGACCCAAGTTTCTCATACAAGCTCCAATTTCAATGAAATTAGTCTCATTTTGAAGGTCTTTTAATATGTAGTATTCTAAGAGTGAGTAGACCTAATTCGGGGTTTGTATGAGGGCTTTATGTGTGTTTTAATGTACAAGGGATCTCAGGCTATTTTGGCTATTTTACAAGGGTGATTTTTGGCATTCTTCCCTATATTATTAAGGAATATATGTATATTATAGAGAAGAGGTTATTTTGGTGACGAGGTATTTTACAAGGGATTTTTGGCTTCTTATTTAAATGCAAATGGGCTGCTAAAATGCATGAATTATGGATGTGTGCATGAATGCTATTTATGCAATTTAAAAGGAAATATGCCTCTATTTTCTCGGGAACACGGCTCTATTTTTGACTTTTGAAGTGATGAATCACAGATTCATCAACCCCCTATACTTAAACCTTGCTCGTCCCCGAGCAACTAAATGAAATGCAAGAGTGAAATGATTTTGGGTTCCAAACCAAAGTCATGAACAAAAGTTGAAAAATGGAGCCTGCCTCGACCTTTGGATTAATCATGTGTCGGAACCTTATCGGGATCTGAGTTTAAGACTTAACAGACTTCAAGTTCCACAAATCTTCTATTCAAGACTCCTCAACTCACCTAATCAGAACAAGTCTACATACACAAACTCTAATGACCATGAATGTTTTCATGCAGTGTAAGTGATAAAATGACTCCCCACCACAGATGTAACAAAGAAACAACCTCCCCCATCATGGTAACTCTAATGCCTCGGTCTAGCAACTCTTTCCTCGAGAAGCGGGGTATTCCCTTCTAAGTTCAAGTTCAACCGGCTCAAGAAGAGGAGGAAGAAGTATAGACTTTTGGAAGCTCAGCCAGTGTAGCTAAGTCTCCCCCTGCAAGTAACATGGTGACCATAAGCTTTTGCTTTTCTTGACTACGTATACTCCGGTGGGGTTATTAAATTTTCAATCCGACCCACCACTTTTTTTGGAGTTCTTTTTGGCATTTTTTTTTCAACATGCCTTTGTACAACATATATACATGGTGCAGCATAGATACAAGAAATTTCCTCTTGAGCCAGTAGACTATCCCTCTTTTGAAGCTTTATTGCAACCCACTGCTTCTGTCTTTAGCCTTCATCACCACTAGTCCAAGTTGAGACGCACTTCCTTCACTAGAAGAAGAAGAGAGGTTCCGCCTAGAAGTACTACCCTCATATGCTACCCCAAGCTAAAGGAAACTGTCTCCTTATCACCTCATCCGTAGAGAGCCATGTGTAAAGTGCTGGTGCACGTCAAGCCATTGTCTCTAAGAGTCATGTGTGTGTTGTTAAGTGCTCTTATTCAGGCTTGTCAAGATGACATATGAACATAGACTTGCAGACTTAAAGAATTAAGTCTCCTGACCTGAAAAATCTTAACTCCAGTTCCTATAAGGTTCCTCTGAAATTAAGTGGATTAAGGTCAAATCATTTCCATCCTCAATATCTACTCACGACTTGGTCCAGAACCCACTAGCTTTTCACTTTGCATAAGTAAAGTATGCAGATGAGATGAGATGTCGTGCTATGAAGATGCAAAACTCTTTTTATTTTTTTATGCAGAGATGATATGCAAGAGTAAATAAGAAGCCTATTTATTATTAGTTATTATATATATATATTTTATATATATATATATTTTATTTTTTTTTCGAATTTTACCCACCCGTAATTGTAAAATATATACAAAAATACGCGAAAGTACGAGCTATGGGTAAAGTATATATGTAATATATACACGCCCTCCTATACTTAGCGTGTGCTATGTCCTCAGAGCACGAAGAGCGAGGAAAAAGACATAGCTCGTGCTAAGCGTAGGAGAGCCAAAAAGTATAGAAGTCGTCTTGCCCCCCTATACTTAGGCTCTGGCAGCCTAAGTGTAGAAGAAGATCAGAAAGGGGGCGGACGAGGAAAAGATGGGAAATGGATGAGTATATACAAGGCGGGCATCGGTCCCCCCTATACTTAGGCTCAGGTCAGCCTAAGTATCGGAAGGAAATGTGTGTGAGGACCAATGTGATCTGGAGGATGTACAGTGAATCGACTCGTGTGACCCCTCCCCCCTATACTTAGGATCTGGTCATCCTAAGTATAGTCCAAGATAATGACTCGATGATGTGGGGATGGGATGGGTTACTAGATTCGTGGTGGTAAAGGATAGGATATACAGGAGAATGATATGTACAGATGAGTCGGTCTGAATCTTTAGAAGATGCTGCTGATGGCTGGAGTTTAGTGCTGCAAGGTCTCATACGCGGCTTGAGGTGTATCTGCTGTATCTGTCTCGCGCATGAATACAATCTCCTCTACATGGACTAACTGTTCATTGGTTTCAACGACGTGCTTCAACAGCTGCCCATTTACTAGGAATGTCGGTGCGTCATCTGCGAGATCCGAGATCTCGACACATCCACTATCATGCACCGTACGGACGACAAATGGTCCCGTCCACTTAGACTTTAACTTGCCTTGGAAAATCTTCAGCCTAGCATTGAACAACCATACCTTCTGTCCAGGAACAAAGGTCTTTCATCTGATATATCTATCATGCCAACGCTTCACCTTGTCCTTGTACACCAAACTGTTGTCGTATGCTCGGTTTCTGACTTCCACAAGTTCATTCAGATCCATGTCTCTTTGTTTCTGACCCATGTGTGTGTTCCAGTTGACCTTCTTTATTGCCCATTCTGATTTGTGCACTAACTCTGCGGGCAAATGGCACGGCTTTCCGAATACCATTCGGAATGGGGAGGTTCCTAACGGTGTCTTGTAAGCCGTCCTATACGCCCAGAGGACTTGATCTAATATCTGAGACCAGTCCTTCCTGTCCGGGCGGACAAGCTTTTGCAATATGGTTTTCACCTCCCTATTCGACACCTCAGCCATACCATTGGTCTGTGGGTGGTAAGGACTCGCGACACGGTGTTCGATGCCGTAGTCCTTTAGGAGTTTCTTCACCTCCCGATTCACAAAATGGCTACCCCCATCTGATATCATCATTTTGGGGATCCCGAACCTAGAGATTATGTTCTCTCTGATGAATTTACAGACAGTCCTGCTGTCTGCGGCTCGGGTAGGGATAGCTTCCACCCATCATTTTGGAGGATATATTCAAACCCGTGGCTGACAGGGAACGGGCCCATGAAATCGATGCCCCAGGCGTCAAAGACATCACAAATGATGACCGGCTGCATTGGCATCTCATCCTTAGAACCAACGGTTCCTCCCATTCTCTGGCAAACTGGGCACGACTTCGCGAAGGCGGTGGCATCGCGAAACAGAGTCGGCCAGTAGAAGCCACACTGAAGTACCTTCCATGCGGTCCTCTTCCCGGAGTGGTGTCCTCCTGCCTCTAAGCTATGGCATAAAGAAAGGACACTCTGGTATTCCTCCTGAGGAATACAACGTCTCCAGACATAATCCGGTCCTTCAAAGAAAAGGATCGGATCCTCCCAATGGTAGTGTCTAGCGTCCGACTTTAATCGGTCGATTTGGCTCTTGGGCCAATCCTCGGGAACTTTCTTGGAGACAAGATAGTTCACGATATTGGCGTACCATGGGAGTGAGTCGATAACAAAAATCGACTCGTCAGGGAAGGAGTCTCGAATCGGGGAAACCTCGGAAGTATTAAGATCTTCGAGACGAGAAAGATGATCGGCTACTACGTTCTTCTTTCCAGGTTTATCACGGATGTCCAAATCAAACTCCTGGATAAGCAAAATCCAACGAAGAAGACACGCCTTCGCGTCCTTCTTCTCCATCAGGTATCGTAGCGCCGTATGGTCTGTGAACACGGTTACCTTGGATCCGATTAAGTGGGATCTGAATTTGTCCAAGGCAAACACTACCGCAAGCATTTCCTTTTCGGTAACTGTATAGTTACGCTGAGCAGAATCAAGCACTTTGATTGCGTAGTGAATTGCAAACGGGACGCCATCTCTTCTTTGTCCCAATACAGCCCCAACAGCATAATCTGAGGCGTCCGTCATGATCTCGAAAGGTAGAGACCAATCTGGGGCTTGTAAGATGGGTGCGTCCATGATCATTCCTTGTAGAAGCTTAAAGGCCTCAAGACATTTGTGATCTACAATAAACTCCGTGTCTTTGCCTAAAAGCTCAGTTAGCGGTCGGGCAATCTTAGAAAAATCCTTGATAAATCTTCGATAAAATCCGACATGCCCGAGGAACGACCGCAACTGTTTTACATTGGTTGGTGGCTGGAGTCGTCTGATCACGTCCACCTTGGCAGGGTCAACCTCCATTCCTCTCTTGGAGATGACATGCCCCAACACTATGCCCTCCGTCACCATGAAGTGACTTTTCTCCCAGGAGAGCACTAGATTGACCTCACAACATCTTTTAAGGACTCGGTCCAGATTCCTAAGGCAGGAATCAAAAGAGTCGCCGTGGACCGAGAAGTCATCCATGAAGACTTCCAGGAATTCGCCGACCATTTCGGCGAATACAACAATCATGCACCTTTGAAAAGTACCTGGAGCATTGCATAGCCCAAAGGGCATGCGCCTGAAAGCATAGGTACCAAAGGGGCATGTAAACGTGGTCTTTTCCTGGTCCTCCGGAGCTATGGCTACTTGATTGTAGCCCGAAAACCCATCAAGGAAGCAGAAGAATTCTTTTCCCGCTAATCTTTCTAAGATATGATCAATGAATGGTAGAGGGAAATGATCCTTCTTCGTCGCGGCATTCAAGCGTCTGTAATCCACACAGACGCGCCACGACGTTGGTATTCTCGTCACGATCTCCTCTCCATCCTCATTGGTGGTCATCTGAATTCTCGACTTTTTCGGGACAACATGGACTGGGGCCACCCACTTAGAGTCGGAGATTGGGTAAATGAAACCCGCGTCGCACCATTTTTCTATCTCTTTTTTCACCACTTCTCGTAAATTTGGATTCAACCGGCGTTGGAATTCACGAGAGGGTTTAGCTTCATTCTCTAAGTAAATATGATGCGAACACAGAGCGGGATTTATCCCATGGAGATCGGAAATGCTCCAGCCTATTGCCTTACGGTTTTTCTCCAGGATCTCTAGCAAGCGAGATTCTTGCTCCTCGGTCAATTGCGAACTGATAATGACCGGAAATTTCTTGCCTTGACCCGCAAGGAAGGCATATTTCAGTGTTGTGGGAAGAGGTTTGAGCTCAGGAATAGTGTGATCATCTAAGAAGTCTGGCTCAATCTGATCTGGTTCGGTGTTGGAAGTGGCTGGATCATGTTCTGTAATAGCTGCCACCAAGCGCGGCTCTGGAGTCGGATCGTCAAAATTTTCCATACAATCGGCAAACGCCTCGTCCGACTCGTCATCCTCATCTTCCGATTGTCCTAAAGATGTAAGGACTGACAGGCCCCACTGGGCCTCTACGTCATCGAAGATGTAGGGCGATGCAGGTTCAGAGCTGTACTCGTTCCTCAGGATCTCGCAGACTGACTCATGCACTGGATCATCTTCAAAGGAGATGGACACATTGATGCTGGCTGGGTTCTGTCTCCATGGCCCAACTACGTCTACATGTTCACAGTCTGTCTCGGTAGAAGAGTACTCGGTGCTGGATTCGGAGTCCGGTCTCTGCCATCTTGTCTGCTTCATCTCCAGTTCCTCATCTCCGCCGGGAGTTTGGAACTGAATCTTCCCAGTCTTATAATCAAATAAGGCCCCCGCAGTTCTGAGGAAGGGCCTACCTAAAATGATCTGGGAATCTCTCCAATTACGAGGGGTTTCCATATCTAGGACAGTAAAGTCCACCATGTATTCTTGCCCCTCGACTCTGATGACAATGTTCCTTAACTCTCCTTGGGACCTCTTAGTGGATTTGTCAGCAAACTGCAGAATAGCTCTAGATTTCCTAAGAGGTCCGAGATTAAGCCGCTCATAGAGGGCTGTGGGCATTAAGTTGATCGAGGAACCATTGTCCAGGAGAGTGCGTGCAAACGCAATGTCATCAACATGACTTACTACATAGTGTGCACCCATGTCTCTTCGTTTCCGAGGAAACGAGTTCTTTATTGCACAAGTCGTGGCTACTGATAGAACGTGTTTCTCAACACGGCTTTTGGTCTTCCTGCTAACCCTAGTAGGTGTGCATCTCACCTTAAGGTATTTTTGGAATGCAGGGGTTATTTCCACGAACTTGTCAAAAGGGATTGTGACCTTGATGTGTTTATTGCAGAATTCAGCCATCTCAGGGTCATCTTTCTGGATTTTTTTGATTTTCTTCTTTCCACCCTTGAGAGCTTGGGGGAAAGGGATTATTAACTCAGGTTCTGAAACTGAAATATTTTCATTAACTGCTGGAACTGAGTTCTTAACAAGACTCTGACTCGGACTTTTACACAGACTCTGACTCGGACTCTGACAAACAGGAAAATGCTTGGGTGAAACCGGTGGTGCTTCTTCCGCTTCTTCTGGATGGTCCTCCTCAGATGGAGGTGCGGGCTCATCGGTATCGTCTGACTCTAAGTGGATGCGGGAATGCTGCTTCGAGGACTCAGATGTCCTCTTCTTCTGCTGGGGATGGTGGTGGGGATGCTCCTCCTCTTCTTCCTCCGAATTCTCCTCAGGTAGATGCTCGGATGTTCCTTCCTTTTGTGTCCGTGCCCGATCAGGTATGGTCACGGTCCTTCCGCTCCTGAGGGACATATGATTAACATTATCGTACGAAAGGATCTCATGTTCAGATAGATAATTATCTGAATAATATACCTGATCTCGAGGTCGGTTCTGGCCCTGGTGTATGCTGTTCGGATTGGCCTGAACTTGTGCGGGAATTGGGGTCCTTGGCGCCATTTGTTGGTCCTGGGCACGAGAAACCCGATTAATGTCGGTTCTCATATCCAAGTAGTCATTCTGTATCTGTTGGACCCTATCAGACAGGGTCTAGATCGCCAAGGTGAGTGACTCCAATTCGGTGGGCTGGGCTTGCTGCGGTGTTGATGCCGTCCTATATTGGCCCTGCTGGCCATGCCAATACTGCTGCTGGTGGGACGGTGCTGGCCCCTGCTGGTAGGTGCGCTGCTGCGGCTGGTACCCATGATCTGGCCTGGACTGGTATCGCGGGACTGTGACGGGCCTGGTCTCTTGGTAGGCTGGGGTGGGGCGGTGTGCCTGATCCTTCCCCATCTCGATTTGCCGGACTAGCGGGTCCCGGCTATACCAAAGCCCATTAATCTCGTATACAGGCGGGGGCTCCTCATATTCCGTTTCCACTGGTGGGGGTGCATGATGGTTCGGCTGGGTATAAGTCTGATCCCAGCTACTCTGAGACCCCGGTGCTTGTTCCTGTACAAGATGGACTCGGTGTACAGGTACAGGTGGTGCAGAAGGGGTGGGTAGCTTAATCTTAGCTACCTTTTCAGAGAGTTCCTCCACTTTCTTGGGAAGGCTTGAAAGAGACTCCATCTCCGCGACTCTCTTGTGGATCTGCTCGACCATGGTAAGCTTGTCGGTGATCATCCCCATGCTGGGGATGAGGTCCTCAGTCAGATCTGCAACAGTCCTTCTAGTTATCTCATTGGATAAGATTGAGGGAGACAACTGATAGGCCCTTGTGGCCTGTGACCTGCCGGTTTCTGCCATCTGCTCTAGGATCTTCCATACAGCATGCTCGTTCTTGTTCAGATAGCTTCCTCCACAGGCGGCACTGACCAACCCCTGCATCTCTGGGGTTAAACCACAGATCAAGGTCTGGACTAAAATCGCCTTTGAAATGCCGTGGCATGGGCATTTTTGTACTAAGTCATTGAACCTGTCCCAAGCCTCATGGAACGGTTCGCTGGCTCCTTGAGCAAAGCTGGCAATCTTTGTTCTCATCTGATTAGTTCTACTGAGAGGGTAGAACTTCTTCAAGAAAAGGTCCTTGAACTGCATCCAAGTAGTACATACCACCCCCAAGTTTTTCAGCCACTGAGCAGCCTTATCACCTAAGGCAAAAGGGGTGGCCTTCAGCCGAATATAATCTTGGCCAATATTGGGATGGCTAAGATTGTTGCACACCAACTCGAAGTCACGGAGGAAAGTGTATGGTTCTTCATTAAGATTTCCGTTGAACTTCGGTAGCAGACTAAGGAAGTGGGGCTTCAGCTCAAATGCCTGGGCGGGAACTGCAGGTGCCAACCAGTTCTGAATCTCGTTCTCCGCCGGGTTATAGGTATCAAACATTGGTCGGTCGATTCCTTCTGCTGCTATGATCTGTCCCATCCGCGCCGTGAGATCTGCATTCCTCTGTTCGGCATCAGCGAGGCGGACAAGAATTTGTTTAATTTGTTCCTCATCTGGTGGAGCTTTTGGCGGCATCTCGTCCTCTAGTTCTGGGATTTGGAAAATAAGATCGGTGTGAGAGGGCAAATCAAGGAAGGGATTACCAAGGCAATGATCTTCCTCGGTAATCTCGGAGGAGATAAAAGGGTTGGTTTGAGAGTAACCACCCTGAGCATGTGGGAACCAGGACTCAAGAGGGTCATGAGTCCTGGGTGGTCCAAGGTGCGCTCGGACCGAGGAAGACGAGTTACTTGGGGGACTCATAGAGAGATCAGTGAATAGTGCGTCGAGATCTCCCCAATCACTCATCTGGATGAGGGAAGAAGATAAAATTTTACTCCTACCTGAAGCAAGCAACAAGAACAATCCAAGACCCTGTGTTCACACTCAACACAGTGAAGGACTCAAAGTTGAGTCCAATTTATCTTGTAGTTTTTTTAAGTGTGATATTCAAGCAAAAATAGCAAGGATTACGCGACCTAGAGGGAAGTCGGCTTAGAGCCGGATGTGTCTTCCCTATTTATCCTGTCGCCGAAGATACCGTCGATCCTCCCTTTCTTTGCTCCTATCCGGAGTGGGGACTCAATGACGTGCCCCTATCTACCTGCACTGAGGCGGAGGCTGACAAAGTTTTTAGGCCTTGTCGCAGAGTACCGCTGGTTCGCCCCTATCTACCTGTGAAGGCGGAGGCTACTTGGTACTTGTCAATGAGTTTAAAAGTATCCCACTCGTGATAATTGCTAAGATCAGTTGGCTCGTGATATGGAAGGCGGGGATTTGGGCTCTGTCTTAAGGTGTTCACACACACTCAAGTACCCTCACTCAGCCTGAATACAAGGTCGGGGATTAATCTCCCGCAAACAATTTTCAGTTTTTATTCTTTTTTTTTGGTCAATACTGTTAGCAGTCCCGATTTTTAAAGTTAAGTTATCACTTTAATTAGTCCACCACAAAGCACGCCTATCGGACAGTCCCAATTTCCTGTTTAATTTAAGTGAGAAAATCAGAGGGGGAAATCGAGAAAAGCCGATGCACGAAAAATCGATGATGCTATGCTGAGTAGAGAATACTTACAGTGATCCCTTCGCTTTTTTTATGCAGGATGCAATACAGAATTGAAAACTTTACTCTACATGCAAATGCAAGCGATGAAAAGCCGCTCCTAGACAGACAGTTCTATTAGCGTGAAGAACAGTTTAGATTTGACTAAGTACTGTGGTCTAGGTGCGTCTTTTAAGTGTATTGTGTGGTCCTATTGATTACGAGCACAAACAAGTCCTAGAGTGGCTCGAGGAGCTGCTAGTGCAAGCTAAGTTACAATTCACCCACACAGCACACGGGACACAGTTTCACTATTTTTACACACGCGAGATCCCAAACGAGAACCGCTGGAAATGATGCAAGAAAAAAAATGTGGAAATGAAATGAGATTACAGGTTCTCTCAAATCACTCAAACAAATTCGAATGCGTGTTCCTCGAAGCGTCTTCGACTCTGGTGTCCCTCGCACAAAAACAAGTTGAGGTCAGATAAAGAACGACACAAAAATACAAAATTTAAAAGACAGAGAAATATTCACAAGAAGAACCGGGGATCAGACTACCCGGGGAAGGAAAATCAAACACTCAAAAATTTGCTAAAAATTATCCTAAGCCGTGCCTCCCCGGCAACGGCGCCATTTTAACGAGCGATCCCGCACCCTTAGTTAATTTGAGCAAATTAATGTCCAAACTAATTAGATGTCGTTCGTTGCAGTCGGCTACGAGAGGGCTAATCAAAAACCACTTTAATTAGATTCCAGTTAATTTCAAGCGGCAATTTTTTTTACTTGGTGAAGTCCAAGGTCGATCTTAGGGAGGCAACTGTCTCCTTAGGTAGATTTTAAGCAACTTTTCAAGTGTTGATGTTCGAGGATCAATTTTTTGGGTCTTTTTAATTTTTATGCAGACGTATGCAGACAATGCAGGCCAATTTAATGTGCAATTTAATTAATGTATCAAATTAAGTCCAAAAATAATGAAAATTGGCCAGATAGTTATTTATGATGAAAATGACCTACACTATTTTTTTTGGAATTTTTCGACTCAAAATGAATTTACTATGAATTAAATAAACAGACAGAGTGACTTTCAGTATTTAATTTTTAATAAATATCAAATCACAATTTTCTCAAGAACTAAAATTATTCTAGGGGGCTCTAATAATCAGGGACCTAGGAAAATTGACAGAACTTAATTCCACTGTGAAATGAATTTATTAAAATTAATTTAAGAAAATCACTAAACAATTTATTTAGGCCTCGATATGCGTGCAAATGCTATGAAATTTTTATGATGTGTTAAAAATGGTGTCCTTAAGCTACTGTGAATTTTTGATAATTTTTGAAGGCACAGATAATTAATTAAAAATCAAAAGGCATCACTGGGCAAAATATGTCAACAATGCACCAATTAATTCATTGATAATTCAAATAAGCCTACAAAAATCAGACACGTGTACTAATAGACAGAGGACAAAATTTCCAACAACATGCAATTTTTAGAATTTCAAAATGATGAAAAATGCACTCTAGGGACACGTGCAAACACAGGGGTGTAAATGCAATACTGGAAATTAAAATTCCAATAAACAAATATGCTGACAGGGACTAAAATGCAATTACCGATAATATGGTGGACTCTTATGCAATTTCTCCAAGGGACACGTGCTCCTCACGTGGGGTCTGCTTCACAGGGACCTCTTTGTAATTTCAGAAAGCTTCAGGGGCGTCTGTGCAATTAACCCAGGCCACACGTGCACCTCACGTGGGCGACCTAGGTTCGGAGGGCGTCGGAGGCTCGGAGCGAGACTCGGGTCCTCTGGAGGCTCGGGCTACGGCTCGGTGCAGCCTCGGGTCGCCCGAGCCTAGGCTTGGAGGCCGAGGCTCGGACTCGTCTACGTGGCGGCCTGAAGGCCCTCGGATCAAGATGGATCCAAGGGATGTCGATGAAGACGCGTGGCGACTGGAGAGCAGTCAGATCTGAGGCGCGATTAACGGTCGAGGACGGGCGTCGTCGAGGAACACGTGGCATGGCGAGGGCCGTTCGATCGGTTGATCAAACGGTTGCTGCTGCTTCGTCTCGAACGGCCCTCCGCCACCTGCGAAGGAGAAGGCTGAGCTCCGGTGAGGCTGGCCTTGCTCCGCCTCGGTCGCTGGGCGTCGATGAAGGGCGTCGTCGGCTCCCGAGTACCTCGGAAGATGCGGGGGCGTACGGCGAAGCTTCCGGTGGCCTCAGGAGCTGTGACGGGGTGCTGAAGCTCGACGTCGATGAAGCTCGAAGGGAGCTCCGGTGAAGCTCCGGCCAATGAAGGAGTGAGGACCTGCAATGAGTTAGGTGTATAGCCGAGGCGTGCAAGTGCTCGTGGAGAAGTGTGGCGTGATCGGCGAGGCCTAAAGTGGAGTGTGGTGGTCCGGCGAGTGAGCTCCAGCCGAATGGCGGAGCTGTTGGTCGGAGGAATGTGAAACGCTTCGTCGGAGTGTGCGGAAGGTACCACGAGGACCGGAGCTCCTTCGCGGAGCTCGGAGGAATGAAAATGGAACGGGAAGCCAACGATAGACGGAGAATAAATTGCGAGATATCAAAGAAAAATTATGGAGAAGATCAGAAGGAGGCGGACGGGGTTACCTGGGGAATGGAGCTCGGGTTTGAGCTCCAGGTCTTCGCTCTAGGGATCGGTACGGTCCCGAGCTCGTGCAGCTTCGCGGTGAAGGCTGCGACACGGCGGTGGCGGCCGTGGATCTCGCCGGGGTCGATTCCTTGTCGTCGCTCGAAGACTCACTCAATCGCTGTCACCAAAGGGGTTGTCTGAGCTCGAGGCACCTTCCTGGAGTGGCGGATGGGGGTGAACGGCGCCGTAGGTGGCGTATTTATAAGGAGAAGGAGGTGGTCTGGCTGGTGGAGTGGCGAGGTTGGTGGTAGTCGTGGGGCGAGTATGGTGGAGGTGGTGGAGCTTGAGGGAGCCGGCGAGGGAGAGGGATGAGTGGTTGACGTCATGGGGGGTCATCGGCCGAAGGAGATGGCTGACGTGTGTCCAAAAAAGGAAAGGGGGCGCCCCTCCCACAAGGCAAGGGACGTGGGGGAGAGGGGCGCCTGGAGGTAGGAGACGAGGTCTCCACCGTTGGATCTTGTGATCCAACGGTGGAGATCAGAGCGTGATGAGCGGGTAGGATTAGATCTGGGGCGCCAAGATGATGGGTTACGAGGGAGCCACGTGGCGCGTTGTGGCGAAGCATGAGCGGGCGGTTCAGATGAGAGGGTGGAGTTAATCAGAAGGTTGAGATTTGCTGGCAGAGGGGCGGCTGTGATGGAAAGATCGGAGATCTGATCAGGCGGCGCAGATGCTTCCACGTGGAAGGCTGAAGGCGCGACGCTAAGGGACGGTGGAGATGAAGTGTGGGGCGGATCTGATGGCTGGGAGATGGTCAGGTACGTGGAAAGGCCTGGGCCGTTGGATCTGAAACGAGATCCAACGGCGGAAGGCGCGGGCGGATGAGGCGATGGGCAGCGGGCCGCGTGGCGCAACCAAAGGGCGCCACATGGCCTGCTGTGAATGGCTGGATTAAGAAACACGTGTAGAGAGAAGGAGAAGCCGAATTTGGAAAAATTCAAAACATGAAAGTTGTAGATCTTGATGAGATCTACAAGTTTCATGTTGACCAAAGACGGAGATGAGGTCAACTATGATACATAGATACAAATATACATATATATACATATGTAGTATACAAAATGGCCCAAAGACCCAAGTTTCTCATACAAGCTCCAATTTCAATGAAATTAGTCTCATTTTGAAGGTCTTTTAATATGTAGTATTCTAAGAGTGAGTAGACCTAATTCGGGGTTTGTATGAGGGCTTTATGTGTGTTTTAATGTACAAGGGATCTCAGGCTATTTTGGCTATTTTACAAGGGTGATTTTTGGCATTCTTCCCTATATTATTAAGGAATATATGTATATTATAGAGAAGAGGTTATTTTGGTGATGAGGTATTTTACAAGGGATTTTTGGCTTCTTATTTAAATGCAAATGGGCTGCTAAAATGCATGAATTATGGATGTGTGCATGAATGCTATTTATGCAATTTAAAAGGAAATATGCCTCTATTTTCTCGGGAACACGGCTCTATTTTTGACTTTTGAAGTGATAAATCACAGATTCATCACCGACCTCGCCCTTTCTCCTCACGGTCTTGCACGGCCGCACGCACCGCCGCCGTCTCTTCCCCCTTTTGGGTTCCGCCCCAATCCGCCTGGAGAAGAAGGTCTAAATTTTCGTTTTTTTTATTTTTATGTAAAAATTACATTTCTTTTATTTATATTTTATGTAATTACAAATAGGTCCTTGCATATAGTTGTTTGTTTATTTTGCTTACGGAATTTGCACAGAGATCCCTATATTTGACTCTTAATTTGGATACCTGTATTGCATCATTTTATTCAATGAAAAATGTCTTGATGTTGAGAAACTAATTCCCTACCATGTGGATATTTAATTATATTTTCTGATATTTGGGTAATTAATTAAAAATATTTAACTGAAATTCTGCATATTTTACCCAATCAGTGATCTTAAATTGATAATAGACATGATGCCTTAAAAAGTGCTTAATTACTGTCCAAATTTCATCCAAAGTAGAGTTGTCTTGTGCCTGAAATAAATTGTAGAGTGATTTTTGTAATTGATTTTTAACTAAATCCACATGCATCTTTTTCGTAAAATTTCAACTCTCTTGAATTGAGCATCTAAATATATTTTTGAGATAATTCACACTCTGATTAATTTATAATTATGGATTTATTAGGAATTAATTACTCATTGTCACTCTATTTTCACTAAAAAATTCATAAAAAATCATAATATGCTAAAAATTTTCAAAAAAAATATTGCAATCTCATTTCGTCATGTTTTTCTTCCAATAAATTTTTCATAATTTTTGTTTACTATTTGCGTGAAAAATTGCGAAAAAACCTATAAAAAGTGGACATTTTTCATTGTTGCATTTTAACCCTGAAAATTCCAAAAAATATATGTTGCATTCATCATTGGATTAAGTTTACTGGAAAAATATATTTTGGCTAAATTGGATTAATTTCGTATTAAATTTAATTTGGCTAAGTTGTATGCTTTTTTCATTAACTTAATCCACCTGCATTTGCATTCTCATTTCATTTTGCATTGAAAATGAATAAAAAAACGACAGTGGAAACCTAGATCTAAAGTTTCGAATTAAACGCAAATTGTTCCTTTGCCTCCCTGTGTTCGACCCCGGACTTGCCCGGGATATAAATTAAGCCGAGACACTCTTCATAGAGATCTTCTCTCTATTTTGACCGAATCGCTAAGTACACGTACTACAATGTGACCGAATTAATTATTGTATTTAGCGACTCGTCACCGGGAAGCACTAGAGAAAAAATTGATTTTTAAACTTCCCTTGATATAAGCCATTGAACACTTTTCTAATCTAAAAGGATTTGTAATGAACAAATTAATGATGAAAAAGTCGGGCAAGATAAGAACAAAGACTGAAAGACAAATCTTTTCAATGGACATCTCCTTGGTGTTGAAGAGAAAAACCAAAAGCCATATAGTGAAGCGGTTTCCCAGATTTGACTGTGGAATCAAAGACACAATATCTACCTATGCTTAAATCGATGATGACTCATCAATCAATATCCTCCCGAGCTCTGTATTTGACAAGCTCAAACTCAGACCTATCAGGAAGATAAAAGATATCATTCAACTGACTGGATCTATAAAGCGGTTGAGAGGAATAATTTTAGTCATCATTACATTCCATGGTGCTCCACTCAAAATAGACTTCACGATAATTCATATTGAGCATCAAGTATAATTCAGTCAGTCTCCAATCATTCTCAGAAAGCCATTCTTGGCATTGGCTAAATCAATTATTGAGTGTGAGACTTGGGAAATCAATTTTACACCATTGGGAGCACTTCGATCTCAACAAGTCTTTGAGGAACTACGAATTTCAGAGGCAACCCATGAAGCCCTCGGCAGACATAACCACCAAATGGTAGAAGAGCCCTTCCCTGTTGCTGTGCCTGAGATAACGACTGTTGATGAGACTATTAGTTTAGAGACCCTCCCCACTGTTCCATTTCTCGCTGCTCTCACCAGGGAAAATTGAATATATTACTCATATGATCCTGAGACATATGCATGGGTGCACCCTGAGTCGGCTGAAACCTTTTCTGACTACCTTGATCAAATCTACCCGATACAGGACTGCTCCAACATCAAGTAATTTGAGAATGAACATGCAGAGACTCTCCCTATTATTCCATTTCCCCTTATTCTGGAAAAGTGTCTCTTATATTATCCTGAGACTTATACATGGGCTCATCCTAAGTCAACCTTCTCTGACTACCATGACCAAATCAATCCAACTCAAGAGTGCACTAACATTAAGAGAACTAAGAACAAATACGCGGGGAAAAGCACCGACTAAGGAGAAAAATTTTAATGATTATTCATTTGGAGACTCAAGTATCAATACCTCACTCCCAAGACCCACACCTTCACGAAACAAAATGGTTGCTTCTTCGTCTAAAGATAAAGTCACCTTCTACCTTCTGGAAGAGGAACTATTTGATGATTCCTCATCATGTCTGGAACGTGTAATCTACATGAGTGAGGTCTGTTCGACAGTTTTAAAGCTCTATCTTCGCAAGAATTCAAATTTCGATTCTTGTTGGACAGATCCTGTTCCTCACTAGTATTCATCCAAAGTTGATTCTCCTGCTCTCATTAAATATACTGGAATAATTTCTTATGAGATGACTGAGACTATTGCTTCAGAGTATTCATCATCCGAGGACGAATCGCTTGATCCCAAAAAGGAACAATTCTGAGAAAACAACTGAAGCAAATAAAGAACAAGAATATCCAGAGTGTCTCCACTTTCAAATATTATTCCTCTGAGGATAACCCCAATGATGGTTATATTTCATCTGATTCATACACTTCATCTACTCTCCAGCATGATTTCTCTGAGGATAACACTCATAATGGTTGGAAATCATATGCTTCATCTCCTTCTTATCATTACAATTTCCCACCATTGGATCACAAAAAGATAGGTCTTAATTATCGGCTACCCACCCTCCCTCCTGACCACAACGGTCTCCTTGTACATCTTCTTCCTCTACTTAATCCAAGGCCTAAGTATGGGGAGGACCGATGCCATATGTATATACCATTATCCTCATCAAACTCCTTCTCTCTATCACCCCATTTCCACCCTTCTTCTGTACTTTGGTTGACCAGAGCCTAAGTATAAGGGGAACTGATTCCGACCTGTATATACTCTCCTCATTCATATCTCCTTACCACTCAGTTCGCTCTTCTTCTATACTTAGATTGTCCACATCCTAAGTATAGGGGGCGGGATGACTACTCTTATTTATAATTCTTGTTCACTCTTCTTTTCGCTTATTGTGCTCTAAGAACATATCACTCGCTAAGTATAGGGGGTGTATATATACTATGTATATATTTTACCCATAGCTCGTACTTTTGCGTAAGTCTATATGTATTTACGAGGTGGGTAACTAACTTCAGAAAAACCAAAAAACTAAAAAAACAAAAACATTTACTAATACTGACTGTGTCCAACCAATTTTTTTTTTGAAAAATGGCTTCTTATTCATTTTTCATAAAAAACTAAAAAACAAACAAATCCTTGCATGAAAAAAAGTCAAAAAAGTTTGTGTCAGCATTTCACGCATCTACACTTCATACAACATTACATGCATTTGCATTTGTGAAAAGCACTTGGGTTCTGAAACGAGTTATGAGAAGAAACTGAGAGTAGTCCAAACTTGACCTTATTCCACCTAATTTTCAGAGGAACTTCACCGAAAAATAGGATTTTAAAATCTTCATGTCTATGACTTAATTCTTTGAGTTTCACATGACAATGTGCAGCGTTTGACTCTTAGAGGCTGAATTGGTCTCTTCATTCTGGGTACGACTCTGGAATAGGGAATTGATTTGTACCCTTGCACTTTGCACTTAGTTCAACTCAGACGGGGTGTTGGAAGACTGTGCGAGTTTCTTTTATTGTAGTGTGGACATCTAAAGACCAGAGTACGAGTTGAAATAAAGCTTCAGAAAAGGGATAGACAGTTGGGCACAATTTTTTCTAAGACCTCAAAAATTGTACGCAAAAATATTCTATATCTGTAGGGGCACAACAAGATACATGCAAGAGAAACCAAAAATTCAAAAAAAAAGAAGCCTACTATTTGACCAAAAGGTCCAAGATTCAAGTCAACCTGCACATCTTGGCGGGGACTCCGCTACACTGTTGTTGAAGACGATTTTTCACGGGTCTAAAGTAATCCACACAAGGCGGGATCACAATATCGTTGAGGCTACCCTCAAGAAATCAGATCTTTGAACAACAATTAACCCTCAACAAAGATCAAACAATGAAAAGCGGTGCGGAGATAAAATTTATTATAACTCTACAAGAAAGATGTGGATAGGTGCACGTATGTGTAGAGTGTTGAACAGAGGGAACAAGCATGATAGATCGGGAAAATCAAGCAAAAAAGTGAGTGTGATCAAGTGTCTATAAGTGTGCTATCTTCTTGTGGGTTTTTAATTTTATATACTTTTTTACTTAATTTTTAATATTATATTTTTATAATTTTGATTTTTAATTTCTGATTTTGTATTTTCTTTTTATATTTTGTATATTGTATTTTCTTTTTCTTTTAATAAAAGATAATATATAGAAGGAATATATACATTAGAGATAAGAGAGAGATAAAAATAGGGAAAAATACTCAAAATACAGGAAATAAAATATTTTTGTGCTTTTTATATTTTTCTAATATTTTTGTGATTTTTATAGATTTTCCCTAATTGTTTTTGGTATTTTTAAGGGCAAAAATATTGAAAACAGTGAACAAAATAAAAGGCTGAAACTAAAATGGGGATGAAAAATATCAAAAAGCAACCAAAATTCTCCAAATTAATTTTATTTTAAAGATAATAAGATAAATAACCTCAGGAAATATAAGTTATATTTTTAGGATTTTCTAGGATTTTTATGATGTTTTTAAGCATTTTGCTATTTTTAGGAGTTTTCTCTGGTATTTTTAGTGATTTTTGGTCTGAAGGTAAAAGACACATAAACACGCAAAATATACTTTTTTTAGAATTTTCTCAAAACCTTTTATAATTTTTATGTATTTTCTAATGCAAACAGTGAAGAAAATGCATGTTTTTTAATTTTTATAAATAATAAAATGCAACAAAATGTGAAATAAAAATAGGGCATGAGAACAATGCAACAGGAGCTTAACCTTATTTTTAGGGAATTTGGCAAATTTTATAGATGCACGAAATGAATGCAAACAACAAAGAGAAACTACACTACTAGTAGGAGCTTTTATGTAAATATGACAGAGTACAGGGGGCAACTTGTAATTTTTCCAGCAAATTAGAAGGCAATAAAATGATCTCAGGACTAAATACAAATAGCCAAAAACCATGGCCAATCCTACAAAATGACCAAGCCTGCACGTGACAGCCACGTACCTGGAAGGGACGAATATGATAATGAAAGTCTAGGGACTATTATGCAAAAGTAACAAAAATGTTACTATAGAATATAAATGTTCGTGGACCAAAGACAAATAAATAAACAACTGAGGGCCTGTACGTAAATCGCCACCTCACGTGCACAAGTTGCGTGAGTTGACGTGGCCAGAGGCAGAAGTGCAATAAATGAAACTGCAGGGGTTCAGTTGCAAAAGTTACAAAATTATAAACCTGCAGATGAAAGTTTAAATACTCTTTATTAAATACAAAAATAGCTGGGGTAATAGTTGCAAAATACCCAAGCTAAGGGCGCGATCCGACGGCTGATAGCAACCCACTTGCTATGTGTCAAGCTCTCGCACCGCGATACCCCTTCGCTTCAGACGACCAGGATTAGATCTCGATGGAAGATCGGACGGTTGGGGTGACGTGAGAACTGATGGCTGCTGAAGCTCAAGACGAACATGCCTTGATCCAACGGTAGGAAGAGGCGATCAAAGAACAGGGAGGAAAGATCGTCGCTGCGAGCTTCCTCCGATGATGGCGCCCTCCTCCGGTGTGAGATGGAGCTCCAAAATGGCCAGATCTTCTCATGCAGATGTCCTCGATACGCTGGGAGCTCCAAAAATGCTCGACGAGATCCGGAGGTGGCACACGAGGTCGGCGGGGCTTGTGGGCTCCAGGAACCACGGCGACCTCCCAAAATGAACTCCAGGTGCACTGGGGTCTCGTTGACCTGCAAGAAGGGTTAAGGAGGTCAAGGGAAAAGTGCCTCGACCCTCCTGACTGGGGGATGCGACGGAAATAACGAAAGTGGGTGCTCGCCGGAGCAAGCTCCGACGAGGTGGAGGAGACAATGATACGACGAGTAAAATACGAAGAGAAAACAAGGGGTTGATCCTAAGACTACGACTAACCTAAATATGCAAAGAAAACAAGATAAAATGCAAACCTCGAGCCAGAAAAGGCAAGATATAACCTCATAGCGGTGCGCCGGAGATGGGGGTGGAGACGCCTTCACAGCCGCCTAACCTCGTCTCTGGAGAGCTGCAGGACCTCCTGTCACGAGCTCCAGTCCAGAGATCGCCCAAGAGAGGAAAACACGGTCAAGAAAGGTTCAAAGGAGGAAGTGGAACACGGGGGTGGTTTTGAACATGGCGTGACTGGGTGAGAAGAACGAGGAAAAGCGGGCAAACGAAGACGATCTTGGAAGATCAAACTGGCCGGCGTGAATCACGGACAAACAAGGAGAAAAATCCAAAAAGGCCTCAACGCATGAGGAGGAAAGATGCGAGCCCCAAAAAATCATGAAGATGGGTCAAAACCCATCTCTAATACAGAAGCAGGGGGCGGGTCAGAGAGTTGACCCGCGATCAACTCTCAGACCCTCCTGGTTGGTCCACGTTGACCAACCAAGAAAAACCCTACAAAAAAGATTTGTTAATTCAATTTAAAATATCAAACGATTTTATTAATTTTCTGTAATTAAATAAAAAAAGTTTATTATTTTCTATATTATTTTATTACGATTTTTATTTATTTTTTTAAAATTAAAAATTACAAGTTTCCTTTTATAGGCTATATATGTATCTTTGTCTATATATTTTAATATTTTATTTTCATTTTCTATTTTTAATTTTATTAATTCTATTTATTATTTTGTAAATTCATAAAGTATTTTATGCACTTAAATATATTTTTATTTTTTTTGAAGTGTTTTTTACACTTAATAAATTAGGAGTATTAATTATACATATATACTTTAGGTATTATACCTATGTTTTATATACATGTATTTACTTTTTGTGTTTTCTTCGTGTTTTTATTCTTATTTCAATATACATATAGATAATAAATATTATTTACATAATTTTAAAAAATAAAATTGTAAAAATAATGAATAATAAATAAAATGAATATTTTAATCTGTACAAGTATACAATAGGGGTCGAAAACTCAACTTTCAAACCATAGCTCTGCAAAATACGAAACCACCTTTGTTAAATAGCTTATTTAAAATTATATACAATTAAAGGTAATT
Organism: Ottelia alismoides; assembly: GCA_037367405.1. Classification (NCBI taxonomy): domain Eukaryota; kingdom Viridiplantae; phylum Streptophyta; class Magnoliopsida; order Alismatales; family Hydrocharitaceae; genus Ottelia; species Ottelia alismoides. Next base: position 171,220 of record JAZKJV010000316.1, on the reverse strand, counting down.
TTGATGCGTTTCAAGTTTTTATTTGAGAGATACCTATATGGAAAGTTGGGATTCTGGAATCTTATTCAGATCATAACTTTGTATCTGTACATTATTTTTGTATGAAATCAATTTTGTATTTTTCTTTGTTTAATTATCTACTACTTTCATGTAAAGGTTTCTTTATTTGAAGTATAAAAAGTGGAACTAAAAATAGGTCCCAAAAGGAATAAAGAATGAATTAAATAAGAGGGTATATTATTGTATTTTGGCCTTTTATCTCCCCCTACTTTATTCCTTGTTGACCTAGTCATCGAGATGCCTAGGTCTTGGGGTTTCGGGTCATAAAATATTTGAAATATTTTATTCTTTTTATTTTCTTTTCTTTATTTTATAATTTTGGCTTTAAAAACCGCATTTTATACAATATTTACACAATAATGCATGGATGATAAAATACATGAATTAACGCTATTTACACGCATTTACTAGGGTTTTTAAGGCCAAAATGATAGAATAAAGATGATGACACGTAGATTCATCATCCCTCTATACTTGCCTTTGCTAGTCCGTAGCAAACACTTATGCAATAAGTGCAGAAAAGAAAAACAAAGAAAAGAAAACGAAGAAAATTGGATTAAGTTTATTTATCAAACTTGTCTTCACAAAATCAAAGTTTGGAGCTAAAGTCAGTGGAATTTTAGTGCGGGCAGAACCTTAATGAGAACCAGATTTGAAATCCAACAGCCCCCGAGAATCCCAAAACTCTGCTCAAGTCTCCTCAATAGCCAGGTCAGAAATATTTCAACTCATACACAAGCCCTTATGACTATGAATCTGACCCGTATAGTGTAAGTAAGGGTGGCTCTCCCCAACTGAATTGACAAGAGACTGGCTTCTCCAATATGACAACCCAATGATTCCCCAATCCAAGAACTCATTCCTCGAGGAGCGGGGTATTCCCTCAAGTGGCAACCAACTCAAGAGGAGGGGGTGAAGAGAAGAATGAACAGTAGCCAGTGTATCTACCTATCCTAGGATGCAAGACTAGTGTAGTCAAGTCATCTAGCTGCAGGCTTACATGACTTGACTTTGAAGCTCAAGCTTGCTTATTGACTATACACATATGTACACTCTGGCAGGCATTTTTATTTTTGTGCAGGCCTGCCCAATTTTTTTTGAATTTTTTGATTTTAGCATTTTTTTTGAAACGCTATATACAACAGCATTTATATAGGGAGTTTTTCCTCTTGAGCCACTAGACTATCCCTCTTTTGAAGCTTTATTGCAACCCACCATCTCCTGTCCTAAAAACTCATCATCACCAGATGGGTTGGGGTGCACTTCCCTCCCTAGAGGAGGACAAATGTTTCCACATATGTGCATCTTATACCGGCAAATCCAACCCCCTCACCACTCCAACTGAGTTGAGCTAAGTGAAAGGTGCAAGTGTCCAAGTGAGGTCATTATCAATAAGAATCGTGTGTGTGCTCTGAAATACTCTACTTAGGCAGTCAAGAATTCATTGAACCAAGTCTTGTGATCCTCAAAGAATTAAGTCAACTAGACCTGAAGTACCTCAATTCCAACTCCTATAAGGTTCCTGTTAATTAGGTAGATTTAAGGTCCAAACAAGCTCCAACCTTAGGATTTTACTTGGACTCGTTCAATTATCAGACTCACTCCGAAAAATGTGAATGCTATGCAAATGCTATGCAAAAAATATTTTTGTGATGAAATTTTCAAAGATTTTAAACTTTTATGGGTTTTTGAAAAGATGATGCATATGCATTTTCTAGATTTTCAAAAAGGTATTTCAAATGTTTTCGGATTTTAAATTTTGCAAATGTTTTTGGGATTTTTGAAAACAAAAAGGTTTTAGCTAAAGATTAGGTACACATATTTACACGGGGATGCATCTTGTATTTACAAGAAGTGGATTTTAAGAAGAATTTACAAGGGTACGTAGTTGATTTTATAAGTATATACATAGAGAATTTTAGATGAGATGCATGTATTACTCAAACTTATTAGACAAGTTTTTTTCAAACAATTTTGGAAACTATAGTCCAAAATAATTTTTATAAAGAATTTTACAAACATGTACACACATTTGAAAATTATTTTGCAAAGGTTTCCCAAACTGTATATATAGATTTTTCAAATATTTTTGCAACTATTTTTCAAACCATTTGCAAATCTTTTTTCCAACTTTTTATTTCACACAAAGAAAAAAATTTACAAACAAAATGATTTTACAAAGGTTGAAAACATGTAACAAAACAATTTCCAAATAGTTCTCAAAAGATTTTTCAAAGGGATTTTCAAACTATTTTTCAAACATTTTGCAAAAAATATTTTTACCTGATTTGTTTAATCAGTATATACAAACAGAAGTTGAGGAAGGATCACATCTTTTTATTAAGGTTTTCAATGAATTTTAATAGTGTAATTAGCCATATTTATTAAGAAAATATGAAAGTACGAGGTATGGTTAAAGTATATACGTAGTATATACGACCCCCTATACTTAGCTTGAGCTATGTCCTCATATATCAGAGAGAAAAGAGAAGGCATAACTCATACTGAGTATAGAAAAATCTAAAGAATATGTAACGAATAAATGAATGAACAAATGAGAAGTTGACTGTCCCCCCTGTACTTAGGATCAAATAATCCTATGTATAGCAGAATGTACACAAATCAGGGAGGGTCAAGGGTGGGAATGAACACATCGTACTCAGACTGTCTCCCCCTATACTTAGGGTAAGATATCCCTAAGTATAGATAAGAAGAGGAGACAGTGGAGAGGATCAAAGAATAGAAGATCTCGAGGTGCAAATCCCTTATACTTAGGACAAAGTACGTCCTAAGTATTGAAGACTGATAAAAAGGGGTGACACCTTTTCGGTAGATAAGGAAGATAGAAGATGAAAAGAAGAAAAGATATCAAAAGATGGAATAAGATAGAGAAGGATGTACGCATTACTCCCCTATACTTAGGGTAAAAGAAGCCCTAAGTATAGACAACAATAGGAGAGATGAGACAGAACGATGAATGAACACTCAACTCGTTCACCCCCCTATACTCAGGACAAAGTACGTCCTAAGCAAGGCAAACACGAGAATGGGTAGATGAGCAATACGGTGGAGAGAACAGAGGTGAACAAAAGAGACTGTACAACAAATATGGATATACAAAGGATCAAGAAGGTCAAAAGCAAACCTTCTTGCGAGACCGCTGAGGAATGGATCTAGTGTGGTGCAGGTCGACATCAGGGTCCTCAGATGACACTAACCAAACAAAGTCGAAAGGGTGTAGGTCCTCAGTGGCCCTAGGGTGTGAAGGCATAGACGAGTGAGTGGAAGAAGTGTGGTCAGTTCTGGCCTTGGGAGTCTCGCTGATATCAAAATGGAATGGGACGAACTCACCCTCATCAAGAGAAGTGTAATCTGTGTCATCCTACGAGGTCTCGTCCAGGTCAAAACCAAAAGAAACGAACTCATCAGTGGAAGTAGTCGAACTCTGTCCGTTCTCAACAATCTCAACTGGATCATCTTTCTCATTAAAAGGACCGAATTCCTGAATAAAAGCAACCAAATCAAATTCGACCTTTGTCTGATCTGAATCTAAGTGAATAGGAACAGACCCATTAGTGGAAATAGTCAAATCATGTCCGTCCTGTCTAATCTCTGAATATTCCCTCCGCTCAATGGTATCAATCGTGTAAATCCCGCAGATGCCATCAATACAACGCCAACCATAGGAAGCAGAAACTCCAAGGTCTATGCTTTCTGAGCCTTCCTCCTTGGAGAGGAATTCTCGAGTCTCATCATCAGTCATAAAGAAAGTCTCTATGATATCCTCATATAGATCATAGTCCTCGGGGTTAGCCAAGATAGGTGAAGGTGCATCAGGTGCAAGTTTCCGGTCAGTAGTTTGTGTGGTGATCAACACTTCGCTTTTGTCAAAAGGACGAAAGCGAATCACTCCTGATCCATAATCAATAATGACCCTCGCTGAGGCGAGGAATGGGCATCCCAGGATGATTGGAGAGTGCTCCCCAGTAGAGGTCTCCATGGGCAATACGACAAAATCATTGTTGTAGTTCGTGCCCTAAATCGAAATGACGACGTTTTCAAGGATACCCTTATGCCTCTTGATAGATCCATCAGCAAACTTTACGATTATCCTGGTTTTCTTGAGAGGACCTAAGTGAAGAGATTGTACCAGCGAGAAGGGTATTATGCTAATAGAAGCACCGTCGTCAAGGAGAGTGTGATCACATGTGTGGTCAGAGATGGTGCAGCTAATGAAAGGTGTGGCAGTGTTCTTTTTCCTAGGAATGGGACGGTATGTGATGTCGTGGGCAGTGTCCATGGTCAAAATATGATGCTCAGATCTGCCCCTCCGCTTTCTCTTCTTGGGAAGAGGAGCAGATAAATCAGTCATGGCCTGCCGAAGTGGGGCACGAATGATCTCATGAATGGTGGCCACCACTTCGGGTTCAGTCAACATTTTTTTCAATTTTTGGACCTCCTCCATACAAGGGAGGAAGTTGGAATCAACATATACACGATGCATGCCAAGATCAGTCTGTACAGCGACATCCTCAGGGTCAAAGGTGGGACAGGGTGTGAAAGGCTATGCAGTCAATGGGTCTGGTAAGTGGGCACTCTCCTCACGGTCTGAATAAACCAAAGGTCTCCCGAACTCTTTTTGGATTTTTAAAATTTTCTCATTTTTTTGTATTTTGGGCGATTGCAAGCTCTCATGGAAATCCTCGAGTGAACCCATATCATCAAATGGTGGAATATCATAGTCTCTTTTATTTCTACTAATAAGGTGGTCAATCCTCTGTCTCATATGATCCATCATCTGGGTCAAGTGCTCAAGGGTGGATTCCAGGAAAGGTGACTCCAATAGATCAGTCTCGGGTGAATGTGAAGGTGGAAATTGTGGAGGTGGTGGTGGATGTGGGTGGAAGTCCGAGTCCTGATACAATGGCTGAGGCGGGTATGTACAAAAGTTAGAAGCAAAGTCCTCCTAGAAAAAAGGAGGTGAACTGGCTGGAGAGAACGAGGAATCCGCAAAGTCTGGATAAAAAATGCTCCAGTCGGCCATCTCGAAACAAAAGGTAAATGATAGGGAAAGCACGAAGGTCAAGTTAAGAGAGTGAGAAACAAGGCACAAATGCGCAGAGATGATCTAAAGCACACAAACAATCACTAGCAAACTCAACAAAACAAAGCCTCAATTCACCTACTCAACGCGGTAGAGACCGTAAAAGAGCGATCTTTTTATCTTGTCTATTTCAGATTGAGGTGAGAAGTCCAAAAATTGCACAAACACTTAGGGGACTGAAATGGGATTTCGACACTAATTCTTAGTGTGTGCGCAGGCAAGTAAAATGAAGACAATGAGGGGATTACTCGTCCCAATACAAGATTTTTCTTTTTGGTCTTTTTTTATGGTCAAGTAATGTTAACAATCCCAATTTTATTTGTTATAACTTTTTTTGGATTTTTAATAAGAAATGCACGCGCCTAACGAGGAGTCAATTTCACTTAGCACCTAGGTTGGCAAAATCAGAGGTAGAGAGGCGGAAAATCAATGCAAGCGGCAAAATGATGATGTATGCTAAAGCATAAATACTCACCTTGCCTCCGACACTCTACATGCAAGGATGCTCAACAGAATTGAAACCTATCTATATGCAAATGCACGTTGATGAAATCGCCATAAGTGTCAGAAAATGCTATTAATGTGAAGAACCGATGCTAGTGTCTTAGAATGGAAACGAAGTGTTCGATCTTGGAGTCTCCTCGGTGCCCGCCACATTGGGTAGTGCACACGCTATATGGAGAGCTCTCGCGACGCAGTGGTTCCGAGACTTAAGTGAGAAGCAATTTAAAATTTGACAAAGTCCAAACGAATCTATAGGCATAGATAAATATATTAGGTGTTTGGACTTAATCTATCACAAGCAATCCTAAAACTAAGGGTTCAATCATACAAAGTAAAGAAAACAAAACCGATAAACAAGATAAAAAATGCGAAGAAAACCGAAAAAATAGCGATGAGCCCCCAAGTAAACAAACACTTAGAAATTAGACCCGAAAGTCCAAAGTCCAGGATACCTGTATTATTACAATAAATAGTGGTCTCTCTCTCATAAAAACTACACTAATAAATACAACAAAGTGAATGGAGATCAGTCTTCTTGGTACTAGGTAGGCAAGCTGACGTCGGCTTCACGTGGGTGCGTAGGTGCCTAGGGTAGAGCGCCTCCCTTGATCTGCGATACCTCGCATAAAGTCAACAAAGAGATGGGTTAGACAGCTCAACAAGATATATCAAAAATAGAGAAAATAAATGAATGGTGAGTATAGGCAAAAATTATAATAAAAAAACCGATCTATGCGATGTTGCACCTCGACGGCACCATTTGTTGAAGACGATTTTTCACTGGTCTATAGTAATCCACACAAGGCGGGATCACAATGTCGCTGAGGAAACCCGCAAGAAATTAGATCTTCGAACAACAATTAACCCACAACAAAGATCAAACTATGAAAAGCAGTGCGGAGTTAAAATTTATTATAACTCTACAACAAATATGTGTATAGGTGCAAGTATGTGAAGAGTGTCGAACACAAGGAGCAAGCAAAATAGATGGGGGCAATCAAGCTCAAAAAGTGAATGTGATCAAGTATCTATAAGTGCGCTATGTTTTTGTGAGTTTTTAATTATATATATATTTTTTATTTAAGTTTTAATTTTATATTTTTATATTTTGATTTTCAATTTCTGATTTTGTATTTTCTTTTTATATTTTGTATTTTCTTTTTCTTTTAATAAAGAGATAATATATATAAGGAATATATATACACCGGAGATAAGAGACAGATAAAAATAGGGAAAAATACTCAAAATACAAGAAATAAAATATTTTTGTTTTTTTATATTTTTCTAATGTTTTTGTGATTTTTCTAGCTTTTTCCTAATATTTTGCCATTTTTAAGGGCAAAAATACTGAAAACAATGAAGAAAATAAAAAGGCTGAAACTAAAATGGGGATGAAAAATATCAAAAAGCAACCAAAATTCTCCAAATTAATTTTAATTTAAAGATAATAAGATAGAGAAGCTCAGGAAATAAAAGTTATATTTTTAGGATTTTCTAGGAATTTCTAATATTTTTATGAAGTTTTTAAGAGTTTTGTTATTTTTAGGAGTTTTCTTTTGTATTTTTTAACTGAAGTTAAAAGACACACAAACACAAATTTTTTTGGAATTTGTTCAAAAATGATTTATAATTTTTATGTATTTTCTAATGCAAACAGTGAAGAAAAAACATGTTTTTCAATTTTCATAAATAATAAAATGCAGCCAAAATGTGAAATAAAAATAGGGTGTGAGAGTACAATCTTACAGGAGATTAACTCTATTTTTCGGGAATTTTTCGAATTTTATATATGCATGAAATGAATGCAAACAACAAAGAGAAACTACACTACTGACAGGGGCTTTTATGTAAATATGAAAGAGTACAGGGGGCTACTTGTAATTTTTCCAGCAAATTATAAGGCAATAAAAAGATCTCTGGACTAAATACAAATAACCAAAAACCCAAGGTCAATCCTGCAAAATGACGAAGCCTGCACGTGACTGCCACGTGCTTGGAAGGGATGAATATGGCAATAATGAAAGTCTAGGGACTATTGTGCAAAAGTAACAAAAATATTACTATTGAATATAAAAGTTCGTGGACCAAAGATTAATAAATAAACATCCGATGGCCTGGATGTAAAATCTCCATCTCACGTGCACAGGTCACGTGAGGTGATGTAGCTAGGGGTCGAAGTGCAATAAACGGAACTACAGGGGTTCAGTTCCAAAAGTTACAAAATTATAAACCTGCAGATGAAATTTTAAATACTCTATATTTAATAAAAAAATGGACGGGTAATAGTTGCAAAATACCCAGGCTAACGGCGCGATCCGACGGCTGATAGGAACCCACTTGCCACATGTCGAGCTCTCGCGCCACGATACCCCTTCGCTTCAAATGACCAGGATTAGATCTCGATGGACGATTGGACGGTTGGGGTGCCATGAGATCCGATGGCTGCTGAAGCTCAGGACGAATAGGCCTTCATCTGACGACAGGAAGAGGTGATGGAAGAACAGGGAGGAAAGCTCGTCGCTTCGAGCTTCATCCGACGGTGGCACCCTCCTCAGGTGTGAGATGGAGCTCCAAAATGGCCAGAACTTCTTCTGCAGGTGTCCTCGATACACTGGAAGCTCTAAAAATCCTCGACGAGATCCGGAGGTACACGCGAGGCCGACGGAGCTTGTGGGCTCCAGCAACCACGACGTCCTCCCAAAATGAACTCCAGGTGCACTAGGGGCTCGTTGACCTGAAAGAAGGGTTAAGGCGGTCGAGGGAAAAGTGCCTCGACCCTCCTGACTGAGGGATGCAGCGGAAATTGCAAAAGTGGAGGCTCGCAGGAGCAAGCTCCAGTGAGATGGAGGAGACAATGATCCGACGAGTGAAATACGAAGAGAAAAAAGAGGGGGTTGATCTTAAGACTACGACTAACCTACATACGCAAAGAAAACTAGGTAAAACACAAACCTTGAGCCAGAAATGGTGAGATATAACCTCACGGCGGTGCATCGGAGATGGGGGTGGAGACGCCTTCACAACCACCTAACCTCGTCTCTGGAGAGATGGAGGACCACCTATCACGAGCTCCAGTCCAGAGCTCGCCCAAGAGAGAGGAAGAAATAAAACTGTAAAAATAATGAATAATAAATAAAATGAATATTTTAATTTGTACAAGTATACAATAGAGGTCCAAAACTCAACTTTGAAACCGTAGCTCCACAAAATATGAAACCACCTTCATTAAATAGCTTATTTAAAATTATATACAATTAAAGTGATTTTGATGCATTTCGAGATTTTTATTTGAGAGATACAAGTCTAGGAAGTTAGGATTCTGGAATCTTATTCATATCATAACTTTTTATCTGTACATTATTTTTGTATGAAATCAATTTTGTATTTTTCTTTGTTTAATTATCTACAGCTTTTGTTTAATTGCATGTAATTGATGCATAATCTAATGGATCCATCCTTCTTCCTGACAAATAAAACTGGAGCGCCCCTAGTTGAAGTTCTCGGTCTACGAATCCCAAGTCAAGTAACTCTTGTAACTGCACTATCTGCTCTCTCAAACAGTTGGGGTCATGCGATATGGTGCCATCGAGATCGATTGTGTATCTAGTAGCAATGTGATCTCGAACTCAATCTCCCTCTCAGGAGGTAATCTTGGTAGCTCATCAGGAAACACATATGGGTAGTCTGATACTACTCTGATGTCCTGTGTCATCGACTCATGATCGGATGTTTTTTTGACAAATGCAAGATAGGAATCACATCCCTGATCAATAAGTCTGTGGGCTCGCAATACTGAAATGTACTCAATTTTGGAGTCATGTAATGTACCCTCAATTGTGAACTTGGGTAAATCTGGAATCCTGAAGACAATTGTGTTCCTAAATAAATCAACAAGAGCATGATGAGATGATAACTAGTCCATTCCTAAAATCAAATCAAACTCATCAAGCTGAAGTAAGAGACAATTCGTAATCATCTCATGACCACAAATCAGCACCGGTAAGTCTCTGACTATCCGTGAAATAACGAACAACTAGCCACCTAGCCTACAAATGTGATATGGAGAAGGTAGAGTCTCAACAACTCTTCCTAATGAATCTAGTTGCCTTGAAGCGATGAAAGAACATGTAGCTCCAGAATTAAAAAAACATGGAAAGGTCGGCCCAAGACTGAGACCTTACCTTTTACCACAGTAGCTATTGATTTTGCATGTTCCTCAGTTACTGCATGTAGCTAAACCTACCTATCTAGTGTTGTACTCGAACCTGCCATGCTCTGTATCTGTCTATGCAGCCTCCTAAAGTTGGAGTTCCTGCCATGGAAACTCTTTGTACGTTGTGCCTATCATTATGGTTGCGGTCGAGGCTATCCAGAAGCCTGTGGGCACTGAGATCAGAAATGTCCCCACTCATTGCACAAGTAGAATCTCATAAATCTTGTAGGCGTGGTAGTCGTGCCTGTGCTCTGAGTCAAACTAACTAGGGGTCTATCTGTTCATTGCAACCTAGATGGTTGTGTTGAACCGGTGCCACGTCAAGCACGTGCTCCTACTAAGGTAGTCGCTAGAGATGAGCGAACACTGCCAGACAATGCTGAAACTGTAGGTCGAACTGCCTAGCTAACCTCTACTGCCGGAATGGTCGTCGTATTAGCCCAAATTATCGTTGTAGCCTTGGTACTGCTCCAGAAGAACTCCCGAAACGTGTCTCATAGATATCCTTAAACTTCTCTGATACATCAATATCCTCAGAGATGGAAGTGATACATAATCCGGCCAGCTTCTCCTGCACTTCTTCCCGCATACCTCTATAAAATTCTCCAGATTCTCATCTAGGAATGCATCAAAAGATGAAGTGTGGTAAGATAGCTTGGTGTATTGTATGAAGCACTCATTACCTGTCATCGGTCCCTATCGAAGCTCGGCAAACAATCGATGATGGGACTCCTTTCACTTACCAGAAAAGAAGTGGGATATGAATCTCGTCTCGAAGTCATCCCATGTGAGCTTGCGCCCTAACTCAGAAACTACCGCCTCCCACCATATCTCTGCGAAATTTGTCCATGAATACTCCATGAAAGATAACTACAAGTTTCGTGGTGTATGAATCATCCATATTACCTTCATAACCCTCTTCAACCACTACTTTGCCTGTTCTGATGTCCTGGTGCCCTCGAACATGGGAACATTGTCCCGCTGATAGGATGTGAAAACCAACTGATGCTTGTGAATAGAAGAGTACTTGGGTGCGTTCTCATCTACAAAGTATACAAGGTCTTGCACCCTGTCAAAATCTCCATCATCAGCTCTATGCTCTGGTATCTCCTCATGGGGATCATCAGTGAGACTGTTGTAACTCAATCAACTGGTTGGTCCTGTCGTGTCCCGTCCTGAGATGGATGGCATGTGTAATTTGACAGCTCATCGAATCTCATCTCCATGTTTGTTTGTCTGTCAGCGATCTCCGTCTGCTGAGCTAATATCTGGTCCTGCTGACCTCTCATGGAAGTATACTATTGTTGGAGGTCGTTGAGAGGGTCATGATGCACTTCAATCGCTTAGCCATCTCCTGGTCTGGTCTGGACGTCATGGTTCTTCAAAAGAACAAATGTAATTAATCATAAAATTAATGTTTGTCAACATTTCGTGCATGCTTTTCTCTTTTTGAGATACTATATAAAAAATAATGAAAATTGGTGACATCTGTGATTATTGAATTTGAATGTCATATTTCCTCTCTTGGTCTCACAACGTCAGAGGACTATTGCTATCTGAGAACTTAATTTCATCAGAACTGCAATACTTCGAAGGCATGTAGTGGGGTACCGCAACTCTTATACCAAATTGTAAAATACAAAGGATATGGGTATCGTTTATGATGCATTTGCAATATAACATTCACAAGTGATCGCATTAGGTACTTGAATTTGAGGGGAAATTTTCGTGTTAGCATTTGATATTCACTTCTAATTTAACTATTACAGTACAACAACAAGAGGTGCCACCAAATTTTTGTTTCATTAATTTCCCTATATATATATACATACACACACACACACACACACACACACACACACACACACACACATATATATATATATATATATATATATATATAAACAACATGTAACAAACTAGGCTGACAGTGTGTACATATGTCCCAAAAATATACAGAATAGAAAAGAAAGCATTTACCTCAAAAAATGAACAAAAACTGATCAAAAACTACAACTGTACCATCTGTTGTATGTGCTAAGCTCGGTATCATCAATCTGCTACTGCAACACAGATGATTTTCCTGCCATGCATGAAAGGAAGAAAAGGATGTCAACGGATGTTGTGCACATTCTAGTATATATCATAAATAATGGAATTTAATGTGACCAAAAGAAAGTAAGTAGAGAGGCAACACTATTTTAATTTAACAAAGCTTCCTGCATAAAAATGGTTTTCAATAGTTCTGTATGTATGTCCATGATTTCCCATCACCCAATATCTTTTTATATGTTAGCATTTTCTTATATTAGATGATGACCCAAATGTGTATATTATTTTCCTTTATCATTTAGAAATCATGTTTATGGATATTGATGGTGGAAATGATGAGGTTCCAATCTGATTCTTGATTCTATTTAACTTTGCAAGTCTAGTGGATAGTATGTGGTCTTGGTTTGAGTGTGACCTTACACTATGACTCTGAGGCGTGAGAAATACCCTAGGGTTGGGGTGCCTCCGAAGAAACATGATGGACTGTAATGCATCCTAACTGAGTTCCCAACACGTCCACTAACTTATCTATCACCTGGGGTAATAGTCCCTTGATCCGATTCATTGTCGATGATTGATGATTTGATGATGATGTTGATCACTAGTTCTGTACCAAGATCAATTCAACACTATAGAAACTTAATTGTACTTGATTTCATCTCTTATCCAAATTCAATTGTAATTTATTTCAACTCTAACCAACTCAATTGTAATTGTAACTCCTCTAAATTCAACTTTAACTGATTTAGATATAGACATAAAAGATTTAGATGTAGTCTTGGCCAAAATTATTGGCAGAAGGTAACCGAAATTCAAGTGGTGAGGAAGTCTCCTCAGAGACCCTTCGTCTCCCCCTCTAAGTGGAAGGTCTACTCTACGCCATTGAGACATGTGAGAGAGACTCTATGGAAAAGTCACTATAGACGGGCTCAACTGGTATGTGCAGACGAGCTCGTACAAAAAACTAAAACCGAGGGACCCCCAACCTTGGTACCACAAAACATAGGGTCAGAGGAACTGGTTAAAAGTTGGGATCCAAAAGAGGCATGAAAACACCGTGATCTCGCGTAAAAGCCGTGAAAGGGACTGGGATCCTAGGCGCACACACTTGGCGACCGCTGCCCTAATTGGGCTTCCTATCTTCCGTCCAGTTAAGGGACACCGCATCCTTGCACAGTCGGGTGTAAGGATCACAATAACATGTACTATTAAAAATTAGTCTTCACTATTTTATAAATGCTCATCTGGTTCCCCACACTTTCTTGGTCTTTTTATGGGTTAACTTTTAGATCTTGGTGTATTGTCAACAACTTATCAATAATGATTTCTACTAGAGGATTAATTGATGAGATTAATATCCATAATGATCAAGAAATCCATAGATTGATTTGATTATATTTTAAATATTTATTTAGGATTAGGTGAACCTCCTAAATCTTAACAAATGAATACAGGTAGGTTTTTAGGTTGAAATTTTTGTTTAATCAAGATCAATTCGCTTCAATACCTTCAATTTCAATGTCCAACAGTATCAAAGATTTTACGTTTAGATTTTAATCAAGTTCATTTTAAATATTAAAGCCTAACAAAAAATTTAAAATTTCCAATTCAATAATAAATTTTAATATTTCAGTTTGAGAATCTCCATGCCAAAACTATCCTTTATGATTAATCACCAAATGTTGTCTATTCCTTATTTTAAAGGGCCAGAAAAACGGCGAGGAGCCATATTGCCAACCAATCACCAAGATGAAATTTTAGTTCCAGTGGCACGATGCACGGCAACAAAGGATGACACAAGCGAGCTCGTCTACAAAAAATATAAAATTGGTGTACTAATCACAACTTCTTATATCCCTTCTATCCAAGGTTCAAACTTTTGCAGTTTATAACTTAGTTATACAAATTTGAGTCTCATGATGCATTTGCACTGCTGTGCTCTCAACCAATTTATAAAACAATCTGTTGACCTTAAGGAGAATGGCATGACAAGCGAAAGCATGATTATTAGCCAAGGCAATATTTGCTTGACTCCTTAAATATATGGATTTTCACTCTCAACTTTGGATAACAATTCTTACTAAATGTGTTTTTTTATAAAACTTTTCTCTTAATTGGAAACTCTAATGTTATCACGTTGAAAGGACTTATCCTTAATAAAATCGTAGAAACCGAAGGGCATGGACCATGCATGCACATATTTAATACTCCCCCAACATTCACCATATATAAGTATAACTAAACGATTTAATCATTTTCTAAAAGTACTTCAATATGCATATTCAGTTGAAACTGAATATTAGAATGTAAAAGTTTTGCCTAATATCAATCTTTAGGTTTAAAGTTCAAGAATCTTATCAAGAGATTGCATACTTTATTCAAAGATTCTGAATTTTCCTTCTTTTTAAAATCTAAGATCAGGAATTAAAAAAAATCTTCAAAAATCTGAAATTTGGACTCATTTTGTGTTATATTTATACTATTAGCCAAAGAAGGGTAATATGACTCATGCATGGCAACAAAGGGGGTTGAGATAGGAATGTACCTTTTTGTTTTGGAAATTTGGAGAGGATGGATTCTTGGATCATGCAGAAGATTATTGCATGGAACTACGGCTGGATCAACTGTAATAATTTGATTTACTGCTTGACTGCAGTTTCATACAAAGAGAGCAACATGAATAAGCTCCAAGCTCTTAATTAGGATTGTAATTGGCTTTAGCAAAATCTTGGGGCTTCACTACAGTTGGGGCTGCTGCAGTTTGAGTTAGCAGCTTCTCCGATTGTGGGCAATGGTCGGGATAGGAGGAGCTGCGTATTTTGTTGTTCTCCAAAGCAATAGGTTTCAATTGATTGGAGAATTGGGAACAAAAGAGAAAATTTTGGGGGAGAAATGGAGAGAAGGTTTCGTTGGAGAAGGGGGGAGGGTGAATAGGAAAGAAAAGAATGGGAGGTTTCTTCTTGGATTATTCCTTAGAGAGATTTTTTTAATGTATAAGACATCATCCATGACATCAAGTATGACATCAACAAGCCGATGTCATTGCTGATGTCATCCTTTTCTTTTTTTAACACATAAATTATCTTCATTTTATTCTTTTGCAAAAACTAAAGGTCATCCGTATTCATATCTTAGGTTTCGTATTTCGATGCGCATTATCTTGATTTGATCATCTCTAAACGATGATCAATATGAGTAGAATATTCATGTACTTTTGATCGTTGTTTGCATCCCCGAAATTTTCTATATACGGTTTTGGTCTGGGGTCAAAATTTACGATTTAAAAATACCAAATGATCTCCGATTGATGAACAGTCGATTCCGTAGGTCTTATTTCGTTGAATCGGATATTATGACGGTCCCGATTAGTTTTGCCGTTTCTGATTTCATGATGCGACTTTCCGAGGCACGCTTTACGATGCAATTAACTTTTGATCAATTGCAATAAAACAACATTTAATTTATGATCGCTTGGTCATAATAGATTATTTAATAATGATAAGTAATTTTAATGGATTAATTGGACCCTAATCGGGGCGAATTTGGTTTTAGTTAGATTTAGATGTTATAGAGAAATTGGCCTTGCTTGAAAAGGAGGCGCGAGGTTGATTTGGTGATAGTTAAGAGAAAAGGCTACCAAAAGATAGACTTGAATAAGCTTTCTTCCATGAATAAGTTATGATCTCTTATAAATTGTTTTGTAATATTCCAATGGTTGCCGTTCTCATAATAAGATACCTTTCTTAGCACGACTTTTGAATTTAAACTTACCTAATGCCATGGAAGAGACCAAATGATCTAGAAGAAGACTTCGTACTAATCATTCATTCTTAAACACTAAACTCGACTCCCTTGGATGCGTAAGACTTGCTGTTTTTCATTGGATGCAAGTTTCGAATTGATTTTTCGCTAAAAAACTTCAGCTTGTGAACTATTTGGCCATTTTTTATCATTAAAAGTATTTAAAATGTCTAAATATATCCTAAAAATAGTAACCTATTACTATTGCCAAAAGTGCATGAATATGATTCAAAAAGTTCCCGCCATGAAAATTATTTTTGCATGTATTCATGGATCTGTAAGAAAATAATTTTTATTATTATTTTCTCATCATCAAATAAGATATTTATGGTTGGATTAATTAGATAATCAAACTAGCAAACTACTCGAATTTATTTCGTACAATTTCGACTTCGTTTGGCCTAATAATCCATATTCAGTAGAGATGGGTCGGAAGATGATTAGATCATCAAATCTCTTTGCGTAGTGTGTTTATTATTCAATGGAAATCATGAAAAATATGAATTTTCCTTGATTAAGTATGATGCTTAATAATTATGAAAATGATTGATTAAACATCATTGTCCATTGAATGAATGTTTCTTGAAACTCCTAGTTTATCCTACAATCATTGTAGGATAACTTTTATATGCAAAACATGATTGTTTGATATGCTTAGAAATTTAGGACCTCAAAATTGTTTTAAGATGCCTAAAATTTTATGATTATTATATAGTATATTGTGGGTCATCAAAGTTGATCGATAGAACCACAAGTACATTGGTATTATTTTGTATTATTCTTAATCGGAATGATGAAGGTGTCTAGTATGGGTATGCTGGCTTGATTTACAAAATGCTCCTTCCTAGCATAACTCATGTGTATTGTCCGTATCTATTTCTGAGGAAGTAATAATATGAGTAAGTCAAGTTGTACTCTACTAATTAAAATGCAAAATAATACATACTTTTGAGGGTGTATACTTTACAATAATATCATGCAAATCCTAATTGTTTTGTTGGTTGATTGATTTATATTGATGATTGAATTAAAATGATTAAATTAATTATATCCAATTAAATACTCTATTGTGAATAGAGTTATTTTTCCCTTGGTACAATTAATTATGCGAATATGATTAATAATAACTAATTAAAATTTTAACAAGATATGGAGGATCACATAAGTGACATCAATGGTCTCCCGCCAATGTGAAGGGTTCCATCACCATGGATTGTATATAGAAGGCGCATGTCCGAAGAGACAACTCCTGCATTCAAGCGCACATGCATCTTGCTCTTTTCTTCTCGAAAGAATAAGGCCGTATACGTAGTGAACCCAATATCGGTTCTTCATATTATTGGGGCGATATCGGATTGCTCATAGCGAGTTCCAATCATGTTGATAGTTTTTTTAAATCAATGACGTGTCAACATCGCCTTAGGGGTGGTGGGCTCAGGTGTTAAAGATCGAATTGAGAATGCAAGTTGGATTTACAAGGTAAAATGTGTTCCTTCTTTTTATCCTAGTTATAGTTACTCATATTATTGTGATGCAACAAAGGTAGAAAAGGAGATCCCAGTTCTTGCTAGAGATATAGCGGTAGGTATATCTCATGCTTTGAAAGTGATTAAGAGAGCGGGCTTTCAGAGTTGAAAAAGCAAGACTAATTTGATTAAAAATCATTTATCAAAGAATTTAATTTTGATTATATAATTATTTATATGTTCTAATATAGCGCATTCTTAATTTCAAACAATGAAGTCCATGAACCCAATCAGTAGGCTCTTGGAGGTCAACCCGTTGATCGGTCCAAATCACTCGGATTGGATCCGTAATTTGGATCTTGTCCTTTATACAGTTTGCATGTCTTATGTGTTGTTTAACAAGCATGCAAACCCTAAGATATCAGAAGAAATAAAGTATAATAAAAAATATGATGAAGATCATTCATTAGTCAGATATTATATTCTGGGATATCTCCAATGTGCTTTAGAAGCAACATGTAGAGATGGACTCCTATCAGGATATAATGCATAATCTGAAAAAGATGGCCAGTGACGTAAACCACACAGTGTTATGATGTCATGAAAGAACTAATTCATTGTAAAGGAGATGTTTAGTAATGTTACTCTACTTGCACTTCGACATTTCGAGTGTAGGACTTAGTAGGGGAGTCAAATCATAAGAGGGAAATGAAGGATATGGAATTATCCTCAAGTGCATCACGGAAGCGTGATCGTCGTATCGGATACGACGAAGAACGACTAGTCATACTAGTTGTTCGGTGCAGCGGAATTTAAAAAATTTTATTTGATGAAACCACATGATCCGAGAACCATTCTCAGATCGTTTCATCTATAACCACAACAAGTATAATGCAATACCTCTTGAAGCGTGGTTGATCAAGTCTCTAAAGAAAGAGACCTCCTGTCTCAAGTCCGATCGTCGGCGAGACTGCTTGCGAGCGCGGGGATGAACCGCGTTGTCCTCGCAATCCAAGAAGATGATCCAAGCGTGGTTTCTCCTGATCTCGTCGCACGAGATCAAACGTCTCCTTCGTGAGAGGAACTCTCCAAAAAGACGGAGAACCGAAGAACGTCGAAGCGGCGGCGCGGTGGCGAAGGCGACGACGGTTCTCTCCTCTAGGGTATGGTGGACGGCCACCAACAAGAGAGGGAGAAAGGGATGGCGTGTATGAAGAAATGAGGGAGAGAGAGAGCTCCAATATTGCAAGTCATTAGAGAGCATAGAATGCCTCTCTATTTATAGGGTTTTGGGATCCATGGATCTCAATCCATGGGACACATAAAATCAATGGATGAGATTGATTTGTGTCAATCCAATGGCCAAGATTGTTGTTGTCAAAAGAAACAAATTTAGGTTAAAATATATTTGAAAAAATCAGATATAATTTAGTCCTAAATCAACCCAACAAATAAGGAGAGAATGTGCATGGAGATTTCATCTCCATGCACCTTCCATGTTGGACGGCCACCCATTCCATATAGGAATGGTGTGCCGCCCACTATGGGAGTCCAAGGAGGCAATCTCATGGATTCCCATGAGATTGCATATCTCCTTGATTTTTCTCTCTTATTTATTTGCAACAAATTTGTTGGATTTTATTCTTCAAAAATAATTCACAATTATATTTGAGAATATTGCATTCTTGCCATGGAAAAAATTGTGAATCATATTCACAACCCAAAACAACATATAATTCATATTGTTAATTAATTACACAATGTGTATCCAATACACATAATAATTAATCAACACATATAAATTATAATTAGCTCTCTCTAATACATTATAAATCACATTTATAATATATTATGAATAATTGGATATTTCTATCCACATTATTCTTATCCACATTAATTAAATCACATTTAATTAAATTGGATAATTTCTTCACACATCAAGATGATTAAATCACATTTAATCATTATTTCTTCATTGCTTAGATCTTATGGAATTATTCTTGAACCCTTCAAGAATAATGCAATCTCTCCGCAGATACTTGGAGATAAGGACAGGGCGATTATATTGTTCCACGTATAGTGACATGGATATTGAGATCATATCTCAAATCCAGATCGCGGGCCTCCCATAGATGCTTGATTAAATCAAGACCGTAAATCTAATCTTCTCATTGTATATGAATCACATTCAGATCAATGTCCAATACTTGGACCAAGATCAGATCACTTCTCTATTGAGAGGAGTCACTAAAATCCAGACCCGTTTCATCACTCCTTAGGAATGGAAGCGTCATGGTTATACAACCGTTTATGATCAAATCACCCTCAGGTATTCCCAATACCTGTACATCCTGCATACTGGAAGACTCAGATTAAACCCGAAGTATCGGATCAACTTTATACTGTCTACTTCGTGGTTTTATCAGTAAGTTTCTCATTCGATCATTGGGAGTTGGTATCGATCATACACTTTCCAAAAGTGTATATCATACCTAGGTCTTGATCATATACTAAAAGTATATATCAAACCTACAAATTCAGTCAAGCTTCCAAAGCGAGACGACCATGCGCATGGAATTTGATTCATCCCAATATCTCATGAGTGAGCTCATGTCTTCCGGTTCAGTAACTGAACCTGTATGATCCCTTTGAGAGATCGTATTACTCGTATGCCCTTATATGCACACCAGCGCGCCGGTGTATAGACCTTGATTAGGTCATCAACCTATTGGTCTGCCAAATGTACACACTCAGACATATAGTAACACATCTGTCTCCGGTCAGAGGATGCGTGCCTATATCATGACAGCATATGATATAGGACTTTGGTTATCTCGATCTCATTAAGTCAACTCTCTGACCTAACTAATCTGACACCTCCGAATCTCTATTCCTATGCAGAGGACCTGCATCAAGAGGTCGATCAGATATCAGCCTTCAGAGATAAGGATTTCCATCTCCTACTCAGGCTGGAGATCATCTCTTAACAATCATTCGACGGTGCTTGATGAGTCCTCAATCTAACTCTTTAGATATTCATCCAAGCACCAGCCTCTATGATTCAATAGTTGAATCAACAGCTGTATGATTATTAAGATGGCCATGGTACATAACCCTAATTGTACTAAGGGACCTATTATACAAATTATTCATTCTTCATTTCAGATCAGGGAATGATATGTGCAATAACATTTATTGCATAATGGCTCGCCGTGGGCTCGCATTTCCAACAATCTCCCACTAGCCCAAAGAGCCATTAATGGGCTAATCATTTAAACTCACACTCATGTGACAATCATAGGCTATTTAGAAAATAGCTAGGTAAGCTGATCAGTCACTCTGTTCCCGCGAGACTACGCCAAGTCCTTTTACGGCACTTGCATATCCCCAGTAACAGTGCTCGCATCCAATGCGAATGTTGCATCTTATGCAACTAATACTCAATCTTGTTAGTTATAGTGTCCTTGACACTACAACTTAACAATTATCATAACCAGTATTTCCATAATCCTTATCAGAATATCCTTATTCCTGGAGATCACTATCTCTTAAGGTATCCATAGTTAAGACCTTTTAGATCTCTATCTATAAAGTCTTAAGTTTTTGAAGATAAGACTTTGAGATCACTATCTCAAAAATCTTGTCATCTATGAAGATTTTGTTATTACTGAAACCAAGTGTTTTATTTCCATAGTAGGATTAGTAACAGTTTACTACTCCCACTACATGGCAGCCATCTGGCTTTTGTACACATCTAGCACACACTCGGCTTCTCAGAACTGATGCCCAAGGGCAAGTAGTTCTAGCATTCACTTCCTCAACTCTTTGAGGTGCTATCCCTTTAGATAGGTCAGTACCATATCTTAAGGGATGGAAACCTTTCTTGGAATTTCTATGAATAGAATATGTCCAAGGTGTACTATAAATGTGACAGTCCCAATATCCTCTTCTCTTTGCTTCTGAACAACTTCAGAACTAAGATCTGAGAGGTATATATTTCAAGATATGGAATAGCCAGTCTATAAAACACTCATTATTATCCTTATATCATTCCAAATGATTAGGATATCATCTACATTTAGCATGGTGAACACAAAGGCACTCCCACTAAGCTTCACAAGGCTCATCAAGATTCTATCTGAAATCATAACACTTATAATTTCATCAAATCTTATGGTCCAACTTCAAGAAGCTTATTTGAGTCCTTAGATAGATTCCTTAGCTTGCACATCTTGCTTTCCTCAACCATGAAGCCCTGGGGCTACTTCATGTTAATATCCTCAAAGAGGTATTCGTAGAGGAATGCAATATTGACTTACATCTTGAAGATGCAATAGTCAAGTTATGTAGCTAAGGTTAGCAATATTCTGATGGTTTTAAGCATGGTCACCGAAGAGCAAGTCTCATTGCAAGCAATGTCTTCTCTTCCAGTGTGTAGCTTATGGCTACGAATCGTGCTTTGAAGATCTCTACCTTCTCATCAGGTTCCCTGTCTCTTGAAGATCCATTTACACCTTTACAGGTCTTACCCATATAGGTGGATCCTCGAGGGTCCATATACAACACTTGTATATGAAGTCTACATTAGACTTTTATTGCTATCCATCTATCCATGCTATGATCTTCAGAAGCTTCATCACATGAAGTTCGATCATTGTCAGATTTCTCTAACACATGGAATCCATCCTCAAACTTATTTGAAGAGGTATTAATGTTTCATCTTTAATTGTCCTTTTAGTTTCCAATTTCATGAGTCTCATTATAAATGAGTTCCTACACTTCATTTTCATCTTGATTCTCAAGAGTCTCAACCTATTAGAATCACATTCTCGGAGATGAGATATTTTAAGAATCTCAAGGTCATAAAGTAGGTATCCAATACCATCCTTTATTTTCCTAATGAAGCAGCACTCTCAAGTGCTAGATTCCAATATACATGGAACCTTATTAAGGATATACATTGTAGTCTCTACTACACATATATACCTGGAAACTAAGGGATAATTATGCTAAAAATTCAACATTGATAAGATCATGTCACACATGATCCAATTGTATCTACCTATAACTCTTTTGAGTTAAGGTGTGTTAGGAGGATTGAGATAGAAATGATATTCATATCTCCATAAGGTATTCTTCGAATTTATCTAGTAGGTACTTGCTACCTAGATTAGATCAAATTCATTTTATCTTCCTTCAAACTTTGGTTCTAAACCAAAATTAATGAAATCTTTGAACATTTCAAAAATTTCTTAGATGAAGAGAAGAAATCTCATATCATACCTAATCATCAATAGATATCACATATCCACAATGTTTACTATGATATAGATGATCCGCATACATCAATATGTATGAGATCCTGAATACCTTGGCATCTTACGCCATTCCCGAAGAAGGGTGTATTGGACATTTTTTACTTTGAATACAATATTCATAAGTATGTAAGTTTTGAAATTTTAGACATTCTAAAGTTTCATCTCTTACTAGTCTATTGATCAAATCGATAGACAAATGTCCAAGGCTCGATGCAAGATCATTGTCAAATGATCTTCATCCTCCTATTGATCTTATAAAGGTTTTAATTTCAATATTTAGAAATATTAATGAACCATTCATTAATTTTTCTAATTTAGTGGAGTCCACCAGATTTTATATTACTATCTGAAATATCTCCATCATAATTCTTTATGATAGTTCTACCTCAGAATTCATGTTTATTTCCAACATTTAGAAATAAACAATGAGTGTATTCTAATATCTAGGTCACAGAGACATTCTCTAAGACTAAGGGCTCTCCCACTGAAATTAACAAGTCTATTAATCCAACAGAGATTGTTGCAACAATTGCATCAATATTCATGTGGACAACTATAAACCTTTAAGACCAAATTTTCCAGTCTTCTAAAACATATGCAACCCATTGCAAATGTCATCAGAAGATTGAGATACAATTATTTGACTTTATCTTATTCAATAAGTAAGTCAATATCAATGATTCATGTAGATTATTCTGATGCTCCATCCGAGTCCTTTTCTAAGGATTCTAGACAGACTTGATAGTCGTACTATCAACACATCAATTTATTGCAGTATTGGCATTCATCCAACTCTTTGGATGTCATATGGAAGCTATAGAAGTCCAGTCAACTCTTTGACTTTCCTTCTTTCTTGGGTCCAACCCATGCTTCCACTGCGCTCCCTTTATCTTTGAGCAACCATTGCTCAGGACAGAGGATCTCTTATTTTAAATTCAAAAGAATTCAAAGTAAGAGTTTTTCAACATTTATACATGCTTCATTAAATTCATACAATATGAATATTATGAAGCTTCATGAATGACTAGAGTATAGATAGTAGAATAATGACATTCGTCATCTACATCCATCTAAACTCTTAAAACATAGGTTCAGGTAGGTACTCAAACAATTTGAATACATCATCTCTTTATAGAGCTACCATTCTACATGATGCAGAGAACCATGTCATCCATGATTAAATGTCAAGAGCACATATGTATGCCAGAAAATCTTCATTGATTTTATAAGGATTATTTGACAATTGTGATCATCATCGACATGATACTTCCAAAGTACATTTGATGATATCAAGACTATAGAGACATACAAACCCTAGGGTTGTAGTCCTATTATCTATTTAATTGTCATTCCTCATTATTATGAGGAAACTTGCACATTGCAACCACATACATTATGTGTTCAATTGCAAATACAATATCTGGATCATTGAGTCCAATCCATGATATTTTACTGGTTATTATTGAGTATATCATTGAGTGGGTTTTAATGAAGGATTATCTGAAATAAGAAATTTGCATAAATGTATGTATTTATATATACATATTTTACTTTGATTTAGGAATTTTTATATCAAAGTTGTCTTGCCATGTCAACATTGAAAGTCCATTCCCTTAATCACATTCAATGTAAGAGATATACTTACCATTATATCTCAAGCAAGATCTGGGATCTCCTTCCTTATCTTTGTTGCATCCCAATAATATGAGAACCTACAACTCGGATAAAAAGAAGCGGGAACACATTCCGCCTTGCAAGTCCAACTTGCATCTCCCAATTCGGTCTTTAACACCCGGGCCCACCACCCCTAAGGCAATGTTGACCCGTCATTAATTGAACCAACCGTCAACAGGAATACAACTCGCTATGCGCAATCCAATATCGCCCCAATAATATGAGGACCCGATATTGGGGTCACTACGCATACGTCCTTACTCTTTCGAGAAGCGACAAGCCCGATCCAGATGTGCTTGCATACAGGAGCTGTCACTTCGGACAGGCGTCTCCCACATGCAATCCCTGGCGACGGAACCCTCCGCCATGACGGGAGACCATGGATGTCACTTATGTGATCCTTCATATCATATTCAAATTTTAATTAATTATCGTGAATCATATTCACATAATTAATTCTTCCAAGGGAATTATTATCTCTAATCATATTAGAGTATTTCAATTGGACATAATCAATTTAATCATATTAAATTAATTATCAATCCAATTCAATCAATCAAACTTGATTATTTTACTTGAATATATATGGTAATATCTCAAAATACGTATTAATTCGAATTTTAATAATTAGAAAAATACATCTTAATCCCTCGGACATTATCCCGGCCCTATCCGCTGTCATGGCCAGTACCGACGAGAGTGGGACGGACCACATACGTTGCAACCCGCAACCCCAATGCTCTCCAACTAGGCACCATATCCGCCTCGGGAAAGGATAATGCCAAATTGATTAATTTGTACTTGAGATGATCATCGGTTCTTCAACTGAAATTGTACCATATAGTAATAATCAAAACATTTTTGATTATAAGGAAATTTGCTAGACAAATTCCCAAATCCTATTCAAGCATCAAGTTTGAAAGATTGTGGTTTCCAATTATGATTTAGATCACATCTTAATCAATTATTGGTTAAGGCAATGTCATTTAAGGGAATAATTATCATCAAATATTTCACAAATATTTATGCACAATTATTCTAGGAAATTAAACAATTTAATTTCACTAAATGATTAAATGACAATCACCAATCAAACATTAAGTTTGATGAATATGTTTCCAATTAAGATTTAGATCAAATCTAATCAATTAATTGCTTGAGGCCAAGTCAATTATGTAAATAATCATCTTCAAATATTTCACAAATATTTTTCATGATTATTTCACGAAATTAACAATTAATTTCACTAATTGACAATCACTTGGTTCTTGATTAGGATTGTAATTTCAGCAGTGACCCCTTCTTACTAAAATTAGCATATCTCAATCATATTAAATCCAAATTAGACAAAATCAATTTTCATAGATTGCTAATTTGATTTAGGACAGAATACAAGTGATGTTACACGCATTTCGAGGCAATTCTAAACAGTAATTAACATTTTAATCACGTTCAGATCTACAGTTCCCGCAACAGTGCATACATGTTCATTAAAACAACCATATCTAGAGCATACGAAATCCGATTTACATAAACTCAGTTCCTATGGTTTCCTTATTTAATGGGGAACAAAATCCAAGTACTAAATTCGTGTTTAAACAATTTAAAAAGTGCCGAATTTATTTACTAAACAGATCTGCGAAATCAAATGCGATAAAAACTTTTGCGACCTTAACGAACCCAAGTCGTCCTCGGTTTTTCGAATCATATTCGAAACCGTCAACCTGGCTCTGATACCACTTGAAGGATATGGAATTATCCTCAAGCGCATCACGGAAGCGTGATCGTCGTATCGGATACGACGAAGAACGACTAGTCGTACTAGTTGTTCGGTGCAGCGGAATTTAAAAAATTTTATTCGATGAAACCACATGATCCGAGAACCATTCTCAGATCGTTTCATCTATAACCACAACAAGTATAATGCAATACCTCTTGAAGCGTGGTTGATCAAGTCTCTAAAGAAAGAGACCTCCCGTCTCAAGTCCGATCGTCGGCGAGACTGCTTGCGAGCGCGGGGATGAACCGCGTTGTCCTCGCAATCCAAGAAGATGATCCAAGCGTGGTTGCTCCTGATCTCGTCGCACGAGATCAAACGTATCCTTCGTGAGAGGAACTCTCCAAGAAGACGGAGAACCGAAGAACGTCGAAGCAGCGGCGCGGTGGCGAAGGCGACGACGGTTCTCTCCTCTAGGGTATGGTGGACGGCCACCAACAAGAGAGGGAGAAAGGGATGGCGTGTATGAAGAAATGAGGGAGAGAGAGAGCTCCAATATTGCAAGTCATTAGAGAGCATAGAATGCCTATCTATTTATAGGGTTTTGGGATCCATGGATCTCAATCCATGGGACACATAAAATCAATGGATGAGATTGATTTGTGTCAATCCAATGGCCAAGATTGTTGTTGTCAAAAGCAACAAATTTAGGTTAAAATATATTTGAAAAAATTAGATATAATTTAGTCCTAAATCAACCCAACAAATAAGGAGAGAATGTGCATGGAGATTTCATCTCCATGCACCTTCCATGTTGGACGGCCACCCATTCCATATAGGAATGGTGTGCCGCCCACTATGGGAGTCCAAGGAGGCAATCTCATGGATTCCCATGAGATTGCATATCTCCTTGATTTTTCTCTCTTATTTATTTGCAACAAATTAGTTGGATTTTATTCTTCAAAAATAATTCACAATTATATTTGAGAATATTGCATTCTTGCCATGGAAAAAATTGTGAATCATATTCACAACCCAAAACAACATATAATTCATATTGTTAATTAATTACACAATGTGTATCCAATACACATAATAATTAATCAACACATATAAATTATAATTAGCTCTCTCTAATACATTATAAATCACATTTATAATATATTATGAATAATTGGATATTTCTATCCACATTATTCTTATTCACATTAATTAAATCACATTTAATTAAATTGGATAATTTCTTCACACATCAAGATGATTAAATCACATTTAATCATTATTTCTTCATTGCTTAGATCTTATGGAATTATTCTTGAACCCTTCAAGAATAATGCAATCTCTCCGCAGATACTTGGAGATAAGGACAGGGCGATTGTATTGTTCCACATATAGTGACATGGATATTGAGATCATATCTCAAATCCAGATCGCGGGCCTCCCATAGATGCTTGATTAAATCAAGACCGTAAATCTAATCTTCTCATTGTATCTGAATCACATTCAGATCAATGTCCAATACTTGGACCAAGATCAGATCACTTCTCTATTGAGAGGAGTCACTAAAATCCAGACCCGTTTCATCACTCCCTAGGAATGGAAGCGTCATGGTTATACAACCGTTTATGATCAAATCACCCTCAGGTATTCCCAATACCTGTACATCCTGCATACTGGAAGACTCAGATTAAACCCGAAGTATCGGATCAACTTTATACTGTCTACTTCGTGGTTTTATCAGTAAGTTTCTCATTCGATCATTGGGAGTTGGTATCGATCATACACTTTCCAAAAGTGTATATCATACCTAGGTCTTGATCATATACTAAAAGTATATATCAAACCTACAAATTCAGTCAAGCTTCCAAAGCGAGACGACCATGCGCATGGAATTTGATTCATCCCAATATCTCATGAGTGAGCTCATGTCTTCCGGTTCAGTAACTGAACCTGTATGATCCCTTTGAAAGATCGTATTACTCATATGCCCTTATATGCACACCAGCGCGCCGGTGTATAGACCTTGATTAGGTCATCAACCTATTGGTCTACCAAATGTACACACTCAGACATATAGTAACATATCTGTCTCCGGTCAGAGGATGCGTGCCTATATCATGACAGCATATGATATAGGACTTTAGTTATCTCGATCTCATTAAGTCAACTCTCTGACCTAACTAATCTGACACCTTCGAATCTCTATTCCTATGCAGAGGACCTGCATCAAGAGGTCGATCAGATATCAGCCTTCGGAGATAAGGATTGCCATCTCCTACTCAGGCTGGAGATCATCTCTTAACAATCATTTGACGGTGCTTGATGAGTCCTCAATCTAACTCTTTAGATATTCATCCAAGCACCAGCCTCTATGATTCAATAGTTGAATCAACAACTGTATGATTATTAAGATGGCCATGGTACATAACCCTAATTGTACTAAGGGACCTATTATACAAATTATTCATTCTTCATTTCAGATCAGGGAATGATATGTGCAATAACATTTATTGCATAATGGCTCACCGTGGGCTCGCATTTCCAACAGGAAAAACATCAGAAATATGTTTGATAACATGTTTATATAACATAAAGGGACCTTCTGGTCAACCTGAACAACAAGTATGCATCCCCTCTACCACTACTACATATACATATATGGCAATCTTATTTAAAAGAAGAGAACCAAGTTTTTCCCAATTTAGATTTCATCGATCTCTGAATACGGTGCATAAAGAATGAGGGATAGGGAAAGAAGAGTTAAATTTTCTCCTCACCAGGCTTTTCTTTCCGATTTCTATCCTCGAACTACCCAAGGATTTTTTCGAACTACCCAAGGATTTGATACCCTATAGATCCATTCTTTTTCATATTCAAAGATCAACACTTTGAGGTGAGTTAGGGGAAGAAAGTTAATTCATCATGGCTAACCACTCAACGCTCACTTTACTCTCAATCGGTAAATCTACTTAGCTTGAGAACTCAATGGCTTCAACATATATAGTTGCGAAGGTGCTAGTTTTGGCCTCGGAGGAAAGAAAAAATAGGAGTTGTCTTTGCACTTGAAGGAGAGCTGACCTACTTGAATTAATCAGAAGGGAGAATCAAGTTGGGAAAGCTAGCTAATGATGTTCCTTTCCTGACTCTACCACAATACTACCTTGCTTGCGAGCATAGACCACCAAGCTCTGAGTACTATTTGGCCATGCAACACCCCGATGTTTGTGATAAGGTAGTATCTACTCCTACTACTAGAATAATTATCTTGTTTTTTTGTGGATAGTGAATATGCCTTTGGGAGGAAGTATATATGCTTCTTAAATATTTTACTTAGGATAAGAAAATGGAATCGAAGGAGGAAGAGCTCTATATCTAGAGATTAATACTATGGAATAAAGAAGGTAGGCTAACCTAGATAAATCGTACGTAGGAAAAACAATACAAAGAAATGGGATAGGTAAACGTTAGGGAAGGATAAATCGAATTTGGTATACTTCAAGAGTTTTCCTCTATTCATGATGCACCCTCCATCCCTTCTTTACATGTTTTAATTTTTTCGAGTCAAAATTGAGATGTAGCATTTTCATATAGTGGAGATGGATCAAGGACTAGGTGATGATTTAGAAAAAAATGTGTGGATGTGGGAGGTTGCTTCGAAATAACCTAAGACAATATCTCTTTGATGAATCTCATCTTCAACTCCTTTATTTTTCCATTTTGTTTTTAATTCGAGGTAGATTGCACGTAAATACACGTTAATTATCATTTCTTCTAAAATTACATATCATAAATAAAAATGTATTTTAACGCTAAAGAAAATAAAATAAAGAGAATAAAGGAGAAAATAAAAGAGAAAAAATAAGGTATATAAATATGTAAATGTCAACCCTAACCTAAGGGCCGAGTTAATGGTGACTTGTTCAATTAACAATAAATAGAAAGAGATAGTAGAAAAATTAAGAAAACAGAAAAAGAACCACTTTGTACGGAAAATAGCAATTAGAATGTTATTTATACATCATACAAACTTAACAATTTCCCACATAATCTATTTGAACTACGATTAACTCAATTTTTTGTAACTTGTTATACAAATTTCAAGATAAAAGAAAAAAAGGTTAAATTCTACCTTATAAATATATAAAGAAAGTTGAAATCCAATTCTACGAATTCCCAAAGATCATATATCAAAACTTTCACATACATGCTCTGAATTCACGGTACTCTCCTTTGAAGTTCAAGATATAAAATTCAACATCTAATTAAGGAGGTGGCATTCAAAATAAAGTTAATCAATCAAAATTCGATTTTAAATAAAAACACAACTTAATTTCTGATTTGGATAATTGATGAATCAATGATTCATCACTTTAATGAACAGAAAATAGAACTTCCTCCTGAGAAATTAGGTTCATTCATGTGTTTATATCTCAAAACAAACATTTTATGCACTTGTAAATAATTTGTATAAATTACCATTCCATTCTGCATTCATAATCATTTGTATTTTTTACCTAACTTCACATATTTTTAATTAATTCATCCTAACTCCAATTGACCTAAAACTAACTTTATTATGTAAAAACCATTAAAAGTAACCAATGAAAATCCAAAAAGTACTAACTTGTATATATTTGAAATAAACAAACCTTAATTTTAGGATAAAAAGCAGCAAACATTGATATCTCTCTCATACAATGTCCTATTTCACTTTACTAACTTTTGAATTAATGTATTCAATACCTAAAAATCAAGATCAAATTCAAAAGAATCGGAGTTTATTTGTGAAAATTGCGTTTTGGGGCCTAACTATACATTGTACATATTTACAGATCTTTGACCTATTATTTCATGCACATATTTGACTATTTTTTATTTACTTCTTTTTCATTTCTTTATTCAGATAATGTTTTCACTAATTGCATAAAAATTAACATAAAAAATCTGAAAAATAAAGAAAAGATAAGGTCTAACTTGTATAAAACACACTTCTGTAATCTTTCTGACCTTTTATTAATTCATATAAAATCCAAAAAATGCATTTGATTCCATTACATTATTTTACATATGTTTGATTTTTGCATGCATTTGTTCATCTATAGAAAACTAAACAAAATTACAAAAATAAAAATTGATATTTTATATACATAAAATATTCCTAAAAAATACTTATCATGCACAGTTAAGTCCATCTGTATTTGATTCCTTTATGAATGTTGTAGAATGAATCTAGGGGCACATTTTTCATTTTGGTCATTTTTGCATTGGAGGTTGTTTATTATTATTTATTTTCTCTATTTTTTATGCATAGTAAACAATCAGAATCCACGTGGCCTTCCCACATTAGTCCATGTCACATGCTTGGTCAATCTCGCACCCCTTGGTCAACCATGTTTTGTACTCTAGCACTTTGTTTCAGGATGTTGGAATTAATTTGATCCAACACCGTCATTTAACATGCCTCTCCTCATTTCCCCCAACCTACCCCATCCATTGGATCGTGTTCGATCCAATGGTTACTACTTCTCCTTCCTCATACCGATTGCCGCCTGCACCGCCTCCTATCCTCCTTCTCCGCCCATTC
The DNA here is from genome assembly GCA_037367405.1 of Ottelia alismoides. Lineage (NCBI taxonomy): Eukaryota > Viridiplantae > Streptophyta > Magnoliopsida > Alismatales > Hydrocharitaceae > Ottelia > Ottelia alismoides. The sequence goes on along the minus strand of JAZKJV010000316.1, from coordinate 139,727 downwards.
CTGGCCAACCCGCTCCCTCTTTGATTTAACCTCTCGCTAACCATCTCCCACTGATGTGTTTTGTCAGCCTCGCCTTTTTCTCCGTCATCCTCATAGCTACCCTATTTCCTTTGACCGAACTAAACCTAATGGTTGGAACCCGTCACCTCCACCCATCATCTCCACCTTATCCCAGGTCCTCTTACGTCTCTAACCACACTTCATCCCATCTCCTACAATAGTCGTCTCTTGCCAACCACATGGGGACCCCTCTATCCCTAAATCCCAGGAAACCTGGACCTAATCCCAACCCATCTCCAACCTCCAATCGCCAGACCTATCCTTTCTATCTCTTCTCTAGACAACAATAACCACCATAGCCCAGACCCAAGCCACAATGTCTCTTTCTTATCACCCACCTTATGTGCAGGACCCAATTCAATCCTTCTATTTAAGACATTGTTCACCTCCGATTGACATCATTCACCAGTGTCTGCAAAGCACGAGAGAGAGCTCGAGGAGATCGAGATGGTGATAACAACCTTCCTCCTTGCGATGAAGACTTCTTGTTGGTGTGATCCAGAGGTATCTCCGACCTCTGTTATTGCTTCCCCTTACAAGTAGTCGAGTCTCATTGATGCTACGACTAGGGACGACGATCAGGAGTCGAGAAATATCTCCTCCACATCTACTATGACAAGAACTTAACTACTAGATCTTCTTCTTCTTTTTTCTACACAACTATTACTATATGCATATCCCCCTTCCTCTTTCACCCCACTCAAACCATCTCCCTCGCAGATCCAATTTTGAGTTCATGTCATCTTGAACCTTATTTGATGATCTACCATTTAGAACATTCAATTTCGCCTTCTGAGACATTGATGAGTATAAATAGATTAGTGGAAATTATTGGTCACTCGGAGTATTTATTCCTTGATATTGACTTTATTTCTTAATAAAATTATCGAGATCAGGATAGCAAAGTAGGGATACGACTTGATACTAATCTACAAATTATTCTAGAATTAAAGTGGGAGGACTCATTGATTTAATTTGTTTGCCTGTATGTTTATCCTTACATTTCATCTTTGCATCATCCATTTCATGATTTAATATTCATAAATAAGTTGCATTTTATTTATTTATTTATTTATCATATTGCATAGAATTTATTTCCTACATTTTTTTTAAAAAAATTTACACATCATATTTGTTTGAATTAGCTACATCTTTTAAATATAAAATGCATAAAAAATGAAAATAAAAAAGAACCAAAAAATATACTTCTTTTGAAAACCTAATTTTTCTAAATTATCTAAGAATTAAGTCTAGACCCTCATATTACATCTTTTTGTTGACATTGGGACTTATCGAAGTAAAATTAATAAACCTGACTGCATTAAGATTTAATTTTGCATATTACCTCTTAGTGTGTGTTTTGGTAGACCAATTCATGCTTGGCTACAATGCATGTTTATTCTCCTTAATTAGAAGGGCGAGAACACAATTTGTCAAATGCTGCCATTGTCAGGGAGGTATATGTTTTCGGGCTAATTTTTAAATAATTTAGATTTTAGGTTTTCCATCAACGGATAGTCTGACCCTAGGTTTTCTTGTGATTATTTCTCTTTTTAATTTTCATCAACTTTATTCATTTTATATAATGTTTACATTTCTTGTGAATATCTCTCTAACATTTAATTTTCTTTTTTGTGTGAGGGTACCTGGTGGCTTTGGACAACTTTCTCGAAGGCCAACACAAATCGAAGCAATCAGAGATGGGTGGTTCTGTGGACCAAGACCACTGCAAAGGCATGGACAAAATTTTCTTTTATTTAAAGAGAATTTTTATTCATTCATTCTTGTAAATAATTCGTAATAATTTATTTATTTCCAGCGATCTTCGTTTGAAAACTCATGATTGTACCCATATACTAGATACTCTGCCTATCGGGCCCATATTATTCATGTTGCTTGACATAGATCTAGAACTTCACATCATCTATTAGAGCTACTAGGATTCAGTTATTGTGTTCATAGTCTTAGGTCTACACATTCACATTAAATAGATGCACTAGACGTTCTACTCTGCCAAATTTTAATATTTTCTTCACTCGTTAATAAAACTACATGTTTAGGAGCAGTTTTCCAGTGCATTCATATAGTATTAATTTCAATTCTATTTAGCATATTGCATGGAGATTGCGAGGATCACCATAAGTATACCTTTGAGTACGCGTCATTGTTTTAACAAATTGCATTGGCTTTTCCAACTCCGTGCTATGTGTTTTCTCAGTTATGATTAAAGAAAATTATGATTGTTTGTAGATGTGCTTGGTTCTGAACTTCAATAAAATTTATCACCTAAGGCAATCACGACTGTTAAACATTGTTATTTAAATTAAAACTAGGAAAAACTGAATAACATTGTCATACTAGTAACCCTGATCCTTCTATGCAGGTACTTACCTCCAGACTATGAGTAGGTCAGGTTGTATCCTTATGTTTAGAGCCAAAACCCTGGACCAATGCTTTAAGTTTCCAGATCCAACTCTTGCGTGTTTGAGAGCCGCAAGCGCTCGCCTCCTACACCAATCCAATATTCTCCTTTAGTATCGAGAGTGACCATCTCTTCGGTGCCTCTAGATCATTTTCTTTGAAAAGAGCTTACATGAATCCACTTTTCGTTGACAATGAGGAACAAGAAGCAGAGATGCCACTCTAAAGACCACCACTAGAAGACGATGACTATAATGATCCCATGCAATAAACATTGGCTAGGCTAGTACAGATAGAACAACTGAACCAGAGCCTGCGAGATGAGGTAAACAATCTTAGGGTCACGGGAGGAGAATATGATCCTATGTGAGATGCATACACAATCATGTAGAGAATCAGATATAGAGATGCTTAGACCAGTACTACCTAAAGAAGCATAGGACCCGAAGTCGTATCTCTTGGCATTACTCCCCAAATTTAGTTGGAATGATATAGAAGAACCATTCACATTCCTACAAGAGTTTGAAATGATCTGTGACAACTGGAGTAACCCTTGAGTCGGTCAAGATTATATCTAGTTGTGTGCGGTCTCCTTTGCCTTGACAGACATTGCAACATACTGGTTGAAAATGTTGGGGAGGTAGTAGCCACATGGAATCAGTTCAAAGACTTATTCTTGAAAAAAATTATCCTATAAACTGGACTAATCAGATGAGACCCCAAATCATGAGCTCCATTCAATTCTCTCATGATCCCTTGCATAAGGCATGGGAGAGATTTTAGTATCGCAAAAATGTCCTCGTCATGAGAAAACTAAGTCATTCCTCATACATAGTTTATTTGTAGGATTCACCTTTAAGATGCAAGGGTTAGCGAGCCATTCATGTGGGACAGTTATCTAAACAGGAATGCTGATAGCATTTAGAAGATCTTCAAACATATGGTAGACACTAGTCACTCAGAGACCGCGAGCAAAGCCAATCACCATGCCCCTTACCCAAGCACTGACTGAGGCAGGCAAAAGGACTATGACGGAGGTAGCGGAAGACCTAATTCCGAACATGATGATTTTACTTGATAATTTAACATTGATGGAACATATGGACAAGAAATTCGATGAACTCCATAAACTCATCGAATTAGACCATCTCGCCCTAGTAGGTTGAAGAAATTACTAATTGGGTAGCCCAACTGAGGTTACCTACCCCGTATGCACCTACTTTCCCATGGGTCGAGTTCACCATATTCAAGAGTGGAAGCAAAAGATTAAAAAAGTCCCCTCACGTCCCTAAATTCTTCAATGAAGATATAATTAATTGGCATTCTGCACGAAGAGAGCTGCAGGCAAGGTGGACATCTCTATCTCATCATACATCATTGATTTACGCTTGCATTGCTTTTCCGACTCTCTCCCTATGATTTTGACCACTTAGGATATGAAAGGAATTGATACCTTGTTAGTACACATGCATTCAAAAAAACCATAAAAATGTGATAACCAATAGAATTAGGACTACAAATTTTACTCGACATAAAATAAAAAAAATCCTCGTCTTGGGGAGAGTAAACCCCTCATTGTATTCATCATTTTATACTCGGCACATACACACTAAGGATTAGTGCCTCTATCCCAAGACTACAAGAGTATCACCTAACTCTAAAATTTGACAAGATAAAAAGACCAAATCCACAGTTTCAAGCATCAGATTTTTACCTACCACCACCATCATATAACCTGCCATCTCACCCAGCCGAGACTGAGTTGTGGGAATCACTCTCATGGACACAATGATTGAGTACTTGACCTAGGTAGTGGAGAAAATGAACTCAAGGATAGATGACCACACTAATATAAATAATAACCATATTACCGCTTCACCATATGGTTTCATGAATTCATTTGAGGAGGCCTATGAGAACTTGCAATCACCTAAAATACAAAAATTGGGAAATTTTTAAAAATACAAAAAAATTCCGGGAGACACCTTGCTGAACCGATTTGTGAGGAGAGGGCACCCAATCCAGATCCTATACACGTACATACATTCACCATAGTTCCCACCTTTGCCCCCAAGGATTACACTGTACAAACTTCTCTTAGTCATCCTTGTGTAAATGATGATTCTGATATCTTCCCTTGTATGGAAGAGTTAGAAAATCTTAAAAATGTTGACTCACCCCGAAGTGGTGGCAAATATTCATGATATTATTGAGACTCCACTTTAGAAGTCCATAATCTAATTATCTACACCCAAACCCAAGAAAAGAAGATGAAGCAGATCCAAGCGACACATCCTGACCATGGCCACTACCCACACAATCACACACTATCCACACACTAGGAAAGGGAGCACCCTTACACCTCTTATGAGATGCACCATTTCTGATTATTCTTGTTATATCACACTCTCCTTTACAACAATGCTTCAATTAATATAATACCATTCTCATTGTTAAAGTCTCTTCATCTGGGCCTCTCAAGAAAACCCGAATGATTTGATAATTTGCTGATGGATCAATAAAGAGGTCAAGGGGTATTCTAGAGAACGCCATCATTCAGATCCAGGGCTTCATGTTCACTGTTGATTTTTTTGTATTTGTCCATGGAGACCCACCCATGTGGAGCATCCTTTGATCCTCCTGGGACGACCCTTTCTCGCCCCTGAGATATGCGTTATTGATTATGGATCTGAAGAGATTCACTTTCATTTTGTCGAATAAGAGCATTGTCTTGATCTCCACTTCTACCACTGACCAGAGACCTGCATCTGATGAGAGTGTACCTGCGTTAGCCAAAACCAAGGACTACGCCCTTGATGCTGATATCAAAAAGATTTACTTTATCATGGATGATTCTTAGACCTGAGGATTCCTCTTTGGTGAGGAAGACTCGGAAAGCATAGACCTTATAGTTCCCCCTTCTGATCCATGGCAATGTGTTGATAACATCCACGACATTTATACTATTGACACCTTAATGCGGAGGGTAGACTTAAGAAAGACTTCACATGTTGTACTTGACCTGACCACTTCCATAAATGAGTTTATGCCTTTTCGATTTGAGACTCCCAAGCCGAACCTGATCGTACTACTTCCACTAACCAGTTTGTACTTTTTGATTTAAGATTGATGAGGATCTACCCCGTGTTGATCATGATCGGGTTGAGTCAGATGATGACCCTGATATCGATATGTAACTTATGAGATCCATTCCTCAGTGGTTATGCAAGAAGCTATGCTTTCTACTTTATGGATCTATGTATAGCCACCAGTTTGTATATTCGCATTTGTTTACTTTCTTCCATCTATCGTTTCTCTTGTCCACCTCATTTCGAACGTACTTTGTCTTAAGTATAGGAGGTGGATGAACCGAGTGGTCTTTCTTTGTTCTATTTCATTACTCTTGTTGTTGCCTATACTTAGGGCTCTTTTACCTTAAGTATATGGGGAGTGGTGTGTACACTCACCCATCTTATTTTTTCATTGATTTTTATTGGTCCCCTCATCCCTGCTCTCTTGTTGATAGTCCTATATGTACTTAGGGATATCTTACCCTAAGTATATGCGGAGACAGATTTAGTTATGATATGTTCATTCCCACCCTTGACCCTCCCTACATGTAGTATACAATCTGCTATACTTTGGATTAATTGATCCTAAGTATATGGGGGATGGTTGATTTCTCATTCATTCTTTCTTTATTCCATCATTGTAGTATAGGCCTTTCTATACTCACTACGAGTCATGTCTTCTCTTTTCTCTCTGATATATGAGGACAAAGCTCAAGCTAAGTATAATGGGGTCGTATATACATTGTATATACTTTAGACATAACTCATACTTTTGTATTTTAATAAGATGGCTAATTAATAAAAATTAAAACACATATTAAAAATTCTTTATATATATATATATATTGATTAATACATTGGTTAAAAATGTTTTGCAAATATTAGAAAAATGGTTGGAAAATCTTTTTGAAAAATCTTTCGAAAGGTGTTTGGAAAATATTTTGTAAAATGTTTTCAACCTTTGTAAAAATATTTCCGTTTGTAAAAATTTCTTTCTTTACTTGAATAAAATGTTTTGAAAATCTCTTTCCAGATCCAACGGTGGTTGGGCGTGTGCGATGTGTCGAGATCAGGATCGTCGGATCAGGTTGATCGAACAGTGGATGTTCTTCGTCCTCTTCGATCCGCCGCCTCCTGAGGCAAACTTGGCAGGGCTCTGGCGACTTGCTCTTGTCTTTGCCTCATTCGCTTGAGGTCTTGAAATTTTGCCGGTTACTCCTTGATGGCCAAGGGGGATCGTGGAAACGTCAAGAGTCTTCTAGAGGTTCTGGAGGCTATTGGGGTCAACAGGAGGTCGGGGAAGATGAAGCTCGAAATAGCTCTGGCGTGAAGTCTGGCCAATGAAGATGATGATCCTACGAGGTTAGCTTCTGCAAGAAAACATGCGCAATGCACAAGTGAGGTGAGTGAGAGTGCAGTGAGGCCTGGAGCGTGAAGTGAAGTGTGGTTGATGGTCCAGCTCCACCGTGGCGGCGGAGCTTTGGTCGGAAGGGGGTTCGAGGTGCTATAGTTGTGAATGGAATAGTGCGCGAAGGTGAGAGCTCCAAGGCGGAGCTCGGTGGATGGTTGGAGGAGCACAAAGATGAGGGGGGAAGCGGAATAAATTTCGAGAAAGATGAATAGGGAGAAGATGGAGATTGGAGAGGGCAATGGAGGAGTGCTACCTACAGTCTGAAGCTCAGAAATGAGCTCTTGGTCTTCTCTTAAGGGTCGGTAGGGGCCCGTTCTCTAGCAGCTCGTCTAGGGAGGCTGCTGGCATAGCGATGTTCACCGTGGATCTCACCGGAGATGATCCCTATCTTCGCTCACTTCTAAGCCTAATCACTGTCACTGATAGGTAGATGGTAGCTCTAGCTTCTCTCTTGCAATGGAGGATGGTTGTAACGGTGGCCGGAGGATATAGAGAAGGTGGAGGTGGCAGTGATGAAGGCGTAAAGTTCGTGTTGTGCGTGAAGCGAGGTGGAAGGGGATCATGGAGAACATGGAGGTCAGCGAAGATGAAGGGAGTGGGGGCTTCATCGTGGGGCGGTCATTGGGTGAAGAGAGTGGCTGTGGTGGCGGAGAAAATAGGATGGGGGCGACGAGCGCACGAAGTGGGCGACGTGCACGAGGGATGCGACCCGGGGTGGAAGATGATCTCAGGACCATTGGATATTGTGATCCAATGACCCAGATCGAGGCGCTAAGGAGTGGCTTAGATCGAATCGGGGAGATATAATCAAAGGGGTAGGGGTGCAACACGTGGCGAAAGGAGAGGGCGGCACTGAAGAACGACTGGGATGCGCTCTGAAGGATCTGATCGGATGGCTAAGGATAGTACAGGAGCGTGCGGTGGGGATGAAGGTTTTTGGAGAAGATCAGACAGTTCATAAGTCAACACGTGGCTTACTGAGGGTGAGGCGCTTGCGGACGGAGGAGATCTGATCTGGAGATGATCGATGGGTGGAGATCAGTCGAGAAAGTGGATGGCTCAGATCTGGAGAGAAGGGAAGGGATCGAACGGTGGAGTAAGAGGGCACGTGGCGCATTTGAGCGGGCCGCGTGGCACGTTATGAGCGGGCTGAGTGGCACAACCAAAGGGTGCCATGTGGCCTGATCTGAATGGATGAAAGAAAATGTGGAATAAGAGAGAGAGAATGGCCGAATTTGGAAAAACTTAAAAAATGAAAGTTGTAGATATCGATGAGATTTGCAAGATTTATTTGACCAAAAATGGAGATGATGTCAAATAAAATACTAAAATACAAGGGTACATATATACATATATATAATGTACAATGGGGTCCCAAAAACCTAAGTTTTGCATACGACCTCCGATTTTAATGAAATTGGTCTTGTTTTGAAGGTCTTTGAATGTATATTATTTTACAAGTAGTAGACCTTAGTCGGACATTGTATGAGAGAGATATGTACATTTTAAGGATCCTAGCTTGAAACTTGGATTCAGGTTTTATTAGTGAATTTTGCAAGTTAGTATTTTTCTTATATTTTTCTTTAATTAGTGTTAGTAATATATACATTATAGATTTGACTTTATTGGATTTGGAGTTAGTATAAAATATATACAAATAGGTGTAATATAGTGAATACAAAGGTGATTTTTACAAGTGAATGTGGCTCCTTATTTAATGCAAATATGAATTCTGAAATGCAGATATTATTTATGCATGCATGAATGCTAATCATGCAATATTACTGGAAATATGCCTCTAATTACTCAGGAACAAAGCTCGATTTTTAACTTTTAGAGTGATGAATCACAGATTCATCAACCCCCTATACTTAAACCTTACTCGTACCAGAGCAACTAAAATGAAATGCAAGAGTGAAATGAGATTGGGTTCCATACAAAGGCCATGAACAAAAGTTGAAAATGGAGCTTGACTCGACCTTTGGAATAATTGTGTGGAGGAACCTTATTGGGATATGAACTTAAGACCTAACAGACTTCAAGTTCCACAAGTCTCCTATTCAAGACTCCTTAATAGTCAGGTCAAAACAAATCCTCTTACGCAAATTTCTGATGACTATGATTCTTACTTGTACCGTGTAAGTGAAATATAGCTCTCCACATCAGAAATGGCTAAGAAGCAGCCTCCTCTAACAAGGTAACTCTAATTCCCCGGTGTAGTAACTCTTTCCTCGAGGAGCGGGGTATTCTCTTCTAAGATCAAGTGCGACCAGCTCAAGAGGAGGGGGTGGAGAAAGAATGGACAGTAGCCAGTGTAGCTACCTATCCGGGGATGCTTGTCCAGTGTAGCCAAGTCATCCAGCTGCAGACTTCTTGCTAATATACATACCCCGACATGTATTTCATTTCCTATTTGGCCTGTCTACTTTTTTTTGGCGTTCTTGCATTTTTTCTTTTTTTGGCTATATACAAGGTGCATCATGTACATCAGGAGTTTTTCCTCTTGAGCCAGTAGACTATCCCTCTTTTGAAGCATTATCGCAACCCACAACATCCCATCCTCAAATGTCAACACCACCAGACTAGGTTGAGATGCACTAAACTTCCTAGAGGAGGACGGATGTTTCTAACTGTGTGCTACTCCAAGATAAAGCATTCTACTTCCTTACCACCTCATCAATGAAGAGATACGTGCATGGTAGTCGTCCAAGTTAGGTCACTGTCAAAAAGAATCATGCGTGTGCACGAGATATTCTACGTAGACTAATCAAGATGACATGTGAACATAGACTTGCGGACTCTAAGAATTAAGTCACTTGACTTGAGAAATCTTAACTCCAGTTCCTATAAGGTTCTTCTGAAATTAGGTGGATTAAAGTCAAATCAAGTCCCTCCTCGACATCTATTCATAACTTGGTTCAGAGCCCACTAGCTTTCCACTTTACATATGCATGATATATCGAAGAGGTGTTATGACATACTATGAAATGCAAGACTCTCTTTCTTTTTCAGATGCAGAGATGATGTGCAAGAGTAAATAAGAAGCCTTTGATTGCTTTTTTAAAAAAAATGGTATACTTCCCATGTTACAACAATTTACAAAAGTTTTATAAGTATTATACATATTATACAAATGTTATACACTATACATATATACATGTATTTTACAAAACAATTTCTCCATTTTTACTCATCTCGTAATTATTGTATAGTATATATAAAAATACGTGAAAGTACGAGCTATGGGTAAAGTATTTATGTAATATACACACACCCCCCTATACTTAGCGCGTGATATGTCCTCAGAGCACAAAAAGCGAGGGAAAAGGCATAGCTCGTACTAAGTGTAAGAGAGCTAAAAATACAAAATATGTATAGAAGTCATTCTGCCCCCTATACTTAGACTCTGGCATCCAAAGTGTAGAAGAAGATAAAAAATTGGGCAGACGAGGTCAAGAGGGAAAGTGGATGAGTATATACATAATGGGCATCGGTCCCCCCTATACTTAGGCTCAGGTCAGCCTAAGAAAAGGACGGGAGGGTGTATAAGGACCGATGTGATATGGAGGATGTACAGAGAATGGATTCAGGTGATACCCTCCCCCCTATACTTAGGTACTGGTCATCCTAAGTATAGTCGTAGATGGAAATACATGAAGTTGTGGCGAGTGATTAGAGTTGCGGGAGGGAGGAGAAGAATGTACAAGAATGGTGGGTATATACAAGGTTCGTGATCTGAATCTTTCTAGATGCTGCCGATGGTGAGAATTTACTGTTGCAAGGTCTCATGCATGGCTCTATGTGTATCTGCTGAATCCGTCTCACGCATGAATACAATCTCCTCAACATGGACTAACTGTTTATTAGGTTTGACGAAGTCCTTCAACAGTTGTCCATTGACTTGGAATGTATGTGCGTCATCTCTGAGATCTGAGATCTCACCACATTCACTATCATGCACAGCACAGACATTGAATGGGCCCGTCCACTTGGATTTCAGCTTGCCTTAGAAAACCTTCAGCCTTGTATTGAACAACCCTACCTTCTTTCCAAGAACAAAGGACTTTCGTCTAATATATCTAACATGGAAATACTTTACTTTGTCCTTGTATACTAAACGGTTGTCATATGGTCGGTTTCTGACTTCCACAAGCTCATTCAGATCCATTTCTCTCTGTTTTTGCCCTAGGTGTGTGTTCCAATTGACCTTTTTGATTGCACATTCTGATTTGTTCACTAACTCTACGGGCAAATGGCACGGCTTCCCAAATACCATCCTGAAGGGGGAGGTTCCTAACAGTGTCTTGTAAGCTGTCCTATAAGCCCATAGGACCTGATCCAAAATCTGAGACAAGTCCTTCCTGTCTGGGAGCACAAGATTCTGCAATATAGTTTTTACCTCCCTATTCGACACCTCTACAATGCCATTGGTCTGTGGGTGGTAAGGACTAGCGACATGGTGTTCGATGCTATAGTCCTTCAAGAGCTTCTTCACATCTCTGTTCACAAAGTGTTTACCACCATCTGATATCAACACCTTGGGGATTCTGAACCTAGAGATGATGTGATCTATAATGAATTTACAGACAGTTTTACTGTATGAGGCTCGGGTTGTGATAGCCTCCACCCACCTTAAGAGATAATCTACCACCAGAAGGGTATACTCGAACCCGTGGCTAACAGGGAATGGGCCCATGAAGTCAATGTCCCAGGTGTCAAAGACATCACAAATGATGACAGGTTGCATTGGCATCTCATCCTTGGAACCAATGGTTCCTCCCATTCGCTGGCATACTTGGTACGACTTCGCAAAGGTGATTGCATCGTGAAACAAAGTCGGCTAGTATAAGCCACACTGAAGTACCTTCCATGCAGTCCACTTCCCGGAGTAGTGTCCTCCTGCCTCCAGATTGTGACATAAAGAAAGGACACTCTGATATTCCTCCTGAGGAATACACCGTCTCCAGACACAATCTGGTTCTTTAAAGAAAAGGATCGGATCTTTCCAATGGTAATGTCTCGAATCCTACTTCAGTCGATCTATGTGGCTCTTGGGCCAATTTTCGAGAACTTTGTTGGAGACAAGATAGTTCACGATATTTCCGTACCATGGGAGTGAGTTGACAACAAATATCGACTCGTCAGGGAAGGAGTTTCGAATCCGCGTATCATTAGAGGCCTTAAGATTCTCGAGATGGGAGAGGTGATCAGCTACTATGTTCGTCTTTCCAGGTTTATGACATATATCTAAATCAAACTCTTGGATAAGCAGAATCCACTTAAGAAGACGTGCCTTTACGTCCTTCTTTTCTGTTAAGTAACGTATTGCTATGTGGTAGGTGAACACAATCACTTTTGATCCAATTAAATGAGATCTGAATTTATCAAAGGCAAACACTACTACAAGCATCTCTTTTTCTGTAACTGTATAATTACACTGAGCAGTATCAAGAACTTTGCTTGCGTAGTATATGGCGAATGGGATGTCATCCCTCCTCTGTCCTAACACAGCCCCAACAACAAAATCTGAGGCGTCCATCATGATCTCAAAAGGTAGAGACAAATCTGGGGCTTGTAGGATCAGGGCATCCATGATCATTCCTTGTAGTTGCCTAAAGGCTTCAAGACATTTTTGATCAACAATAAAATCTATGTCTTGCCTAAAAGCTCAGTTAGCGGTCAGGAAATCTTCGAGAAATCCGTGATAAATCTTCGATAAAATCCAACATGCCCGAGGAAAGACCGCAACTGTTTCACGTTAGTTGTTGGCTGGAATCGTCTGATCACATCCACCTTGGCAGAGTCAACCTCCATTCCTCTCTTGGAGATGACATGCCCCAACACAATGCCCTCCGTCACCATGAAGTGGCTTTTCTCCCAACAGAGCACCAGATTGACCTCACAACATCGCTTGAGGACTTTGTCCAGATTCCTAAGACAATAATCGAAGGAATCACCGTAGACCGAGAAGTCATCCATGAAGACTTCCAAAAATTCACCGACCATTTCAGCGAATACAACAATCACTCACCTTTGAAAAGTATCAGGAGCATTGCATAACCCAAAGGGAATGCACCTGAAAGCATAGGTACCAAAGGGGCATGTAAACGTGGTCTTCTCCTGGTCCTCTGGAGCTATGGCTACTTTATTGTAGCCCGAGAACCCATCTAAAAAGCAGAAGAACTCTTTCCCCGCTAGTCTCTCTAAGATCTGATCAATGAATGGTAGGGGAAAATTATCTTTCTTCGTCATGGCATTCAGGCATCTGTAATCCACACAGACATGCCATGACATGGGTACTCATGTCATGATCTCCTCTCTATCCTCACTGGTGGTCGTTTGAATTCCCGATTTTTTTGGGACATGGATTGGAGCCACCCATTTGGAGTCAGAGATGGGATAAATAAACCCGCATCACACCGTTTCTCTATCTCCTTCTTCACTACCTCTCGTAAATTTGGATTCAACCGACATTGGAATACATGAGAGGGCTTAGCTTCATTCTCCAAGTAGATATGGTACGAACACAAAGCAGGATTTATCCCGTGGAGATCGGATATGCTCCAGCCTATCGCCTTGTGATTTTTCTCCAGGATCTCTAGCAAGTGAGATTCATGCTCCTCTGTCAATCGCGAGCTGATGATGACCTGATACTTCTTCTCTTGTACTGCAAGGAAGGCATACTTAAGCGTTGTGGGTAAAGGTTTGAGCTCAACTAATGTGTGATCATCAAGGAAGTCTGGCTCAATCGAATCTGGCTCAGTGTTGGTAGTGGTTGGATGTGTTCTTGAAATTACTGCCACCAGCTCGTTCGGCTCTGGAATCGGATCGTCAAAGGTTTCCAAGTAATTAGTGAAAGCTATGTCCGACTCATCATCCTCATCTTCTGATTGTCCTAAAGAGGGAAGGACTGACAGGCCCAGCTGGGTCTCTAAGTCATCGAAGATGTAGAGAGATGCACATTCTGTGCTGTACTCATTTCTAAGTATCTCGCAGACTGACTCATGCACAAGATCTTCTCTGGAGGAGAGATACTCATTGGTGCTACTGGGTTTTGTCTCTATGGCCAAACGGTGTCTACATTAATACAATCTGCTTTGGTTGAAGAGTACTCAGTGTTGGATTCTGAATCTGGCCTCTGCCATCTGGTCTGCTTCATCTCCAATTCCTCATCTCCACCGGGAGTTTGGAATTGGATCTTCCCGATCTTATAATCAAACCAGGCCCCCGTTGTTCTGAGGAAGGGCATTCCTAATATGATATGGGAGTCTCTTCAATTGCGAGGGGTCTCCATATCATGAACTGTAAAGAACACCATGTACTCCTGACCCTCAACTTTGATGACAACAAACCTCAATTCTCCTTGGGACCTCTTGGTTGATTTATCTGCAAACTAAAGTAAGGCTCTGGATTTCCTAAGAGGCCTAAGATTAAGCCATTCATATAGGGCTATGGGCATTAAGTTATCTGTTGTCAAGGAGAGTGTGTGCAAATGCAGTGTCATCGAAATGACTCACCACATAATGTGCACCCATGTCTCTTCGTTTCCTTGGAAATGCATTCTTTATTGCGCAATTAGTGGATACTGACAGAAAGTGTTTCTCAACACGACTTTTGGTCTTCCTGCTGACCCTAGTAGGTGTGCATCTCACCCTAAGGTACTTCTTGAATGCAGGTGTCATCTCCACATACTTATCAGAAGGGATTGTGACCTTGATGTATTTATTGCAAAAGTCTGCCATCTCATGGTCATTTTTTGTATTTTTCGAGTTTTGTTCTTTCCACCCTTAAGGGATCGGGGGAAAGGGATTATTAATGCTAACTCATATTCCGAAATCGAAAGATTTTCATTGAAATTAAGAAAAGAGTTCTGTACATGATGCTGACATCTAGACTGACTCTGACTCCGATACTGACTAAAAGGAAATTTCTGTTGCAAAACCGATGATGCTTCTTCTGTGATTGTTGGGACATCCTCCTCAAATGGAGGTGTGGGCTCTTCTTCGATCTCTCCGGACTCACTGCTAGTACAAGTCTCCTTCTTCTTTGAGGACTTGGGAGTCCTCTTCTTCTGCCAGTGGTGGTGGTGTTGCTGCTCCTCTACCTCCAAGTTCTCCTCAGGTAGAGGCTTGGCGGTATCTTCCTCCAGTGCTCGTGCATGATCAGGGACGATCATGGTCCTTCCGCTCTCGAGGGACATATGATTGACATTATCATACGAAAGGATTTCATGTTCAGATAAAGAATTATCTGAATAGTATACCTGATCTCGTGGTCGGTTCTGGCCATGATTCAAGCTATTTGGGTTGACCTGAACCCGGGGAGGAATTGGGGTCTTTGACACCATCTTTCGGTCCTAGGTACGAGAGACACGATTTAAATCGGTTCTCATACCCAGATAGTCATTTTGAATCTGTTGGACCCTATCAGTCAGGGTCTGGATCGCCAAGGTGAGGGACTCTAATTCACTGGTGGGCTGGGCTTGTTGGTGCTGACTTGCAGATGAGTTACTTTATTAGCCCTGCTGACCATGCTGGTACTGTTGTTGCTGATGGGACGGTGGTGGAGGGCCCTAGTGGCCCGAGTGGAAAGTGTGTTGCTGCTGGTGCTGTTGAGGCTGGTACCCTTACCCGGGTTGGGACTGTACGAAGCGTGGTGTGGGGACAGAGCTGGTTTCTTGGTAAGCTAGGGAAGGTCGGTGAGGCTGACCATTCCCCATACCCGACTGTCTGCCGACGGGGTCATGGTTGTACCACATCCCATTGATCTCGAACACCTGCGAAGGCTCCTCGTATCATGTCTCCACTTGTGGGGGTGTGTGCTGCTCCTGCTGAGTGTATGTCTGCTCCTCTACCCAGCTACTCTGAGGCCCCGGTGCCTGTTCCTATACAAGATGAACTCGATGTATAGGTAGAGGTGGTGCAGAAGGGGAAGGTAGCCATATCTTGGCTGCTGTCTCAATTAGTTCCTCCACATGTTTCGGCAATCATGAGAGTGATTCAATGTCAATGACCCTCTTGTGAATACGCTCGACCATGGTTAACTTGTCAGCTATCATCCCCATGCTGGGGATGAGGTCCTCTGTCAGATCTGTTGTTGTCCTTCTAGTTGTCTCGCCGGATAGGATCGAAGGAGACAACTGATAGGCCCTGGTGGCCTGCGACCTACCTGTTTCTTCCATCTGCTCCAAGATTTTCCATATATCATTTTCATTTTTATTCAGATAGCTTCCTCCACAGGAAACACTTACTAACCCCTACATCTCTGGGGTCATGCCACAGAACAAGGTCTGGACTAAGATCTCTTTTGAAATGCCATGGCAAGGGCACTTCTGAATTAAGTCATTAAACCTATCCCAGGCTTCATGGAATGGCTCATTGGGTCCTTGGGAAAAACTCACGATCTTCTTTCTCATTTGATTAATCCTATGAGTGGGTAGAACTTCTTCAAGTATAAATACTTGAACTACATCCATGTTGTACATCTCACCCCGAGATTTTTCAACCAATGAGCGGCCTTATCTCCTAAGGCTAACGGGGTTGCCTTCAACCTGATGTAGTCTTGCCCAACCCTTCGGTGACTAAGGTTGTTGCAAACTAACTCGAAGTCTCTAAGGAAGGCATATGGTTCTTCGTTTGCATTTCCATTGAACTTTGGTAGTAGGCTCATAAAAGTGGGGCTTCAGCTCAAATGCTTCAGGGGGAACCACTGGTGCCAACCAACTATGCATCTCATTTTCTGCTGGGTTATAAGCATCTATCATTGGTCGGTTAATTCCTCATGTCGTAATGATCTGTCCCATCCTTGCTATAAGATATGCATTCTGTTGTTCGGTTGTGGCAAGGCAAGCAAGGATTTGCTGTATCAGGTCATATGTTTGTTCCTCTTCATTTGGGGGTCTCTTGGGTGGCATCTTGTCCTCTTTCCCTGGGAATGGAAAGTGTTATTGGTTATAGGACATATCAAGGAAGGGATTCTTACCGAGGCATCGATCTTCCTCAGTGAGATCAGAAGAGATAAAAGGGTTAGTTTGAGAGTAACCACCCAGAACTCAAGAGGGTCATGAGCTCGTGTTGGCCCAAGTTGCACTTGGGCCGATGAAGATGAGCTTTGTGGGGGCTCAAAGAATGATTGGCAAATTGGGAGTAGATGTCCCCCCCAGTCAGTCATCTTAGCTGGCAAGAAGAAGATTCAGGAGTTTAAGATAGGATTTTACTTCTATCTGAGACAAGCCGGTGAATCCAAACCCTGACTTTCACACTCACATGGTGAAGGACTCGAAACTGAGTCCGATTAATTTGGTTGATTTTAAGTGTGATTTTCAAGAAAATAGCAAAGGTTATGTGGCCTATAGGGAAGTCAGCTCAAAGCTGGATGCGTCTTCCCTGTTTAACATGTCGCCTAAGATACCTGCGCCCATCCTTTCTTCATTCCAATCCCAAGTTGATGGGTTCAATGACCTACCCCTATCTACCTGCAAGCAGGCGGAGGCTGACAAGGCCGGAACTTCACCCCGAGGGGTTACTAGCAACTTGTCATGAAGCACCGCTGGTTCACCCCTATCTACCTGCGAACATGCAGAGGCTACTTGGTGCTAGTCAGTAAACCTGAGAAAATTCAACTCGTGATATTTGCTAGGATTAGTTGGTACATGATATGGAATGAGGGGAGTTGGGCTCTACCTTAGGATGCGCACACACTCAAGTACCCTCACTCAACCTGAAAAGAAGATCGAGTTAATCTCCCGCAAGCAAAATTTTTGATTTTATTGATTTTTGGGTCAATTTTGTTTAGCAGTCCCGATTTTAAGTTAAGTTATCACTGAGTTAGTCCAACCACAAAGCACGCCTATTGTCTAATCCCAATTTCCTTTTTACGTAAGTCTGAAAAACCAAGAGAAAGGAGTCGACAAAAGCTGATGCACAATAAAACAATGATGGTATGCTGAGTTGAGAAGACATACAGTGGTCCCTTCGCTTTTATGCAGGATGTAGAAAAAAATTGAAAACTTTTTACACTATATGCAATACAGGCCAGAAAAGCTGCTCCTAGACAGGAAGTTCTATTAGCCAGTGGAGCATGGATTAAATTTGACTAAATCTGTGGTCTAAGTGCATCTTTTATGTGTGAAGTGTGGTCCTAGAATACTACGAGCACAATCAATTTCTAAAGTGGCTCTAAGAGCCGTAAGTGAAAGTCTAATCTAAAAAGTAATCCACATAGCACATGGAGACATGTTTCCACTATTTTTACACACGCGAGAACCCAAACAGGAACCGCTGAAAAGAATGCAAAAATAATGAAGAATGACAGAATTACAAGTCCTCACAATCACTTAAAATATTCAAATTCAAGCTCCTCGAAGAGACTTCGACTCCTCATGTTACTTACAAAAAAACAAATTGAGGTCAGATAAAAGACGACACAAAATACTCAAAAATAAATGACAGAAAAATATTAACAAGAAAGCCAGGAATCAGACTACCCGGGGATGGAAAATCAAACACTAAAAATTCTCTAGAAAATAACCTAAGCCATGCCTCCCCGGTAAGGGCGCCATTTTGATGTTTCTCAGACTACCATTTTTAATTCAATCAAATTAATGATCAAATTAATAGTTAGATTTGTTGCAGTCGGATAGTCAAGTTTTCGTCAAAAATACACTTCAGTTAATGCTCAATTAAACGCGAGTGGCATATTTATTTCACTTGGTCAAGCCCAAGGTCGAACTCAAAGAGGCAACTATCTCCTTAGGTGAACTTTAAGTGAATTCAGAGGTCAGATTTTCAGAGGGTTAATTTTGGTCTTTTTTAACAATTTATATGCAATAAAGGAAAAACGAATGCAATTTCAGACAAATTTACAAGTTAAATCAAAAAGATAATCAAATGAAGACCAAAAATTATGAGAACATGGCCAGATGATGGAATGCTATGAAGCTAAGTGTTTACAAATTTTTTTGCAATTTTTCGACTCTAAATGAATTTATTGTGAATAAAATAAGAATGCAAGGTGATTTTTAACAAATTAATTTTAATAAATACCAAAACATATTATTTTCAAATACAAAGTTTATCCTAGATGGATCTAAGTATGATGAATCCATAAAAATTAATAGAACCAAAATTCTATGTTAATTGGACCTATTAAAAATCAATTAAGAAAATCACTATTTGATTTATTCAGGCCTCGTGATGCATGCAAATTTAATCATTTTTGGGCACACTGTAGAATAAATTATCTTAAGTCTGATGTGATTTTATGATGATTATCGGAGCAACAAGGAATTTAATATAAATTGAAAGGCACATAATGGGCAAAATATAGAAAATTTCACAAAATTAATAATATAAATTCCAGAGAAGTCACAAAAATTAAACACGTGTCACATGAGATAAAGGACAAGTTGGGCTACAACATGCAATTTTTAGAATTTAAAAATGATGCGAAATGGACACCTAAATATGCATGTAAAGATAGGGACCAATTTGCAAATATAGAAAATAAAAATATGAAAATATAACATGCTAAAAGGGACTTAAATGAAATTACCTATAATGTGGGGGAGGTGGATGCAAATTTCCCACAAAGTCGCGTGCTCCTCGCGTGACACCCTTGGTAGGGACCAAGTTGCAATTTCGAAAACCTTCAAGGGGCTCTGTGCAAAATACCCAACCCTCACGTGGGAAGCACGTTCAGAGCTAGGCTCGGGAGTCAGTCAAGGCTCAGGAGGAGGCTCGAGAGGCTTTGGAGGCTCGAATCAGCCTCGGGCCTGCTTCGGTTGCTCCGAGCCTAGGGTCGGGGAAGAGGCTCAGAGGAGGCTACGTGGCGCATGTATACCATTGGATTAGTGTGAATCCAACGGCTGTTGGAGATGCTGCCATGGCGCCATTAGAGTCGTCACATCAAGATGATCTAATGGTGCTAATGAAGTCGACGTAGCGAGATCAGGACCTTCAGATCCGTGCGAGATCGATGGTTGCTGACGCTCGATGAAGCGGGCGACATAGCAGAGTAGTAGCCGTGGGATCCTCCAAATCCAACTGTGGTTTGGCGCGTGCCTCTCCGATCCGTCGCCTCCTGCGACTGACTTGCTTCTATCTCCGCCTCTTTTGCCTGAGGTCGTGGAAGTTCGTCGGCGAATCCTTCATGACCCAGGTAGATCGTGGAAACGTCAGGAGTCTTCCAGAGGTTTTGGAGGCTGCTGGAGTCAATCGAAGACCGGGGAAGACGAAGCTCGAAGCAGCTCTGGCGTAAAGTCCGTCCAATGAAGATGATGATCCCTGCAAGGTTAGCTTGTGCAAGAAAACATGCGCAATGCACTCGTGAGGTGAGTGTAGGTGCAATGAAGCCTGGAGCATGAAGTGAAGTGTGGCTGATGGTCCAGCTCCGCCGCGGCGGCGAAGCTTTGGTCGGAAGGGGGTTCGAGGAGCTATAGGTGTGAACGGAATAACACGCGAAGGTGAGAGCTCCAAGGCGGAGCTCGGTGGATGGTTTGAGGATCGCGAAGATGAGGGTGGAAGCGGAATAAATTTTGTGAAAGATGAATAGGGAGAAGATGGAGATCAAAGAGGGCAATGGAGGAGTGCTACCTGGGGTCTGAAGCTTGGAGATGAGCTCCTGGTCTTTGCTCAAGAGTCGGTAGCGACCCGAGCTCTAACAACTCATCTGGGGAGGTTGTTGTCATGGCGGAGTTCGTCGTTGATCTCGTCGGAGATGATCCCTGTCGTCACTCACTTCTAAGCCCTAATCATTGTCACCGATAGGTAGAGGGTATCTCAAGTTCTCTCTTGCAATGGCGGATGGTCGTTACGGTGGTCGGAGGCGGGGGTTTATAGAGAGAAGGTAGAGGTGGCAGTGATGAAGGCATGAGGTTCGTGGTGTGCGTGAAGCGAGGAGGAAGGGGATCATGGAACACATGGAGGTCGGCTAAGATGAAGGGAGTGGGGGCTTCATCGTGGGACGGTCAATGGGTGGAGAGAGTGGTTGTGGTGGAGTAGAAAATAAGAAGGGGGTGGTGAGCGCACAAAGTGGGCGACGTGCGCGAGCAATGCACCATGAGGTGGAAGACGATCTCGGGACCATTGGATCTTGTGATCCAACGGCCCAGATCGAGGCGCTAAGGAGTGGCTTAGATCACATCGGGGAGATATGATCGAAGGGGTAGGGGTGCAACACGTGGCGAAAGGAGAGGGCGGTGCTGAAGAACGGTTGGGATGCGCTCTGGAGGATCTGATCAATTGGTAAGGATAGTGCGGGAGTGTGCGGTGGGGATGAATGTTTCTGGAGAAGATCAGACGGTTCATAAGTCAACACGTTGCTTGCTAAGGATGAGGCGCTAGCGGACGGAGGAGATCTGATCTGGAGATGATCGGAGGGTGAAGATCAGTCGGGAAAGTGGATGGCTCAGATCTGGAGAGAAGGGAAGGGATCGGACTGTGGATAACGCGTGGAGCGTTATGAGCTAGCCGCGTGGCGCAACCAGAGGGCGCCACATGGCCTGATCTGAATGGATGAAAGAAAATGTGGAATATGAGAGAAAGAATGGCTGAATTTGGAAAAACTCAAAACATTAAAGTTGTAAATCTCGATGAGATCTACAAGTTTTTTGTTGACGAAAAACAGAGACGAGGTTAAATAAAATACTAAAATACAAGGGTATAAATATACATACATATAATGTACAGTGGGGTCCCAAAAAACCAAGTTTTGCAAACGACCTCTGATTTTAAGGAAATTGGTCTTGTTTTGAAGGTCTCTGAATGTATATTACTTTAAAAGTGCGTAGACCTCAATTGAACACTGTATGAGAGAGATATGTGCGGCTCCTAGTTTCAAACTTAGAATCAGGTTTTATTGGTCAAATTTGCAAGTTAGTATTTTTCTAATATTTTTCTCTAATTAGTGTTAGTATTATATACACTATAGAGTTGATTTTATTGGATTTGGAGTTAGTATAAAATATATAAAAATAGGTGAAATATGGTGAATATACAAGTGATTTTTACAAGTGAATGTGGCTCCTTATTTAATGCAAATACGAATGCTAAAATGCAGATATTATTTATGCATGCATGAATGCTAGTCATGCAATATAAGTGGAAATATGCCTCTAATTACTCGGGAACAAAGCTCTATTTTCAATAAAAATAGTAAATGAATTTAAATTAAAACGTGTATCAAAAAATGTTTATTATTTTATGGGCTATTTTTTATTTTTAATTATTTTTATGAAAAATAAAATGAGGTATATACAGTATAATGTATTATTTACAGGTAAAGTATACCTATGTATTATGTATAAATAATTTAACTTTTATATTTTTTTAAAAAATATTTTTATTTTATATTTTTATTTATTTACTAAATAATTTAAGGGATACAAAAGGATTTTTATTTTATTTTCATTATTTAATTAGAGGGTAAAATAAATAGTTAATGTAGTATATACATGTGTATTTTGTACAAGGAATTGACGATTTTATTTTAATTTTATTTTTCTGATTTTTATTTTATTTTTATATCATTTTCAAGGCTATATGCAAGGGTATAAAGAATAAAATAGTTTTATTTGTTAAAAACTAAATAATTAAATATTATATATAAGTATAGGTGATTTATACAATACATAGTGTACCCGTATCTCTCTCTACTTGTTCTTTTTACAATCAGGACAAGGATTGACCTTCTCTTAGGGTTGTTTCATTCTGTATTTAATCTAAATACATCATTCTTTTTTTTCACTTTATTCTTTTATTTTTGCAAAATAAATGCTAAATATGATATATCTATTCGAAAAATAAGTGAAAATAAGAAAAGAAAATAAAATGAATAAAGGTTGATTGTTAAACTTATCACCATTAAATTGGAGTATAGAGCTCAGTCAGACCTTTGGATTATTAGTTTGGCAGAACCTTATTGGGAAATAGGTTTAAGACTCAACAACCTTCAAGTTCCACAATTTTATGATCAAGACTACTTAAAAACCAGGTTAGAACAAGTCTACATACGTAAACTTTAATGACTATGAATATTTCCTTATACTGTGTAAGTGATATGTAGCTCCCCACCTCAGACATGGCAAAGAAACAAACTCCCTCAACAAGGTAACTCTTATTCCCTAGTCTAACAGCTCTTTCCTTGAGGAGCAAGGCATTCCCTTTTAAATTCAAGTTCAACCAGATCAAGAAGAGGGGAAAGAAGAGAATGGACTGTGACCAGTATAGCCATGTATCCCTTGGAGCTAAACCATTGTAGCTAAGTCTTTATCTGCAAGCTTCCATGAGATGAGAAGGTGGAATACATAAGCTTTGCTTTATTCACTATATACATTCCGACATGAATTTTATTTTCAATCAGGCTTATCCCCTTTTGGGTTTTTTTCTTATTTTGTGTGCAATGTACAACATATCTACATGGTGCAGCATATACATAAGGAGTTTTTTCTTCTTGAGCCAATAGAGTATCCCTCGTTGAAGCATTATTGCAACCCACAAACTCGTGTCTTTAGACCTCAATGCCACTAGACTAGGTTGTGAAGCACGTCCCTACCTAGAGGAAAACAAGAGGTTCCAACTAGCAATACTACCCTCGTTGGCTACCCCAAGCGAATGAATTCTGCCTCCGCACCACCTCATCCGCATTAAGCTACGTGTAAGGTGCATGTCTAAGTCAAGCCATTGTCTCTGAGATTCATGTGTGCATTGTTAAGTGTTCTACTTAGGCTTATCAAGATGACATGTGATCATAGCCTAGTGGACTCAAAGAATTAAGTCACTATGGACCTGAAAAGTCTTAACCCCAAATCCTATAAGGTCCTCTGAAGTTAGGTCGATTAAGGTCGTAACCTAGCTCCATTTTTCAATTTAATTCCAGACTAGGTTAAATGTCACCTATGATACAGAAGAATATACAAGCAAGAATGTACCAAAAAACTCTTTTTGAATTTTTTTTGAAAATATGCAATTTTTTATGAGATTTTTGAATGCACGAATAAAACGGGTTTTGTAAAACATTTACAACTATTTACAAATAGTTTTTTGTAAACTTCTATTTTCAAACATTTTCAAAAAATTTGTATTATATACAAAATTTTGATACACAAATATTTACAAATGTTTTACAAGCAAAACAATTTTATAAATATTAGTACAAAATAATTTTTATAAACTATTTGTACACAACTTTTTAAAAGAGAATTTATAGAAATTTATACATAAGAAAATTTTAATATTTAAGTGATTTTTAGCCATATTATCTGTATATACAAAGTAATCGAAGTACGAGTTATGGCTAAAGTATATATACAATATATACAACACCCCCTATACTTAGCTCGAACGATGTACACAGAGTGATCAAAGAGTAATGAAAGGAAGACATAACTCGTGCTGAGTATTAGGAAGTGAAAAGAATGATGTACTACAACAAAGCATAAAAGAATGGAAAGAACAGAAATCGATGATCCCCTATACTTAGGATCAAATAATCATAAGTATAGTAGAGTGTATACAAGGGGAAAACCAAGGAGTAGGATGTACATGTGTTACCTTCCCTTTACTTATGGTAAAATATCCCTAAGCATATTAAACAAAATAGAGGTAAAAAGAATCAAATAAAAATCAAGGTCTGATACCTCCCTAAGGGTAAAGTGTACCCTGAAGGATACGTGAAACATCCTTAAGCGCATCACAGAAGCGTGATGATCGCATCGAATGCGATCGGGAGTGACAAGTCGCACTAGTTGCTCGAAGCAGCAGAAATTAATTTTTTTTATGTGATGAAACCACATGATCCAAGAACACTTCTCGGATCGTTTTATATAAACCACAAACAAGTAATAGGATTACCTCTTGAAGCGTGGTTGCAATCGAGTCTCTAAACCAAGAGACCTCCTATCTCAAGTCCGATCTGATGGAGGAGACGCTTGCGAGCGCGGGGATGAATCACGTGCTCCTCGCAATCCATGTTGATGATCCAAGAGGCGGATCTCCTGATCTCGTCACACGAGATCCAACATCTTCTTCACGAGCGAGACGCACCAAAGGAGATGGAGATCCATGAGTAAGAACTCCAACAACATAACAATGATGCTGCAACGATGTCGATTCTCTCAAAGGCTCCATGTTGGACGGCCATAAGAGAGAGATGGAGAGAGGCACATGACATGTATAGAGAGAGAAGAGAGCATTCATTATAATCATCTAATATTTTTTATTGCAGAGCAAGTGTGCCTCTTCTTATATAAGGTTTTGGGAGTCCATGGATCTCAATCCATGGACAACACACAATCGGTGGTTGAGATTGATTTGTGTTTCTTTCAATGGCCATGACTTATTGTGAAAAACACAACAATTAATTTAACTCAATTTAATATATATTGATAAATCAATATATTTAAATTCAAATCAAATCAATTAATTATCCTTGGAGATAATGAGGAGATATTAAAAATAGGGGATGACCACTCTTCTCATGAGATCTCATTTATCTCATGAGATCTCATTGTCTCATGAGATCTCATTATCTCATGATATATCTCCAAAATTTACAACAATTGCTGTAAATTATTTCACAAATATAATTCACAATTATCTTGTGAAACATTTCAATCATGCCATTAAAAAAATGTGAATCACATTCACATCCCAAAACAAAATGTAAATTATATTTTCAATTAATCATCGAATGTGAATCCAATTCACATTAATAATTAATTAACAAATATAAATCACAATATGCTCTCTCTTATATATTATAAATCACATTTATAATATATATGATTAATATGGATAGTGTTATCCACATTATTCATATCCATGATAATTAAATCACATTTAATCATCTTGGATCTCTTTTCTCATGTGCCCAAATAACATGAATCACATTCACATTATTCATATCTTTGATAATTAAATCACATTTAATTATCTTAGATATCTCTCCTTATAATATGAATCAAATTCATATTATCCATGATAATTAAATCACATTAATTATCAATTTTCTCGATGCTTGGATACTTATATCAACATTGAAATTATCCATGAATTCTTTCAAGGATAATGTGCTTTCTCCGCGGATACTTGAGAGATAAGGACATGGCGATTGTATCTTTCCACGTATACTGACTTGGATATTGAGATTACATCTCAAATCCAGATCTCGGGCCTCCCATAGATGCTTGATTAAATCAAGACCGCAAATCTAATCTTCTCATTGCATCTGAATCACATTCAGATCAATGTCCAACATTTGGACCAAGATCGGATTACTTCTCTACCGAGAGGAGTCACTAAAATCCAGAACCATTTCATCACACCCTAGGAAAGGAAGCGTCATGGTTATACAATCGTTTAAGATCACATAACCCACAGGTATTCCCAATACATGTACATCCTGCATACTGGAAGATCCAGAATAAACTTGAAGTATTAGATCAACTTCATATTGTCTACTTCAGAGTTTTATCAGTAAGTTTCTCATTTGATCATTGGGATTTGTTATCGATCATATACTTTCCAAAATCATATATCATACCTAGGTCTTGATCATATAATTTCCAAAAGTATATATCAAACCTACAAATTTAGTCAAGCTTCCAAAGCGGTACGACCGTGCACGGAATTTGATTCTTCCTGATATCTCATGAGTGAGCTCATGTCTTCCAGTTCAGTAGTGAACCTGTATGATCCCTTTGAGAGATCATATTACTCATATGCCCTTATATGCACACCAGCACACTGTTGTATAGACCTTGGTTAGGTCATCAACCTATTGGTTTGCCAAATGTACATACTCAGACATATAGTAACATATCTATCTCCGGTCAGAGGATGTGTGCCTATATGATAACCGCTCCCACTACCCTTGTTAATTCGAGCAAATTAATGTTCAAATTAATTACTAATGTTCGTTGCAGTCGGATAATGAGAGCAGATCAAAAACCACTTTTAATTAAAGCAAGTTAATCTCGAGCGGCAAATTTTTTTACTTGGTGGAAGTCCAAGGTCGAACTCAGGGAGGCAGCTGTCTCCTTAGATAGATTCGAAGCAAATTTCTAATGTTCGATTTTTAGAGAGAATATTTTTGATCTTTTTCGATTTTTTATGCAAGACACATGCAAAATCAGGCCAGTTTAAACGGTAATTCCGAAAGATGATCAAATTAATTCCAAAAATTATGAAACTTGGCCAGATTATGAAATGGGATGAAATTGAGCTACCTTAATTGTTTTGTAATTTTTAGATGCACGGATAATAAAATATGCAGACTTTAGTGAAAATCACTAAACCGATTTTAATAATTACCAAACGATGATAAACAAAATTAATTCAAATAGATCTAGTTAAGAGATATCCAAATCAACTTGAATTTTGTTAAAACACTTCACGGTTGAATAATTAAAAATCAATTAAGGTTTTCACTAAATGATTTTTCTAGGACAAACTATACATGCAAATGAGATGATTTTTGGATATGTTGTAGCATAGGCATAGATCTACCAATGATGATTTTTCAGAGATTTTTCGATAAGTAGATAATGCAGAATCAATTAATCAATCAAAATGGGAAAAATGTTGCAATTTTCACCAAGTTAATTTCCATAAATATTCTGTAAATCAGAAAAATATAAATAAATGCTAAAATGGTAGATCAAGAGTTATACTACACTATGCAACTTTCGGAATTAAAAATGGACAACAGAATGATGATAAAATAAACGTGCAAATGCAGGGGTATGAATGCAATACAGAAAAAGAAATATGAACTCAAATGGAGAACATGGACTTACATGCAATTACCTAAACTTGAACTTTGTTTGAGAACTTGCAAGGGGGTGCATGTGTCCCCTTTGCAAATACCCACTTTTGTCCTTATTATCCGATGTTTTCTCCTCTATTTTGTTGCTTGAAACAGGGGATTCTCCCCAAGTGGCCAATGGAGCTTCAAGCTGAGGAGGGCGGCGGCGAGCGGAGGTGGCTTCAACGGAGGCCAACTGGCGTTGGAGGGAGGGGCGGCCGGAGGACGGAGGTGCGGGGACTTGTGCGCGCGCACGCGACTGTGCGCGAGTGGGGCGCTAGAGGCCGTAGGCGGCTATGCGCGTATGGAGGAGGAGGCGGTCGTGTGCGTGCGTGGCTAGGTGGCAACGACGGCCGTGAGCGCGCGCGATGATGGGGCTTGGCTTCCGCGGCTGAAGGTGCGGGTGGTGCCTAGCTGGGCGTGCGTGTGGGGAGGAGTCCGCGGCTTGGTGACGGAGGTGGTTGTGGAATGGGAAGGAGGAGAACGGCCGGAGGTCTCGTCGATGGTGGCGGCGTGGCTCGATGGCGGCGGCATGGGGAGCTCTACGAGCAGGATGGTCATGCGTAGGCGGAGGAAGAAGAAGAGAAGGGGAGCGAAAACATGGGGAGGATTTCACCATCTCCCCTGTTTCTCATGCATTTGTTTAAGTGACGTAAATAAACGATTAATCGATTGATGAAAGTTCGCCGAATGATTTAAGAAAAATCACCGTTGCGTTCGCAACTTGTGATTTATCCGTAGAAGTGCAATTGGTTTTGTGAATCGTTGGTCCGAAGGCGATGAATCGAGGGAAGAGAGAATGAAGAGAAATGAAGATGAAGAAGAATAAGGAAGAAGAAGTTACCTGTAGATGGTGGATGGGTGCCTGGGGAAGAAGCTCTTTTGGGAGCTTCATAACTTCACTCTAACACCTCCGCAAGGCGGAGCTCAGCAGTGGCTTGGAAGCGGCTGCAGCAAGGGCTCGAGCCCTTGGATCTCGCCTGGAGGAATTGCCCTCTTCCTTACTCAACTCACTTGATCAATGCTGTCACCAATGATGGTGAGGAGCTAAAGGTTCTCTCTTGGATGGCGGATGGGTGTGAAGGAAGGAGGAGAGGGGACTATAAAGAGGAGGAGGAGGTTGGAGAGGAAATGGAGAGAGTGGGAGAGATGGAGGAGTCGACGTTGCTTCTCCCTTAAGTTTGGGGAGAGTGGGATGGAATGGGTAGAGGGGGAAGGAGAAGGTGCCACTTGGCGCGCTAGGATGCGGCCATGTGGCTTTATTTAATTAATTGCAAAATCCATGGAGCTGACACGTGGCGGCTTCAGGAATTGCCACATATCGCTCCCAGAAAAATCCGCAACTAAATGCAAAGAAAAATAAAAAAAATAATAAAAAAGGTTAGATCAAAAAGTGATCAACACGAATATTGCTCGTCTCGACGAGATCTACAACTTTTGTGTAGGGCCAAAAATCAAACGAGATCATCTGTACAAAAATGTATTTTTGGGTGGTACCTTATAGATATAAAATAACACATTTTATCTTTTGCAAAAATTTTTTGTCATTTTTAAATGAGAAAAATTAAAATAAAGTTTGATAAAATATGAAAAAAATATTTACAACTTAATCTATTTTTTTTGGATTTTCAATAATGAAGAAAATAAAATGATAAAATGCAGGGGTAAAACGATCATTATGTACGATGTACAAAAAGGGCCTAAAACCCAAGTTTTGCATACGAGCTCCGATTTTAATGAAATTTGGTCTTGTTTCGAAGGTCTTGGAATGTATATTATTTTAAAAGTGAGTAGACCTAATTCAGAGGTCGTATGAGAGAGATATGTGCATTTTAAGGTCTAAGGTTTCAAACTTGGGTTGGGGTTTTATTGGGTAATTTTATAGGTTAGTAGTTTTTTATATTTTTCTTTAATTAGTGTTAGTCATATATACACAATAGAATTGGTTTTATTAGATTCGGATTTAGTATAAAATATATACAAGAAAGGTATTTTATCTAATATACAGATGAATATTTACAAGTGAAATTGTCTTCTTATTTTATGCAAATGTGAATGCTAAAATGCAAATGTTATCAATGCATGCATGAATGCTAATTATGCAAGATAAGGGGAAATATGCTGCTACTTACTCAGGAACAAAGCTATTTTCAACTTTTAGAGTGATGAATCACGGATTCATCAACCTCCTATACTTAAACCTTGCTCGTCCCCGAGCAACTAAAATGAAATGCAAGAGTGAAATGAGATTGGGTTCCATACCAAGGTCATGAACAAAAGCTGAAAATGGAGATTGACTCGACCTTTGGATTAATTGTGTGGCGGAACCTTATTGGGATCTGAACTTAAGACCTAACAGACTTCAACTTCCACAAGTCTTCTATTCAAGACGCCTCAACAGTCAGGTCAGAACAAATCCTCAAACGTAAATTTCTGATGACTATGATTCTTACTTGTACTGTGTAAGTGAAATGTAACACATCACATCAGAAATGACTCAGAACCAGCCTCCTCTAACAAGGTAACTCAATAACCAGGTCCAATAACTCTTTCCTCGAGGAGCGGGGTATTCCCTTCTAAGTTCAAGCGCGACCAGCTCAAGAGGAGGGGGTGGGGAAAAGAATGGACGGTAGCCAGTGTAGCTACCTATCCTGGGATGCCTGACCAGTGTAGCCTAGTCATCCAGCTACAGACTTCTTGATAATATACATAATCCGACAGGCAAATTTTTTTTGGCCTGTCTATTTTTTGGTGTTCTTGCATTTTTTCTCTTCTTTTTTTCTTTTGGCACTATATATAAGGTGCAGCATGTACATCCGGAGTTTTTCCTCTTGAGCCAGTAGACTATCCCTCTTTTGAAGCATTATTGCAACCCACAGCGTCCTGTCCTCAGACTTCAACACCACCAGACTAGGTTGAGATGCACTACCCTCCCTAGAGGAGGACGGATGTTTCCACTCGTGTGCTACTCCAAGCTAAAGGATTCTACCTCCTCACCACCGCATCAATGAAGAGCTACGTGCATTGTGCTTGTCCAAGTTAGGTCACTGTCTAAAAGAATCATGCGTGGGTACGAGATATTCTACTTAGACTAATCAACATGACATGTGAACATAGACTTGCGGACTCAAAGAATTAAGTCAGTTGACCTGAGAAATCTTAACTGCAGCTCCTATAAGGTTCCTCTGAAATTAGGTGGATTAAGGTCAAATCAAGTACATCCTCAATATCTACTCATAACTTGGTTCAGAACCCACTAGCTTTTCACCTTGCATATGCAAGATATGCAGATGAGAGGTAGATGAAATGCTATGAATGAAATGCAAGGTTTTTTTTGAAATGCAAGGATCATATGCAAGAGTAAATAAGAAGCCTTATTTTCAACACACATTTTTTTGGTATACAACAAATTTTATTATTTACAACAAGTTTTTAATTTACACATAATATACATACTATACAACTTTTTTTTGCTATACATCCTATTTTACAACAAATTTTACAAAAGTATGTTTTACAAAAATTTTACAACTTTTTACACAAGTATTATACATATAGTACAAAATTATAATTTTTTTTCAATTTTTACTCACCCCGTAATTATTACATAATATATACAAAAATACGCGAAAACACGCGAAAGTACGAGCTATGGGTAAAGTATATATTTAATATATATACACCCCCCTATACTTAGCGTGTGCTATGTCCTCAGAGCACGAAAAGCGACTAAAAAGAGATAGCTCGGTCTAAGCGTAGGAGAGCTAAAATTACAAAATGTATAGAAGTCGCTCCGCCCCCCTATACTTAGGCTCTGATAGCCTAAGTGTAGAAGATGATCAAAAATAGGGCGGACGAGGGCAAGTGGTGAAAGGGATGAATATATACATGGCGGGCATCGGTCCCCCCTATACTTAGGCTCTGGTCAGCCTAAGTATAAGATAGGAGTGAGTATGAGAACCGATGTGATCTGGAGGATGTACAATGAATAGATGCCGATCACTCTCCCCCTATACTTAGGATCTGGCTATCCTAAGTATAGTCATGAAATGGAACGATATGGATTTGGGGCGAGTGATTCGAATCACTGGGGAGGGAGGGAGAGAAAATATATACAAGAAAGAGTGAGAATATACAAGGATTAAGAAGGTTTGTGACGAACCTTCTTGCGGACGGGAGGAGGTGGATAATATACATATGTGTTGCTGTCGGAATCGTCCTCTGATGAATAATAGTAAGGTGTAGGGATCATCCAACGAGGGTCGACACACGGTTGCTTGCTTAGATAAGGCTTGAGAACAGCCGAACTGAGCTCACTCATATAAATCACCTTGTCCGGACCAGAAGAGGACTCTTCCAAAAATTCCTTCTCCGGTGTGTTGAAGGAAACTTTCTTAGTCGGTTTTCTAGATCCTGAATCATTGAGAGGGAGATGAGAGTGACGCGCCTTGAGAGGTTCGAGGGAATATCTCGAGGAATCAATTCTCGACATCCTCGCACTAGATAGCCGACTAGAAGAGGGAGCAACTGTGTTTTTATGTGGGGTCAATTTAGTCTTGGTTGTTTCTTTTGAAGGTCAAGGATGTGGTGTGGTGCTGACCATGGGTTCCTCATCAGACGAGTCACCATATAGATTGTAATATTCCTGAAGGGTCAGCACACGGCTTGGGAAAGTGCTAGTGGTCTCAATTGTCTTGGCATTATTGGGATCTTGTGTCGAATCATCAAAATGGTCAGGGCAGTCAACAAAGGTCATGTCCGACTCAATGATAGCTTCTGATCGTGAGTCCTCCTTAGAAGCTATCATGGTGGTGGTGCAAGCAGTTGATGAAGTGGAGGTGTGGGGAGTCTCAGAACCAACGGTCGTCCAGATAGTCGGTCTCTCAGGTGTAGCAGAGAGGTGGGACTCATTTACCTCTTGATGGTCACAACTATTAACAGATATGCGGTTCACCTTAGAGTAAAGTGTATCAAAGAATGGGTGAGGTCGGAGTGCTCCCAATGCTGAAAAATCGATCTCCCGAGTCTCGTAATCAGCTTTAGCTGAGGCTAAGAACGACTTTCCGAGAATAATCGGAGACTGGGTGAACTCTCCTCGGTGCTCGATGTCAATGATCGTGAAGTCCACCTGGAGTAGAGCACCTTGGAAAGTAATGATGACTGAAATATTTCCTCTAGACCGTTGATGGATCGATCAGCCAGCTGAACGATCTCTCTCGACTTTCTGATTGGCCTGAGTTTGAGTTTGTGAAACACAGAGGTTGGGAGGATATTTATTGGAGAGTCATCATCGATTCTTGCATGGGTAAAGGTGGTGTCTTTGATTTCACATTCCACTCGGGGCAACCGCTTCACTCTGCGGCTCTTGGTCTTTCTCCCCAGAACCAAGGAGGTGGCCATAGACACTATGTGTCTCTCAGTCCTTGTTCTCTTAGTACCCGACCACTTGGGCATCAATTTACTCTTTCCAAATATCTTGAGGTCGGGGAAGTGATCTATGGCCTTTACTAAGGGAAGTTTGAAAATCAATTCTTCATCGAGTGCTTCCCTTAGGGTAGAATCCAATTTTTTTAGGTCTTTTTCACTTTCAATTTTTATGTAGGTTTTTGGTTTTTCAATTTTTTTGGTGTTTTTGGTAGATGAATGATTAAACTCTGGATTAGAGGGTAAGTGGTTAGTAGAAGAGGGAGATAGAATGGACTCCAGCTGTACAGACGGTGTGGGTTCCCTGATGTTTGCTTTGTTTTCGACCTCAAAACTACTCATGTATTTTCTCACTTTTATACCCAGGCTGGCAGAAATTGAGTATAATATTCCCATGATATCTCTCAACTCATTACCAAATGATTCATTTTTCTTAATAAGTCTAGAGATGTCATCCTCCACAAAATTCTCATGACAAATCATGGGAGAGTTCTGCTCAAGTGGAGGATACTGCTGAGACTTTGGGTGCTCATACTCAACATACCTAGACTCTGGCATGTAATTCTGGGTCGAGTATGGACCATCTAGATGGCAAATATTGATCGGAGCCTCATATGATGAAACGGTGACGGATAAGTCTAGCTCATGAGTCCAATCTTGTGAGTGTATAGGCTCTCCGAATGAAGGCTTGTTAATGGAAGCTTGATCACTAAAGTCAATCAAGTCTAGAAAATCATGATATGCAGGACTCTCCATTCGGGTTGTTTGATCAACCAAGTTATGCCCTAAGATCAAGTCGGGATGTGTATATGTAAGGTTTTGTATGGTCCCTACTTGAGGTGAAAATGAAGTATGTGGGGGCATATAATTTTTCCAATCATCTGTCTCAGTAGTGGTTTGCTCTTCATTTAATTCTTCAATTCCTGAAAGCTCTCCAGAGTAAGGACAGTCAGCCCAAGGTGGACGTGGATCCGGAGTGTTAGAATATGGAGTAGGTGAGAAATGCGAAGAAGTGGAGAAGCCAGTCGGAGTTCTGACTTCATAATCGGATCGAGGTGGAACCGACCACGGGTACCGGTCTCCTGTGGATGGCAGAGGATACATGGAAGGAGAAGGAGAAGATGAGCGGTATATGGT
Organism: Ottelia alismoides; assembly: GCA_037367405.1. Lineage (NCBI taxonomy): Eukaryota > Viridiplantae > Streptophyta > Magnoliopsida > Alismatales > Hydrocharitaceae > Ottelia > Ottelia alismoides. The sequence continues at coordinate 105,401 of JAZKJV010000316.1, read as the reverse complement.
CGAGGAGGAATGACCAGTGGTCACAGGGTATGAGGATCAATATCCCGACATCTTGAGGAGGAAATGATGAATGTAAGTAGAGCGAAGTAGAAAATGCGCAATTACGCAGGATAACATACATGGACAGACACAAAGACAAATGCAAGAGCAAACCCTGAGTTCACACTCAACACGGTGAAGGACTCGAAATCGAGTCCAATTAATCTTGTTAATTTTAAGTGTGATTTTTCAAGCAAGATAGCAAGGATTTACGCGTCCTATAGGGAAGTTGGCTCAGAGCCGGATGCGTCTTCCCTTTTTAACCTGTCGCCTAATATACCATCGATCCTTCCTTTCTTCGCTCCTATCCGGAGTTGATGGACTCAAGGACCATGCCCCTGTCCACCTGCAAGCAGGCGGAGGCTGACAAAGCTGGGCCTTGTCGTGAAGTACCGCTGGTTAGCCCCTGACTACCCGCGAACAAGCGGAGGCTACTTGGTACTAGTCAGTGAATCTAAAAATATTCAACTCGTGATATTTGCTAGGATCAGTTGTCCCGTGATATGGAAAGCAGGGATTTTGGCTCTGCCTTAAGGTGTTCACACACACTCAAGTACCCTCACTCAGTCTGAAAACAAGGTCGGGGATTAGTCTCCCGCAAACAATTTTCCAATTTTATTAAAATTTTTTTGGTCAATAATGTTAGCAGTCCCAATTTTAAGATCAGTTATCCCTTATTAATCCAACCACACAGCACGCCTATCGTCCAGTCCCAATTTCCGTTTAATTTAAGTGTGAAAAACAGAGGGGGAAATCAAGAAAAGACGATGCACGAAAAACGATGATGCGTATGCTCAGTTAAGAAGACTTACAGTGATCCCTTCGCTTGTATGCAGGATGCAAAACAGAATTGAAATTTTTACACTACATGCAAATGCAGACGACAAAATCCACTCCTAGACAGGCATTTCTATAAGCGAGTGAAGAACAGGTTGATTTGACTAGATCTGCGGTCTAAGTGCGTCTTTTAAGTGCATTGTGTGGTCCTAAAGAATTACGAGCACAAGCAAACCCTAGAGTGACTCGAGGAGCCGCTAGTGCAAGCCTAAGTTATAATTCAAACAACACAGCACACGGGGACACGATTCCACTATCTTTACACACGCGAGAACCCAAACGGGAACCACTAGAAAGGATGCGAAGAAAAATTAAGAAATACATGTCCTCTCAAATCACTCAAATAAATTCAAATGCGATTTCCTCAAGGCATCTTCGACTCTGGCATCCCTCATACAAAAATAAGTTGAGGTCAGATAGAGAACGACACAAAAATGCAAAAATTTAAAAGACAGAGAAATATTCACAAGAAAAACCGGGGGTCAGACTACCCGGGATGGAAAATCAAATAATCAGAATTTTACTGAAATTAACCTAAGTCGTGCCTCCCCGACAACAGCGCCATTTTGATAAATGCTCCCACTACCCTTGTTAATTCAAGCAAATTAATGTTCAAATTAATTACTAATGTTCGTTGTAGTCGGATAATGAGAGCAGATCAAAAACCACTTTTAATTAAAGCAAGTTAATCTCGAGCGACAAATTTTTTACTTGGTGGAAGTCCAAGGTCGAACTCAGGGAGGCAGCTATCTCCTTAGGTAGATTAGAAGCAAATTTCTAATGTTCAATTTACAGAGAGAATATTTTTGGTTTTTTTCGATTTTTTGTGCAAGACACATGCAAAATCAGGCCAGTTTAAACGTTAATTCAGAAAGATGATCAAATTAATTCCAAAGATTATGAAACGTGGCCAGATTATGAAATGGGATGAAAATGAGCTACCTTAATTTTTTTGTAATTTTTAGATGTACGGATAATAAAATATGCAAACTTTAATGAAAATCACTAAACCAAATTTAATAATTACTAAACGATGATATTTCTCAGAAACAAACTTAATTCAAATAGATCTAATTAGGATATATCCAAATCAACTTGAATTTTGTTAAAACACTTCACGGTTGAATAAATAAAAATCAATTAATGTTTTCTCTAAATGATTTTTCTAGGACAAACTATACGTGCAAATGAGATGATTTTTGGATATGTTGTAGCATAGGTTTAGATCTACCAATAATGATTTTTCAGAGATTTTTTGATTAGCCAATAATGTGCAATCAATTAATTAATCAAAATGGGCAAAATGTTGCAATTTTCACCAAATTAATTTCCATAAATATTTTGCAAAACATAAAAATACAAATAAATGCTAAAATGTAGAACAAGAGTTATACTACACAATGCAACTTTCGAAATTAAAAATGGACAACAGAATTATGACAAAATAAACGTGCAAATGCAAGGGTATGAATGCAATACAGAAAAAGAAATATGAACTCAAATGGAGAACTGGGACTTACATGCAATTACCTAAAACTTGAACTTTGTTTGAGAACTTGCAAGGGGGTGCAAGCGTCCCCTTTGCAAATACCCACTTTTGTCCTTATTATCCGATATTTTCTCCTCTGTTTTGTTGCTTGAAATAGGGGATTATCCCCAAGTGGCCGATGGAGCTTCAAGCTGAGGAGGGCGGCAGCGAGCGGAGGTGGCTTCGACGGAGGCCGACTGACGTTAGAGGGAGGGGCGGCCAGAGGACGGAGGTGCGGGGACTTGTGCGCGTGCACGTGGCTGTGCGCGAGTGGGGCACTGGAGGCCGTAGGCGGCTGTGCGTGTATGGAGGAGGAGGCGGCCGTGCGCGCGCGTGGCTAGGTGGCGGCGGCGGCCGTGAGCGCGCGCGATGATGGGGCTTGGCTTCCATGGCTTCCGCAGCTGGGCGTGTGCGTGGGGAGGAGTCCGCGGATTGGTGACGGAGGTGGCTGTGGAATGGGAAGGAGGAGAACGGCAGGAGGTGGTGTCGATGGCGGCGGTGTGGCTTGATGGCAGCGGCGTGGGGAGCTCCAGGAGCAGGAGGGTTACGCGTAGACGGAGGAAGAAGAAGAGAAGGAGAGGGAGAACGTGGGGAGGATTTCGCCATCTCCCCTGTTTCTCATGCATTTGTTTAAGTGACGTAAATGAAAGTTCGCCGAAAAAATTAAGAAAAATCACTGTTGTCTTCGCAACATGTGATTTATCCGTAGAAGTGCAATTGGTTTTGCGAATCGTTGGTCTGAAGGCGATGAGTCAAGGGGAGAGAGAATGAAGAGAAATGAAGATGAAGAAGAATAAGGAAGAAGAAGTTACCTGTAGGTGATGGATGGGTGCCTGGGGAAGAAGCTCTTTCGGGAGCTTCAGATCTTCAATCTAACGCCTCGGCAAGGCGGAGCTCAGCAGCGGCTTGGAAGCGGCTGCAGCAAGGGCTCGAGCCCTTGGATCTCGCCTTGAGGAACTGCCCTCTTCCTTACTCAACTCACTTGATCAATGCTGTCACCAATGATGGTGAGGAGCTAAAGGTTCTCTCTTGGATGGCGGATGGGTGTGAAGGAAGGAGGAGAGGGGAATATAAAGAGGAGGAGGAGGTTGTTGAGGAGATGGAGAGAGTGGGAGAGATGGAGTAGTCGATGTTGCTTCTCCCTTAAGTTTGGGGAGAGTGGGGTGGAATGGGTAGAGGGGGAAGGAGAAGGTGCCATTTGGCGTGCTAGGATGCGGCCATGTGGCTTTATTTCATTAATTGCAAAATCCATGGAGCTGACACATAGCGGCTTCAGGAATTGCCACGTGTTGCTCCGAGAAAAATCCGCAACTAAATGCAAAGAAAATAAAAAAGAAATAATAAAAAAGGTTAGATCAAAAAGTGATCAACATGAATGTTGCTCATCTCGACGAGATCTACAACTTTCGTGAAGGGCCGAAAATCAAACGATATCATCTGTATAAAAATGTATATTTGGGTGATACCTTATATATAAAATACCGCATTTTATCTTTTGCAAAATTTTTTTGTCATTTTTAAATTAGAAAAATTAAAATATAGATAAAATATGAAAAGAATATTTACAACTTAATCTATTTTTTTTGGATTTTCAATAATGAAGAAAATAAAATGATAAAATGCAGGGTCAAAACGGTCATTATGTACGATGTACAAAAGGGGTCCAATACCCAAGTTTTGCATACGAGCTCCGATTTTAATGAAATTGGTCTTGTTTCGAAGGTCTTGGAATGTATATTATTTTAAAAGTGAGTAGATCTAATTTGGAGGTCGTATGAGAGAGATATGTGCATTTTAAGGTCTAAGGTTTCAAACTTGGGTTGGGGTTTTATTGGGTAATTTTACAGGTTAGTATTTTTTTGATATTTTTCTTTAATTAGTGTTAGTCATATATACACAATAGAGTTGGTTTTATTAGATTTGGAGTTAGTATTAAATATATACAAGAAAGGTATTTTATCTAATATACAGGTGAATATTTACAAGTGAAATTTGCTTCTTATTTTATGCAATTGTGAATGCTAAAATGCAAATGTTATCAATGCATGCATGAATGCTAATTATGCAAGATAAGGGGAAATATGCTGCTATTTACTTGGGAACAAAACTCTATTTTCAACTTTTAGAGTGATGAATCACGGATTCATCAGTATACCGTGACAGCATACGATATAGGTCTTTGGTTATCTCGATCTTGTTAAGTCAACTCTTTGACCTAATTAATTTGACACCTCCGAATCTTTATTCCTATGCAGAGGACCTGCATCAAGAGGTCGGTCAGATATCAACCTATGTGAGAAAGGATTGCCATCTCCTACTCAGGCTGGAGATCATCTCTTAACAATCATTTGACGGTGCTTGATGAGTCCTCAATCTAACTCTTTTGATATTCTTTAAGCACCTGCAGGATATTGAGAATCCTCAAGAGCATCACAGAAGCGTGTTGATCAAATCATATGTGATCGAGGCGACTAGTCGCGAGATGCAGCGGAATTTAAATTTTTTTAAATCTAGTGATGGAACCGCATGATCACAAGAACATTTCTCGGATCGTTTCATCAAACCAGAAAGTATAAGGAATGCCTCTTAGAGTGTGGTTGTAATCGTGAGATCCCAAACAAGAGATCCTCTTGTCTTAAGTCTGACCCACGAAGAATGCACTTGCGGGCGCAATGATGAGACGCGATCCTCCCGTAATCCTCGATGAAGATCCAAGCAATCGAATCCCCAGATTTCGTCCAACGAAATCCTTCGTCTTCCTTTAGAGCAAGCAACCCCGAAGAAGAAGGCGAGAATGAGAGAGAAAGAGAGAGGGAGAGAGAGAGAGAGTAGTAACCTTGTACAACTCTTAATAATGTACCTTGAAAGGCTAGGTTAGCCCTCCTTTTATATTAGTTTAGGATCCAATGGATCTCAATCTATGGACACATAGATCCAATAGCAAGTTGGTCTGTGTATTAATTAATGGCCAAGATTGTTGTTGGTTAAAAACCAACAACATTAATTTATATTTAAATCAAATATATGTTGCGACATTATCAACATAATTTAATTTAACATAAATTAATTTATCAAGAGATAATAAGATAAAAGAAACTAGGAGAGAAATAAATCCCCACAAAATAGGGGACGTCACCCATAGTTGACGCCACCCCTATTTTTGGGGTGATTTTATCTCCCATTTAGTTTATCCATTATCTTTTAATTAATGTTGTAATAACCATTAGCACAAAATTTTCCACCAAATTAATTCCATATTAATTTGTGAATATTTCAATCATGTCATTGAAAAATATGTAAATCATATTCACAACCCAAACTAATTTGTAAATTACATTTCCAATTAATTAATTAATGTGAATTCAATCCACATTAATAATTAACAAATGCTATTTACAAAATTCTCTCTCTTTAATATATGTATATTATAAATCATATTCATAATACACAAATATTATGGATAGTATTATCCACATTCTCTAATCCATGATAATTAAATCCCATTTAATTATCTTGGATAGTCATTCTCACAATATGAATTTCATTCATATTATGCTTGATCATTAAATCTCATTTAATCATCAAGTCTTTATTGCTTGGATATGTAGTTCATCAAATGAATTATTCTTGAACTTCTTCAAGAATAATGTGCTTTCTCCGCAAATACTTGGAGATAAGGACAGGACGATTGTATTGTTCCACGTATAGTGACTTGGATATTGAGATCTTATCTCAAATCCAGATCTTACGAACCTCCCACAGATGCTTTATTAAATCAAGACCGCAAATCAAATCTTCTCATTACATCTGAATCTCATTCAGACCAATGTCCAAGATTTGGACCAAGATCAGATTGCTTCTCTACTAAGAGGAGTCACTAAAATCCAGACATGTTTCATCACTCCCTCGGAATGGAAGCTTCATGGTTATACAATCGTTTATGATCACATCACCCTCAGGTATTCCCAATACCTGTACATCCTGCATACTAGAAGAACCATGGTCAACCTAAAGATCAAGATCAATTTTACACTATCTTCTTCAATGTTTGATCACTAAGTTTCTCAATCTTGGTCATTGGGAGTTGGTATCGATCATATGCTTTCCCAAAGCATATATCATACCTTCAAATTCTTGTCACCAAAGCATGACGACCATGCATGGAATTTAATCGGTCCCAATACCTCATGAGTGAGCTCATGTCTTCTGGTTTATAAGTGAACCTGCATGATCCCTTTGAGAGATCGTATTGCTCATATGACCTTATATGCACACCAGCTCGCCGGTGTATAGACCTTTGTTAGGCTATCAACCTATCGGTCTTTCAAATGTACATACTCAGACATATAGCAATACATATGTCTCCGGTCAGAGGATGTGTGCCTATGCTGTGACAGCATTCAACATAGGACTTAGGTTATCTCGATCTCGTTAAGTCAACCCATTGACCTAATTAATCTGACACCTCTGAATTACTATTCCCATGCAGAGGACCTGCATCAGGAGGTCGGTCAGATATCAGCCTATGTAAGAAAGGATTGCCATCTCCTACTTGGGCTGGAGATCATCTCTTAATAATCATTTGACGGTGCTTGATGAATCCTCCATCTAACTGCTTAGATATTCATCCAAACACCAGCCTCTATGATTTATTTAATGAGTCAACAGCTATATGATTATCAAGATGGCCATGGTACATAATCCTAATTATACAAAGGGACCTTATAGTGCATTCATTCATTTAATTTCAGAAAGGGAGTGAAACATCAATAACTTTTACTGATAAACATATATATATTACAATAACACTTATTGTAAGAATGGTTCGCCCAGGGCTCACATGTCTAACAATCTTCCACTAGCCCTCAGAACCGTTCAGGTACAAAACCCATAATCATTACATGCTGGTCAAAAACCTTATGTGTTAGAGATTTGGTAAGAGGATCAGAAATGTTGTCGGCAGAGGCCACCTTGGTGATGATGATATCACCACGCTTTTGAATCTCCCGAATGATGTGGTATTTCCTTTCCATGTGCTTGCTCTTTTGATGGTATCTGGGTTCCTTTGCCTGGGCAATGGCTCCCGTGTTATCACAGGGTAACAGGATGGGAGTATCAGAAGAAACTACGCTGTCTACGCCAAGCTCCAAGATGAACTTGTGCAACCACACCGCCTCCTTTGAAGCATCCGATGCGGCAATGTATTCGGCTTCTGTTGTTGAATCCGCCATAGTGTCCATCTTCTTTCTCCTCCAGCTCAAAGTACGACGATTCAACAGGAATACAAACCCTGATGTCGATTTTCGATCATCAATATCTGACTGGAAGTCTGAATATGTATATCCCAAGACTTGGAGATGACCATCCCCATAAACAAAGATGTAATCTTTCATCCGTCTCAAATATTTGAATATGTTCTTTACTGCATTCTCGTGTTTCTCTCCATAACAGGATTGGTAACGACTTACCACTCCCACTGCATGGCAGATGTGTGGCCTAGTACACATCATGGCATACATCAAGCTTCCTACAGCTGATGTGTAAGGGCATCCAGCCATGGTTTTCCTTTCCACAACACTTTGAGGAGCCATCCATTTGGACAGATGGATACCATGTCCTAAGGGGAGGAATCCCTTCTTTGAACTATCCATATGGAATCTTTCAAGAATTTTTTTGATGTATCCATGTTGTGATAATCCCAATATTCTCTTTTCTCGATTTCTGAACAACTTCAGGCCTAAGATGTAAGAGGCTTCTCCAAGATATTTCATCTCGAAGGTATGGGATAGCCAAATCTTCACACTGGTCATCATTCTTGTATCATTCCCAATGATAAGGATATCATCTACGTAAAGCACGATGAACACATTGGAGTTCCCACTAAACTTCTTGTACACACAAGGTTCATCAGGATTCTGCACAAAATCATAACTTTTTATGGTTTCATCAAATTTGATGTTACAGCTACGAGAAGCTCGCTTGAGCCCATAGATGTATTTCTTTATCTTGCATACCTTTCCATCCTCAACTATGAAGCCCTGGGGCTGCTCCATATAGATATTCTCCTCTAGTTATCCATTGAGGAAAGTTGTCTTGACATCCATATGCTAGATTTCGTAGTCAAGAGATGCAACTATAGCTAGCAGTGACGTGATGGACTTAAGCATGGCCACAGGAGAGAACGTCTCATCCTAGTCGATGCCTTCTCTCTGTGTGTAACCCTTGGCTAGGAGCTGTGCCTTGAAAGTCTCTACTTTCCCATCAGGTCCCGTCTTTCTCTTGAAGATCCATTTACACCCAATGGGTTTTACCCCTTTAGGTGGATCCTCTAGGGTCCATACACAATTCTTATGCATGAAGTCAATTTCTGACTTCATTGCTAGCATCCATCTATCCATGTCATGATACGCGAGTGCTAAATCAAAACAAGAAGGATCATTGTCAGTCTCACCTGACACATGGAATCCATGCCTTTCAGGTGGTGCAACCACCCTCGAACTCCTTCGAAGAGGTGTGGGTGTTTCATCTTTATTTATCTCTTCAGTTTCATGTTCAGGAATCTCAGAATCCTCAGGTGTTTCAATGAGTTCCTCTACTTCATTCCTGTCATGACCTTTAAGGAAACCATCCTCCAGAAATTTCACATCCCTAGAGACAAAAAACTTTTGGGTCTCAAGGCCATAAAGCTGGTATCCAATACCGTATTTAACGTACCCAATGAAGTAGCACTCACGAGTACGAGATTCTAGCTTACTTGCGTCCACGTTTTTCACATGGACCAAGCATCCACAAACCCTCAAGTGATTAACAATAAGTTTGGTTCCATAACAGAGCTCATGAGGAGTCTTGGGTACAGACTTGCTAGGAATCTTGTTCAGGATATATATTGCAGTCTCTACTTCATATCCCTAGAAACTAAGAGGTAACCGTGCTTTGCTCGTCATTGAACGGACCATGTCCATGATTGTCTTGTTGCGTCTTTCAGCAACACCATTAATTTGGGGAGTTTCAGGGGGAGCGAGATTGGAGACAATTCCATTCTCTTTAAGATATTCCTTGAATTCATTTGAGAGGTACTCACCACCTCGGTCAGATCGAATCTGTTTGATCTTCCTATCGGTTTGGTTCTTAATCAAAGCCTTAAACTCTTTGAACTTTTCAAAGGTTTCAGATTTATGACGTAGTAAGAAGATAAACCCGTATCGCGAATGGTCATCAATAAATGTCAAATAATATCGATATCCATTTCTAGTCGCGGTACTGAACGGACCACATACATTAGTATGTATTAGGTCAAGAATACCTTCCATCTCGTAACCTTGTTACTAAAAGCCTTCCTGGGCATTTTACCTCGAATACAATGTTCACAGGTAGTTAAATATTGAACCTGTAGAAAATCTAAAGGTCCATCCTTTATCAATCTATTGATCCTATCAATAGATAAATGACCAAGCCTTTGATGCCAAATCATATTCGAATGATTTCCATTCTCCCTGGATCTTTTAGGGTTTTTATTATAAATGGTAGTGACATTTATGACACATTTATCAATGCACAATTCATAGAGTCCACTAGAAGTCAGAACACCTTCCGCAATAAATTTATCATATTGATTAATGACTAACTTATTACAGAACATGAAGGAGTATCCATGTCTAACAAGTTTAGATACACATATCAAATTCCTCTTGACTTCAGGTACATAAAAACACTCTCTAGGTATTAGGACTCGACCACTAGATAACGACAGTCTGCACGTCCCGATGGCGACTGCTGCAACACTTGCATCAGATCCCATCTGGATTACTATCTCCCCTCGCTCCAGATTCCTAGTTTCCTGAAACAAATGCAACGAATTGCATACATGAACAGAAGCACTAGAATCTATAATCCAACTTCCTTATCGTCCAACGAGAAAGCTAGTTTCAATGATGAAAGTAGATTTCATACCTGATGGGGCTTTACCTTTGTCAGCAGACTTCAGGTAATCTGGGCAGTTGCGCCGCCAGTGCCCCGGCTTCTTGCAGTAGTGATAGACATCGGACTTTTTCGATGTCATTAGTGTGGAAGCACTAGAAGATGAACCAACTCCATGATTCTTCTTCTTTATCTTCTGGGCCGAGCCCTTCCAAGAACCTTGCTTCCGCTCGCGCTTTCCTCTCACTTGTGCAACCATTGCACTAGTAGAGGGGCCATCCTTCCTCATCACATCTTCTGCATACTTCAATGCAGTTAACAGCCTAGCGTTAGTGAAATCACCTTTTCTCATGTGATAGGACACGACAAAGTTGTTGAATGACTTAGGGAGCGAAAGGAGAATAAAATCATCCTGCATGTCAGAATCCATGTAGGCTCCCAGGGTTTCCAATTCAGAGAGGTACCCAAACACTTTGAGTACGTGTTCTCTGATAGAGGTCCCTTCCTCCATCTTGCAACGAATAAGCTCTTTCATCACGTTGTAACGCTGTGTGCGGTTTATGTCACCGAACATTTCCTTCAGATTCAGCATAATCTCTTGGCAATGGTTCATTTCCACATGTTGCTTCTGAAGCACATTAGACATTGACCCAAGGATGTAACACCTTGCCAGATTATAGTCTTCATCATATTTCTCATTATATGATTTATCTTCTGCAGTCTTAGGGTTTGCTATCTTGTCCTTGGTCAGCACATACGAGACGCGCTCCGCGGATAGGACAAGATCCAAATTTCGAATCCAGTCCGAATAATTTGGTCCGGTCAACTGGTTGACCTCCAGGAGCCTGTTAACTGGGTTCATGGACTTCATTTTCTAAAATTAAGAATGCACTATATTAGAATATAAATATATATTCATTTTAATATTCTTGATTAAGGCATTTTAAATCAAATTCGTCTTGCTATGTCAACTTTGAAAGATTATTCCCTTATTTTCTTTCAAAGTAAGAGATACACTTACCGCTATATCTCAAGCAAGATCTAGGATCTCCTCTCTATCCTTATCACATCCCAATAATATGAGAACCTGTGACTTGAATAAAGAGAAGCAGGAACACATTCTGCCTTGCAAGTCTAACTTGCATTTCCCAATTCGGTCTTTAACACCCGAGCCCACCACCCCTAAGAAGATGTTGACCCGCTGCTAATTGAACCAACCATCAACAGGCTTAATGCACTCTATACACAATCCAATATCGCCCCAACTCTTTCGAGAAGCAAAGAACCCGATCCAAATAAATCATATATATGATCTGTCACTTCGGACAGGCGTCTCCTATATACAATATCTGGCGACGGAATCCTTTGCCTTGACGGGATACCATGGATGTCAATTATGTGAACCTCCACCTCATATTCAAATTGCAATAATTAATTATCGTGAATCATATTCACATAATTAATTCTTCCAAGGGAAATACTCATCTATTCATAATAGAGTGTTAATTGGATATAATTAATTTAATCACATTAAATTAATCATTAATCCAATCATCAATCAACAGACTTGATTATTACTTGAATAGTAGGTATAATCTCAAAGTACGTATTTTTCATATTTTAATAATTAGAAAAATACACTTTGACCTCTCCAGCATTATCGAGTCCCTACCCGCTGTCATGGCCAGTACTAACGAGAGTGACAGACAACATACGTTGCAACCCGCAACCCCAATGATCTCCGACTACGCACCATATCTACCTCAGGAAAGGATAATGCCAGATAGATCATCATGTACTTTGAGATGCTCATCGATTTTTCAACCGAAATTATACCATATAATATACATCAAAACAATTTTGATTATATTATAAGGAGATTTGCCTAAACAAATCCCCAATCCTATTCAAGCAAGAGGGTTTTTCATGTAAAAGTAGTCCTACAACTATTGTAGGATAAACTAAGGTTTTTCATAAAATCAATATTTGTTGATGAATTCATATCAACCAATGATCAAGATCAACTATCTTATCATTATGGTTAGATAAATGTCATTAAATGAAATAATTATATCTTTAAATATTTCGCAAATATTTATCACTAATTGTTTCGGAAAATTAACCATTAATTTTCATCATCATATTTGAATGACTTATCACAAGGTTCATGATCAAAAGATGTCAATTTCCAGCGGTAACCCCCAATCACTAAAATTAACTTATCTTGATCAATTTAAATCCAAAAATTGCAAAATCAGTTTCCAAAGATTGCCAATTTCATTTATTAAAGAAAAAAAAGTGATAATTCATGCATTTCGTGGCGCATCAAAACAGTAATTAACTCATTAATCAGGTTTAGGTCTGTTGTTCCCGCAACAGTGAATACATGCATATTCAAATGGCCATATCTTGAGCAAATAAAATCAAAATTTCGTAAACTCAGATATTATGATTTCCTTATTTAATGGGAACAAAATCCAATTACAAATTTTGTGTTTAAATAATTTAAACAGTACTGAAAATTTCAATTAGACAGAGGTACGGAAATTGAAATGCGACAAAACATTCACGAACCTTTCAAACCCATGTCGTCCTAGGTCTATGGATCATAACCAAAACCTTATTCAACCTGGCTTTGATACCACTTGTAGGATATTGAGAATCCTCAAGCAGATCACGGAAGCGTGTTGATCGCATCATATACGATCGAAGCGACTAGTCGCACTAATCGCGAGATGCAGCGGAATTTAAAATTTTTTTAATCTAGTGATGAAACTACATGATCACGAGAATATTTCTCAGATCATTTCATCAAACCACAGAGTATAAGGAATACCTCTTGAAGCGTGGTTGTAATCGTGAGATCCCAAACAAGAGATCCTCCAGTCTTAAGTCAGATCCACGAAGAATGCACTTGCGGTTGCGATGATGAGACGCGATCCTCTCGCAATCCTAGATGAAGATCCAAGCAATCCAATTCCCTGATTTCGTCCAATGAAATCCATCGTCTTCTTTAGAGCAAACAACCCCAAAAGAAGAATAGATCCTCAAGTCGTCGAAGGCGAAGGCGAGAGACTCTCCTTCTCAATACACAAGATGGACGACCACCTTTGAATTGCGAGAAAGAGAGAGAGTAGGCAAGAATGAGAGAGAGAGAGAGTAGTAACCTTGTACAACTCTTAATAACGTACCTTGAAAGGCTAGGTTAGCCCTCCTTTTATATTAGTTTAGGATCCAATGGATCTCAATCCATGGGACACATAGATCCAACGGCCAAGTTGGTCTATGTATTAATCAATGGCCAATATTGTTGTTGGTTAAAAACCAACAACATTAATTTATATTTAAATCAAATATATGTTGCAACATTATCAACATAATTTAATTTAACAAAAAATAATTTATCAAGAGATAATAAGATATAAGAAATTAGGAGATAAATAAATCCCCACAAAATAGGGGGTGTCACCCATAGTTGACGCCACCCCTATTTTTGGGGTGATTTTATCTCCCATTTATTTTATCCATTATCTTTTAATTAATTTTGTAATAACCATTATCACAAAAGTTTCCACCAAATTAATTCCAAATTAATTTGTGAATATTTCAATCATGCCATTGAAAAATATGAGAATCATATTCACAACCCAAACTAATTTGTAAATTACATTTCTAATTAATTAATTAACGTGAATTCAATCCACATTAATAATTAACAAATGCTATTTACGAAATTCTCTCTCTTCAATATATGTATATTAAAATCATATTCATAATACACAAATATTATGGATAGTATTATCCACATTCTCAAATCCATGATAATTAAATCCCATTTAATTATCTTAGATAGTCATTCTCACAATATGAATTTCATTCATATTATGCTTGATATTAAATCTCATTTAATCATCAAGTCCTTGCTTGGATATGTAGTCCATCAAATGAATTATTCTTGAACTTCTTCAAGAATAATGTGCTTTCTCCACAGATACTTGGAGATAAGGACAAGGCGATTGTATTATTCCACATATAGTGACTTGGATATTGAGATCTTATCTCAAATCCAGATCTTACGAACCTCCCATAGATGCTTGATTAAATCAAGACCGCATATCAAATCTTCTCATTGCATTTGAATCTCATTCAGACCAATGTCTAACATTTGGACCAAGATCAGATTGCTTCTCTACTGAGAGGAGTCACTAGAATCCAGACCTGTTTCATCACTCCCTCGGAATGGAAGCCTCATGGTTATATAATCGTTTATGATCACATCACCCTCAGGTATTCCCAATACCTGTACATCCTGCATACTGGAAGACCCATGGTCAACCTGAAGATCAAGATCAATTTTACATTGTCTTCTTCAGGGTTTATTCACTAAATTTCTCAATCTTGGTCATTGGGAGTTGGTATCGATCATATGCTTTCCCAAAGCATATATCATACCTTCAAATTCATGTCATGCTTCCAAAGCAGGACGACCATGCATGGAATTTAATCGGTCCCAATACCTCATGAGTGAGCTCATGTCTTCTTATTCATAAGTGAACCTGTATGATCCCTTTGAGAGATCGTATTGCTCATATGCCCTTATATGCACACCAGCTCGCCGGTGTATTGACCTTGGTTAGGCCATCAACCTATCGGTCTGCCAAATGTACATGCTCAGACATATAGCAATACATCTTTCTCCGGTCAAAGGATGCGTGACTATGCTGTGATAGCATTCAACATAGGACTTAGGTTATCTCGATCTCGTTAAGTCAACCCATTGACCTAACAATCTGACACCGCCGAATTACTATTCCCATGCAGAGGACCTGCATCAAGAGGAAAGTCAGATATCAGCCTATGTGAGAAAGGATTGCCATCTCCTACTTGGGCTGGATATCATCTCTTAGTAATCATTTGACGGTGTTTGAGTCCTCCATCTATGTCCTTTGATATTCATCCAAACACCAGCCTCTATGATTCATTTAATGAATCAACAGCTATATCATTATCAAGATGGCCATGGTACATAACCCTAATTTTTCATAGGGACCTTATAGTGCATTCATTCATTTCATTTCAGAATGGTAGTGAAACATCAATAACTTTTATTGATAAACATATATATATATATATATATTACAATAACACTTATTGTAAGAATGGTTCGTTCAGGGCTCACATGTCTAACAGCACCAACCTCTATGATTCAATAGTTGGACCAACAACTGTATGATTATTAAGATGGTCATGGTACATGACCCTAATTGTACTAAGGGACCTGTTATGAAAATTAGTTATTCTTCATTTCAGATGAGGGAATGATATTCGCAATAACATTTATTGTATAATGGCTCGTCGTGGGCTCGCATGTCTAAGTATATCATATTCATAAGATGAAAACGGGGTATTGGACATAAAGAATGTATCATATGCACAATCTGGATCTATACAGTTGTGGAGGAGGAGTGATAATCAGCTATGAGATGCAAATGATGTGAGTCAAAGACCACATCTCATACAAAATGAATAGGGGAAACGTCAATGATCAGTGTATCATAAATTAAAATATGGCTTCAAGCACCGACCGTTAACACGAAGGGTGGAATAAAATGATAGTTCATATATATCAATGCTTCCATTGTCGTGCACCTTTCTGACCAAGTATGGTCCCTTCCATTTGCTTTGTAATTTCCCTAGAAATAATTTCAACCGAGCATCGAATAGACATACTCTCTAATTCAGATCAAACTAGTTAAGGCAGATATGAGAATGATGTTATATCTTCACTTTATACTTGTATTTTAGGCTACTCGAAAAGGATGCATCTCTCAGCTCCTCCAGGGATGCCAACTATGATTTCCTATGATCTCCTACACTCTTGGGATCCAATAATAACTCTGTAACTGCCCAAAGTGACTTATGCTTGATCTTCACAAGGAAGTAGCATGGCTTGCCATAAAAAAAGATGAAAGGGAGATGTACCCAAAGGTGTCTTGAAGGAATATGATATGCCCACAAGACCGAGTCCAAAAGTTGTGACCAATCCTTTCGTTCTGGGTGGACACCTTCTGTAATATTGTCTTGATCTCCATGTTCGATACTTCAGCAAGATCATTCGTCTGAGGGTGATATGGAGTGGCAACTCGATGGTCAATGATGAACTCATTATCAAGGGCCCTTACCTTGTCATTGATAAAGTGAGTCCACTTGTCATATCAAAATTCTAGGTACCCCTAATCGTGAAATGGTAATTTTCCTCAAAAAATTGCATATGGTCTTAGCATCTACGACTCAGGCGGGGATGACCTCAACCTAACGACTCACATAATATACAGTAAGCAGAATGTACTCAAATCCATTACTCTTAGAGAATGGACCCATGAAATTGATGCCCCATGCGTCAAAAACCTCATAGAAGTTAACGGGTTGCACTGGCATCATATCATGTTGTTTACTAGTGCCCATCCTGTGGCAGCTAGTGCACCTCTTCAGGAATTCTTCAGAATCTTTGGAGAGGGTAGGCTACCATAGGATGGATTGGAGAACTTTTTGTGTTATCCATCTCCCAGAATGATGTCCTCCTACCTCAAGCTTTTGGCAGTAATTGAGGACACTATGGTGCTCCTCCAAAGGAATACACTGATGCCAGACACTATCCCCCACTTCATTGTAAAAGGAGTGATCCTCCCAATGGTACGACTTGGCCTTTGTGAGGAAGGTCTCAAGTCGTTGTTTGCTCCAACCTTGTGGAAATATATTGGCGACAAGATAGTTCACAATGTCAGCAAACAATGGAAGCGAGCTGATATCAAGAATCCCCACGTCTGGGAATGTCTCTATAATAAGTGTGATATGACTAGAATCCTCAAGTTTCTGTAAATGGGAGAGGTGATCCACCACCACATTCTTGACTCCAGAATTATACTTAATATCTATATCAAACTCCTGGAGTAAAAGGATCCATCTGGTCAATATGGCTTTGGCATCCTTCTTTTCCATTAGCTATCAGATGGCATTGTGATATGTATATATGGTCACTCTAGATCAAAGAATTTAATATCTGAACATATCTAAAGCAAAGACTACTGCTAGCATCTCCTTCTCAGTCACAACATAATTCCCTTGAGCGACATCCAAAGTCCAGCTAGCGTGATAAATGGCAAATGGCAAACCATACCTCCTCTGTCCTAGCACAACTCCTAAGGCAAAATCAGAAGCATCTGTCATGATCTCGAATGGGAGAGATCAATCTGGTAGCTAAAGGACTGGAGCTTGAACAACTAGTCCCTTGAGAGTCTCATATGATGCCATACACTGATCATCTATAATGAACTCAATATCTTTGGTCAACAAATCAGTGAGCAGTCATGCAATACGACTGACGTCCGGAATGAGCCGTCGGTAGAAACCGACATACCATAGAAAAGTGTACAACTATGGCAAATTGGATGGTAGATTGAGTTTCTTGATGATATCCACCTTAGCTAGATCGACCTCCATGCCCCTGTTGGAGATAATATGTCCAAGGACCCTCCCCTAAGTCATCATGAAATGACTCTTCTCCCAAGATAATGCATGGATGACCTTAATGCAACGATGACGTACCCAGTCTAGGCTATCAAGACAAGCATCAAACCCATCTCCGTAGACCGAAAAGTCATCCATAAAGACCTCTAAATAGTCACCCACCATGTCCAAGAAGATGGAACGCATGCATCTTTAGAATGTATCCAGGACATTACATAATCCAAAGGGCATCCACCTAAAAGCATACGTCCCAAATGGACACGTGAATGCCATGTTCTCCCATTCCTTGGGTACTATGGCCATCTGATTGTACCCTGAGTACCCATCTAGAAACAGTAATGACTCTTCGCATCTAGACTCTCAATAATCTGATCAATGAATAGGAGCAGGAAATGATCCTTCTTGGTAGCCTGATTCAATCGTCTGTAGCCCACAGAGACCCTCCAAGGAGTGGGTACCCATGTAGCTACCTCCTCTCTAGACTCGTTCAAAACTGTAGTGATACCCATCTTCTTGGGTACCACATACAATGGACTAACCCACTTGGACTCAAATATGGGGTTGATAAAATCAGCGCTCCACCACTTAGATATTTCTTTCATGACCACATCTCGAATATTCGGGTTCATCCGTCGCTGGAACTCAAGCAATGGCTTGGTGTCCTCATCAACATAGATGTGGTGGGTGCACATAGCCAGACTTATCCCCTGGAGATCATCTACACTCCATCTGATCTCCTTGTGCTTTCATTCAAGAACCTCCATCAATGGAGATTATTGATCTTTAGTCAAATATGTTGAGATAATGACTAGAAACATATTAGGCTCACATGTAAGGAATCTATACTTAATGCTTTGTGGTAAGGTCTTCAATTCCATACAAGTTGGAGCTGGCAAATCTGGCTTCTGAAATGTCTAAGTAAAGGTTACCATATCGGTATGGGAGAACTCTCGTTGCAGTGTTGACTCTAATGAAGGAGGCTCTACTGGTGTATCTTTCGATTGTCCTGGCTCGCTCTCTGCCCCAGTAGTCAGCTCTGTAGGCACAAGAAACTGTAAATAATCATCAAAATCCTGCCAATAAAAGTCACGGTTTGTGTTTGAGGGATTTGAATCTGAAGCACATAAAATGAAATCTGCCTCGCTATCCTGACCATGACCATCAGCCTCTATGGTATCCTCTGCCATGAGTGTTCTCTCTGAACTCATCTTCCAAAATCTATGAATATGAATTTTCTGAAGAGGTGACAAGAGCTCATGATACGAGATCTGTCAAAATTACTTCGTCACCTGTGATCACAAAGTCGCACTCCTGGTGGATGTCTAGCTCTACATTTGACATCTTCTCTGAGTTACTCGTCTGCTCAGAGCAAGATGAATCTCCAGCTCTGGTCTCCTCAATCATATCTATTTGTACACTTTCTCCCTCAACTCTAAAGTATACCTTCCCACTATCATGATCAGATATCACCTTGGCTGTGACCAAGAATGGGCGTTGTAGGATGATGGGGGTATCAATCACGGATTTAGGGATCTCCATGTCTAATACAACAAAGACCATGGAGAATTTCTGGCCTTGAATTGTGAAAACAACGTCCTTATGTAACCCCTTCGGCCTCTTGACAGATCTATCACCAAACTAAAGGAATGTGTTACTCCGCCTAAGAGGGCCAACCTCAAATCGGTCGACTAAGGCAGCCGAAAGAAGTTAATAGAAGAGTTGTTGTATAATAGGGCATGATTGAATCGTTTCTCATGTATATGGCATCTGACATATGGATCTCCTTCATCTGGTGTCTTGGCTGGAAACCAATTCTGAATAGCGAAGCAAGTTGCATGAGTAAGCACATGGATCTATGCATTGTGGTTCCTCTTCTTCTTGCGGATAGTGGTCTTCTCTCTCGAGTTCTTCTAGAAGAGGGGGATGTACTCTAATGTCTCCTATAGAGTTAGTTGTATCTGGAATCTATCTATCATATGTTTGTTGAACTCTATCTGGTGTCTCTTTTTGGGATTTTCTTTTTTCATTCCTCTTTCTTAAGCATATTGCTTGAGGGAAGGGGATGGATGAACCCTCTCTAGAGAGATGAGGGTTAGGAGTAGGTTCATGTCCATGCAACAAGCTAGAATACATGAAATGATCATCATGCAATGTAGATGGACTCACGGGAGATACATAAACCTTTGCTTTACTCATATTTTTATTGTTATTTTTACATTTTTTTGTATTTTTATATGATTATCCTCAAGTACAGAAAGAGGTAACACAACTGAAGGTAAATTGGAGGCATCAGTACCACCCACAACATCTGTCTTTAAGACATAAACACTGCATACTATCCAGGCATCTAGAATCATGATGGCATAAGCACATCGCCAACAAATGGAATCAAGATATCCTCAATACTGTTGGTCGAATCAACATCCTTGGTGGCTTCAACACCACTGTCATCATCACCACGATCAGTGGCATTAGCACCACTTCCAACCTCGTCTGGTGCACTGGAATCTACATAGGGACGACATTCATATAAGCCACCCCCAGTTGGCATCCTACCTCTCCTAAGTGTCACAAAATCAACATCAAACAGAGTGGAAGAAGTATCATGCAAAGCATCACTGGGAGTGGTAGTCTCTATAAATTGTACCTACTCAGATTTTCTCTTGAGATTGTTCAGATTGGGTTCAATCTGAGCTGGTATGGCGACGTTGAACTTGATAATCTCTCTCATTTCCTATCGGAACTCATCCATCTCTTGCCGGAAGGATTCCTACTAGTCAGATAGTTAGCAGGAGAGGTCATCAAAGGCATGGTTCTCATAAATAGGTGCATGAGATCTGGACAGGTTGCCTCGCTGGAAATGAGGCTGAGACTATTGTTATTGCTGGTATTGAGGAGGGGGTTGGGAGTAATGTTGAGGCTGTTGAGGCTACCTCCACTGTTGTCCCTGATAGTTGGGACGAGACCATGCTGCTGGTATTGTTGGGAGTGATGGGGCTACTGAGCATGGTTGCTCTACCTTGCCTAAGCTGGATGTTGCTAGTGGGAAGAGGTTCCTTTAGTGGGCTATCAAAAGCAAGGATGGTCATGACGTATCCCGGGCTGAGGTTGGTACTGGGAGAACCGTATCCTGTTGACTTCCATCAACGACCCCTGCTGCTCAAGGTGTGGCTGGGGAAGGGTTGCTAGGGGCTGATCTGGATGGTTGATCACCATCTGAGTATCTGGAGATGTTGGGGGTTACTGGTAATGTTGTGGCTACTAGATCAGCTCTACTCGGATATGGTGGACCTAGATGTATGAGATAGATGGTCGGGTGGAGCTGCTCCCTGGATTGGCCCATGACTTGAGACGGGACTGAGAAGTCATCTGTCCCTCTTGGAGATACTTGAGCTTGTCCATTCCTTGGCTCTGCTTCTTCTCTATGATCTCGATGCGGTCCAAATTCTGACTATTGATATCCATGTTGGTAGTTGAAGACTCAACAAGTGTTGCTACTGAAGATGAAGTGGAAGGACCGACATCAACGCGTGCAATCCTCTAGTAGGATCCATCATGTGGGAGGGGCTTTCTGTGAGTGTAGACGCAAGAGTAGGACATCACTGTATAGCTTTTTTCCATCTCCTCGTAGATGGCCCAGACCTAGTCTTCGTCCATGGCAAAATAGGATCCTTTACACAAGCATTTACTAGCCCTTGGAACTCTGATGTCAGCCCATAGAAAAAGCTCTGAACAAGGTTGGGCTTGTATATCTCATGATGTGGACACCAGTCAGTGAGATCTCTATATCTATCCCAAACCTTGTAAAACTACTCATTTGGGATCATCGTGAAATTGATGATAATAGCTCGTAATGCGTTGGTCCAGCCGAGTGGATAATACTTGCTCAAGTACTCGGTCTGGAGCTGCTCCCAAGTAGTGACTACCCTCCCCAAGTGCTTCAGACAGTTGGTTGCTCTGTCAACCAATGAGAATGTGAAGGCAATCAACTTGATAGTATCCACGTCCATAAATCTGTTGCGGACAGTGTTGTAAATCATCTCAAACTCCTGCAGGTGGAGGTGCGGCTCCTCGATGTCTAGCCCATGGAACTTGGGCAACATTGGATCGTCTAGGGGCGAAGCTCGAAGTTGCCAAGGATCTCTGGCAGCTGGATCCATCTATGGGTGAGGGTTGCACCAGGGTTGTGCAAGTGCCTCATCAGTCGTGGTTGTCTTATTGTCTCCTACTACTCCGCGGGTCGTCTGTGTCCACCCTCATGCTATGGTATTTCTCCACCGGATGGTCTCTGCGACACATCTCTACCGACTCCCACATGCGTCAACTCCCTCCTAACATCGACCTTAAAAGCTCCCTGGTCTCTAATCTGGCATTGCATGGTCTCCAGAGAAACAAGTAGGGTAGTGTTGTTGGCGGCTTGGTCTAGTACATAGGAAGAAGTTTGTGGCTGCTCATCTACACGGTTCTCACTATTAGCCATCTCTTAGATCTCTGAAAAGGCAAAAGATACCAACTCAGGTGATGTCAAATGTACAAATAACTATGTTGGCCTCTGCTCTAGCATCTCAGGTGTGGTAGAAGTGTGATCGATGGGGAACAAGGTGGTAGCAAAATCAGGATTAGAGAGTGGATCTGAATCTCTATAGCCCCCTTAGATGAATAGAGAGGAGTGCTCGAAAGAGGTGCTACTAAAGGTAGCCTAAAGGACCTCCTTCCCATAATCGTGATGTGGGGATTTATGAGGATTGGATTTTGGAATGCAATCAAGATGAGAAATCAAAACCTTTTTTCACCTACTCAACACGAGTTGATGATCGTGAATGTGCGGTCACTAATCTTGTCCAATTTTACTTAGGTGACAATCTAATCTATCAGAGCAATTAAGAAAGCTGTTTGGAGCCAAATACTCCCAAGAGATTGTCCTGAATCCCACAACTAGTTTTTCCTAGCCAGTATGGGTGCAGACCATTTACCGACTACCTGATTTACCCAATCTGCTAAGGAAGTCCCGGACTGATTACCGGCTACCCGATGAAATCCTCACCAGATAACAACTAATCGCAAGACCATTAGTCTGAAGAGAGATCAGACATGGCTCTATCCTAGTGTGCAGGTCGCTCTCTCGTTGTAGATAAATCAAACAAGGAGGGGGTGACTCTCCCTAAAACAAAGAGTTTTTGATGAAGTCAGTTTTAGGGTCAAGTTTGCATTAACAGTCCCAATATTATTTGGTTGTCTCTTTTTTAGGTTTATTTCTTAAATAATTCAATGTCTAATGATTTTTCTGATTTCCTTGGTTATTTTGAGTCCAACCAAATAAGGGGAGGAATTCGAAAAAGCCATGCATGATCAAACACAATTATGCATGCAGAGATAGAAATACGTACCTGACTCCAGCACTCTCGATGCAGGGTGATCCATGCATAAAATAAAGACTGAAAATAACTATTTACACGATGCACAAGGAAATCGTCCTAGGATGAGCAACTTCTATTACGTGAAGCACAATAGCTAGCTAATCAAAATATAAGACATGAGTCTGGTCTTGGGAGTCACTTGGTGCCTGCTACAACGGGTCCTACTAGCGCTGTATGTGACTCCTCATAGCACGTGGTCTCGTATGTAATCAAGCTAACTTTTTCAGGTTTATTTTAGCTAAGTCCAGTTATGATATATAGGAACAGATGAGCAATTAGGTGTTGGGCCTTAGCTAATTACAAGCACAAACTACTAGAAGTCCTAAATCAAAGGGATAAAAACTCATGAATAAAATAGAAATAAAATTAAGAAAATCCCGAAAATTCGATGAGGTCCCCCGAGTAGTTGGTACTCGATGAAACAGACCCAAAAAAAATCTAAGTGTCCAATAGTCTCAAAGTCTAATTATTACATTAACGGGAGTTTTTGCTAAAATAAAACTAATCTATGAGCTATAACTACTCTCTCGCTCCTCTGCTCCTCCTCGAATGCGGGCCCCTCCAAAATAAAACCAAAGCATCCCTCGGGCAGTTCGTTGCACAAAAAGAGAAACAGAAAGGTGTCAAAAGGCAGTTATAACAAATAGATATAAAATGAGCAAAAAATAAAATATGACTACTAGGTCGTGCTCCCTGACAACGGTGCCATTATGATGAGCGGCTACGACTAACTAGGGTGAAGTATCAAGATAAACAAAGGTCATTGTGACCTATGATAACCGAAATCCAATACATGGTTAATTAAAGAAGAGAGTTGTCGGTTGTGGAAAGAAACATAGAGATCGGATTTCGATTGATCAAACAAAAATCAATAAAATAGGAGAGAGAGAGAGAATAAGAAGAAACGACTTCTCCCTCCTATTTTATCTACACTATATTATTTATCCAGGTAAGTATGCCTAATAGAACTCGAGGAGGCAGAATAACCGTACCACAATTTTCGATGCAAGAAAGAAATCCTGAGAATCCCACTATCTTCTTGATTTTACAACAGGACTCAAGAAACACTCAAGACGAAAACACTCAAGAAAAATATACGAAAATATCTAGAAATGTTGCTAGGGTCTTGTGTAACCACCCTAGAAAATTACAACAAAATAAAGTTCCAAAACACCCCTACAGAACAGGGGTAGAAATGCAAAGAAAATGTTTTGAGTCTGTTACATTTAGGACACTGGAAGAGACTAGTTTACAAAGAAAAGTAAATTGCTTGCATTTAGGTACCTGTGTAAGGACCTAAATGCTATTATTGGAAATTCTAGAGCGATATGAGTTTTTTGAAGTCTTCTGGATTTATGCTACAAAATTCACACCAGTTCGCAATCAATGGTGGAGATTAGAATGAGGCACGTAATTAGGATCGTCCATTCGGGAAATGTGGCACGATTCTATGCTTCCTATTTGTTATTCCTCTTCGCGCGCAGTTGACAATGGTGGATGGTTCTCCGAATTATCCCCGGACGAACGACAACAGTCTTAGGCGTCCTCCAGGGCCAGGGGGAGACTCCTTCTCCCTCTGAGCTTTCCTGCAGGTGAGCTTCTCCAAAGATGCCAGATCATGGTGGTGGAACGCCAACGAAGATGGCGGGCCAGTCAAGTCTTGCTACTGATGAAGGATTCTCTAGATCTGATTATTCTTCAATTAGATTGAATTTCAGACGGTGAAATGACATTCTAAATATAAAATGGATCTGCAAATAAGTTTTATAATGCTCGATCCACAAGTGAATTAGCCAAGAAATTGTGACTTGCAAGTTATAAAATTTGTTTCCAAATAGTCTGTGTTTGTGTTAATGAAAAAAATGCAAGAATGGAAGACTGACTTTGAGAAAGTGGAATCAGATTCGAAAGGAGATTAGAAGGTGGCATCTAAGAAAGATGATTAGGGGTCCTAATGATGTAATTACGATACTAATTAGGGAACTCAATTCGAGAAATAAAATGGCAAAGGATGGAGGAGGTCACCTAGGAATGAGGTTGTCTGAACCTCGGTGGTTTCTTGATGGGCGGTGTTCACCGGAGCTGAACGCACGCAATGGCGTGATGCAACGCAAATATTCGCCTTAGAACTACTCCTCCATCGATCAGTCTTCCACGGGAGGCTAACCTCTAACCCTGTCACTTTTGAAGCAAGGCAGAGCGAGGTGAAAAAGTATGGTCGACAGTCACATTGTTCTGGAACTGAGAAGTTAGGAAAATTAGTTGGAGAGGGTTATTTGGAGGAGGTTTTATAGACGATCGGAGAGAGTTAGTTGAAGGAACGACGGCCGGCGAGATAGGTGGTTGTTGGGTGAAGAAAATGTAGGTAGAGATCACAGGTAGAGGTAATGAAGTGGTGTGTAGAAAATAGGAGAAGGTGGGAGGTTAGAATAAACATTGGTCGACCCAGGTGCTGACACGTGTCAGCACCAGGTTGGCCAGATGTGTGATAAATATTATAAATTAGATATTAAATAGTAAATGAAGGAATTTAAAATAGTGTATAAAAATGATATATAGATAATTAAATTATGTAAATTATGGTTTAATTTCTTTTTGTATCTATTAAATATTTTATGAAATATAATTACTATATTAATAAACAAGTATACATAATACTTATTAAAGAGGTTTTGGATTTTTAATTTATGAATTAATAAATAGTATATTTATTTTCTTTGTTATTAATTATTAGGTTAATAAGTAAAGTAGATACGAATTTTTATAGATTTTAATAAATTAATTTAGGTGTTTTAAAAAATAAGGGTATAAGATACAATTCATTTTTACCTATAAATTAGAGTTTTTGATTTATTTAAAATAGTGAATAAGCTCCAAAAATTATGAAATAAATTAGAGACAAAATACAATATCAAGAGAATAATTATAAATTATAAAATCATTAAAAATAAATAGTATGGTCTAGAAAAAATAAATAGCCAAGAAACCCAGTTGTAGTTAGTTCCCAAAACCAACTTCTTGCATGCAAACTTCGATTTTAGTGAAATTACCTTCACTAATTAGAGAATATTAATTTATGAACTTTAAAGGTGAGTAAAGTGAAATTGGAGTTCGTATGAGAAAGTTATGATGTTTAGAAGTTGAGATTTTGACAATTTGCAAGTTGGATTTCTTGACATATATACAAGGTAATAATTTTTAAATTATTTTTAAATTTTCTACACATTTTTAGAATGAATTACAAGATGAGTTTGGTGAAAAATATTCATATGAATTAATTAAAAATCATTGAATTTTGGTATTTATTGGATAATTAATGAAGAGTGCATAAAGTGTGAAATTAATCATTTTTATTTGTTTTCTTCCTTTTTTTTCCCTACTTATTTATTTATCGACCAATCCATGTTGTCTTGGTGTCGAGGATTAGGTTTATAAATATATCTTCAGCTATATTTATATTTTAAGTCGTAATGTACATATATACATGTCTACAATTTGCCTTTTTTTATCTTTCTTATTTTAATTTTTTATTTATTTACATGATTTTAATGTATACAAGCGCATTTTTATTCATGAGTAGGCTTTTGTAGAAAAGTGGAAATTAATGGATATTTACATGTATTTGTTAAGGGTATTAAGACAAAATGCAAATCGAGTATTTGTGAATCATGAATCATCACCCTACTCAATCGACTACGTCAACAAGAAAAATTTAACCACTCAAGAAAACAATCAAGTAATATAAGAGGTCTCGCTAGTTTATTTACCTGGTATAGCGATAAGGGTCGAACACAAGGAGTACGATTTAAAAACTAAGTAGTCATATTTCAAAAATAAAGTATTTTTTATGGTTTTAATTTTTCAAATTTTAAGTTTTCAATAAAAAGCAAACAAGCACAAAAAACAAGGCACACACATCACACTCTTTTGGATTTGTCAAAAAAGCTAAAAATACTCATAAAACTATAATAAAACATTCAGGTTTTTCGAGTTTTGAAATGTTTTTGGTATTTTTTTAGAATTTGCATATTTTTTTGTCATTTTATAAAAATTATTAATGCCAAAAATACAAAGTAGTTTAGAGTCAGGACCAATTTGCAAATTAAAAATATCTAAAGTCCCCAAAGGTCTTAAATACAATTTTATGATAAAATATAAATAAAAATCTACAAATAGGAAACAGAAATGAAATTTTTGTACTGTGATTTTATATGTTTTTCATAAGTTTTTGGTTGTTATGTAATTTTTAGGTTTTTACAAAAATTATTCAAAAATATTTTACGGAAGTTAAAACACAACAAAAGACAACTTTAAAATGGAATTTTTAGATGATTTTTCGATTTTTATAAGGCAAATGGGGACTTTTTGAGGATTTTTTCAATTTTAAAAATATAAAAATCAAGCAAATTAATACACTATAATCACAATAAAAACTACACCTTAATAGGAGATATCAGTAATTTTTAAGCAATTTTTAGGATTAATTTAATTTTTATTAAGTCCAATAAAAAGAAAGGCGTTAAACACAATTCACAAGGACCTAGACGCAAGTAGTTTAAGTTCCTGGACCAAACAGATAAACAATTATAAAAGCATAGGGTCAATCTTGCAATTAATCCAACCAATACGCATCACATTATCCTGGTTCACAGGAGCATAAATGAAATTTTCAAAACATACCATACATTCATTAACAGTTTAAAATCACAGGAGAAAAGTTGCAAATATCCCAACATGTACGTGGGGACACACATGACACTGAATCAGAAGGACTAAAATGTAATACTAAAAAGTACAAGGTCCATATTGTAAATACCTTTAACTACAAATTTTATTTTCTTGACTAGTGTAAAATAGGGAAACATGCAGGGAAAATGTGAAATATACCCAATGGAGGAACACATGGCGTACAAGGGGTAGGCTATGTTGTACGGTCCTAATGACTATGAAGGATGAATCTGACGGTGATGAGCGTCCTACCAACTAGGGTTACGTATAGAGAAGTAACAAGGTCCTTGCGACCCAAATCAGTAGGCGAAGCTCAAAAAGAAAAAGATAGAAACCACTCAATAAGATAGATCAAACAATCAAAGCATGCAAAAATGTAAGAGGTCTTCGCTATTTTTTTTACCTGGTATAGCAATTTGGGTTGAACACAAGGAGCGCGAGTAAACCTACGAAGCAGTCAAAATTCAACAAGGGGAAAACATATTTTTGGTGGTTTTATTTTTGCAAATTTTATAATTTTGATAAAGGAATACACTCAAGCAATTAAGAAAACAAAGAACTCAACAAGCCTTTTGGATTTTTATTTAAGATAAACAATGCTCATAATTTAGGATAAAATTTTTTTTAGGTTTTTCATATTTATAGTATTTTTGGTGATTTTCTGGGAATTTTCTAGATGTTTTTGCGATTGTATAAAAATTAAACAAGGGTTACAACTGCAAACAGTGCACAACCATGACAATATTGCATGTTAAAAATAACTAAAATGCCCTAAAGTTCTCGTTATGAATTTTATGACAAAATATATATAACAAGCTACAAAAAGGAGCTTAAATGATATTTTTTATTTTTCTATAATTTTATATGATTATTATAAGTTTTAGGTCTTTTTCCATTTTTAGGGTTTTTATAAGAGTTTTATAAACAAAAGTTCTATTGTAAACAAAGCATATAAAAACGCACACAAGAATTTTTGTAGAATTTTTAAGGTAATTTTTCGAATTTTTATGTATCTTTTAAAGTAGACAGAACACTTTTAGCGGTTTTTTTAGAAAATTTTAAATGTAACTAAATTAATCCACAAAAATTACAATAAATACTACGTGTCAACAAGAGCCAACATTAATTTTTAGAGAATTTATTAATTTTCTATTTTATTTAATTAACGAAGAGACAAACAATTAAAATAAAGTTTCAAACCAAAAGATAACATGGTGGAGAAATATAAGGCCTAAGTTGCAAAAAGCCTAAGGAAACACGCATACGTCACATGAACAAGCCTTATAGGGATATAAATGCAAATACTAAAACTTTTCCATATAAATCATAACATATATGAAGCACAAGGCATAAAATGCAAATATCCCTGACCGGCACGTGGGCATACACGCGAGTTCACACGGACTGGACTAAGCTGCAAATATAAGAAACTATGAGGGTCTAACTATACATTGTCTGAAATAAAATGAACTGCAACAAATATTATAGGACTAAATGGAAAACACATAACAGAGAGGGGCCTAAGTGAAGTTTGCCCCTTATTAAGGCGTAATCCAACTACTGAAGGCGACCCACTTATAATGTACGGTTGAGATACATGGGTACCCCTTCGACGATGGACGGCTCGTACTCGATTCTCAGATAAATCTGATGGTGAAGGCTCCCCTGTCGGTGGACGACTTAGATTAGAACTGGGGGACACCTTGATTGGACGGTTGGGATGACGCCTAAAAGAATGCGGAAGAACTCACCTCCAACGAGTTTTGATCATCCAATATTGGTTGCAAGGACGTCCTCTAGAGCTGTTGTGATGGAGGAATCATCTTTGGCGATGGTTCGCAGCTGCTGGAGTAGTCAAAAAGAATCAGGACCAAGGAGAGGTCCTGGAGTAGTGTGGGGGCCTTGAGCTCCTCTTCCGTGGCTACTTGGCCTCCATCGAGTCCTTCATGTGCTTCAACCCTGTAGGAGAAATGGATGCTCGAAGATATTACTCCGGTGAGGGTTAGAGCACGAATGGAATCAAGAACAGAGGGTGGAAGTGAGTGGTACATGTCTCCGACAAGATATGGGACTCGACCTGTTAGTTGACTCCAACCTGGTGGCTGGTCATGGGAAGGGTTGCTGAGCGCATGAAGAACTGGAGGATGGTCGGGTGAGGGTGTGTGAGAGTTGTTGGCTCCGTGGGAATCGGACATGAAAAATAATCCTCAAACTCAGTCCAATCGATGTCTGAATATGACGGAGCTGAATTAGAATCAAAAGAAATGTAATTTGCTTTGCTCTCCATGGAACAATCGTGTGCCTTGCATGTGTCCTCTACTAGGAATGTGATATATGAACTCTCATCTACTAGAATATGTAGATCTGTAGTGTCTGAAGGTGAGATAAGAGCTCGTGAAATGGGGCTGGACCAAACTGCTTCGTCCTTTGTGATCACAAAGTCGCATTCCTGGCGGACGTCTCGTTGTTCCTCTATCATCTGCTCTGCATCACTGAACTGTTTGAGCAAGTTGAATCTTACACTCTGGTCACATCGATAATCTCTATTTGTACATGTTTGCCTTTGACACGAAAGTATACCTTCCCACTATCATTATCGGACACCGCCTTGGTTGTGGCCAAGAATGGATGCCCTACTTTGATGGGGGAATCTATCACAGACTCAAGGATCTCCATGTATAATACAACAAAGTCCATGGGGAATTTCAGACCCTGAATTATGATGACCACGTTTTTCAACAACCCCTTCAGCTTTTTCACAGATCTATTAATGAAGGATTGTCCTGCTATGTCGAAGAGGGCCAAATTTAAATCAGTCGAGTAAAATTGGTAGAAGAAGGTTGATGGAAGAGATGTTGTCTATTAGAGTCTGATCAAACCACTGCTCATGAATATGCCATCTAACATAGGGAGCTTCTGCATCTGGCCTCTTGGCTGGCAAACAGTTCTGAATTACGAAGCATGTGGCATGAGTGAGCACATTGATCTATGCATTATGGTTCATTCTCTTCTTGTGAATGATAGTCTTCTCTCTCAAATTCTTCTAGAAGAGAGGGATGTGCTAAGTGCCTCCTGTAGAGTCAACTATATATGGAATCTATCAATCATCTGCTGGCTGAACTCTAACTATTATGCTTTTTTTGGATTTTCTATTTTCTCCCCCTTTTCCATGTGGAGTGCTTGAGGGAATAGGATGATTGGGCCCTACTCAGATAGAGGGCTAGGAATAGGTTCATGTAGCTGTGAAGGAATGGAGTCCATACCAAGATCATCATGCAATACATACGGGCTCGAAGAAGATGAAGAATCCTTTCCTTTATTCATATTTTTGACCTTTCCTGTCATGAGATACATCAACAAAAGGAAACACAATTGAAGGAAAATTGGTGGCATCAGCACCACCAACGGCATCCCTCTTTGCAGCATCAGCGCATTAGCACGGTGCTCTGGCTCAACATTAGGTAGAATGGTGGTGTCAGTACCGCCGAATGCATGTGGAGAAGCAACGACTTCAGTACCATTGAATGGATCATTATCCTTGGTGGTGTCAACACCACTTTCATTATCATCACTACCAGCATTAGCACTCATCTAGCGCTCCTGAGTCTCCATGTGATCGTCGCTCATACAAGATGCCTCCGACTGGTATCCTACTACTCCTAAGTGTTATAAAATCAGCATCAAATATGCGGGAAGAAATATCACCTAATGAATCACTAGGAGTGGTGGTCTTTGTGAACTATACCTGCTCATACTTCCTCTTCAAATTATTCAGATTGGGCTCGATCTGAGCGGGTACGACAGCCTTACCCTTGATGATATCCCTCATCTTCTGTCAGAACTCGTCCATCTCTCGCTTGAAAGATGCCTGCAGTCTGAGAGTAAGTGGGATAGATCATCAAAGATGGGTTCTCATGTACGAGTCCATGAGAACTAAACGGGTTGCCTCGTTGGAAATGAGGTTGTTGTTGGCACTAGTGATGGGGAGGCTGAGAAAACCTGTTGAGGTTGTTGCTACCTCCATTGTTGTTCCTGATGGTTGGGACGAGGACCTGACTGGTAGTGATGTGATGGCTGGGAGTACTAGGGTTGTTGCTGCTGATTGCTCTGTCCACCCTGAGTTGGAGGCTGCTGCTAGAACGAGTGGCCTCTGGTAACCACCTGAATCTGGGGTGATCACGACGAATCTCAGGTTGCTGTTGTTAGCATTGTAAGCCCGAGGCGAACCATTCCTGTAATAAATGATATTGTAACAAATGATTTATCAATAAAAGTTATTGATTGTTTTTCACTCCCTTTCTGAGATTGAATTAATGAATGCACTATAAGGTCCCTCTGTACAATAAGGGTTATGTACCATGGCCAGCTTGACAATCATACAGCTGTTGATTCATTGATTGAATCATAGAGGTTGATGCTTGGATGAATATCTAAGAAGTTAGATAGTGGACTCATCAAGAATCATCAAATGATTGTTAAGTGATGATCTCCAGCCTGAGTAGGAGATGCCTATCCTTTCTCATTTCGCTGATATCTGACCGACCTCTTGATGCAGGTCCTCTGCATGGGAATAGTGATTCAAAGGTGTCTGATTAGTTGAGTCAATTGGGTGACTAAATGAGATCGAGATAACCAAAGACCTATGTTGAATACTGTCACAGCATAGGCATGCATCCTCTGACCAGAGACAGATGTGTTGATATATGTCTGAGTGTGTACATTTGGCAAACCAATAGGTTGATGACCTAACCAATATCTATACACCGGCGAGCCGGTGTACATGTAAGGACATATGAGTAATACGATCTCTAAAAGGGATCATACAGGTTCACATGTGAACCGGAAGACATGAGATCACCCATGAGGTATTGGGACTGATCAAATTCCATGCATGGTTGTCATGCTTTGGAAGCATGACATGAATTTGAAGGTAAGATATATGCTTTGGGAAAGCATATGATCTATACCAATTCCCATTAACCCAGATTGAGAAACTTGGTGATCAAATCCTAAAGATGCCAGTGTAAATTTGATCTTTGTCTTCAGGATGATCATAGGTCTTCGAGTATTTAGGATGTACAGGTGTTAGGAATACCTGAGGGGGATGTGATCATAAACGATTGTATAACCATGACGCTTCCATTCCAAGGGAGTGATGAAACAGGTTTGGATTTTAGTGACTCCTCTCAGTAGAGAAGTCATCTAATCTTAGTCCATGTATTGGACATTGATCTGAATGAGATTCAGATGCAATAAGAAGATTAGGTCTATGGTCTTGATTTAATCAAGCATCTGTGGGAGGTCCATGAGATCTCGATTTGAGATATGATCTCAATATCCAAGTCACTATACGTGGAACAATACAATCGACCTATCCTTATCTCCAAGTATCTGCGGAGAAATCACATTATTCTTGAAAGGGTTCAAGAATAATTCCATAGTTGAATTATATCTTAGCATTAAGAGAATGATAATTAAATGTGATTTAATTATCTTGATACATGTGGAAATTATACAATATAATTAAATGTGATTTAATTATTGTGGATAAGAATAATGTGGATAGTAATATTCAATTATTCATAATATATTATAAATGTATTTATAATGTATTAGACAGAGCTAATTATGATTTATATTTGTTAATTAATTATTGATGTGAATTGGATTCACATTGTATAATTAATTGAAAATGTAAATTATATTTTGTTATGGGTTGTGAATGTGATTCAGAAATTTCCAATGGCAAGATTACAATATTCCTAAATTTAATTGTGAATTATTTTGTAGAATAAATCACAACAAAAGTTGTTGGAAAATATGAGAGATTTTCATGGAGATATGCAATCTCATGAGATTGCATGAGATTTCCTCCATCATGAGATCATGGTGGACGGCCACCAATTCCCACATGGAAATCGATCGCCATCCTACCTATTCCATGTGGGGAGCAATCTCCATGCTAACCTCTCCATATTTGTTGTATTTAATTTAGGATTGATTTTTATTTGATTTATCAAATATATTTGATCTAAATTAAATTATTAGTTGTTGTCTTTAACCAACAACAATCTTGACAATTGGATTAAAATTTGGATTAAACATAAATCAATCTCATCCATTGATTTTTACGTGTCCCATGGATTTTGATCCATGGATCCCAAAACCCTATAAATAGAGATGCATACCATGCTCTCTATGGTTATGCAATTGAGATACATATCTCTCTCTCCCTCTTCCACATGTCAAGCCTCTTCTCTCCTTCTCTTGGTAGTCGTTCACTAAACCCTAGAGGAGAGCCTTCGTCGTCGCTTCGCCATCGCGCCACCACCTTGACGTTCCTCGGTTCTCCATCTTCTTTGGAGTGCTTCTCTCAAGAAAGAGGTGTTCGATCTCGTGCGACGAGATCAGGAGTTCATCGAGCTTGTATCAACATCTTGGGATCACGCGACTCATTCCCGCGCTCGCAAGCGTCTTCTCCGAAGATCGGACTTGAGACAGGAGGTTTCTTTTCGTAGAGACTCTATCAATCATACTACAAGAGGTATTCTTTTATACTTGATGTGGTTTTAGAGAACCGTTCTTGGATCATGTGGTTTCATCACATGAAAAAGTTTTTAAATTCTGTTGCACTATATAACTAGTACGACTAGTCGTTCTTCACCGTATTGATACAATTCTCATGCTTTTGTGATGTGCTTGAGTATTATCCCATATCCATAAAGTGGTATCAGAGCCTTAGGTCGAATGTTTTGGATACGATCTGTAAACCTTGGATGACATGGGTTCGTTAAGGTTGCGAAAGTTTTGTCGCATTTCATTTTCGCACGGCTATTTAGTGAACAAATTTGTCCTGCTTAAAATGTTTAAAAACGAATTAATCACTTGTATTTTGTTACTCATTAAATAAGGAAACCATAGGATAAGATAGTAGTAAATTGGATTCCATTTGCTCGAGATATGGTTGTTTTAATGAACATGTATTCATTGTTGCTGGAACTGTGAATCTTAACATGATTAATGAGTAAATTACTATTTTGATCCGCCTATAAATGCATGCAATATCACTTAGTTTCTCTCCTAAATCACTTTAGCAATCTTTGGAAACTGATTTTGCGTAATTTAGATTTTATTTGATTGAGATATGTTGATTTTAGTAAGTAGGAGTCACTGCTGAAATTACATTCCTAATCAAGAACCATGTGATTGTCAATTAGTGAAATTATTTGTCAATTTCATGAAATAATTATGGAAAATATTTGAGAAATATTTAATGATGATTATTTCCTTGATTGCCAAGGCCTCAACAAATAAATTGATTAGATTTGATCTTGATCATAATTGGAAATACAATCAACAAATAACTTGCTTAAATAGGATTGGGAATTTGTATAACAAATTTCTTATAATCAAAAATGTTTTGATTATTACTATATGGTATAATTTCGGTTGAAGAACCGATGATCATCTCAAGTACATATTGACCTATTTGGCATTATCCTTTCACGAGGTGGATATGGTGTCTTGTCGGTGAGCATTGGGGTAGCGGGTCGCACCGGTTGCGGTCCGTCCCACTCCCGTCGGTACTGGCCATGATAGCGGGTAGGGACTCGATAATGCCGGAGAAATGAAGATGTAATTTTATAATTATTAAAATTCGAATTAATACGTACTTTGAGATAATACCATATAGGTATTCAAGTAAAACCAATCAAGTTTGTTGATTGAATTGGATTGATAATTGATTTAATGAGATTGAATTAATTACATCCAATTAAAGACACTCTATTTGAATAGATGTGTATTTCCCATGGAAGAATTAATTATATGAATATGATTCATAATAATTAATTAAAATTTGAATATGAGGTGGAGGATCACATAAGTGACATCCATGGTCTCCCGTCAAGGCGAAGGTTTCCGTCGCCAGATATTGTATGTAGGAGATGCATGTCCGAAGTGACAGCTCCTGCATACGATCCATTTGGATCGGGCTCGTCACTTCTCGAATGAGTAAGGACGTATTCATAGTGACCACAATATCGGTCCTCATATTACTGGGGCGATATTGGATTGCGCATAGCGAGTTGTATTCCTGTTGACGGTTGGTTCAATTAATGACAGGTCAACATCCCCATAGGGGTGCTGGACCTGGGTGTTAAAGACTGAATTGGGAAATACAAGTTGGACTTGCAAGGCGGAATCTGTTCCCGCCTCTCTTTATTGGAGTCATATTATCTTATATTATTGGGATATGACAAAGATAAAGAGGAGATCCCAGTTCTTGCTTGAGATATATCGGTAAGTATATCTCTTTGAAAGTGATTAAGGGAATAAACTTTCAAAGATGACAAAGCGACCAATTTGATTTAAAATACCTTAATCAAATATCATAAATATGAATTTATTATATGTTCTAATATAGTGCATTCTTAATTTCAGAAAATGAAGTCCATGAACCCACTAAGCAGGCTTCTGGAGGTCAACCAGTTAATCGGACCGAATTACTCGGATTGGATTCGTAATTTAGAGCTTGTTCTCTCGGTTGAGCGCATAAGTTATGTGCTCACAGAAGACAAGCATCAAAGCCCTAAATCTAAGCAATAAAAGTAATACAGTGACAAGTATGATGAAGATCATATCTTGGCAAGATGCTATATCTTGGGTTCTCTCTCCAATGTTTTTCAGAAGCAACATGTAGAGATGAGCACATGCTAGGAAGTAATGCAAAATCTGAAAGATATGTTTGGTGACGTTAACCACACCCATGTTATAACATTATGAAAGAACTCGTTCGCTGCAAGATGCAGGAAGGAACTTCAGTCCGAGAGCATGTACTCCAAATGTTTGGGTACTTGTCTGAGCTGGAGACTCTTGGGGCAAATATGGATGCAGACATGCAAGATGATTTCATTCTACTATCGTTGCCCATGTCTTTCAACAATTTTGTGGTTTCAATCCACAAGAACAAGTTGGACTTGAATAATGCTGGACTTCTTGCTACATAAAAGTCTACAGAAGACGTAATGAAGAAATATGGTCCCGCTGGCAGTGCAATGGTTGCACAGGTCAGAGGGAAGCACGGTCGGAAACAAGGTTATCGGAAGGGCTCGACCCAAAAGAGAAAGAAGAAGAGTCAAGGCGTTGTCTTATCTTTCAATGAATCAACACTAATAATGTCGAAGAAAACCGACATCTGTCACCAATGCAAGAGACTACCCAGAATACTTGAAGTCGGTCGACAAAGGTAAAGCCCCAGCAGGTATGAAATCTACTTTCATCATTGAAACTAGTTTTCTCGTTGGATAACAAGGAAGTTGGGTCGTAGATTCTGGTGCTTCTATTCATGTATGCAATTTGTTGGATTTGTTTAAGGAAACTAGGAATCTAGAGGAAGGGGAGATAGTCATCCAGATGGGATCTGATGCAAATGTTGCAACAGTCGCTGTCGAGACCTGTCGACTATCATTATCTTGTCGTAGAGTCTTAGTACTTAAAGAGTGTCTTTATGTACCTGAAGTCAGAAGGAATTTAATATCTATATCTAAGCTTGTTAGAAGTGGATATTCATTCATTTTCTGTAATAATTTATTCATAAATCATTATGATAAATATATAGCGGATGGTATTTTGATTTCTGGTGGACTCTATGAATTGTGCATTGATGAGCATGTCATGAATGTTACAAACCACTAACAAAAACCCTAAAAGATCTACGGAGAATAAAAATCATTCGAATATGATTTGGCATCAAAGGCTTGGTTATTTGTCTGTTAATAGGATCAACATATTGATAAAGGATGGACCTTTAGATTTTCTACAGGTTCAATCTTTTCCTTCCTGTAAACATTGTATTCGAGGTAAAAAGACTAGGATGCCTTTCCGTAACAAGGTTACAAGATGCGAAGGTATTATTGACCTAATACATACCTATTACGTCATAAATCTGAAACCTTTGAAAAGTTTAAAGAATTCAAGTCTTTGGTTGAGAACCAAACCGACAGGAAGATTAAACGGATTCGATCTGATCGAGGTGGCAAGTACCTCTCAGATGAATTCAAGGAATATCTTAAAGAGAATGGAATTGTCTCCAATCTCACTCCTCTTGAAACTCTCCAACTTAGTGGTGTTGCTAAAAGACGCAACAAAACCATCATGGATATGGTTCATTCAATGATGAGAAAAGCACATTTACCACTAAGTTTTTGGGGATATGCAATAGAGACTGTAATATATATCCTGAATAAGATTCCTAGCAAATCTGTGCCTACGACTCCTCATGAGCTCTAGTATGGAACCAAACCTAGTGTTAATCACTTAAGAGTTTGGGGTTGCTTGGTCCATGCGAAGAACGTGGACGCAAGTAAGCTAGAATCTTGCACTCGTAAGTGTTACTTCATTGGGTATATTAAAGATTGTACTGGATACCAGCTTTATGACCCTGAGACCCAAAAGGTTTTTGTCTCTAGAGATGGGAATTTTGTTGAGGATGATTTCCTTTAAGGTCAATACAAAAATGAAGTAGAGTAACTCATTGAATCCCCTGAGGATTCTAAGCTTCCTGGACTAGAAACTGAAGAGATAAGTAAAGATGAAACACCCATACCACTTCGAAGGAGTTCGAGGGTGGTTGCACCACCTGAAAGGTATCGATTCCATGTGTCAAGTGAAATTGACAATAATCCTTCTTCATTTGGTGAAGCACTCGCGGATCATGACATGGATAGGTGGATGCTAGCAATGAAGTCAGAAATTGACTACATGGATATATGGATGCTAGCAATGAAGTCAGAAATTTACTCCATGCATAAGAATGATGTATGGACCCTAGAGGATCCACCTAAAGGGGTAAAACCAATTGGGTGTAAATGGATTTTCAAGAGAAAGAGGGGACCTGATGGGAAAGTAGAGACTTTCAAGGCACGACTCGTAGCCAAGGGCTACAAACAGAGAGAAGGCATCGATTATGATGAGACATTCTCTCCTATGGCTATGCTTAAATCCATCAGGACACTGATGGCTATAGCTGTGTACCTTGATTATGACATCTGGAAGATGGACTTCAAGACGGCTTTCCTCAATGGATACCTCGAGGAGGATATCTATATGGAGAAGCCCTAGGGATTCATAATTGAGTATGGAAAAGTATAAAAGCCGAAGAAATCCATCTATGGGCTCAAGCAAGATTCTCGTAGCTGGAACATCATATTTGACGAAACCATAAGAGTTACGATTTTGTGCAGAATCCTGATGAACCTTGTGTGTACAAGAAGCTTAGTGGGAGCACCATCGTGGTCATCGTGCTTTATGTAGATGACATCCTTATCATTGGGAATGATACAGGAATGATGACCAGTGTGAAAATTTGGCTATCTCATACCTTTGAGATGAAAGATCTTGGAAATGCCTCTTACATCTTAGGTCTGAAGTTGTTCAGAAACCGAGAAAAAAGGATATTGGGATTATCACAACATGGGTACATTAAGAAGATTCTTGAATGATTCTGTATGGATAGTTCCAAGAAAGGTTTCCTCCCCTTAGGGCATGGTATCAACCCGTCTAAAGGGATGGCTCCTCAACTATTGACGAAAAGAAAGCCATGGCTGGATGCCCCTATGCATCAGTTGTAGGAAGCTTAATGTACGCCATGATGTGTACAAGGCCAGATATCTGCCATGCAGTGGGAGTGGTAAGTCGTTACCAATTCTGCTATGGAGAGCAACACTGGAATGTAGTAAGGAACGTATTCAAATATCTAAGATGGACGCAAGATTACATCTTTCTCTATGGATAAGGTGATCTCCAAGTCTTGGGATATACAGATTCTGACTTCCAATCGGATATTGATGATCGAAAGTCGACATCAGGGTTTGTATTCCTGTTTAACGGTGGCACTGTGAGCTGGAGAAGCAAGAAGCAGGACAATACAACAGATTCAACAACAGAAGTCGGGTAGCATCGGATGCTGCAAAGGAAGCGGTGTGGTTGCGCAAGTTCATCCTGGAGCTTGGTGTAGTTTCCTCTGATACTCCCATCCCACTGCTCTACGATAACACGGGAGCCATTGCCCAGGAAAAGGAACCCAGATGGCATCAGAATAGCAAGCACGTGGAAATGAAATACCACATCATTTGAGAGATTCAAAAGCATGGTGACATCATCATCAACAAGGTGGCCTCTGCCGACAACGTTGTTGATCCTCTCACCAAACCTCTAACACAGAAGGTTTTCGACCAGCATGTAATGAGTATGGGTTTAAGGATTGTTCCAGAAT
Source organism: Ottelia alismoides (assembly GCA_037367405.1). Taxonomy (NCBI): domain Eukaryota; kingdom Viridiplantae; phylum Streptophyta; class Magnoliopsida; order Alismatales; family Hydrocharitaceae; genus Ottelia; species Ottelia alismoides. The sequence continues at coordinate 65,134 of JAZKJV010000316.1, read as the reverse complement.
GGTTCTGAGGGCTAGTGGGAGATTGTTAGCATTGTGAGCCTGAGGCGAACCATTCCTGCATTAAATGTTATTGTAACAAATGATTTATCAAAAAACGTTATTGATTTTTTACACTCCCTTTCTGAGATTGAATGAATGAATGTACTATAAGGTCCCTCTGTACAATAAGGGTTATGTACCATGGCCAGCTTGACAATCATACAGCTATTGATTCATTGATTGAATCATATAGGTTGATGCTTGGATGAATATCTAAGGAGTTAGATAGAGGACTCATCAAGCATCACCAAATGATTTGTAAGTGATGATCTCCATCCTGAGTAGGATGTGGCACTCCTTTCTCATTTGGTTGATATCTGACCGACCTCTTGATGCAGGTCCTCTGCATGGGAATAGTGATTCAGCGGTGTCAAATTAGTTGAGTCAATGGGTTGACTGAATGAGATCGAGATAACCAGCTCTATGATCTCTATGTGGTCCAACTTCTCAGTAATAATCCCAATGCCAGCTACTCAAGACTCTGATTGTGTTGTTGTTGCTGATGAAGTAGATGGACCTGCATCAATTCATGTTATCCTCTAATAGGACATGTCCTGTGGAAGGGGCTTCCCATGTATTTAGACTCGGGTCTGGGACATCATTGTGTAGTTTTCTGCCATCTCGTCATAGATGGCCCAATCCTCGTCCTAATACTTGGTGAAATAAGACCCCCATATGAGGCATTGATAATCCTCTACAGCTCTAGTGTTAGCCCACAAAAGAAACTCTAGACAAGATTGGGCTTCGAGATCTCATGGTGTGGACCGGCGAAATAAGACCCCCACATGAGGCATTAACAATCCCCTACAGCTCTGGTGTCAGCCCATAAAGGAAACGCTGGATAAGATTGGGCTTGGAAATCTCATATTGTAGACACTGGTCAATGAGCTCTCTGAAGCGATCCCACGCCTCATGAAACTGCTCGTTGGGGATCATCATGAAATTGTTGATTAGTGCTCTAGTTTCATTGGTCCGGCCGAGTGGATAGTATTTGCTCAAGTACTCACTCCGGAGCTGCTCCAAAGTTGTAGCATATCTCCCTAAATGTTTCAGTTAGTAGGCTGCTCTGTCGATCAGGGAGAAGGGAAATGCCATCATCTTGATGGTGTCCTCATCCATGAATCTATCATGGACAGTGCTGCAGATCATCTCGAATTCTTACAGGTGCAGATGCGTCTCCTCAGTGGCTAGCCCACAGAACTTGGGCAGTAACTGGATCATCTGGGGGCCAAGCTTGAAGTCGCCCAGAATCTCTGGAAGCTGGATTCAGCGATGGGTAAGGGTTGCACAAGGGTTGTGAAACTACGTCATCGTCCGTGCAGGTCTGGATGGCTCTTGCAGATCCTCTGGTCATCCATCTGCTCCTCCTCCAGCTGTTGGTATATCCTCACTGGTTGGTCTTGGCTGAGGCTCTCCTCTGTTCGCTCCCATCTACACTAACTCTCAGCGCACCTCTACCAGGAATGCTCCCCGGTCTCCAATGTGTCTCTGCATCGTCTCTAGGGAGGCTAGGAGTGTGTTGTTGATGGTGCCTTGATCAATAACATAGGTCGAACCTTGGGGCTGGTCATCGGTGCGTCTATCGCTGGTGGCCATCCCTTAGGTCTCTGCAAAGGCAAAAGACCCCAACTCAGGTACCATCAAATGTAAAAAAAATTGTGTTGGCCTCTTCTCTAGCAACTCAGGACTGGAAGAAGTTTGGTCGAGGGGGAATAGAGTGGTATCGAACTCAGGTTCGGAGAGCTGGTATAGGCTCCCTGAAACCTCCCTTGATGAATGAGGCGGAGTGCTCAAGAGTGGTACTACCAAAGGCAGCCTAAGGAATCTCCGATTCATCATTGTGAATTGAGGATGAGTGTGGATGAGATCGAGAATGCAAACAAGATTAGAAATCAAACCCCCAATTCACCTAATCAACACGAGAGCAGATGGTCGTAAAGGTTCGGTCTTTAATCTTGTCAACTTAATTTTAGGTGATCAATCAATCTATAAGAGCAATTAAGTGAGCTATTAGGAATCTGATGCTCTCAGGAGAGTGGCCCAATCCCACAGATAGATCTTTCCTAACCAGTATGAATTGAGGACCGTTACTAGCTACCTGATCAATTCAATCTGCTTAGGAAGTCCTGGACCGCTTACCGGCTACCCGGAGAAATCCTCACTAGAGAACGACTATCCATAAGACCAATAGTCTGAAATAAGTTCAAGTATGGCTCTAGCCTAATGTTCGGATCACTCTCTTGCTAAAAACAAACCAATCAATGAGGGGGTGACTCTCCTAAAATAAAGATTTTTAAGTATGGTGGGTTTTAGGGTCAAGTTTGCAGCATTAGCTGTCCCAATTTTATTGCTTTCACTTTTTTAGGTATTTTAAAGATACAAACAATGACTAATGAATTTTTTGATTTCTTTTGATTATTTCGAGTCCAAAAATTAGGGGAGGAAGTTGAAAACATCGATGCACGATCAAACACTATGATGCATGCAAAGATAGAGATGCATACCTGTCGCCAACACTCTATATGCAGGGTGATCCGTGCATGAATTAAAAGACTAGAATTAAACTAACTATATGATGCACGAAGAAATCGGCATTACACAAATAATTTATAATGATTGTGAAGCACAATAGCTAACTAATCGAATCGAGTCCGGTGTCCGATCTTGGGAGTCACTCGGTGCCTACCACAACGGGTCCTGCAAGCTCTATATGTGACTCCTCACGGCATGTGATCTCAAATCCAATTAAGCTAATGTTTTCTTATTAATTATTAGTAAGGTTCAATTACGAACTATAGGTGCTGGCAAGCAATTAGGGGTTAGGACTTAGCTAATTACGTCACAATCAATTCAAAATCCTAAGTCTAGGGACCAAAAATTCTGGAATCAAATAGAAAGAAAATGTGAATAAAACAAAACCGTAAAAAATCCGGTGAGGTCCCCTGAGCACACCTGTGCTCGGTGAAACATACCCTTAAGTGAGTCAAGTGTCCAAGAGTCCAAAGTCTAGGTTATTACAATAATCACATCTCTGCTGAAAAGTAAACCAACTACTCTATATGCTATAACTAATTCCTACTACTCTCCTGCTCCTCCTTGGGTGCGGGTACTCTAATAGAGAGCCGAAACGTCCTCGGTCAGTTCCTCGCACAAAAAGTGAAATAGAGAGAATTTCAGAAAATAGTTATAACAAATAGAGAGAAAGTAGGCTAAAATAAGAAAAAGTGACTACTAAGTCGTGCTCCTCGACAACAGTGTCATTCTGTTGAGAGTCCTACCAACTAGGGTTAAGTATCAAGAAATAACATGGACGTTGTGACCCCAATCAGTAGGCGAAGCTCAATAAGAAAAATATAGAAACCACTCAATACGATAGATCAAACAATTAAAGAATGCAAAATGTAAGCGGTCATCGTTATTTATTTTTACATGGTATAACAACGAGGGTCAAACACAAGGAGCATGAGTGAACCTACGAAGTAGTCACAATTCAAAAGAGGAAAACATATTTGTGGTTGTTTTAATTTTGCAATTTTTTATACTTTTGATAAAGGAATAAACTTAAGAAAGTAAAAAAACAAGGCACTTAACAAGCCTTTTGAATTTTTATTTAAGACAAACAATGCTAAAAAATTAGGATAAAAATACTTTTAATTTTTTTTGAAATTTTAAATTATTTTTGTTAATTTTTTGGGAATTTTATGATGTTTTTGCGATTTTATAAAAATCAAACAAGGGCTAAAACTGCAAACAGTGCATAGCCAGGACAATATTGCAAGTTAAAAATAACTAAAATGCCCTAAAGTCCTGGTTATGAAGTTTATGACAATATATATATATATATATATATAACAATCTACAACACAAACTAAATTTAGATTTTTTTGTTTTCTAAAATTTTATATGTTTTTATAAGTTTTTAGAACTTTTGTAATTTTTAGGGTTTTGTAAGAGTGTTTCAAAAAAATTGCTACTATAAAAATAAAGCATATAAAAATACATGCGCAAGAATTTTTGTAGAATTTTTAATGTAATTTTTCGAATTTTTATGTATTTTTCAAAGTAGATAGAACACTTTTTAGGGTTCTTTTATTTTTAGAAAATATCAAATGCAACTAAATTAATCCACAAAAAATACAATAAATACTACGTGTCAACAGGAGACAACATTAACTTTTAGAGAATTTTGGAATTAATTTGCTATTTTATTTATTTAACTAAAATACAAACAGTTTATAAGGACATACATGCAGTTAAAATAAAGTTTTAGGCCAAACGATAACATAGTGGAGAAATATATGGCCTAAGTTGCAAAAAGCCCAACGAAACCTGCGCACGCCACATGTACAATCCTCACAGGGGTATAAATGCAAATACTAAAACTTTTCCATATAACTCATAACATATATAATGCACAGGGCATGAAATGCGAATATCCCAAATTGGCACATGGGCCTACACGTGAGTTCACACAGACTGGAATAAACTGCAATTATAAGAAACTACAAGGGTCTAACTACGAACTATCCAAAATAAAATTAATAGCAACAAATATTTACAAGACTAAATGGAAAACACAGAACAGAGAGGGGCCTAAGTGATGTTTACCCCTTATTAAGGCACAATCCAACGGTTGAAGGCGATCCACTTATGATGGACAGTTGAGATGCATGGGTACCCCTTTGACGATGGGCAACTCGTAGTCAATCCTCAGATGGATCTGAAGGTCAAGGCTTCCCTGCTGGCAGACAACTTACATTAGAACTAGGGAACGCCTTGATAGGACGGTTGGGACGATGGAAGAACATTGAAGAACTTGCCTCTGGCAAGTTTTTATTGGCCAATACAGGCTGTAGGGATGTCCTCCGAAGCTGTTGTGATGGGGGAATCATCGTTGGCGATGGCACTCAGAAAGGCCCAGGACTAAGGAGGAGGTCCTGAAGCGTTGTGGGGGTCTGGAGCTCCTCTTCCGTGGCTACTTGGCTTCCAAATGAGGCCTTCCTGTGCTTCAACCCTGTAGGAGAAAGGGATGCTCGGAGATACTGCTCCAGCGAGGGTTAGAGCATGAATGGAATCAAGAACAAAGGGTGGAGGTGAGCGGGACATGTCTTCGGTGAGATGGGGGACTCGACCTGCTAGTTGACTCCAACCCGTTTGCTAGAGTCAAGGAAAGGTTGTGGAGAGCATCAAGAACTAGAGGATGGTCGGGTGAGGGCGTATGAGAGTCGGAGCGAGGCGTGGCAGTGGGTGAGATGTGATCATCGAAGATGCTCTGTACGTCGGATATATGATCGAATCAAGCTGGAAAGGAAGGATAAATGTACTACTTATGGATGAAGGAGTTTACCTGGGGGTAGTGGACATCATCCACTGGGGTGATAGCCTCGATGGCCGGCGGTTCCAGAGGCTGTGGCTCCTCATGGAGGAGCTGAGAAAAATCTCTCCGAACCTGGGGCTACTATGCTCCAAATGATGCTCTCGCCCTTGCCCTCTCATGCTGTCACTCTGGAAAAGGGTAAGCAAGTGCAACAAAATTGGTGGAAAAACCATAGGTGGAGAAAAATGGGAGAGTTGGTGCAGGATATATAGGGTTCCAGGTTTGGGAAGATGGGGGTATAGCCCGTGAGGTGCGGATCGGCCGTGATTAGATCGGACATGGATTAGGGATCTGCACCTCGTAATCGGGGCTTGAAATCATAGGGTGGAGTGACATGATCATATCATAGAAATTTGGTGAAAATCAGGGCAAACCCGAGTCAGGCAAAAAAGTGGAGGGGACCAGTTGACTGGAGTCAACATGGCCGAGGTGGACCAATCAGGCAAGGCGTGGGAAAAAGACAAAAATCGTTAGAAGATAAAACTGTTAAAAAAGATAAATGAATTAAAAAAATAAATGAATTTAAATTAAAAAAATGCATAAAATGAAAATTGTCTATTATTTTTCAAGGTATTTTTCTATGATTATTAATTATTTTCATGAAAAATAAATTAGTGTATATACAATATATAGTATTATATACAGGTATAATATACCTATGTATTATGTACAAGTATTTTTATTATTTTCTTTACATAAATACCTTTTTTATTTAGGACTTTTACCCGATAGAGCCTATAATCTTTGTCAATTACATCTACGACCTTTGAAATATCGTAATTCCTCTCTCGACCTCGTAAACTTGCTAACTCTTACCCCACAAAACTTGTGGTTAACCCACATCCATTTATAGTTAAAACTGACCTGATTCCGTTACATTCTTTTATATCAGGGATTTTTACACCCATACCCCTGCACGTAGCACCGTCCCAAGCAGTGCTTCTCCCGCAAGCCCCCCTCCCCCTGAGCTCGTCCGCCGAGGAGCCCCGCACCCAACAACCCCCCTGTCGTCGCCCGGAACTCGAGGCTCCCCCTGCCTGCCCTGCTCGATGTTCTGTCAGGCCTCCCCTGTCTGCTGCCTTGCTCAACGCTCCCTCAGGCCTCTCATGCTTGAAGCCCCCACTCTCAGGTCGCCTCCCCAACACGCGAGCTTGAAGCCCTGCTACCTCGCGGGCCTCCCCAGAGTCGAACCCACCCTTTCCCTCCTCGTCGCCGTGGGCCTCCCCTCGAAGTCCCCGCTCCCCCCCCCCCCTCAGGTAGCTCCCTACCACCTCGCGAGCCTAACCAGAGTTGAACCCCCATCCCATCCTCGCCGCCATGGGCCTCCCAATGAAGCACACCCCAAGCCGCCTCCCTTGGGAGCCCCCCTACTGCGGGCCTCCGCTCGAAGCTCCCCTCACGCCTCTTCCCTTCGCGGGCCAAGGTCAGACCCTGCACGTTGGCATCCCCTCGAAGCTCCCCCAGGTCGCCTCCCCTATGTGGACCACCCTCCCCTGCAAGCTTCCCCCTGCTCGAAGCCTCCCCCTCCCAGGCCGCCTCCCCTGATCGGATGACCCACCTGCCGCTTGGCAGGTCGAGCACCTTCCCCCTAATGCCGACCACCTTCACTGTTTTTTCCTTTTTTTGGTTAAATCTAGTCGTCCGATCATGGATTGGTTAGATTATCTCATGTTTAACCCAAGGAAGTTAACTCTGGACACGTCAAATTAATGGTAGGGTCCGTATGGTATGAAGGAGCAAGTTTACGGGGTCAAGGGAGGAATTACGATGTTTCAAAGGTCGTAGAGGTAATTGACAAAGATTATAGGGTCTGTCGGGTAAAAATCCCTTTTTATTTATATACAACATGTTTTTAGGAGTATAAAATAAATTTTATTTTTATAAATTATGTATAGGTATATAATAAATAGAGGATGTGATATTTACATATGTGTATTTGTAAAATAAATGGAGGCTTTTATTTTTTATTTCATTTTCTGATTTTTTATTTTTTTGTTTTGTTTTTAAAAATATATACAAGGGAGTAAAAATAGTGATTTAATCTTATTTTGTCAAAAATAAATACATAGATACCTTTTACAAATGTAAGCAATATGTACAAATGTACACAGTAGCCATATCTCCCACTACATGTTTTATTATACAATTAGGTCAAGGTTTGACTTCTCTTAGGGTTTGGGTCACTCTATATTTATTCTAAATATGTCATTATTTTTATTTTTCCTTTATTATTTTATTTTTTCACAAAAACATGCTAATTATGCAATAAACAATATGCATGCAGAATGCTAAATTATTGTTTTTATAAGTGATTACATGATGCTTTGCCAAGATAAATAGATAAAATAAAAGAATAAAGAATGAGAATCAAGGATTCATCAAGGGGTTGTCGCAGACGTGTGGTCAGATCTGGCAAGTCATATCTTATCTAACGGCCTATTGGGAGGCTCAGATGAGGGGGAAATCTGATTAAACCATTGGCGGATGGGCGTAAATGGGCAGTCTCGATTTGAATTGGGCACGAGGGAAGATCAGAGGATGGATGGGATGGTTTAAAGAACATGCCCATTGCGAACTTCAACCGAGCGAAGGAGGGGATCAGTCACTCCCATGAAGACCTGACGGGTCCTCAGTGTCGTGGAAGTTCTCCTCGTCCGATGCAGGGCTCCAATTGGATGATGGAAGGGAGGATGAAGTGTATGGTGTGCTCCACCTAGAGTTGCTACTCCTAAGCAATAGGGAGTCCAAAGGATGTTCCTTGCATGCGAAAGTACCAACAGAGGATAAAGGGACTCGGGGCAACGCTCTGGTCCGAGTTATTGCTTAGGAATATAATGGAAGTGACTAGAGATGGTACTCGACCTTCGAAGAAGGTGGGAGAGGGAGTACTAAACCTCAATCTCGCTATGATGGGCATGGTTTGCGGAGATCTTGGTATGAAGGAAGGTGTGGGGGTAAGTCGAGGGAGCGATTGATGCAGGAGATTATGGGTATCGGGGCTCTAGACCCGACGGTCAGAGCACGGGAGATACACCGTAGATTAAATGGATCTATGGATTGAATGTGGAAATAGGGAGATAAAGGCTACACCTGAAGGTTCAGATGAACTTAGAAGCTCCAGGCGAAAGTGAACGGATGGGTCTTGGCCTCAACTGAGTTGTAGTTGGCTGGGAGGCTACTTGTGGCGGATCTCCGACCACGAAGCGAGCTAGGAGCCTTCAATCGTCTCCACAGGGGCCTATGCTACTCCCTTGATTATTGTCACTCTACATAAGGTAACGAGGGGTCTTGGGTGGTGCGAGGGATGAGCTGAGGTGTTTGAAGATAGGAAGAAGATGCTTTATATGGTGCTCCAGGGTCCAGAAAGATTGACGCACAATGCGGAACCCAAGGTAGATCCCCTTGTGCCTAAGAATCCACGAGGATCATAGATATGAGAGCTACAATCGGGCGCAATAATCAAAGTCAAAGATAGTCAAGTTTGGGTGCTAGATTGGATAAATGGCTCCGGCGAGAGAAGACACGACCCGACCCAACTGGAAGAGACCGTCGACGTGGACCAATAGGAGACCAGGATTTACAAAAAAAAATAAAAAGATATCAATAAAAAATAATAAATATTTTAAATTAAAATTGTATAAAATAAAATTGTTTATTATTTTATGAGCCATTTCTTGTGATTTTTAAATATTTTTATGAAAAATAAAATGAGGTATATATTGTATAATGTATTATATACATAATGCTAAGTTATTGTAATTACAGGTATTTATGGGTGGTTTTGCTAAAAAGAATAGTTAAAATAAAAGAATAAAGAATGAGAATCGTAGATTCATCAATCTGTGATGTAGAATCTTGATCATAGCTTTTCAACCATGGTTTTTTAGGTGGTAGACACACTACTCTACCAACAGACCATTGAAGGACATATACTAATATGATAAAGGTTCAAACATATAATAGAAGAGTAATTGTAGAGAAAAGGCCTAAAATGATTAGTATTAACTCATCCTTACTAATGAGTACTTGCCAAGGTCTGTTTCATTTAATTTGAATATTCCATGCATTTCTTTTTATATTAACCGATTCTTTTGTATATTTTCTTCATTTCATGTATATACTGTGGGAATTAACTGTTTTGGGATAGTTTGATGCAATTTGATGGTCAATATCAAGTTGTATTAATGTATCTCAATTCCTGGAATTCAATGTTTCAACCATGTGGGGTGTTGTTTATTCCCACATCGTGGAGAGTTAAAACTGGCACTTGGTTCTTATATGGGAAGTCCTGAGACTAGTCTGGAAATAGACTGAAGGATATTGAGAATCCTCAAGCGCATCACGGAAGCGTGTTGATCGCATCGTATGCGATCGGAGCAACTAGTCGCACTAGATGCTAGATGCAGCGGAAATTAAAATTTTTAAAACTAAAGATGAAACCACATGATCATGAGAACACTTCTCGGATCGTTTCATCTAACCACAAGTATAAGGAATACCTCTTGAAGCGTGGTTGTGATCGTGAGATCCCAAAGTAGAGATCCTCATGTCTCAAGTCCGATCCACGAAGAACGCACTTGCGGGCACGATGATGAGTCGCGTTCCTCCCCGCAATCCTCGATGAAGATCCAAGCAAAGCTCCCCCGATTTCGTCAAATGAAATCCGTCGTCTTCCTTTAGAGTAAGGAAACTCCAGAGAAGAAGGAGATCCTTGAGTCGTCGAAGAAGAAACCCAGAGTCTCTCCTTTCTCAACACAAGATGGACGGCCATCTTTTGGAGGAGAGAAAGAGAGAGGGCGAGAATATGAGAGAGAGAGAGAGAGAGTTGCAACCATTTACAACTCTTGATTATGTTGTACCTTGGAAGGCTACACTAGCCCTCCTTTTTATATTAGTTTAGGATCCAATGGATCTCAATCCATGGGACACATGGATCCAAGGGCTATGCTTGGTCCATGAAAAATCAATGGCTATGATTGTTGTTGGTTAAAACCAACAACATTAATTTAAATTAAAAAATGTTGCAACATTATCAACATAATTTAATTTAACTAATTAAGAGATAATGTGACAAAAAAGGGAGTCAACCAACCACCCTAAATTATAGGGTGTTATTTTGTCTCCTTTTATTTTACCTTATTATTTCTTAATAAATTGCAATAACTATTATTGCAATAGTATCCACCAAATTAATTCCAAATTAATTTGTGAATATTTCAATCATGCCATTGATCATTATGTGAATCATGTTCACAACCCAAACTAATTTGTAAATTGCATTTCCAATCAATTAATTAATGTGAATCCAATCCACACAATTAATTAACAAATGCTATTTACATAAATTTTCTCTCTTCAATATATGTATTATAAATCATATTTATAATACACATATATTATGGATAGTATTATCCACATTCTCTAATCTTTGATAATTAAATCCCATTTAATTATCTTAGATAATCATTTTCACAATATGAATATATTCATATTAAGCTTGATAATTAAATCTCATTTAATCATCAAGTCCTTGTTGCTTGGATATGGAATTCATCAAATGAATTATTCTTGAACTCCTTCAAGAATAATGTGCTTTCTCCGCAGATACTTGGAGATAAGGACAGGGCGATTGTATTGTTCCACGTATAGTGACTTGGATATTGAGATCTTATCTCAAATCCAGATCTTACGAACCTCCCACAGATGCTTGATTAAATCAAGACGCAAATCTAATCTTCTCATTGAATCTGAATCTCATTCAGACCAATGTCCAATATTTGGACTAAGATCAGATTGCTTCTCTACTGAGAGGAGTCACTAAAATCCAGACTTGTTTCATCACTCCCTCGGAATGGAAGCGTCATGGATATACAATCGTTTATGATCACATCACCCTCAGGTATTCCCAATACCTGTACATCCTGCATACTGGAAGACCCATGGTCAACCCGAAGATCAAGATCAATTTTACACTGTCTTCTTCAGGGTTTGATCACTAAGTTTCTCATTTGATCATTGGGATTTGGTATAGATCATATACTTTCCAAAAGCATATATCATACCTAGGTCTTGATCATATACTTTCCAAAAGTATATATCAAACCTACAAATTCAGTCAAGCTTCCTAAGCAAGACGACCGTGCACGGAATTTGATTCTTCCCAATATCTCATGAGTGAGCTCATGTCTTCCGGTTCAGTAATGAACCTGTATGATCCATTTGAGAGATCGTATTACTCATATGCCCTTATAAGCACACCAGCGCGCCGGTGTATAGACCTTGGTTAGGTCATCAACCTATTGGTCTGCCAAATGTACATACTCAGACATATAGCAATACATCTGTCTCCGGTTAGAGGATGCGTGCCTATGCTGTGACAGCATTTAACATAGGACTTAGGTTATCTCGATCTCGTTAAGTCAACTCTTTGACCTAACTAATCTGACACCTCCGAATCTCTATTCCTATGCAGAGGACCTGCATCAAGAGGTCGGTCAGATATCAGCCTATGTGAGAAAGGATTGCAATCTCCTACTCAAGCTGGAGATCACATCTTAACAATCATTTGACGGTGCTTGATGAGTCCTCAATCTAACTCTTTAGATATCATCCAAGCACCAGCCTCTATGATTCAATAATTGAATCAACAGCTGTATGATCATTGAGATAGCCATGGTACATAACCCTAATTTTACAGAGGGACCTTTTATGCAAACTATTTATTCTTCATTTCAGATCAGGGAATGATATGTGCAATAACATTTATTGCATAATGGCTCGCTGTGGGCTCACATGTCCAACAATCTCCCACTAGCCCAAAGAGCCATTAATGGGCTAATCATTTAAACCCACACTCATGTGACAATCATAGGCTATATAGAAATAGCTAGGTAAGCTGATCAGTCACTCTGTTCCCAAAAGACTATGCTAAGTCCTTTTACGGCACTTGCATATCCCTAGGTAACAGTGCTCGCATCCAATGCGAATGTTGCATCTAATGCAACCAGTACTCAATCTAGTCAAATCAGTTATAGTGTCCTTGACACCATTGCTCAATAACTATTATAACCAGTATTTCCATAATCCTTATCAGAATACCCTTATTCCGGGAGATCACTATCTCTCAAGGTATCTACAGTTAAGACCTTTTAGAAATAAAGTCTTAAGCTCTTGAAGATAAGACTTAGAGATCACCATCTCTAAAGCCTTGTCATCTTTGAAGATTTTATTATTACTTCAATCAAGTGTTTTCTCTCCATAGTAGGATTAGTAACAGTTTACTACTCCCACTGCATGGCAGATATCTGGCTTTTGTACACATCTAGCATACACTTCGCTTCTCGTAACTGATGCACAAGTGCAAGCAGTTCCAGCATTCACTTCCTCAACTCTTTGAGGTGCTATCCCTTTAGATAGGTCAGTACCAAATCTCAAGGGAAGGAAGCCTTTCTTGGAATTTCCAAGAATGGAATATGTCCAAGGTGTACTACAACTGTGACAGTCCCAACACCCTCTTTTCTTCTGAACACCTTCAGAATTAAGATCTAAGAGGTATTCTTGAGATCATATCTCAAGGTATGGAATAGCCAGTCTATAAAACACTTATTATCATCCTTATATCATTCCAAATGATTAGGATATTATCTACATTTAGCACGATGAACACAATGGCATTCCCACTAAGCTTCACATGGTACATCAAGATTCTATTTGAAATCATAACATTTATAATTTCATCAAATCTTATGTTCCAACTACAAGAAGCTTATTTGAGTCCACAGATGAATTTCTTTAGCTTTCACACCTTACTTTCCCTGATCATGAAGCCCTGGGGCTACTTCATGTGAATATCCTCAGAGAGGTATTCTTAGAGGAATGCAATCTTGAATTACATCCCGAAGATGCAATAGTCAAGTTGTGTAGCTAATTTTAGCAATATTCTGATGAGTTCAAGCATGGTTTCCGAAGAGCAAGTCTCATTGCAAGCAATGTCTTCTCTTATGGTGTGTAGCTCATGGCTACGAACCGAGCTTTGAAGGTCTCTACCTTCTCATCAGGTTCCCTTTCTCTTGAAGATCCATTTATACCTTAATGGGTCTAACCCTTATAGGTGGATCCTCGAGGGTCCATATACAACACTTGTATATGAGGTCTACTTTAGACTTTATTGCTAATATCCATCTATCCATGTCATGATCCTTAGGAGCTTCATCACATGAAGTCCGATCATTGTCAGACTTGGCTGACACATGGAATACATCCTCAAACTCATTTGAAGAGGTATTAATGTTTCATCTTTAATTGTCCTTTTAGTTTCCGATTTCAGGAGCCTCATTATCTTCTCAAGATTAAGTGAGTTCCTTCACTTCATTTTCATCTTGATTCTCAAGAGTCTCAATCCTCCAAGAATCACATTCTCAGATATGAGATCTTTTAAGAATCTCAAGGTCATAAAGTAGGTATCCAATACCATACTTTATTTTCCTAATGAAGTAGCACTCTCAAGTGTTAGATTCCAGTTTACATGCATGGAACCTCATTTAGTATATATATTGTAGTCTCTACTACACATATATACTTGTAAACTAAGGATAATTATGTTAAAATTCATCATTGATCAAATCATGTCACACATGATCCAATTGTATCTCCCTACAACTCTATTGAGTTCAGGTTTATCAAGAGGAGTGAGATAGAAATGATATTCATATCTCCATAAGGTATTCTTTGAATTTATCTAATAGGTACTTGCTACCTAGATTAGATCATATTCATTTCATCTTTCTTCAAACTTTGGTTCTAAACCAAAATTGTGAAATCTTTGAACATTTCAAAGGTTTCTCAGGTGAAGAGAAGAAATCTCATATCATACATAATCATCAATAGATATCACTATCCATAATGTTTACTATGATATAGATGATCTACATACATCAATATGTGTGAGATCTTGAATACCTCGACATCTAACACCATTCCCAAAGAAGGGTGTATTGGACATTTTACTTTGAATACAATATTCATAAGTATGTAAGATTTGAAATTTTAGACATTCTAAAGTTTCATATCTTACTAGTCTATTGATCAAATCAACAGAAAAATGTCCAAGGCTTGATGCCAGATCATTGTCAAATGATCTTCATCCTCCTATTGACCTTATAAGGTTTGATTTTCAGTATTAGAAATCTCAATGAACCATTCATTAATTTTCTAATTTTGTGGAGTCCACTAGATGTTAGATTACTATCTGAAATTTTTCCATCATAACTCTTTATGATAGTTCTATCTCAGAATTCATGTTCATTTCCAACATTTAGAAACAAACAATGGGGTATTCTAACATCTAGGTCATAGAGACATTCTCTAAGACTAAGGGCTCTCCCACTGAGAATATGAAGTCCATCTATCCAACAGAGACTGCTGCAACAATTACGGCAATATCCATGTAGATGACTACTAAACCTTAAGATCAAATTTCTAATCTTCTAATATGTATATGCAACCAATTGCAATTGTCATTAGAAGATTGGGATACAATTGTCAGACTTTATCTTATGAAATAAGAAAGTCAGAGTCAATGATTTATGTAGATTATTCTGATGCTCTATCTGAGTCCTTCACTAAGGATTTTAGACAGACTTGATAGTCAAACCATCAACACATCAACTTATTGCAGTATTGGCATTCATCCAACTCTTTGGATGCCATATGGAAGTCACAGAAGTAGGTCAACTCTTTGACTTTCCTTCTTATTCGGGTCCGACCCATGCTTCCACTGCGCTCTCTTCATCTATAAACAACCATTGTTCAAGACAAAGAATCTCTTATGTTAAATTCAAAAGGAATTCAATGTAAGAGCATTTCAACATATATACATGCTTCATTAAATTCATACAATATGAATATTATGAAGCTTCATGAATGACTAGAGTATAGATAATAGAATGATGACACTCATCATATCTACATACATCTTAACTCTTAGAGACTTAGGTTCAGGTAGGTATTCAAACATTTTGAATACATCATCTCTTTCGAGCCACCATTCTGCATAATGCAGAGAACCATGCCATTCATGATTAAATGTCTAGAGCACATATGTATGCCAAAATATCTTCTTTTATTTTATAAGGATTATCCGACAATTACGATCACCATCGACATGTCACTTCCAAAGTACACTCGATGAAAGATCAAGACTATAGAGACATACAAACCCTAAGGTGATGTCTTATTGTCTTATTTAATTGCCCTTCCTCATTATGTTGAGGAAACTTGCACATTGCAACCACATACATTATGTGTTCAATTGCAAGTACAATATCTGGATCATGAGTCCAATCCAAGATATTTTTACTGGATATCATTGAGTATAACATTGAGTGGGTTTAATGATGGATTATCTGAAATAAGAAATTTGCATAAGAGTATATATATTATATACATATTTTACTTTGATTTAGGAATTTTTATATCAAAGTTGTCTTGCCTTGTCAACACTGAAAGTTCATTCCCTTAATCACTTTCAATGTAAGAGATATTCTTACCATTATATCTCTAGCAAGATCTGGGATCTCCTTTCCTATCTTTGTTGCATCCCAATAATATGAGAACCTACAACTCGGATAAAAAGAAGCGGGAACACATTCCGCCTTGCAAGTCCAACTTGCATTTCCCAATTCGGTCTTTAACACCCGGGCCCACCACCCCTAAGATGATGTTGACCCGTCATTAATTGAACCAACCGTCAATAGGCTTAATACTCGCTATACGCAATCCAATATCGCCCCAATAATATGAGGACCCGGTATTGGGGTCACTGCGTATACGGCCTTACTCTTTCGAGAAGCAAAGAACCCGATCCAATTAAATCATGTACAGGATCTGTCACTTCGGACAGGCGTCTCCTATGTACAACAACTGGCGACGGAATCCTTTGCCTTGACGGGAGACCATGGATGTCACTTATGTGATCCTCCATCTCATATTCAAATTGTAATTAATTATCGTGAATCATATTCACATAATTAATTCTTCCAAGGGAAATACACATCTATTCATGATAGAGTGTTTATTGGATATAATTAATTTAATCATATTAAATTAATCATTAATCCAATCATCAATCAACAAACATGTCTTTTACTTGAATAGTAGGTATATTCTCAAAGTACGTATTATTCGAATTTTAATAATTAGAAAAATACACATTGACTTTCTCCGGTATTATACAGTCCCTACCCGCTGTCATGGCCAGTACCGACGAGAGTGGGACGGACCACATACGTTGCAACCCGCGACCCCAATGCTCTCCGACTAGGCACCACATCCGCCTCGGGAAAGGATAATACCAGATAGACCATCATGTACTTTGAGATGTTCATCGGTTTTTCAACCGAAATTATACCATATAATATAAATCAAAACATTTTTTATTATAAGGAGATTTGTAGACAAATCCCCAATCCTATTCAAGGAAAAGGGTTTTTCATGTAAAAGTTGTCCTACAACTATTGTAGGATAAACTATAGTTTTCATGAAGGCAATGTTTGTTGATGAACCAATGATCAAGATCTAATATCTCATCATTGTGGTTTAGGCAAGTGTCATTCAATGAAATAATTATTTCTTTAAATATTTCACAAATATTTATCACTAATTATTCCAGAAAATTAACAATTAATTTTCATCATGATAATTGAATGACATATCACAAGGTTCAAGATCAAGAAGTTGTTAATTTCCAGCAGTGACCCCCAATCACAAAAATTAACTTATCTTGATTAATTTAAATCCAAAAAATGCAAACTCAGTTTCCAAAATTGCCTATTTGATTTATTAAATAACCCAAGTGATAATTCACGCATTTCAAGGAGGATTAAAACCGTAATTATCTCATTAATCACGTTCAAATCCGCAGTTCCCGCAACAGTGAATATAGTCATATTCAAAAGACCATATCTTGAGCAAATGAAGTCCAAATTTAGTAAACTCAAGTCCTATGGTTTCCTTGTTTAATGGGAAACAAAATAGAAAATTTCGTGTTTAAACATTTTAAACAGTGCCGAAAAATTCAATTAGACAGAGGTGCAAAAATTGAAATGTAGTAAAAATTTCGCAACCCTTTCAAGAACCAAATCGTCTAAGGTCTATGGATTATATCCAAACCCTTATTCAACCTATGGCTCTGATACCATTTGAAGGATATTGAGAATCCTCAAGCGCATCACGGAAGCATGTTGATCGCATCGTATGCGATCGGAGCAACTAGTCGCACTAGATGCTAGATGCAGCGGAAATTAA
This sequence comes from Ottelia alismoides, assembly GCA_037367405.1. Lineage (NCBI taxonomy): Eukaryota > Viridiplantae > Streptophyta > Magnoliopsida > Alismatales > Hydrocharitaceae > Ottelia > Ottelia alismoides. Next base: position 47,415 of record JAZKJV010000316.1, on the reverse strand, counting down.
AATTTTTAAAACTAAAGATGAAACCACATGATCATGAGAACACTTCTCGGATCGTCTCATCTAACCACAAGTATAAGGAATACCTCTTGAAGCGTGGTTGTGATCGTGAGATCCCAAAGTAGAGATCCTCATGTCTCAAGTCCGATCCACGAAGAACGCACTTGCGGGCACGATGATGAGTCGCGTTCCTCCCCGCAATCCTCGATAAAGATCCAAGCATGGCTCCCCCGATTTCGTCAAATGAAATCTGTCGTCTTCCTCTAGAGTAAGAAAACTCCAGAGAAGAAGGAGATCCTTGAGTCGTCGAAGAAGAAACCCAGAGTCTCTCCTTTCTCAACACAAGATGGACGGCCATCTTTTGGAGGAGAGAAAGAGAGAGGGCGAGAATATGAGAGAGAGAGAGTTGCAACCATTTACAACTCTTGATTATGTTGTACCTTGGAAGGCTACACTAGCCCTCCTTTTTATATTAGTTTAGGATCCAATGGATCTCAATCCATGGGACACATGGATCCAAGGGCTATGCTTGGTCCATGCAAAATCAATGGCTATGATTGTTGTTGGTTAAAACCAACAACATTAATTTAAATTAAAAATGTTGCAACATTATCAACATAATTTAATTTAACTAATTAAGAGATAATGTGACAAAAAAAGGGAGTCAACCAACCACCCTAAATTATAGGGTGTTATTTTGTCTTCTTTTATTTTACCTTATTATTTCTTAATAAATTGCAATAACTATTATTGCAATAGTATCCACCAAATTAATTCCAAATTAATTTGTGAATATTTCAATCATGCCATTGATCATTATGTGAATCATGTTCACAACCCAAACTAATTTGTAAATTGCATTTCCAATCAATTAATTAATGTGAATCCTATCCACACTATTAATTAACAAATGCTATTTACATAAATTTTCTCTCTTCAATATATGTATTATAAATCATATTTATAATACACATATATTATGGATAGTATTATCCACATTCTCTAATCTTTGATAATTAAATCCCATTTAATTATCTTAGATAATCATTTTCACAATATGAATATATTCATATTAAGCTTGATAATTAAATCTCATTTAATCATCAAGTCCTTGTTGCTTGGATATGGAATTCATCAAATGAATTATTCTTGAACTCCTTCAAGAATAATGTGCTTTCTCCGCAGATACTTGGAGATAAGGACAGGGCGATTGTATTGTTCCACGTATAATGACTTGGATATTGAGATCTTATCTCAAATCCAGATCTTACGAACCTCCCACAGATGCTTGATTAAATCAAGACGCAAATCTAATCTTTTCATTGAATCTGAATCTCATTCAGACCAATGTCCAATATTTGGACTAAGATCAGATTGCTTCTCTACTGAGAGGAGTCACTAATGAAGGATATGGTTAGATCCTCAAGCGCATCGCGGAAGCGTAATCGTCGTATCGAATACGACGACGAACGACTAGTCGCACTAGTTGTTCTATGCAGCGGAAATTAAAATTTTTTTTTATGCAACGAAACCACATGATCCAAGAACACTTCTCGGATCGTTTCGTCTAAACCACAAACAAGTATTAGGTTTACCTCTTGAAGCGTGGTTGCAATCGAGTCTCTAAACAAAGAGACCTCCTGTCTCAAGTCCGATCCGTCGGAGGAGACGCTTGCGAGCGCGGGGATGAACCGCGTGCTTCTCGCAATCCATGTTGATGATCCAAGCGGTGGATCTCCTGATCTCGACACACGAGATCCGACGTCTTCTTCACGAGCAAGGCATGCCGAAGTAGACGGAGTTCCACGAGCAAAACATCGGGCAGCATAACGACGGTGCCGCGGCGATGGAGAGCCTCTCTAGGGCATCCATGGTGGACGGCCATGAGAGGGAGAGAAAGAGAAAGAAAGAGAGAGAGAGAGAGACTTGTTGTCTCACTTATGTGCCTTGAAGAGCAATGGGGTGCCTCTCCTTTTATAGGGTTTTGGGATCCATGGATCTCAATCCATGTGTCAACACAAATCCAATGGTCCACATTAATTTGTGTTTCTTTCAATGGTCATGATTTGTTGCTAAAACATAACAACAATTAATTTAATAAAAATCAAATATATATTAAATATAATTTGATTTATATCAAATCAATCTCCATTGGAGAGATAGGAAAGGAGGCAAGCCTCCTTCCATAAGGAGGGTGGATGGCCACCACATTCCTTATGGAATTGTGGCCGTCCCCTCTCCTCATTAGGAAGGGAGCTTCCTTTTTCCTATTACATGAGATTACATTATCTCATGATTCTCTCCAATATTTGCAACAACATTTGTTGCAAATTATTTCACAAAAATAAATCCAATTTATTTTGTGAACATTGCAATCATGCCATTGGAAATTTGTGAATCATATTCACAACCCAAAACAAAAATGTAAATTACATTTTCAATTCAATGTCCAATGTGAATCCAATTCACATTAACATTTAATTAACAAATGTAAATCACAAATAGCTCTCTCTTATATATTATAAATCACATTTATAATATATATGACTAATACGGATATTGCTATCCACATTATTCATATCCATGATAATTAAATCACATTTAATCATCTTGGATCTTTATTCTCTTGTTCTCAAATAATATGAATCACATTCACATTATTCACATCTTTGATAATCAAATCACATTTAATTATCTCAGATAACTCTCTTTATAATATGAATCAAATTCATATTACTCATGATAATTAAATCACATTTAATTATCCATTTTCTCAATGCTCGGATACATAAATCAATAATAGAATTATCCATGAACTCCTTCAAGGATAATGCGCTTTCTCCGCAGATACTTGGAGATAAGGACAGGGCGATTGTATTGTTCCACGTATAGTGACATGGATATTGAGATCATATCTCAAATCCAGATCGCGGGCCTCCCATAGATGCTTAATTAAATTAAGACCGTAAATCTAATCTTCTCATTGTATCTGAATCACATTCAAATCAATGTCCAACACTTGGACCAAGATCAGATCACTTCTCTACTGAGAGGAGTCACTAAAATCCAGACCCGTTTCATCACTCCCTAGGAATGGAAGCGTCATGGTTATACAATCGTTTATGATCACATCACCCTCAGGTATTCCCAATACCTGTACATCCTGCATACTGGAAGACTCAGACTAAACCCGAAGTATTCGATCAACTTTATACTGTCTACTTCATGGTTTTATCAGTAAGTTTCTCATTCGATCATTGGGAGTCGGTATCGATCATATACTTTCCAAAAGCATATATCATACCTAGGTTTTGATCATATACTTTCCAAAAGTATATATCAAACCTACAAATTCAGTCAAGCTTCCAAAGCGAGACGACCGTGCGCACGGAATTTGATTCTTCCCAATATCTCATGAGTGAGCTCATGTCTTCCGGTTCAGTAACTGAACCTGTATGATCCCTTTGAGATATCGTATTACTCATATGCCCTTATATGCACACCAGAGCGCCGGTGTATAGACCTTGATTAGGTCATCAACCTATTGGTCTGCCAAATGTACATACTTAGACATATAGCAACACATCTGTCTCCGGTCAGAGGATGCGTGCCTGTATCATGACAGCATATGATATAGGACTTTGGTTATCTCGATCTCGTTAAGTCAACTCTTTGACCTAACTAATCTGACACCTCCGAATCTCTATTCCTATGCAGAGGACCTGCATCAAGAGGTCGGTCAGATATCAGCCTTCAGAGATAAGGATTGCCATCTCCTACTCAGGCTGGAGATCATCTCTTAACAATCATCTGACGGTGCTTGATGAGTCCTCAATCTAACTCTTTAGATATTCATCTAAGCACCAGCCTCTATGATTCAATAATTGAATCAACAGCTGTATGATCGTTAAGATGGCCATGGTATATAACCCTAACTGTAATAAGCGACCTATTATGCAAATTATGTATTCTTCATTTCAGATTAAGGAGTGAATTGCAATAACATTTATTGCATAATGGCTCGCCGTGGGCTCGCATTTCCAACAATCTCCCACTAGCCCAAAGAGCCATTAATGGGCTAATCATTTAAACCCGCACTCATGTGACAATCATAGGCTATTTAGAAAATAGCTAGGTAAGCTGATCAGTCACTCTGTTCCCGTGAGACTACGCCAAGTCCTTTTACGGCACTTGCATATCCCCAGTAACAGTGCTCGCATCTAATGCGAATGTTGCATCTCATGCAACCAATACTCAATCTAGTTAAAGCTATTGTAGTGTTCTTGACACTATAGCTTAATAATTGTTATAACCAGTATTTCCATAATCCTTATCAGAATACCCTTATTCATGAAGATCTCTATCTCCAAAGGTATCTACAATTAAGACCTTTTAGATCTCTATCTATAAAGTCTTAAGTTTTTGAAGATAAGACTTCGAGATCACTATCTCAAAAATCTTGTCATCTATGAAGATTTTGCATTTACTGCAACCAAGTGTTTTATTTCCATAGTAGGATTAGTAACAGTTTACTACTCCCACTGCATGGCAGCCATCTGGCTTTTGTACACATCTAGCACACACCCAGCTTCTCAAAACTGATGCCCAAGGGCAAGTAATTCTAGCATTCACTTCCTCAACTCTTTGAGGTGCTATCCCTTAAGATAGGTCAGTACCATATCTTAAGGGTTAGAAGCCTTTCTTGGAATTTCTATGAATAGAATATGTCCAAGGTATACTACAAATGTGACAGTCCAATTATCCTCTTCTCTTGGCTTCTGAACAACTTCAGAACTAAGATCTAAGAGGTATCTTTGAAATCATATTTCAAGATATGGAATAACCAGAGAATAAAACACTTATTATTATCCTTATATCATTTTAAATGATTAGGATATCATCTACATTCAGCAAGATGAACACAAAGGCACTCCCACTAAGCTTCACATGGCTCATCAAGATTCTATCTGAAATCATAACAATTCCATCAAATCTTATGGTCCAACTTCAAGAAGCTTATTTGAGTCCATAGATGGATTCCTTGGTTTGCACACCTTGCTTTCCTCAACCATGAAGCCCTGGGGCTACTTCATGTGAATATCCTCAAAGAGGTATTCGTAGAGGAATGCAATATTGACTTACATCTTGAAGATGCAATAGTCAAGTTGTGTAGCTAAGATTAGCAACATTCTGATGATTTTAAGCATGGTCACCGAAGAGCAAGTCTCATTGCAAGCAATGTCTTCTCTTCCGGTGTGTGTCTCATGGCTACGAACCGTGCTTTGAGGGTCTCTACCTTCTCATCAGGTTCCCTTTCTCTTGAATATCCATTTACACCTTTAAAGGTCTTACCTATATAGGTGGATCCTATAGGGTCCATATACAACACTTGTATATGAAGTCTACTTTAGACTTTTATTGCTAACATCCATCTATGCATGCTATGATCTTCAGAAGCTTCATCACATGAAGTTCGATCATTGTCAGATTTCTCTGACACATGGAATCCTTCCTCAAACTCTTTTGAAGAGGTTTTAGTGTTTCATCTTCAATTATCCTTTTAGTTTCCAATTTCAGGAGCCTCATTATCTTTTCAAGATTAAATGAGTTCCTACACTTCATTTTCATCTTGATTCTCAAGAGTCTCAACCTCCAAGAATCACATTCTCAGAGATGAGATATTTCAAGAATCTCAAGGTCATAAAGTAGGTATCCAATACCATCCTTTATTTTCCTAATGAAGCAGCACTCTCAAGTGCTAGATTCCATCTTGCATGGAACCTTATTAAGGATATATATTGTAGTCTCTACTACACATATATACCTGGAAACTAAGGGATAATTATGATAAAAATCATTATTGATAAGATCATGTCACACATGATCCAATTGTATCTCCCTATAACTCTATTGAGTTAAGGTGAGTTAGGAGGATTGAGATAGAAATGATATTCATATCTCCATAAGGTATCCTTTGAATTCATCTAACAGGTACATGCTACCTTGATTAGATCAAATTCATTTTATCTTCCTTCAAACTTTGGTTGTAGACCAAAATTATGAAATCTTTGAACATTTCAAAGGTTTCTTCAGGTGAAGAGAAGAAATTTCATATCATACATAATCATTAATAGATATCATATATCCATAATGTTTACTATGATATAGATGATCCGCATACATCAATATGTATGAGATCTCGAATACCTTATCATCTTACACCATTCCCAAAGAAGGGTGTATTGGACATTTTATTATGAATACAATATTCATAAGCATGTAAGCTTTGAAATTTTAGACATTCTAAAGTTTCATCTCTTACTAGCCTATTGATCAAATCAATAGACAAATGTCCAAGGCTTGATGCTAGATCATTGTCAAATGATCTTCATCCTCCTATTGATCTTAAGGTTTAATTTCAGTATTTAGAAATGTTAATGAACCATTCATTAATTTTCTAATTTAGTGAAGTCCACTAGATTATTAGATTACTATCTGAAATATATACATTATAACTCTTTATGATAGTTCTATCTCAGATTCATGTTTATTTCTAACATTTAGAAACAAACAATGTGTGTATTCTTATATCTAGGTCATAGAGACATTCTCTAAGACTAAGGACTCTCCCACTGAAATTAACAAGTCTATCAATCCAACAGAGATTGTTGCAACAATTGCATCAATATCCATGTGGATAACTATAAACCTTTAAGATCAAATTTTCCAGTCTTCTAAAACATATGCAACCTATTGCAAATGTCATCAGAAGATTGAGATACAATTATTTGACTTTATCTTATCAATGATTTATGTAGATTAATCTGATGCTCCATCCGAGTCCTTTCTAAGGATTCTAGATAGACTTGATAGTCATACTATCAACACATCAACTTATTGCAGTATTGGCATTCATCCAACTCTTCGGATGACATATGGAAGTCATAGATGTATAGTCAACTCTTTGATTATACTTCTTACTCGGGTCCAACCCATGCTTCCACTGCGCTCCCTTTATCTATAAGCAACCATTGCTTAAGACTAAGGATCTCTTATGTAAGAGCATTTCAACATTTATACATGCTTCATTAACTTCATACAATATGAATATTATGAAGCTTCATGAATGACCAGAGTATAGATAGTAGAATGATGACACTCATCATCTACATCCATCTAAACTCTTAAAACATAGGTTCAGGTAGGTACTCAAACAATTTGAATACATCATCTCTTATAGAGCCACCATTCTGCACGATGCAGTGAACCATCTCATTCATGTTAAATGTCAAGAGCACATGTGTATGCCAGAATATCTTCATTAATTTTATAAGGATTATTTGACAATTGCGATCATCATCGACATGTCACTTCCAAAGTACATCCGATGAGAGATCAAGACTATAGAGACATACAAACCCTAGGGTTGTAGTCCTATTATCTATTTAATTGTCATTCCTCAATATTATGAGGAAACTTGCACATTGCAACCACATACATTATGTGTCCAATTGCAAGTACAATATCTGGATCATTAGTCCAATCCATGATATTTTACTGGTTATTATTGAGTATATCATTGAGTGGGTTTTAATGAAGGATTATCTGAAATAAGAAATTTGCATAAATATATAAATATATATATATATTACTTTGATTTAGGATTTTTATATCAAAGTTGTCTTGTCTTGTCAACACTGAAAGTTCATTCCCTTAATCACTTTCAATGTAAGAGATATGCTTACCATTATATCTCAACAAGATCTGGGATCTCCTTCCTTATCTTTATTGCATCCCAATAATATGAGAACCTACAACTCGGATAAAAAGAAGCGGGAACACATTCCGCCTTGCAAGTCCAACTTGCATCTCCCAATTCGGTCTTTAACACCCGGGCCCACCACCCCTAAGGCAATGTTGACCCGTCATTAATTGAACCAACCGTCAACAGGAATACAACTCGCTATGCGCAATCCAATATCGCCCCAATAATATGAGGACCCGATATTGGGGTCACTACGCATACGTCCTTACTCTTTCGAGAAGCGAAGAGCCCGATCCAAATTGATCGTATGCAGGAGCTGTCACTTCGGACAGGCGTCTCCTACATACAATATCTGGCGACGGAACCCTTCGCCTTGACGGGAGACCATGGATGTCACTTATGTGATCCTCCATATCATATTCAAATTCTAATTAATCATTATGAATCATATTCATTATGATTAATTCTTCCAAGGGAAATAACATCTCTATTCATAATAGATTGTTTTAATTTTAATTGGATTCCAATTAATCTAATCATATTAAATTAATGATCCAATTAATATCCAACAAACATTTTAATAGTTACTTGAATAATGGTATTATCTCAAATACGTATTATTTCGAATTTTAATAATTAGAAATACATCATGATTTCTTAAGCATTATACTAACCCTACCCGCTGTCATGGCCAGTACCGACGAGAGTGGGACGGACCACATACGTTGCAACCCGCAACCCCAATGCTCTCCGACTAGACACCATATCCACCTCGGGAAAGGATAATGCAAAATAGATCATTTTGTACTTGAGATGATCATCGGTTCTTCAACCGAAATTATACCATATAGTAATAATGAGATTTGCTAAACAAATCCCAAGTCCTATTCAAGCAACATGTTTGTTGGAATGTTGATCATGTAGATCATGTAACCAATCTTGATCTAGATCACATCTAATCATTTGTTGGTTAGGGCAAAGTCATTTAAGGACATAATTATCATTAAATATTTCACAAATATTTATGCATAATTATTCCAGGAAATTAAACAATTTAATTTCACTAATTAATTAAATGACAATCACTAGGTTCTTGATTAGGAAAGTATTTTCAGCAGTGACCCTCACTTACTAAAAATACCATATCTCAATCAATTTAAATCCAAATTAAGCAAAGTAAATTTCTAAAGTTTGCTAACTTGATTTACAACAGAACTCAAGTGATTTGCACGCATTTCAAGGCGTTTCAGATCCGCAATTAACATCTTAATTACGTCATGATCCGCAGTCCCCGAAACAGTGGATAGATGTTCACTAAAATGAGCATATCTAGAGCAAACGGAATCGAAATCACGCAAACTCAGATCCTACGGTTTCCTTATTTAATGGGGAATAAAATCACAATATTATTTTCGTGTTTAAAAAATTTAAACAGTGTCGAAAATAATATCAAAACAGAGACGCGAAAATGAAATGCAAGAAAACTTTCGCAAACCCTAATGAACCCAAGTCATCCTCGGTTTATGGATCGTATCCAAAACCACCGACCTAAGGCTCTGATACCACTTGAAGGATATGGTTAGATCCTCAAACGCATCACGGAAGCGTGATCGTCATATCGAATACGACGAAGAACGACTAGTCGCACTAGTTGTTCTATGCAGCGGAAATTAAAATTTTTTTTATGCAACGAAACCACATGATCCAAGAACACTTCTCGGATCGTTTCGTCTAAACCACAAACAAGTATTAGGTTTACCTCTTGAAGCGTGGTTGCAATCGAGTCTCTAAACAAAGAGACCTCCTGTCTCAAGTCTGATCCGTCGGAGGAGACGCTTGCGAGCGCGGGGATGAACCGCGTGCTTCTCGCAATCCATGTTGATGATCCAAGCGGTGGATCTCCTGATCTCGACACACGAGATCCGACGTCTTCTTCATGAGCAAGGCATGCCGAAGTAGACGGAGTTCCACGAGCAAAACATCGGGCAGCATAACGACGGTGCCGCGGCGATGGAGAGCCTCTCTAGGGCATCCATGGTGGACGGCCATGAGAGGGAGAGAAAGAGAAAGAAAGAGAGAGAGAGAGAGACTTGTTGTCTCACTTATGTGCCTTGAAGAGCAATGGGGTGCCTCTCCTTTTATAGGGTTTTGGGATCCATGGATCTCAATCCATGTGTCAACACAAATCCAATGGTCCACATTAATTTGTGTTTCTTTCAATGGTCATGATTTGTTGCTAAAACACAACAACAATTAATTTAATAAAAATCAAATATATATTAAATATAATTTGATTTATATCAAATCAATCTCCATTGGAGAGATAGGAAAGGAGGCAAGCCTCCTTCCATAAGGAGGGTGGATGGCCACCACATTCCTTATGGAATTGTGGCCGTCCCCTCTCCTCATTAGGAAGGGAGCTTCCTTTTTCCTATTACATGAGATTACATTATCTCATGATTCTCTCCAATATTTGCAACAACATTTGTTGCAAATTATTTCACAAAAATAAATCCAATTTATTTTGTGAACATTGCAATCATGCCATTGGAAATTTGTGAATCATATTCACAACCCAAAACAAAAATGTAAATTACATTTTCAATTCAATGTCCAATGTGAATCCAATTCACATTAACATTTAATTAACAAATGTAAATCACAAATAGCTCTCTCTTATATATTATAAATCACATTTATAATATATATGACTAATACGGATATTGCTATCCACATTATTCATATCCATGATAATTAAATCACATTTAATCATCTTGGATCTTTATTCTCTTGTTCTCAAATAATATGAATCACATTCACATTATTCACATCTTTGATAATAAAATCACATTTAATTATCTCAGATAACTCTCTTTATAATATGAATCAAATTCATATTACTCATGATAATTAAATCACATTTAATTATCCATTTTCTCAATGCTCGGATACATAAATCAATAATAGAATTATCCATGAACTCCTTCAAGGATAATGCGCTTTCTCCGCAGATACTTGGAGATAAGGACAGGGCGATTGTATTGTTCCACGTATAGTGACATGGATATTGAGATCATATCTCAAATCCAGATCGCGGGCCTCCCATAGATGCTTGATTAAATCAAGACCGTAAATCTAATCTTCTCATTGTATCTGAATCACATTCAGATCAATGTCCAACACTTGGACCAAGATCAGATCACTTCTCTACTGAGAGGAGTCACTAAAATCCAGACCCGTTTCATCACTCCCTAGGAATGGAAGCGTCATGGTTATACAATCGTTTATGATCACATCACCCTCAGGTATTTCCAATACCTGTACATCCTGCATACTGGAAGACTCAGACTAAACCCGAAGTATTCGATCAACTTTATACTGTCTACTTCATGGTTTTATCAGTAAGTTTCTCATTCGATCATTGGGAGTCGGTATCGATCATATACTTTCCAAAAGCATATATCATACCTAGGTTTTGATCATATACTTTCCAAAAGTATATATCAAACCTACAAATTCAGTCAAGCTTCCAAAGCGAGACGACCGTGCGCACGGAATTTGATTCTTCCCAATATCTCATGAGTGAGCTCATGTCTTCCGGTTCAGTAACTGAACCTGTATGATCCCTTTGAGATATCGTATATATCATGACAGCATATGATATAGGACTTTGGTTATCTCGATCTCGTTAAGTCAACTCTTTGACCTAACTAATCTGACACCTCCGAATCTCTATTCCTATGCAGAGGACCTGCATCAAGAGGTCGGTCAGATATCAGCCTTCAGAGATAAGGATTGCCATCTCCTACTCAGGCTGGAGATCATCTCTTAACAATCATCTGACGGTGCTTGATGAGTCCTCAATCTAACTCTTTAGATATTCATCTAAGCACCAGCCTCTATGATTCAATAATTGAATCAACAGCTGTATGATCGTTAAGATGGCCATGGTATATAACCCTAACTGTAATAAGCGACCTATTATGCAAATTATGTATTCTTCATTTCAGATTAAGGAGTGAATTGCAATAACATTTATTGCATAATGGCTCGCCGTGGGCTCGCATTTCCAACAATCTCCCACTAGCCCAAAGAGCCATTAATGGGCTAATCATTTAAACCCGCACTCATGTGACAATCATAGGCTATTTAGAAAATAGCTAGGTAAGCTGATCAGTCACTCTGTTCCCGTGAGACTACGCCAAGTCCTTTTACGGCACTTGCATATCCCCAGTAACAGTGCTCGCATCTAATGCGAATGTTGCATCTCATGCAACCAATACTCAATCTAGTTAAATCTATTGTAGTGTTCTTGACACTATAGCTTAATAATTGTTATAACCAGTATTTCCATAATCCTTATCAGAATACCCTTATTCATGAAGATCTCTATCTCCAAAGGTATCTACAATTAAGACCTTTTAGATCTCTATCTATAAAGTCTTAAGTTTTTGAAGATAAGACTTCGAGATCACTATCTCAAAAATCTTGTCATCTATGAAGATTTTGCATTTACTGCAACCAAGTGTTTTATTTCCATAGTAGGATTAGTAACAGTTTACTACTCCCACTGCATGGCAGCCATCTGGCTTTTGTACACATCTAGCACACACCCAGCTTCTCAGAACTGATGCCCAAGGGCAAGTAATTCTAGCATTCACTTCCTCAACTCTTTGAGGTGCTATCCCTTAAGATAGGTCAGTACCATATCTTAAGGGTTAGAAGCCTTTCTTGGAATTTCTATGAATAGAATATGTCCAAGGTATACTACAAATGTGACAGTCCAATTATCCTCTTCTCTTGGCTTCTGAACAACTTCAGAACTAAGATCTAAGAGGTATCTTTGAAATCATATTTCAAGATATGGAATAACCAGAGAATAAAACACTTATTATTATCCTTATATCATTTTAAATGATTAGGATATCATCTACATTCAGCAAGATGAACACAAAGGCACTCCCACTAAGCTTCACATGGCTCATCAAGATTCTATCTGAAATCATAACAATTCCATCAAATCTTATGGTCCAACTTCAAGAAGCTTATTTGAGTCCATAGATGGATTCCTTGGTTTGCACACCTTGCTTTCCTCAATAATGAAGCCCTGGGGCTACTTCATGTGAATATCCTCAAAGAGGTATTCGTAGAGGAATGCAATATTGACTTACATCTTGAAGATGCAATAGTCAAGTTGTGTAGCTAAGATTAGCAACATTCTGATGATTTTAAGCATGGTCACCGAAGAGCAAGTCTCATTGCAAGCAATGTCTTCTCTTCCGGTGTGTGGCTCATGGCTACGAACCGTGCTTTGAGGGTCTCTACCTTCTCATCAGGTTCCCTTTCTCTTGAATATCCATTTACACCTTTACAGGTCTTACCTATATAGGTGGATCCTATAGGTTCCATATACAACACTTGTATATGAAGTCTACTTTAGACTTTTATTGCTAACATCCATCTATCCATGCTATGATCTTCAGAAGCTTCATCACATGAAGTTCGATCATTGTCAGATTTCTCTGACACATGGAATCCTTCCTCAAACTCTTTTGAAGAGGTTTTAGTGTTTCATCTTCAATTATCCTTTTAGTTTCCAATTTCAGGAGCCTCATTATCTTTTCAAGATTAAATGAGTTCCTACACTTCATTTTCATCTTGATTCTCAAGAGTCTCAACCTCTAAGAATCACATTCTCAGAGATGAGATATTTCAAGAATCTCAAGGTCATAAAGTAGGTATCCAATACCATCCTTTATTTTCCTAATGAAGCAGCACTCTCAAGTGCTAGATTCCATCTTGCATGGAACCTTATTAAGGATATATATTGTAGTCTCTACTACACATATATACCTGGAAACTAAGGGATAATTATGCTAAAAATCATCATTGATAAGATCATGTCACACATGATCCAATTGTATCTCCCTATAACTCTATTGAGTTAAGGTGAGTTAGGAGGATTGAGATAGAAATGATATTCATATCTCCATAAGGTATCCTTTGAATTCATCTAACAGGTACATGCTACCTTGATTAGATCAAATTCATTTTATCTTCCTTCAAACTTTGGTTGTAGACCAAAATTATGAAATCTTTGAACATTTCAAAGGTTTCTTCAGGTGAAGAGAAGAAATTTCATATCATACATAATCATTAATAGATATCATATATCCATAATGTTTACTATGATATAGATGATCCGCATACATCAATATGTATGAGATCCCGAATACCTTATCATCTTACACCATTCCCAAAGAAGGGTGTATTGGACATTTTATTATGAATACAATATTCATAAGCATGTAAGCTTTGAAATTTTAGACATTCTAAAGTTTCATCTCTTACTAGCCTATTGATCAAATCAATAGACAAATGTCCAAGGCTTGATGCTAGATCATTGTCAAATGATCTTCATCCTCCTATTGATCTTAAGGTTTAATTTCAGTATTTAGAAATGTTAATGAACCATTCATTAATTTTCTAATTTAGTGAAGTCCACTAGATTATTAGATTACTATCTGAAATATATACATCATAACTCTTTATGATAGTTCTATCTCAGATTCATGTTTATTTCTAACATTTAGAAACAAACAATGTGTGTATTCTTATATCTAGGTCATAGAGACATTCTCTAAGACTAAGGACTCTCCCACTGAAATTAACAAGTCTATCAATCCAACAGAGATTGTTGCAACAATTGCATCAATATCCATGTGTATAACTATAAACCTTTAAGATCAAATTTTCCAGTCTTCTAAAACATATGCAACCTATTGCAAATGTCATCAGAAGATTGAGATACAATTATTTGACTTTATCTTATCAATGATTTATGTAGATTAATCTGATGCTCCATCCGAGTCCTTTCTAAGGATTCTAGATAGACTTGATAGTCATACTATCAACACATCAACTTATTGCAGTATTGGCATTCATCCAACTCTTCGGATGACATATGGAAGTCATAGATGTATAGTCAACTCTTTGATTATACTTCTTACTCGGGTCCAACCCATGCTTCTACTGCGCTCCCTTTATCTATAAGCAACCATTGCTTAAGACTAAGGATCTCTTATGTAAGAGCATTTCAACATTTATACATGCTTCATTAACTTCATACAATATGAATATTATGAAGCTTCATGAATGACCAGAGTATAGATAGTAGAATGATGACACTCATCATCTACATCCATCTAAACTCTTAAAACAAGGTTCAGGTAGGTACTCAAACAATTTGAATACATCATCTCTTATAGAGCCACCATTCTGCATGATGCAGTGAACCATCTCATTCATGTTAAATGTCAAGAGCACATGTGTATGCCAGAATATCTTCATTAATTTTATAAGGATTATTTGACAATTGCGATCATCATCGACATGTCACTTCCAAAGTACATCCGATGAGAGATCAAGACTATAGAGACATACAAACCCTAGGGTTGTAGTCCTATTATCTATTTAATTGTCATTCCTCAATATTATGAGGAAACTTGCACATTGCAACCACATACATTATGTGTCCAATTGCAAGTACAATATCTGGATCATGAGTCCAATCCATGATATTTTACTGGTTATTATTGAGTATATCATTGAGTGGGTTTTAATGAAGGATTATCTGAAATAAGAAATTTGCATAAATATATAAATATATATATTACTTTGATTTAGGATTTTTATATCAAAGTTGTCTTGTCTTGTCAACACTGAAAGTTCATTCCCTTAATCACTTTCAATGTAAGAGATATACTTACCATTATATCTCAACAAGATCTGGGATCTCCTTCCTTATCTTTGTTGCATCCCAATAATATGAGAACCTACAACTCGGATAAAAAGAAGCGGGAACACATTCCGCCTTGCAAGTCCAACTTGCATCTCCCAATTCGGTCTTTAACACCCGGGCCCACCACCCCTAAGGCAATGTTGACCCGTCATTAATTGAACCAACCGTCAACAGGAATACAACTCGCTATGCGCAATCCAATATCGCCCCAATAATATGAGGACCCGATATTGGGGTCACTACGCATACGTCCTTACTCTTTCGAGAAGCGAAGAGCCCGATCCAAATTGATCGTATGCAGGAGCTATCACTTCGGACAGGCATCTCCTACATACAATATCTGGTGACGGAACCCTTCGCCTTGACGGGAGACCATGGATGTCACTTATGTGATCCTCCATATCATATTCAAATTCTAATTAATCATTATGAATCATATTCATTATGATTAATTCTTCCAAGGGAAATAACATCTCTATTCATAATAGATTGTTTTAATTTTAATTGGATTCCAATTAATCTAATCATATTAAATTAATGATCCAATTAATATCCAACAAACATTTTAATAGTTACTTGAATAATGGTATTATCTCAAATACGTATTATTTCGAATTTTAATAATTAGAAATACATCATGATTTCTTAAGCATTATACTAACCCTACCCGCTGTCATGGCCAGTACCGACGAGAGTGGGACGGACCACATACGTTGCAACCCGCAACCCCAATGCTCTCCGACTAGACACCATATCCACCTCGGGAAAGGATAATGCAAAATAGATCATTTTGTACTTGAGATGATCATCGGTTCTTCAACCGAAATTATACCATATAGTAATAATCAAAACAATTTTGATTAACATTATAATGAGATTTGCTAAACAAATCACAAGTCCTATTCAAGCAACATGTTTGTTGGAATGTTGATCATGTAGATCATGTAACCAATCTTGATCTAGATCACATCTAATCATTTGTTGGTTAGGGCAAAGTCATTTAAGGACATAATTATCATTAAATATTTCACAAATATTTATGCATAATTATTCCAGGAAATTAAACAATTTACACTAATTAATTAAATGACAATCACTACGTTCTTGATTAGGAAAGTATTTTCAGCAGTGACCCTCACTTACTAAAAATACCATATCTCAATCAATTTAAATCCAAATTAAGCAAAGTAAATTTCTAAAGTTTGCTAACTTGATTTACAACAGAACCCAAGTAATTTGCACGCATTTCAAGGCGTTTCAGATCCGCAATTAACATCTTAATTACGTCATGATCCGCAGTCCCCGAAACAGTGGATAGATGTTCACTAAAATGAGCATATCTAGAGCAAACGGAATCGAAATCACGCAAACTCAGATCCTACGGTTTCCTTATTTAATGGGGAATAAAATCCCAATATTATTTTCGTGTTTAAAAAATTTAAACAGTGTCGAAAATAATATCAAAACAGAGATGCGAAAATGAAATGCAAGAAAACTTTCGCAAACCCTAATGAACCCAAGTCATCCTCGGTTTATGGATCGTATCCAAAACCACCGACCTAAGGCTCTGATACCACTTGAAGGATATGGTTAGATCCTCAAGCGCATCATGGAAGCGTGATCGTCGTATCGAATACGACGAAGAACGACTAGTCGCACTAGTTGTTCTATGCAGCGGAAATTAAAATTTTTTTTATGCAACGAAACCACATGATCCAAGAACACTTCTCGGATCGTTTCGTCTAAACCACAAACAAGTATTAGGTTTACCTCTTGAAGCGTGGTTGCAATCGAGTCTCTAAACAAAGAGATCTCCTGTCTCAAGTCTGATCCGTCGGAGGAGACGCTTGCGAGCGCGGGGATGAACCGCGTGCTTCTCGCAATCCATGTTGATGATCCAAGCGGTGGATCTCCTGATCTCGACACACGAGATCCGACGTCTTCTTCACGAGCAAGGCATGCCTAAGTAGACGGAGTTCCACGAGCAAAACATCGGGCAGCATAACGACGGTGCCGCGGCGATGGAGAGCCTCTCTAGGGCATCCATGGTGGACGGCCATGAGAGGGAGAGAAAGAGAAAGAAAGAGAGAGAGAGAGAGAGACTTGTTGTCTCACTTATGTGCCTTGAAGAGCAATGGGGTGCCTCTCCTTTTATAGGGTTTTGGGATCCATGGATCTCAATCCATGTGTCAACACAAATCCAATGGTCCACATTAATTTGTGTTTCTTTCAATGGTCATGATTTGTTGCTAAAACACAACAACAATTAATTTAATAAAAATCAAATATATATTAAATATAATTTGATTTATATCAAATCAATCTCCATTGGAGAGATAAGAAAGGAGGCAAGCCTCCTTCCATAAGGAGGGTGGATGGCCACCACATTCCTTATGGAATTGTGGCCGTCCCCTCTCCTCATTAGAAAGGGAGCTTCCTTTTTCCTATTACATGAGATTACATTATCTCATGATTCTCTCCAATATTTGCAACAACATTTGTTGCAAATTATTTCACAAAAATAAATCCAATTTATTTTGTGAACATTGCAATCATGCCATTGGAAATTTGTGAATCATATTCAAAACCCAAAACAAAAATGTAAATTACATTTTCAATTCAATGTCCAATGTGAATCCAATTCACATTAACATTTAATTAACAAATGTAAATCACAAATAGCTCTCTCTTATATATTATAAATCACATTTATAATATATATGACTAATACGGATATTGCTATCCACATTATTCATATCCATGATAATTAAATCACATTTAATCATCTTGGATCTTTATTCTCTTGTTCTCAAATAATATGAATCACATTCACATTATTCACATCTTTGATAATCAAATCACATTTAATTATTTCAGATAACTCTCTTTATAATATGAATCAAATTCATATTACTCATGATAATTAAATCACATTTAATTATCCATTTTCTCAATGCTCGGATACATAAATCAATAATAGAATTATCCATGAACTCCTTCAAGGATAATGCGCTTTCTCCGCAGATACTTGGAGATAAGGACAGGGCGATTGTATTGTTCCATGTATAGTGAGATGGATATTGAGATCATATCTCAAATCCAGATCGCGGGCCTCCCATAGATGCTTGATTAAATCAAGACCGTAAATCTAATCTTCTCATTGTATCTGAATCACATTCAGATCAATGTCCAACACTTGGACCAAGATCAGATCACTTCTCTACTGAGAGGAGTCACTAAAATCCAGACCCGTTTCATCACTCCCTAGGAATGGAAGCGTCATGGTTATACAATCGTTTATGATCACATCACCCTCAGGTATTCCCAATACCTGTACATCCTGCATACTGGAAGACTCAGACTAAACCCGAAGTATTCGATCAACTTTATACTGTCTACTTCATGGTTTTATCAGTAAGTTTCTCATTCGATCATTGGGAGTCGGTATCGATCATATACTTTCCAAAAGCATATATCATACCTAGGTTTTGATCATATACTTTCCAAAAGTATATATCAAACCTACAAATTCAGTCAAGCTTCCAAAGCGAGACGACCATGCGCACGGAATTTGATTCTTCCCAATATCTCATGAGTGAGCTCATGTCTTCCGGTTCAGTAACTGAACCTGTATGATCCCTTTGAGAGATCGTATTACTCATATGCCCTTATATGCACACCAGCGCGCCGGTGTATAGACCTTGATTAGGTCATCAACCTATTGGTCTGCCAAATGTACATACTTAGACATATAGCAACACATCTGTCTCCGGTCAGAGGATGCGTGCCTATATCATGACAACATATGATGTAGGACTTTGGTTATCTCGATCTCGTTAAGTCAACTCTTTGACCTAACTAATCTGACACCTCTGAATCTCTATTCCTATGCAGAGGACCTGCATCAAGAGGTCGGTCAGATATCAGCGTTCAGAGATAAGGATTGCCATCTCCTACTCAGGCTGGAGATCATCTCTTAACAATCATCTGACGGTGCTTGATGAGTCCTCAATCTAACTCTTTAGATATTCATCTAAGCACCAGCCTCTATGATTCAATAATTGAATCAACAGCTGTATGATCGTTAAGATGGCCATGGTATATAACCCTAACTGTACTAAGGGACCAATTATGCAAATTATGTATTCTTCATTTCAGATTAAGGAGTGAATTGCAATAACATTTATTGCATAATGGCTCGCCGTGGGCTCGGATTTCCAACAACTAAAATCCAGACCTGTTTCATCACTCCCTCAGAATGGAAGCGTCATGGATATACAATCGTTTATGATCACATCACCCTCAGGTATTCCCAATACCTGTACATCCTGCATACTGGAAGACCCATGGTCAACCCGAAGATCAAGATCAATTTTACACTGTCTTCTTCAGGGTTTGATCACTAAGATTCTCATTTGATCATTGGGATTTGGTATAGATCATATACTTTCCAAAAGCATATATCATACCTAGGTCTTGATCATATACTTTCCAAAAGTATATATCAAACCTACAAATTCAGTCAAGCTTCTTAAGCAAGACGACCGTGCACGGAATTTGATTCTTCTCAATATCTCATGAGTGAGCTCATGTCTTCCGGTTCAGTAATGAACCTGTATGATCCCTTTGAGAGATCGTATTACTCATATGCCCTTATATGCACACCAGCGCGTCGGTGTATAGACCTTGGTTAGGTCATCAACCTATTGGTCTGCCAAATGTACATACTCAGACATATAGCAATACATCTGTCTCCGGTCAGAGGATGCGTGCCTATGCTGTGACAGCATTCAACATAGGACTTAGGTTACCTCGATCTCGTTAAGTCAACTCTTTGACCTAACTAATCTGACACCTCCGAATCTCTATTCCTATGCAGAGGACCTGCATCAAGAGGTCGGTCAGATATCAGCCTATGTGAGAAAGGATTGCAATCTCCTACTCAAGCTGGAGATCACATCTTAACAATCATTTGACGGTGCTTGATGAGTCCTCAATCTAACTCTTTAGATATCATCCAAGCACCAGCCTCTATGATTCAATAATTGAATCAACAGCTGTATGATCATTGAGATAGCCATGGTACATAACCCTAATTGTACAGAGGGACCTTTTATGCAAACTATTTATTCTTCATTTCAGATCAGGGAATGATATGTGCAATAACATTTATTGCATAATGGCTCGTCGTGGGCTCACATGTCCAACATAGACTAGAGAGGACTTTAGACCACAACACACGCACGCACACGCGCGCGCACCCGCGCTGCGCCGGGTCGGGCTTGGGCATGGGCCCGGGCTCGGGCGTGGGCGTGGGCGCGACATGGCGTGGACCGTCGGACCTTGGGAGCGACACGTCAAGGCCCTGTGCGCCGGTAAAGTGGGGGGGCGCTATCTCTCTAAGGGGAGTCCTACTACAGGACGTTTCGGTTGTGATTTCTAACTCTCTCTATTTTTTTTGTCACATTGTTTGTCATGATGTTTGTTTTTGAATTTTTCCCTTGCTTTAATATGCATATCTTCTTAAAACGGATATTTTTCTTATCAATGTTAACATGGATGCATACATACGTAAATTTGTTTTGGAAACATGTTGATATTCAAATTTATATATGTATGTTTATATCGGTTTTCTCAACAATCTTAGAGAGACAGGTTCATAACATGATAAGAAAAATGTCGGATTTGAGGTTTGGTCTCCTGGGATTTCACTGGTATGCCAGAGAAATTTGGGGGTCAGAATTTCAAGCGTTGGCAACAATGCATGAAAATCGGGCTGACCACGATTGGCCTGATTTCGGTTCTGGAAACCAAGTGCCCTAAATTATCTGAACAGAATCCGGATCCAGAGACGGTTAAGATGGCAGAAGCGTGGAAAGAACATGACTGTCTGTGTCATGGGGGCATTCTCACTGCACTATCGAACGTTATGTTCGATGTCTATGGCGCATCCACCGAGACTGCTAAGGATCTGTGGGAGGAACTGGATAAGAAATACAACACAGAAGATATGGGTATTGAAAAATACGCAGTATCCAAGTTCCTGAAATTTCAGATGATTGAGGGCAAATCGGTTTCGGAACAGGCTCATGAGTTTTCGTTATTGCTCAATGGGTTAGCCGAGGCAGAAATGAAACTTTCTGAAGTTTCAGATTATGTCGATCACTGAGAAATTTCCCAAGTCTTGGGAAGATTTTGGGATGTCCCTAAAGTATAGGAAAGGGAAAATTTCTCTGGATGATTTAATGGTCTCGATAGCTATTGAAGAGGAGCATAGGAAACAAAAATATGTGATGTCTATAGACGTGAATCCTAAGATTAATGTGATAACCTCAAAGGGAAACAATGCTAAAGGGAAAAATAAGAAACTGAAAGCCAAGGGAAAAATCTAGAAAAAAACAAAGAACAAACATTGCATGTAGTGTGGACAGGTTGGACATTGGAAGAGGGATTGCGCCTCTCTAAAGACCCAACAGAAGTCTACGGATGTCGTTCCTCAGGCTCTTGTGCTAACTGAGGGAGGCAGGCCTGGTGAGGGGTATGTCTCAGTGAAACCTGAACTCTATTTTGTAGACGAGCCAAATGAGTGGCTTGTTGATACAGATGCAAATGTACACATTTGTACTGACAGGACATTCCTTGTATCTTATTAGGCTTCAGCCGGTGGAACAGTAATGATGGGGAACAAATCTGCAACCAAGGTGCTTGGGTCTAGACGAGTCGAGTGATGAATCCATGATTCATTAACTTATCTGTTGCATTATGTCTTAAAACCCTTAACAAATACATGTAAATATTCATTAATTCCCATCTTTTATTCAAATTTCATTCATGAATAAATACTCACTTTTAAGCATAAAAACATGTTAATAAATAAGAGAATAAAAAAATAAAGAAAGAAAGAAAAGAAGGCAGATTGTGACTATGTGAATATGTACAATATGACTTATAAATATAAATATAACTGTAAGATATATTTATATAACCTAAACCCCGAGACCAAGTCAGCATGAATTGGTCGACAAACCGATAACGAGGGGGAGATAAGGAATGAAAACTACAAAAATAAATTAAAAACGCAATTCACACATGTCTCACTATTTATCAAATAAATACAAAACTTCGATAATTTTTAATTAATTAATATGTACATATTTCTTACCAAACTCTTTTCCTAATTATTTCTAAAAATGTATATAAAAGTATAAAAATAAGTTAAAAATATTACTCTGTACATATGCCAAGAAATCCTACTTATAAATTGTCAAATTCTCAACTTCTGAACATCATAACTTCTACATACGGACTCCAATTTCACTCTACTCACCTTTAAAGTTTATAAAATAATATTCTCTAATTAATAAAGGTGGTTCATCGAATTCGGAGTCCGTTTGCAAAACGACGGTTTTGGGACCAAATGACAACGGGATTTCTGGACTATTTATTTTATGTAGAACACATTATTTATAGTTTTAATAATTTTATAATTTCTAAATAATTTCATGATCTTTTAATTTAACCTTAATTTATCTCAGTATTTTTGGAACTTAATTATTATTTTAATAAAGGGATTTTATCACTTGTGCCCCTCCGAGATCTCGCAATTTCAGTTATACCCCTATCTTTTTGGTAATATCAATTGTGCCCCTCAAAAGTTTCTCCGTCATCAGTTGTGCCCTTTCGTCAGGTTTACCGTCAATAAAATGACTTAACCATGGTTTTTTCAAACCTTGGTGCATTTAAGAGGGGTATTATTGTCCAGAGGCCTTTCTTCCTCCTCCAACCTCCTCCTCCTCCCTCTCCGGCCCGAGCTCCGCCCCGAGCTCCCCTCCCCGACGCCGCTCCGAGCTCCCCTCCCCGGTGCCGCCCCGAGCTTCCCTCCCCTCCCCGGCGCCGCCCCGAGCTCCCACAGCAGCACGCCACCTCCGCTCCTGGCGTGCGCCGCCTCCTGCACGGTCGCGCGAGAACCTCTCCACCCACGACTCCGGTACTACCTCCACGACAAGGCCCCACCACATCTGGAACCGCCCTCTCGCCTTCCAGCTCCTCGCAAGGAGAAGCTCTGCTGCAAGCTCCAACCGTCCCGTCGGGTTCCTCCACCTCACTGCAGCAGTCCAGAAGGGAGTTCATCGCAGGAACTCCACTCGCCCAAACGCTGGTCTTCTCCCCGCAGTCGAGCGCCCACTCCTGCACACACGCTCTTCTAGTAGGCACCACCGATCGACACACCAGCCCATTGAGGCAGCCTTCCCGCGTGTGCACCAACGCGAGCAGGGGGCTCTCCGCCAGCCAACCTGGATCCCACATGGCCCTCGCCGCCGGGAGGGGAGTTGGGTGCGTGCAGTCGGCGGCGTGGGGTGCGGGACAGGGGCCGGGGGAGGGGAGTTGGGTGTGTGCAGTCGGCGGCGTGGGGTGCGGGACAGGGGCCGGGGAGGGGAGTTGGGTGCGTGCAGTCGGCGGCGTGGGGTGCGGGACAGGGGCCGGGGAGGGGAGTTGGGTACGTGCAGTCGGCGGCGTGGGGTGCGGGACAGGGGCCGGGGAGGGGAGTTGGGTGCGTGCAGTCGGCGGCGTGGGGTGCGGGACAGGGGCCGGGGAGGGGGGTTGGGTGTGGGACAGGGGCCGCGGGAGGGGAGTTGGGTGTGTGCAGGCGGCGTGGGCTGCGGGACAGGGGCTGGGGAGGGGGGTTGGGTGCGGGACAGGGGACGGGGGTTGGGGGGCGGGGGAGGGGAGTTGGGTGCGTGCAGGCGGCGGGGGGTGCGGGATAGAGGCTGGGGGAGGGGGTTGGGTTCGGGAAGCTCGGAGCAGTGGCGAGCTTGAGGACAGGTGGAGGCACGGGGGCGGCAGGGGGTGCGGGAAGCTCGGGGCAGGGGCAGGGGCGGAGGGGGAGGAGCTCGGGGCGGGGGCGGAGGAGGGGGCAAGCTGATGCGAAGGAAGCGGGCAGGCTGGGGTGGGGGAGGAGTTCCGGGCGGAGAGGGAGGAGGAGGAGGAAGAGGATGGGGAAGAGGAGGAAGAAGAAGAGGATGAAGAAGGGGGGTGTCAAATGACCATTTAACCTTTTTTAAAAAAATAATTCCGCTTATGTCCTCAAAGTTAACGTCCGTTTGCACTGTGGATGGACGGCCACTAACCCGAGGGGCACAAGTGAAAAATTAGTAAGAAGTGAGGGGCACAACTGATATTACCAAAAAGATAGGGGTATAACTGAAATTGCGAGATCTCGGAGGGGCACAAGTGATAAAATCCCTTTAATAAAATCCAAAACCCTATATTATAGGTAAAAATGAACCGGCTAACTAATATCTATATGTATTAATATATGTAAACTAATTTATTAAAATCCCTAAAAATTCACACTACCCTTATTTATTGTTCTAATAATTAAGAAAATATAAAATTAATTTTTAGTTATTTATTTATTAAATTAAAAATCCAAAACCTATTTATATATAGATATTTATTAATATAATATTTATATTTCGAATAATATTTATTATTTATAAAAAATAATTACTCCATAAATTAGATCATTTAATTATTTACATTTCTTATTTTTGCAATTATTTAAAATAATATTATTTAATATTTGATATTGAATTTATAAGAAAATTGCACATCTGGCCAATCCGTGTCAGCAACCTAGTTCATCTTCTTCAACAAGGCTGTTAGCCTTTCTATTCTGGACGGCCATCTTTACCGAACTATCCAGCTTGCATACTAACTCCCTCCGACGATTTCAACCTTTGGATCAATTCTACTAACTACCAAGAATCTCACTCACCCTTAGATCTAGCTTGGGGAGCACGACATCTGTCTATATAAGCCTCCAAAGATCGCCATTCCCAACTAACTCTCATGTAACCACCTGAAGCCCCAGCTCCAGTGGCCGACCCCCTATCTTCCACCTCGCTCCACCTCGCTCCAGCACTCGAAGACCAGATAGCATGGAAGAGGGATCATCGGAGGAGGTTCCAAGGCGCTCGTCAGCCCTTGCATCGCCACCATCGCGCGCGTTCAGCTCCGGTGAAGATCAATCGTCGAGCATCCATTTGAGGTAATACACCTTTCAAATCCCAGATCTATTCCTTCATCTTCATCATTTTACTTCTCGATCCTCGTGCCACGATTAGCGTGGCTAATCACACCATTAGATCGCCTAATCATTCACCATAGACGCTTAAGCAAAATCCACTTTTAATTCGTTCGAAACCCATTCAAATCGCATCACCTTTTTCTTACTTTTCGCACACAACTTTCATCAATGTATGGAAATGCCATTTTGTATCTTGCAAACACAACCCTTTGGTCGATTCCCTGTGAATCGAGCACATAAACATGTTGTTTGTAGATCTATCTCGCATCAGGAGCGAAATCAAGGCATTTGGAAGATTCAATCATCAAGAACATCATCTTAAAAGAAGGCGCAACAACCTCACTCCAGGACAGAGCAACGAGAACCTTCATCTTCATCGAGTATCCACCGCCGCTCTGAGCCATCTCCAGCCGTGATCATCTGTAGGCGAGCTCGAGGGTTAGAGGAGCTAACCCTTTGGCCCTACAAGAGCCCAAAGTTACATCTCGTTCGTCCTAGATAATTTGGAGAAGAAGCCATCTTCGTCATCCTTGCGAAGAACTGAAGAACACTCAAGAACAACCCGTGGTACAGGTTGTTGAGACGTGTCCTCTGCGGACGGCCAAGATCAACGTGCGCCTTCTAATCTCAGCCGTTAATCCGAAGCGGTAGACATTTTGCATAATAAACCCTGAAGACTTCTAGCAGTTCAACCCGCTCCAAAACGTTCCAGTATTTGCATTTAGGTCACTGCACGGGGACCTAAATGTAAAACATTTTATTTCTTTCACATTTTAGTCCCTCTTAAGGACTATTTTGCAGACTTTTTTGATACTTTTTCATGCGCTTATACCCCTAGGCTGTTGGGAATTTCGGACTTAGTTTTGACATAATTTTTTGTAGATTTTCTTTTGGTAGTTAGCCAAACTACCTCCGCGAGGTTTTCGTTAGTTTTCACGTATTTTCGACGTATTTTCATCGAGTTTTCATTCGTCGCAAACCGACTCCGTCTTAGTTTGTTTTCGTGTGTTATTCGAGCCCGTTGCTCGACCGTTTACCTACTATATAGTATCACCAATATTTCTTCTATATTTCACATATTATATAGTAAATAAATTGTTTGAAAAATAAATAAAATTGAAAA
The DNA here is from genome assembly GCA_037367405.1 of Ottelia alismoides. NCBI lineage: Eukaryota > Viridiplantae > Streptophyta > Magnoliopsida > Alismatales > Hydrocharitaceae > Ottelia > Ottelia alismoides. The sequence continues at coordinate 20,639 of JAZKJV010000316.1, read as the reverse complement.
GAATGAAATCAAATAAAAACTAAAAATAAAAAATCTTATAAAATTTGTATCTTTTCCTTAATCACTTTAAGAAGAGATAAAATAATCACAAAATATCTTTTCTCCTAAAAAAATCAAAATACCCTATTCTGCCTCCTTAAGTTCGACCCAGGAACACTTCTCTGGTTAAATAATTAGTGTATGTTTTTTAAAAAATTTGAATTTGATTGATCGACTAGGATCCTTTTGCGGCTTTTCTACACCGACAACTTTTTCTTCTAAAAAGTCGTAAATCGATTTTAGCCGCATCAAAATGGCGCCGTTGTCGGGGAGGTGTTACAGTATTTTGATTTTTCTACATCTTTTGTGATTTTATTTTCTCTCTTCTTATTATTTCGCGTAGTTTTCCTTCGATTTTTCTTACGCTTTTCTCGACTCGTCTCTCGATTGTCTTTAGACCGCTAACTAGTTTTTGCAGGGCCTGCAGGATCACCCGTTTTCTTAGGAAGTCGTGTCACTTGAAAGAGCAGAGGCCGATTTCTTCTTTACGGATCGGTTGTAGATGGCAGAAATTAAGTAGTGTAATTTTGTAAAAGAGAGAGAAATAGAGAAAAGTTGTATCGAACTCTAGTAGAAGGGGTCCAGTAATGACATACCGACTTGTAAACTCCCCCCCCCCATTTTTTCGGGGTCTGATTTGCCGAGTACCGTGTACTCCGTGGATCAGGGCACCCATCGCGGTTTTCTCACATCGACGGTTTTTCCGTGACTTTTTTCGATAGAGGCTTGCTTAGGTTTTTATTCTATCTGATTGTGCTTACGTAGCTAGTTTTAGGACTTGCAACCTAGGTGCATGATTTTAGGATTCTTATAAAAAGAAAATAAAAAAAGTAGACATTTGTTTGAAAAAAACTCAAAAAAATTATAAAACCACAAAATAAAATCGGGACTGCTAAAGATATCTGACCTAAAATCCGTAAAGATTCATCTAATTTGGGAGAGTAATCCCCACACATCTTCTCAGAGTGCACGAGCGAGAGACGACCCTTAAATAAAAACCCAATTTCTTTCAAAATACTACTTAGTTCATACACCTGATCACTGCTTTTCAGTGGGTACGCTCGGGTAGCCGAAAACGGTCCGAGTTTACTTAGCAGAGTGGGGGATTTAGAGGACACCGCGTAAGGCTCCATCCTCAAGCAACACGGGTAGCCGGAAACGGTCCGTACTTGTCGCCATCATGGCTAAGAGCAAGTGGTTTTCTGTAAGGACTCGGGATAGTATCGCGGAGAAAACTCAGGCACCTATCAGCTCGTACAGCTCACGATAACTGTTATACTTGTTTGCTAATTTCAATCCTCAAACCGAAAATATAAAAGACCAAACTCTTACGGTTATCATTAGGTTGAGTTGGTGAAAACGGGGTTTGCTTTGCATTTGCTTGTGGGGCGTGAGTTTCCGTAGTTTTACGCACTTGTCCCTCTCTCTTGAATCACTATTCGTGATCCTCCTTTCTCTTGACATCGAAGATGACATCTCGATGGCTTTTCTGCTCAGACTCCGTGAGATTTCGACCATCCACCGTCATTTGTACATCTTCACAAGCTTGGGATGACTCTCTTCCCAAGCAGGTCCCATCTGATATCGAGGAGAGTCAGACCCAGACTCCATCTCCTCCTGGCCAGAATATTGAGATAGACTCTCGTCTCAATACATCATCTCCAACCGAATTTTCGCTGAGTTCTTACGAGAGCTTTTCTTTTCCAGATTATCTGAAGCAGATGGCTCGCGGCAAAGGACCAGCAGCAGACAAGAGGTCACAAGCTGAGGAGTATCATGACGGAAGATCGGATCCAACCGCAGACGTCACAATAAGTATTCTCAAGACTCTACAACAAATGAACATCCAGATCCGAGATCAGTTTAGAACGCAGAACAAGTTGCGGGCTGAGATTGATGCACTGCGAGCAGGGTTTCGAGAACCAGTTACCACCTGTAGTAGTTCCCGCTACTTTACGGAAAGAGTATGACCCGGGTGCGAGAACGGTCCATCATTGGATTCGGCTACCGCCGAATCAAGGGCCATACGAATTAAAGTCGTCCTTCATCTCACTACTTCCCAAGTTCTACAGGAATGTTATAGAGGAGCCATTTACCTTTTTGCAGCAATTCGAGATGATTTGCGGTACGGCAAGCTATCCAAGATTTATGCAGGAGGTTGTTCGCCTTGAAGGCTTTCCCTTCGCCTTAGCCGATAAGGCGCTTTACTAGCTGAGTCATCTGGGAAGGGAAATATCTACATGGGATGATATGAAGTCCACATTCCTGCATAAATATTTTCCTCTGAGGAGGACGAACATGATGAGGAGTCAGATCTCCAACTTCACGCAGCATCCGCATGAGTCTTTCCATGAGGCATGGGATAAATTCAAAGATCTTAAGGAGAGATGCTCACATCATGAGATACCGATGAAGGTGCTAGTGCGGAATTATTTCGAAGGACTCCAGACGGACATCCATGGGCTCGTGAGTGTCGCATGTGGTGGCAGCTATTTGAACAAGGACACCGAGTTAGTCTGGGTCATCTTTGAAGGGATGGTTGAGAACTCGAGAGTCGTCGATTCTACTCGGGCATTTCAGAAAGCCTCGCAGCCACCACATCACCGAGAGCATCACAAGGTGGCTAATATCGTAGAATCTGAATCAAACACTAGCATGGGATTCATTAGTGAGAAATTAACGTTGGTGGACATGATTCAGAAGCAAGTCCAGGACTTACAACCACTGCGAGAGTTGGAGAAACTCTCATCTCTACCTCAGCAGCTGAGTGATCTGTCGAAGAAGGTTTCTGATCTACAGTTCCAGTACCAGCAGAACCAATCTTCTTCGACCGCACAACCAGCACGAAGGATCTTACCTGCTCCGCCCACCTGTCAGATCCACTTCGTATAGAGCGATCCAGAGACTCCGCAGATTGATTGGCATGAGGATCGGTCTCATGCCAATCCCGGACAGATCACCAGCGCTGCAGATATGGAGGTGGAGCTGCAAGCTACTATCGAGATTAACGGGATTTGGTATACTCCAATTTAGCAACTAAGTATACTGCATCATCAGCAGCAGTCGTACAGTCAGCCGCAGCATGGACGTCCACATTTCCAGCACCGCCAGAATTTCATGCAGCAAAAGTCTCATCAGAATATTTATCAGAGACTACAATCACACCAATATCCTACTCATTATTCACAGACTTATTCTTATCAGTAGCCGCAGCAGTCTTCCTCCACACCGCAGAGATTCTCCCAGCCTTCCACCTCTCAGCAATACACGCCAAGGCAGGAGAGAGGACCGAGCCAGGGCCACCACACCGAACCTGAGATGTCTTCACAGGCCCAGGCACTTAATCAGATCATGGATATGCTGAGTACGCTCTAGATCGCACATAAAACTGAGATAGAGCAGGTTAACCGTCATCTGGACGAGTTAACCGCACCAAAGACCACTCTTCAAGCCCATCCTCAGATGAACCCGAACAACAAGAGGAGGCATCAAGACCAGGTAGATGACACTACAGGTACGATCTCTTTTCCTGAATTTTTATCTAACTTCATTCATCTCAGGAGCGGTAGATTGCCACGAGCACCTGCTGGAGTAGAAGAGCGGGTACTTGACGAGGAGCTGGAGCAAATCCATGAGCCGCAAGAATTTGATGCTGAGTAAGAGAACCAGAATATTGATGAGGACAATCCAAGAGCTGGGAGCGATGCCGATACAATTGACATGGACACTGGCGAATCAGACGATGACATCACGCCAGATCATGCAGCTACTCCAGAGAAAAACATATCTTCCCCTGTCTTAAGGAGTTTTGTACATAATCTGAAACTCTTGATGTACAAGCTGATTCCAAAATGAATAAAAATTCTGATTTTCTGACTGCTGACATTGTTCCTTTTATCGATGCTCTATTTGGAAAAGGAAAGAAAAATAACAAAAAGAACGTTGTGACTCCAGATACCGAACGTTTACTTAAAGATCACATATTTTTTAAGATCCCGCTTCATGATGCCTTAGATCATTTTCCTACGCTTAAGAACAAATTGAAAAACCGATGCACCACGCATAGGAAAAAGAGATCCCGCACAGAGAAACATGTTCTGACTAAGGCTACATCTTGTGCTATTCAGAATAAGTTACCGAAGAAGAAGAAAGACTCAGGTGCACATTATATCAGATGCGAGATCGCAAAAGCCGAATTCGATCGCACTCTCTTAGATAACGGTTCCTCGATTAATTTGATACCCTCTTCTTTACTAGATAGGCTTGAGTTAGGTCCTCTTTACGAATCCCGTGCGATCCTTCAGTTTGCTGATAGATCCGTAAAGAGACCTAAGTGTATATTAAGGAACGTTATCGTAACCGTACAGGGTCTGCAATTTCCAGTGGACTTTACGGTCCTGGACATGGATTGCCCTACACATTTACACCTTACCCCAATTATTCTCGGGAGACCTTTCTTAGGAACCGCAAAGGCTCTCTTCGATTATGATACAGGGAAGGTATCTTTTCGCGCCAAGGGCGAGAAGGTACAAATAGAGATGGCGAGAGAATCCAACACAACTAGTGACACATCTTCGGATTTCTTGAGTTCTTTAGCCACCTGCGATTACATGGATGAGGTCCGTCTTGACGACCTCAAAAGGTATCAAGTAGAGACCCAAGATTTCCTAACAGAGGATGGGTCCGAGACTACTGTTGGCGGTTCTTCAGACGGTACTTTATATTTTAGTCTGGATGATGAGAAGCAAAGGGATTAGACTTCTGACAAACTTATTGCAGACCTTTCAGATTCAGAGACTTTACACAATTTCTCCGCCTCAGATGATCTAGAGACCGAATTTCATTTAGCTGAGTTGTTTTCCTCTTATCATTCTAAGGAGTCGGATGATGTTTTGAACATCTTCTGTAGTCCGACTCTATATCACATCGACATGGTGGATAATCAGAATGCCAATAAATCCACAACCGATACAGATCCCATTACTCATATGGAGGATGTTTCAGCAGAGCCAGAATCTAACTTACCAGAGTTAAAGACTTTGCCACCAAACATGAAATATGCTTTCCTTGCGGGTCCACAACAACAGTTTCCGGTCATTATCAGTTCATCATTGATCGACGATCAAGAATCTCGTATGATGGAGATTCTAGAAAGAAACCGCAAGGCTATTAGGTGGACTCTATCCGATCTCCATGAAATTAATCATGCTTTGTGTTCGCATCATATCTATCTCGATCATGACAGCAAACCCTCCAGAGAGTTTCAGCGTAGGCTTAATCCGGTTTTACGAGAAGTTGTCAAGAAAGAGATTATGAAATGGTGTGATGCAGGGTTCATTTATCCCATCTCCAACTCTGAATGGGTCAGCCCATTAAATGTTGTCCCGAAGAAGTCGAGAATTCAGATGGTTAAGAATGAGAATGGAGAGGAGATTCCAAAGAGAGTAACCACGTCGTGGCGGATATAATAATGAATATACAAATTACAGTGTCCTTGACACTACAGATTAAAAATTATCATAACCAGTATTTCCATAATCCTTATCAAAATACCCTTATTACTGGAGATCACTATCTCCTAAAGTATCCATAATAAGACCTTTTAGATCTCTATCTATAAAGTCTTAAGTTTTTGAAAATAAGACTTTGAGATCACTATCTCAAAAATCTTGTCATTTATGAGGCCATGTCTGGATGGAGGCAGTAGGAGTCCCTGTTTCTGACGAAATTCGAATGGCATATAGGAGGGGTATAGGTATGAATATACATGATTATATTTTTAAAAAAAATAAAAAAATTTGCCTGTACACTGTACAAGTCAGTTTCATGGTCATAAGGGTTTGCGTATGGTGTAGGCTAGTTCTGACCTGGCTATTGAGGTGGGTTGAACAGAGTTCTGTGACTATCAAAGGCTGTTGTATTTTAGAGCTGGTTCCCGACTAGCTTCCACACACACCTATACCCAAGGTATGACAGGAGCTCCAATCTCAGATTTTGTAAAGACATGCATTGCACTGAAAGCACCCCTATTCACTCTATCTTCCTTTCATTTTCCTTTTTCTTTTCTTTATTCTTTTTGTACTTATTGCATAAGTGTTTGCTAGGGACTAGCAAAGGCAAGTATAGGGGGGTGATGAATCTCCATTTCATCACCTTTGTTCTATCATTTTGGCCTCAAAAACCCCAGCAAATGCAGAGAAATAGCATCAATTTGTTCATAATAGCATCCATTATTTGTATTAAATATACATAGAATAAGGTTTTAAATGCCAAAATTATAGAATAAAGGAAAGAAAAGAAAAAGGAATAAAATATTGCAAATATTTTATGACCCGAACCCCGAGACCAAGGCCAGCATGGAATTGGTCGACAAGGAATAAAGTAGGGGGAGATAAGGGCTAGTATACAATAAACACCTTATTTCTTTATCTATGCATTTTTGACACCTATTTTGTATATAATTATTCATTCATCAATTTAAAATCTTTTTTACATGAAAGTTGTAGACAATAATGTAAATAAAAATACAAAATTGAGTTTGTGTAAAAATAATACTCAGAGTACATTTTATACACAAAATAAAAAGCAAGAATCTCAACTTCACAGACCCATATCTTGCAAATAAAAACTCCAAATCACCCAAACTCACCTTTAATTGTATATAGCATTCCATGAACTATTTTATAAAATTGGTTTCATAATTTTTGGAGTCCATCTGTGGAAGTTAGGTTTTTAGCTCCCCTTGCATATAGTACTGATTAAAATATTCATTTTATTCAATATTTATTATTTATATAAATTTATATTTTTTAGAATTTTGTAAATAATATATATAATACATGTACATACTGAAATTAAAAGAAAACTAAAAAGAACTTGTGAAATAAAATAAGTCTATGTATCACATAGGCAAAACACCTATAAAATAAGTATATACATAAAAAAAGGGGATTTTAATTCTTTTATTCTTTATTCATCTATATTTTTTTATGAGGTTGTAACTTATTAATACAAATCCATAATAAAAACAAATAAAATACATTAAATAAATAAAATATATATAATTCATAGGTAAAATACCTATAAGTATACCTACATATACATATACACATTTATTTAAAAATGTAAATAAACTCTTAAAAATGAAATAAAAATATATTTATACTCACAAAAAGAAATTATAAATTTATAAAATAAGACAATAAAATAATAAAATAAAATAAACAAATTAAAAATAAAATATACAAAAATACATGTAAATACACACATATACACATTATTAAAATAAAACCGTAATAAAATACCTCAAAAAAATAAATAAAAATCATAAATAAATACTACATGAAATAATACACATTTTTTATTTTATAAGCAAAAATTAATAAAATCATTTACTAATTTAAATAATTTATTCTTTAATCTTCCAGCCTGTTTTGTCCTCTAGTGGCCTGCGTGGACCAATGGCAGGCCACCATTAGTTGACCGCAGGTCAACTCCTTGGACCTAGACCTGCGGTTCTGACAGATCATGAGAGCCCCCACTTCCCCGATTTTTCACGCCAATTTTGTAGCTCGAGATCGATGGGACCCTTCATGAAAAGTGTTCCTTGTACATCCATGACCCACGCCCTATCCCATGCTTCCTTGTACATAGCCTCGATTCATCGAGATTCGTCATTCAATAAGGGTGCCCCAGCCTGTTTATAAATAAACCACCTCCTCCTTCCTCCAAATTTTGGTCAATTTTCCTTCGTTCTCAATCCCCACCTTCGGTCTACCGTGCTCCTCCGTGACAAGGAGAAGCTCCTGGAGCTTGAGCGGGCTGGAGCAGCGGAGGTTGCACCCACGGCCACCAACTCCGGCGGTCCTGCTCCTTGGCCTCCCCGGCCAAGTCGAGCTGCGCACTTTATTTTTCTTAGGTAATTTTTATTCCCGTCGTTTTATTTCTGTATTTAAATTAGCACTTAGCTCGTAGGTGTAGCGTAACCAAGCCGACCCGTAGTTCACGGGAGCTCTGCTCCGGCGAACACCTCCACCCGCCTTTTCATGCTGATGCAGCTTCATCTTGGGCCGAGGAACTCCCCTCGAGCCGCGTGAGTATTTTTCTACAGGTCAGGTGCGTTGATAAGCACCAGGAGGCGCTTTCAGAGTTCATCGGAGACACCTGGAGCTCCTTGACTTCTCCGACGTCAAGGAGGTGCTCCAGTGCCCCTCCGTCCGATCAGAAACCTCCAACAGCGAGAGTCACCTGCCAGGAAGCCAGTGGGAGCCTCAGAAGCCTCGAAGGACGCCGGAGAAGCGAGCTCGAAGGCGGGGAAGTTCGGCCATCCCGGCCTTCGTCCATGTTCTTTCAACTTGCCTCGCCACCGTCGGATGGAGGAGGTCTCCCCAGGTCGAAGCACAACCGTTGGATCTGCCTGCGCCTTAGCCGTAAGATCACGCCAGATGATCTAATCTCCACCGTGGATCCGTGAAGCGGTATCGACCGCTGGATATGCGACGTGTGGCAAGTGAATCAATCCGAGTCGTTCGCCCGCGCGTACTTTGGGGGTAATTTGCATATTCAACCCCCGCTTTTGTTGTATTTAATTTTTAATATTGTAAATTAAATAGCAAGTTGTAAATAAATTGTATATTTTGCAGAAAGGACCCTAAGTTTATTAGATTTGCATTTAGGTCCTTCCGCACCTCACGTGTAGTCCCACGTGAGGCGCGTGAAAATTGCATGTAAGCCCTGGCGGGTTTGTTTATTTGCTTTTAGTCCTGAAAATTGCAGAATACGTTATAATATTTTGGTGTTTTTGCACTGTAACCCTCTGAACTTATTTTATTTGCAAAAATGCCCCTGCCAGGCTTAATTATTGTTGTGTCTTTTATCCATTTATTAAAATCACCTACGTGGCTTCTAAAAATTCACAAAAATTATGATAGATGCTCTATGTGATTCTCTTACACGCCCATATTTTATTTCAAAATTTTGCCATTTTTTCTAATTATTAAAAATGAAAGAGAAGCCCTTTTTGCACTGTTTAAATTAGACAATACAAAAAAAATAGAAAATGTTTTTGAAAAATTCCAAAAATATTATATATGGTATATTTATTTATATATTGAGTCCAGTAATTGAAAAACCCAAAAAAATAGAAAAAGAAAATATAAAAATTTCAAGAAGCTCCAAAATCCAAAAAAATATAAAAACCCTTCAAAAATACCAAAAATATGTTTTCCTATTTTATAATTATCTATATATCATTATTTATGTATTAAAATTAATTTGGGTTAATTTTGACACTTATTATATAATTTTAAAATCCAAATTAATTTCGGCCTATTTAATTTGCCCCATATTAGGGACATTTTTGGAATTAAAAAAACAACATAAAAATTAGAAAAATATAAAAAGCCTAAAAAAATATATATTATACTTAATATATTGAGTATATATATCTATGTCTATGTATCCTTATACTACATCCCTCTCTCTTCTTATATGTTTATTTCTTTATATGTGTATATATTATATCATTAAAAAAATATAAAAAAACAAAATAAAAATTATAAAAACCCAAAAACCCACTAAAACAATAAATGGACACGAACAAAGGATTGAATAATTACACAACACACATACACTCCCTTCGCCTCCCAGTGTTCGACCTCTACCTGTGCTTACACCTATACACATTTGCATGTAGAGTTATAATAAATTTTAACTCCACATTTTTGGATATTCATTGCATATATTTATTGTGGGTTAATTGTTGATCGATCTGGAGATCTTTGAGAGGTCAATTCAGCGACTGGATGTCTCGCCCTGTGAGATATCTAGACCTTGGCAAGATCCCGTTCATCAAACGGCGCCGTTACCGGGGAGGCAACGGATTTTGTATGATTTTGTGAGCTTATTTGTTCATTTATTCAATTGTTTGCTCATGTCCATGATTCAGTTATTTGTTTGGTTTTTATTCCTATTTGATATTATTTTGACTGCTCTGACCATTTCTTTCCTTTGTCTTTGATGCGAGGGACCGCCAAGTGACGGAGGACCTCCTAGGAGGACCTATGCACCCCAGCAAGGCGGAGTTGGCTCTTCTATGCCCAGCCAACAGGAGAGAGCATCAAAGGGAGAAGAAAGAGAATTTTTGAAGACAGTCTCTATTTTTTTGCACATTATTTATTATGTATATTCATGGGAGAGAGTGACACTTAGAATTTTGTAATAATACAGGACTCTCACAGGTACACTCCGACTCCCGAGGTCCATTGCCCGAGGGATTGTTCCCTTGGGGGCCTCGACGGTTCGCTTTTTCGTTTTTATTTTATTTTTATTATTTTGTGTGAATGAGCCCTAGCTTAGGAATTGCTTGCCGATAGATTAAGGTCCAAACACCCTAATATATTTGCATGTACCTATAGTGCGTTTTGGACCTAGTCAAATCTAAACAGTCGGTTCATTTATCTCTTAACCCCTGTGCCGTGAGCGAGCCCCATCAAGCGCTACCACTGAACTCGAGCGTGTCGAGAAGAGGAGGGGTGAGCCAAGACCGGACTCTTAGTTAAGGATAAGTGACTGACTTGTGGTGCTTCACGATAATAGCAGTTACTATCCTAGGCCGATTTCTTCGGATTGCATTTGCATTATAGCATAGGTTTCAATTCGGTTATGCATCCCGCATGGAGAGAGCTGGGAAGCACTGTAAGTCTTCTTACTTAGCATGCATCATCGATTTCCGACTTCCATGGCTTTTCCGACCTTCCCCCTCTGTTTTTGCCACTTAGGATGCTTAATGGAAATTGGAACCTCGATAGGCACGTACATTGAAAATACCCAAAAAAAGTGATAACTAAAATAAAATCGGGACTGCTAACTCTATTGGACCTAAAAATAAAAACATAATGGATTCCTTGTCTTGGGGAGAGCAACCCCCTCATTGGATGCGTTTTAAATTGCTCACGTACACACTAAGGAGTAGAGCCCAAATCCTATCAAGCCTCCTAAGTGATTGTACAATTTTTGTGATTCTCACCTAACTCTAAAAATCGAAAGGATAAATGACCGTCACCTGATGGTCTTCACTGTGTTGAGTAGGTGAATTGGGGGTTTGCTTTGTGTCTTGATTGTGATTTGGAGTCCATTATGCTTTTCATTCATTACTAGAGTAGTCGGTCCCATTGTGTGAGTCATGCATTTTTCATCTTTGAGTCTCTCTATCCCTCTTATACATATACTTCTTCATTTGCATAGAGTCGTGATATTGGCTCTTGAGCTCAATCATTCTTTGCCAAGTCCATTCGTTCCCGATATCTTCTCCATCATCTTCTTCGTATCCACGGTATCATCCATCCTCTCCGGTTCGAGGAGAGCCTGCTCTTCGGACCACCATTTTGACAGTGTTCCCGCCCTGTGTGGAACACCCAATTTTTTCTGTGTCTCGATCTTCCTCGTGTACCCCATATCACCCCTCCCTTCACCCAGGAATGATGTGCATAATGATGAGGCCTGCATCGATGATTAGCTATACAGATTAATTGTGTAAGACGGGCCAATGATGTTGAGGTTGCTGAGATCGATTTGGTGGATTTGTCTTTGATACATGCATAAGAGCATATTGAGGATTTTTGAAATGTATGATGATTAGGTGTGATTCTTTATTGAGGATTTTGATCTCGCACACTGGATTGAGGATGTGACGTACTTTGATGATATGATGATGATTTCATGAGCCGTCAATGATTTATTTTGGGGTTCTCACCCATCTCCATTTTTGAGGATTGATTGATTATTATGATTTGAGCTTCGAGACAAAGGTGTTTGGAACCCACATGAACTCTCTTCTTCGTAACTGACTCAGCCTTGATCTCCTGACTCTCTAATCCACCCTGGCACTTAGAGGATTCCTGACTATTTGTTGTGCCAGCTCAGCCAGAGTTGATTCATCCGAGGGACATCTTGTGAATGACCTGATTATTTGCTCCCTCTCCTGATCTTACGCCCTCCGGATGATTGAATGATTGAATGATTTTGAGGACCTGAGATTACTTGCCAGCATTCCCATGTCCTTCATTGACCTAGTTCGCATTTGTCCCCGAGGACTATCTGCGGGAAAATACGGCAATTTCTTGGACTACGGTTTCATTCACCACTTGGTCGCCATTGTGATGGGACCCAAAACCGAGTCAGATAATATGCTTGATTGGCCTCCCTCTGTGACTGGTGCCCGATCTGTCGGCACATGAGGCTAACTGATAGATGGCTCTCCTTGACGGTCCTTGCAAGGAAGAGCTCCACTTTTCTGATTATTCCATGCCTGGTTCATAGCTCTCCGAGGGTTATCTGTGAGAGGCTATGACACATTATTGCTATGATGGTCTCTTCTACTGGTAGATGGTCGGTCGTCTATCGAGACTATATTTCTGTGGATCCGTCTGATGGGTCCGGCTCCTTAGAGCCCTTCTCTCTCCTTGACAACCCTCGCAAGGACGAGATGTACTCTGATTATTCACTGCATAGCTCACATCGCTTCCCGAGGACTATTTGCGGACGGATATGACACTTTCTTTACGATCGGCTTCACTCATTTCCTGTGTCGCCACCTTGTTGGGGCACGGAGCCGACTCATCTGATTTGTGCACTCGGTCTCCATTTCTGATTATGCGCCTAATCTGTTGGGGCATGAGACCGACTTGTTTAGACTCCTTTGAGTCCGCTCTCCTTGACGGTCCTCGCAAGGATGAGCTCTTATTATTCATTTGATTAGCTCGTAGCTCTCCGAGGGTTATCTGCGGGAGACTACGACATATTTCAGATCTGATTGGTCTCTACTGTTGGTAGCCGATTTGTCGACTACTGAGACCATTGTGTGGGCCAGTCTGATGGACCCAGCTCCTTTGAGCCCTACTCTCTCCTTGACGACCCTCGCAAGGTAGAGACACATTCTGACTATTCCTTGCCTAGATCGAAGTACTCTCCGAGGACTATCTGCGAGAGACTGCGACACTCTTTTTACGCTCGGTTTCCCCTGCTGACTGTGTCTCCGATCTGCGGAGCACGAAACCGAGTCATTTGATAGACTTGATTTTTGGTCCCCTCTTGAGTTGCCTATCCGATCTATGGATCATGGGACCCATCTGATTAGACTCCTTTGAGTCTGCTCGCCTTGACGGTCCTCGCAAGGATGAGCTCCTGATATCTGCTGTTTTCATGCCTAGTTGGCAGCATGTTCCCCGAGGGTTATCTGCGGAACACTGCCACATTCTTTGCACTTTCTGGTCTCTTCTGCTGGTAGTCGATATGTCGTCTATCGAGACCTTATTTACTGGTGATCCGTCTGATGGATCATTGACGCCTTTGCGTCCGCTCGCCTTGACGACCCTCACAAGGCCGAGTCTTCTTCTGATTATTCATCGATTTGCATGTACCGCTCCCCGGGGGTTATCTGCGGGAGGGAACATCATTTTCTAGGTACTCGGTTTCACTTCTGGTGTCTCCTGTCTGTTGGAGCACGAAGCTGAGTCTTCTGAGCTGTATACTCGGTCCCCTCTCTGATTGTGTATCCGATCTGCGGATCACGGGACCAAGTCTTCTGATTAGGGTCTGATTCCTGGCTCCTTTGAGCTTGCTCATCTTGATGACCCTCGCAGGGTTGAGCCATGTCTTGCGGCATTAGGTGTGTGTCTCCTACGATCTTCCGACCTCATGGCCACCGCATGCCACGATGTCTCCTATTCTCTATCTTCCATATCTTATCGAGACTCTGATTGACCGGAGGGCTCTGTACTGTTCCTTCTTCCTCCCGATCTTACGGTATCGGCTCTGTTTTCTTATACTGACCCTATGTGCCGATTGTCTACTTCATGCTACCGATATCCTTACTTTCGATCCATTTTTACTCCGGTAGCGGACACCCACCTGCCTGCATAACCGGGTGTCCTTTCACCTTCTGATTGCGTCCTCGTTCTCACAGGGAGACGACGATGAGAGTATAGTATTCACTTGTCAGATACCGTCCTGTACCTCACCGGTCTCTTCACCACTTGTATATATGTGTGTTGCATATTCTGTTCTCCCGCATGTTACGTGTGCCCTAGATCTATCGCCATATCTTTGTGTCTATACTTAGGACGTACTTTGTCCTAAGTATAGAGGGGGTACACACCGCGTTGTTCTTTCGTCGTTCAGTTTCGTCACTCCTGTTGTTGCCTATACTTAGGGATATCTCACCCTAAGTATAGGGGGAGTGATGCGTATATTCTCCACGACCTTTTCGTATATCTGTATATATCTCTTTTCTTCTTTTCTTCTTTTCCTTTTCTATCTTCTGTATCTAAATAAAAGGTGTTGCCCCTTGTAGACAGTTTTCTATACTTAGGATGTACTTTGTCCTAAGTATAGGGGGGTGCACTCCTGATTTGTTAAATATCTGAACTGTTTATTCCCACCCATGGCCCTCCCTACCTTGTGTACAGTCTGCTATACTTAGGATTATTTGATCCTGAGTTGAGTATAGGAGGGACGGTCATTTTCTTATTCATTTATCTCGTTATTCTTTCATTTATTATTCTTTTAGTCGTCGTAGTATAGACTTTTCTATACTCAGTACGAGTTATGTCTTCTCTTTCTTTTTTCCGATCTATGAGGACATAGCTCGAGCTAAGTATAGGGGGGTCGTATATACTCTGTATATACTTCAGCCATAACTCGTACTTTCGTATAATTATGATACAATTCATTAATTAATAAAGCTTCTTATTCCTCAGATTCTTTTTGTACATACTGATTAATAAATCAGGTTAAAAATATTTTTGCAAAATTATTTGAAAAATGGCGTGAACTGTTTGGAAAACTTTTTGTGAAATATGTTCAACCTTTGCAAAAATATTTTTGATTGCAAAAATTCTTTTCTTTGTGTGAAATAAAGGATTTGAAAACCTATTTGCAAATGATTTTGAAAATGATTGTAAAAATATTTTGAAAAACAAAGTGTATATAGTGTTTGCAAAATCTTTGCAAAATGGCTTTCAAATGCTTGTAAATATTTGCAAAATTTATTTTGTACTATAGTTTCCAAAATAATTTTTAAATAAATTTGAGGAATAAAAGCACCATAATAAAATAAATCCTAAATAAAATATATTAAAATTCTTTATCAATTGAATATACACCTTAATAAACCACTTTGTAAATTCTTTAAATCTTGTAAAATAAAGCGGCACGCCCGTGTAAATAGTTGTATATATTTTATTCTTTGAGTGCAAAATTCTTTTATTTGTAAATTCTTTGTGTAAAAATTTTTCTCATTGTTTTCAAATTCTTTTAAAAATTGCATTATTCTTTGCATATTTGTAAATAGCATTTGCATAGCATTCATATTCTTTTATTGAGCATGATGATTGAACTAGTCCAATAAAGTCGAAGATTGGAGCTTGGTTGGACCTTACTGCACCTAACTGCACTGGAACCTTATGGGAACTAGGTTTAAGGTACTTCAGGTCTATTCAGACTTAATTCTTTGAGAAAGCAGGGCTGGGTTCAAGTCACCTCAGTGGACTAACTAGAACTTTTCGAAACACACGCGTGACTCTTGTCGGTCGTGACCCAACTTGGACACCTGCACCTTTCACTTGGCTCAACTCAGTTGGAGTGGTGAGGGGGTTGGATTTGCCAGTTTGAGACGCAAACGGGTGGAAACATTCGTCCTCGTCTAGGGAGGGAAGTGCGCCCCAACCTGGTCCAGTTTCAATGAAGCCGAATGACGGGAGAGTGTGGGTTGCAATAAAGCTTCAAAAAAGGGATAGTCTACTGGCTCAAGAGGAAAATTTCTTGTATATATGCTGCACCATGTAGATATGTTGTACAGATGCTCTTGAAAAAAAATAACAATAAAAAAATGCAAAAAGAACTCCAAAAAAAAGTGGTGGGTCGGATTGAAAATTTAATAACCCCACCGGAGTGTATATAGTCCAATACAGCAAAAGCTTATGGTATCCTTGTTACTTCTCATGAAGCTTGCAGCGGGAGACTTAGCTACACTGGTTGAGCTCCCAAAATTCTATACCTCTTATTCCTCCTCTTCTTGAGCCGGTTGCCACTTGAACTTAGAAGGGAATACCCCGCTCCTTGATGGTAGAGGGCTGGATTAGGGAATCATTGGGTTGTCATGCTGGAGAAGCTAGTCTCTTTGTCATTTCAGTTGAGGAGAGCCACTATCACTTACACTGTACAAGTCAGTTTCATGGTCATAAGGGTTTGCGTATGGTGTAGGCTAGTTCTGACCTGGCTATTGAGGTGGGTTGAACAGAGTTCTGTGACTATCAAAGGCTGTTGTATTTTAGAGCTGGTTCCCGACTAGGTTCCACACACACCTACACCCAAGGTATGACAGGAGCTCCAATCTCAGATTTTGTAAAGACATGCATTGCACTGAAAGCACCCCTATTCACTCTATCTTCCTTTCATTTTCCTTTTTCTTTTCTTTATTCTTTTTGTACTTATTGCATAAGTGTTTGCTAGGGACTAGCAAAGGAAAGTATAGGGGGGTGATGAATCTCCATTTCATCACCTTTGTTCTATCATTTTGGCCTAAAAAACCCCAGCAAATGCAGAGAAATAGCATCAATTTGTTCATAATAGCATCCATTATTTGTATTAAATATACATAGAATAAGTTTTTTAAATGCCAAAATTATAGAATAAAGGAAAGAAAAGAAAAAGGAATAAAATATTGCAAATATTTTATGACCCGAACCCCGAGACCAAGGCCAGCATGGAATTGGTCGACAAGGAATAAAGTAGGGGGAGATAAGGGCTAGTATACAATAAACACCTTATTTCTTTATCTATGCATTTTTGACACCTATTTTGTATATAATTATTCATTCATCAATTTAAAATCTTTTGTACATGAAAGTTGTAGACAATAATGTAAATAAAATACAAAATTGAGTTTGTGTAAAAATAATACTCAGAGTACATTTTATGCACAAAATAAAAAGCAAGAATCTCAACTTCACAGACCCATATCTTGCAAATAAAAACTCCAAATCACCCAAACTCACCTTTAATTGTATATAGCATTCCATGAACTATTTTATAAAATTGGTTTCATAATTTTTGGAGTCCATCTGTGGAAGTTAGGTTTTTAGCTCCCCTTGCATATAGTACTGATTAAAATATTCATTTTATTCAATATTTATTATTTATATAAATTTATATTTTTTATAATTTTGTAAATAATGTATATAATAGATGTACATACTGAAATTAAAATAAAACCAAAAAGAATTTGTGAAATAAAATAAGTCTATGTATCATATAGGCAAAACACCTATAAAAAAGTATGTACATAAATAAAAGGGGATTTTAATTCTTTTATTCTTTATTCATCTATATTTTTTTATGAGGTTGTAACTTATTAATACAAATCCAAAATAAAAACAAATAAAATACATTAAATAAATAAAATATATATAATTCATAGGTAAAATACCTATAAGTATACCTACATATACATATACACATTTATTTAAAAATGTAAATAAACTCTTAAAAATGAAATAAAAATATATTTATACTCACAAAAAGAAATTATAAATTTATAAAATAAGATAATAAAATAATAAAATAAAATAAACAAATTAAAAATAAAATATACAAAAATACATGTAAATACATACATATACACATTATTAAAATAAACCGTAATAAAATACCTCAAAAAATTAAATAAAAATCATAAATAAATACTACATGAAATAATACACATTTTTCATTTTATAAGCAAAAATTAATAAAATCATTTACTAATTAAATAATTTATTCTTTAATCTTCCAGCCTGTTTTGTCCTCTAGTGGCCTGCGTGGACCAATGGCAGGCCACCATTAGTTGACCGCAGGTCAACTCCTTGGACCTAGACCTGCGGCTCTGACAGATCACGAGAGCAGCCACTTCCCCGATTTTTCACGCCAATTTTGTAGCTCGAGATCGATGGGACCCTTCATGAAAAGTGTTCCCTGTACATCCATGACCCACGCCCTATCCCATGCTTCCTTGTACATAGCCTCGATTCATCGAGATTTGCCATTCAATAAGGGTGCCCCAGCCTGTTTATAAATAAACCACCTCCGCCTTCCTCCAAATTTTGGTCAATTTTCCTTCGTTCTCAGTCCCCACCTTCGGTCTAGCGTGCTCCTCCGTGACAGGGAGAAGCTCCTGGATCTTGAGCGGGCTGGAGCGGCGGAGGTTGCACCCACGGCCACCAACTCCGGCGGTCCTGCTCCTTGGCCTCCGCGCCCAAGTCGAGCTGCGCACTTTATTTTTCTTAGGTAATTTTTATTCCCGTCGTTTTATTTCTGTATTTAAATTAGCACTTAGCTCGTAGGTGTAGAGTAACCAAGCCGACCCGTAGTTCACCGGAGCTCTGCTCCGGCGAACACCTCCACCTGCCTTTTCATGCTGATGCAGCTTCATCTTGGGCCGAGGAACTCCCCCCGAGCCGCATGAGTATTTTTCTGCAGGTCAGGTGCGTCGATAAGCACCAGGAGGCGCTTTCAGAGTTCATCGGAGACACCTGGAGCTCCTTGACTTCTCCGACGTCAAGGAGGTGCTCCAGTGCCCCTCCGTCCGATCAGAAACCTCCAGCAGCGAGAGTCACCAGCCAGGAAGCCAGTGGGAGCCTCAGAAGCCTCGAAGGACGCCGGAGAAGCGAGCTCGAAGGCGGGGAAGTTCGGCCATACCGGCCTTCGTCCCTGTTCTTTCACCTTGCCTCGCCACCGTCGGATGGAGGAGGTCTCCCCAGGTCGAAGCACAACCGTTGGATCTGCCCGCGCCTTAGCCGTAGGATCACGCCAGGTGATCTAATCTCCACCATGGATCCGTGAAGCGGTATCGACCGCTGGATATGCGACGTGTGGCAAGTGAATCAATCCGAGCTGTTCGCCCGCGCGCACTTTGGGGGTAATTTGCATATTCAACCCCCGCTTTTGTTGTATTTAATTTTTAATATTGTAAATTAAATAGCAAGTTGTAAATAAATTGTATATTTTGCAGAAAGGACCCTAAGTTTATTAGATTTGCATTTAGGTCCTTCCGCGCCTCACGTGCAGTCCCACGTGAGGCGCGTGAAAATTGCATGTAAGCCCTAGCGGGTTTGTTTATTTGGTTTTAGTCCTGAAAATTGCAGAATACGTTATAATATTTTGGTGTTTTTGCACTGTAACCCTCTGAACTTATTTTATTTGCAAAAATGCCCCTACCAGGCTTAATTATTGTTGTGTCTTTTATCCATTTATTAAAATCACCTACGTGGCTTCTAAAAATTCACAAAAATTATGATAGATGCTCTATGTGGTGCTCTTACACACCCATATTTTATTTCAAAATTTTGTCATTTTTCCTAATTATTAAAAATGAAAGAGAAGCCCTTTTTGCACTGTTTAAATTAGAAAATACAAAAAAAATTAGAAAATGTTTTTGAAAAATTCCAAAATATTATATATGGTATATGTATTTATATATTGAGTCCAGAAATTGAAAAACCCAAAAAAATAGAAAAAGAAAATATAAAAATTTCAAGAAGCTCCAAAATTCAAAAAAAATATAAAAACCCTTCAAAAATACCAAAAATATGTTTTCCTATTTTTAATTATCTATATATCATTATTTATGTATTAAAATTAATTTGGGTTAATTTTGACACTTATTATATAATTTTAAAATCCAAATTAATTTCGGCCTATTTAATTAGCCCCATATTAGGGACATTTTTGGAATTAAAAAAACAACATAAAAATTAGAAAAATATAAAAAGCCTAAAAATATATATATTATACTTAATATATTGAGTATATATATCTATGTCTATGTATCCTTATACTACATACCTCTCTTTTCTTATATGTTTATTTCTTTATATGTGTATATATTATATCATTAAAAAAATATAAAAAAAACAAAATAAAAATTACAAAAACCCAAAAACCCACTAAACAATAAATGGACACGAACAAAGGATTGAATAATTACACAACACACATACACTCCCTTCGCCTCCCAGTGTTCGACCTCTACCTGTGCTTACACCTATACACATTTGCATGTAGAGTTATAATAAATTTTAACTCCACATTTTTGGATATTCATTGCATATATTTATTGTGGGTTAATTGTTGATCGATCTGGGGATCTTTGAGAGGTCAATTCAGCGACTGGATGTCTCGCCCTGTGAGATATCTAGATCTTGGCAAGATCCCCGTTCATCAGTGGTAAGCACAAGGTCGATCCACAAAGATACGGATAATTTTCAAAGATTATTTTAAAACCACGAATACAATGCACACAATCAAATATCCAATTACTCCAATCTCCAAAAGTTTCCTATTTTGATTTAAGCAAATGGAGATGCAAGATATTTTTGATATTTCTAATTTTTTTAACACTACGGTAACATACACTTCATCCCGATGCCATTTAGGAGAAATATGAAAGTGATTTCTAATAAAGGTAACCACTTAACTTAATCACCTTCTTGAGTTAAGAATTATAATAATCTCCAATAAGGTTTCTAACGAGATGCTCCCAACAAGAATAAATAATTGATTAAGAA